>CM073490.1:24893333-26144166 GCA_037074585.1 Biancaea sappan
TATATTGCATATAACATTTTCGAAATGCACTTTCACAGGCCTGTATATAAGTCTAATATCTCCTCGCCTTCCATGCATCATTCACAAATCATAACACAACCACGGCTTCCTCCACCTTCTTTGTTTTACTCACAATCTTCATCTTTTTCCTCTTTCACATCAACAAAGTGAGATCAGACTTCTCCTTCAACTTCCCCAATTTCAAGCCCGACATCGTGGGGCTTAACATCGGTTTCAGACACGATGCCCAGATATCAGACTAGAAAATCCAACTCACAAAAAAGAATATATACAACGATGCACTCCAACACAGCGTTGGACATGTTAGTAAATAATATTTATTATACTTAAGGGTAGTTTAGTCTTTTAATCTTATTTGTATATATTTACCATTTCTTCTTGTAATATTATGCAGTTGCAACCCTAGCCATTTTAGGAATTCTCTCTTCTCCTTCTCCATTCTCTTTGCATTACAATCTTTACATGGTATCAGAGCGTAATTCTTGATCTATCCACAGCTTTCGCAGATCTTTCAACAAATCACAGATCCGGGTTGGAGGAATTAGATTTGGTGCGTTGTTTTTATTTTTTATTTTTTGTCAGCAACCCATTTGCAGTTCAGATCTATTTTACATCGAGTTCGCAGATTTCAGATCGGGTTCTTGTTCGCAAAAATATGATTTGCAGATTTTTTTTGTTACTGTAGCTGCGAGAAAATTTCTCAGATCTAGCCCCATTTACTTGTTTTTGGTTAGAAAGAAACTATTTTTTGCATTTCTGGTAAGTCAGAGATTTTTTTGATTGTTCTGGTGCGTTTTTCAGTTGCTGGAGTTACTATTCTGGTTGCCAAAGTTACTGTTCATCGTCTTCTCCGATTCTACAAATTTGGATTATTGTAGCAGCGCGTACTGTAGCAACACGGTACTATAGCGACACGAGTACTGTAGCAAACGGTCAACGGTCAATGTTACTGTAGCAGTCTGAAATTTGCTAAATTTACTGTTTATCAGAATTTTGTACACTATTCCAATGGAAATTTGGGATGCAAACAATTCGAAGATAATTACTTGGATCAATAACTCTGTTTTGCAATCAATAGGAGTACAACTAGCAAAATATGAAACAACTAAAGAGGTCTGAGATCATTTGGAAAGGTTGTATATGCAGTCAAATTTTGTAAAGTAATATCAATTAGAGATTGATATTCATGCTCTTAAACAGAACAACATGAGCATACAAGAATTTTATTCTGCTATGACTAATCTTTGGGATCAACTAGCTCTTACTGAATCTGTTGAATTACGAGCCTCTGCACCATACATTGCTCGTAGAGAAGAACAACGTCTAGTTCAATTTTTTATGGCTCTTCAGGATGATTTTGAAAGGCTTCGTGGAACAATCTTGCACCGTAATCCTCTTCAAATAGTTGATTCAGTGGTTAATGAGTTGTTAGCTAAAGAGATTCGTCTTAAATCTCAATCTGACAAAGGGATTATAGAGAAAGGAATTCTTCTTATTCCTCATCCATCTGTATTTGCAGTTCCTCCTAACAAAAACAAATCTCAAGGAAAGGTTGGTTACGACGAATGTAGTTTTTGTAAGCAGAAAGGCCATTGGAAAACTCAATGCCCGAAATTATTGAACAAATTGCACCATACACAACAGCCTAATCATTTGCAACAACGAGGCTTCAAACCTTCAATTTCAAATGTTGTATTGGACATACACATTCTTTTGACCCTAAAATAGTTGCCCTTGCTAAGAAATTTCAAAAGTTTCTTGCCACTCAACCACATGCTATGTCTGCCTCCTCAAATATAGGTTTGCCTTCCTCTAGCTCATCAGGTATATCTTCATCCATATGAATTCTTGACTCTGGAGCCTCTCATCATATGTCATCTGATCTTCAATCCTTTGCATCTTTACATCCCACGTCATCTATATCTGTTATGACTGCTGATGGCACTCCTATGCCTTTAGCGGGCATTGGATCTATTTGCACATCTTCTTTATCTTTTTCAAATGTTTACTACATTCCTAACCTTACGTTAAACTTGTTTCTGTTAGTCAGTTGTGTGATTCTGGCTTCTCAGTTTTCTTTTCCTCCACTTCTTGTTATGTGCAGGATCCGCAATCCAGGAGGCTCATTGGGACCAATCGTAGGTAGGGGGACTTTATATTCTAGATGAACTCAAAGTTTCAGATATTGCAACTTCCAGTGTTGACCTGTCATCATTTAGTTTAGGTTCCTCATCTTCTAATTTTTACCTACGGTATTCTCGTCTCGAACATATATCTTCTTCCCATTTGAAATACTTAGCTTCTACCGAAGCTTTAGGAGAGTTGCAAACTCATGACATTTCTAATTGTTGTGGTTGTAAACTTGCTAAATTTTCTACTTTACCTTTTTCCAAAAGCGCTTATGTTTCTGTTGTACCTTTTAACTTGGTTCATTCTGATGTTTGGGGTTCATCACCTGTTCCTACAAAAGGTGAATCTAGATATTATGTTTCTTTCATTGATGACTATACTCATTATTGTTGGGTTTATCTTATGAAAAATCGTTCAGAATTTTTTAGTGTTTATCTTATGTTTTGTGCTTTTGTTAAAACTCAACATAATGTTGTTATTAAGTGTTTTCGATGTGATCTGGGGGGTGAATATACATCTAGTAAATTTTCTAAATTACTTGTCTTTGATGGAACTTTCCATCAAATTTCTTGTACTGACACTCCTCAGCAAAATGACGTTGCTGAAAGGAAACATCGTCACATTGTTGAAACTGTTCGTTCTTTTCTTTTTGTCTACCTCAGTTCCAGAGTTTTGGGGGGGAAGCTATTCTTACTGTTGTCCATCATTAACAGAAGTTCGTCATCTGTTATTTCAGGTTTGTCTCCCTTTGAAAAACTATATGGCGATGCTCCTGACTATTCAACTTTGAGAGTTTTTGGTTCTGCTTATTTTGTTCTTCTTCCTAGTATACAACATAATAAATTGCCTTCTCGTTCAGTAATCTGTGTTTTTCTAGGATATGGTGATGGTCAGGAAGGATATCGTTGTTATGATACTGTCACTCAAAAATTTTATGTCTCATGTCATATTGTGTTTCTTAAACATATACCATTTTACTTCATTCTTTCTAATTCTCAGAGTCTTACAAAGTCTGATCTTACCCGTATTGATCCTTTTCACACAGATACAGATACCACACCTACTCATGTGACGGATCATCTAAATAATTCTAATATCGAGTTTTGCAGGGTTAACATAGGTAGTTCTGCTGATCTTGATGTTCCTCTTGTTGATACTTCCCCTCTCCCTACTGCTTCTCAAGAACCCTCTGTGACTGTGGATCCTCTTTCTTGTTACCCTCAACGTGATCGTAAGTCCACTAAATTACCAGATTTTGTTTATTCCACTTACTCTACTTCTTTTGCTTCCTTTTTTACCTCTATTCACAATTTGTCTAAGCCCTCTTCCTATCAAGAGGCTGTTCTTGACCCTCGTTGGCAGAAAGCTATGGCAGAGGAACTTTCTGCTTTGCAGAAGACCGATACTTGGAACATTATTCCTCTCCCACCGGAAAAACGTGCAATTGGTTCTCGTTGGGTATATAAGATCAAAACTAAGTCTGATGGGTCAGTTGAGCGATACAAAGCTTGTTTAGTTGCTTAGGGTTTTTTCCAATAATATGGTATGGATTATGAAGAAACATTTACTCCTGTTGCTAAAATGACTACCATCCGCACTTTTATTACAGTTGCGTCTGTTCATCAGTGTCATATCTCTCAAATGGATGTTAAAAATGCCTTCTTAAATGGTGATCTTCAAGAAGAAGTTTACATGGTGCCTCCACCAGGTGTCTTTCATCATCCTAGTGAAGTTTGTAAACTAAAGAAAGCTCTACACGGTCTTAAACAAGCTCCTCGAGCTTGGTTTGAAAAGTTTTCCATTGTGATTGCATCTCTTGGTTTTCATTTTAGTTCACATGACTTTGCCTTGTTTCTCAAAAGTACTTCCCATGGTCGTATCATACTCTCTTTATATGTTGATGACATGATTATTACTGGGGATGATATTGATGGGATTGCAAAGTTAAAATTGCAATTAGCTCGACAGTTTGAGATGAAAGATTTGGACACTCTTTGATATTTTTTAGGGATTAAAGTGGCTTACTCTCCTAGAGGTATATTCTTCCCCAATCTAAGTATATCGCTCTCATCCTTGAACAAGCTCGTCTATCTGATACTCAAAAAACAGATACTCTTTTAGAGCTTAATGCCGGTATACCTCTTCTGATGGCGTTCCCTTATCAAATCCTACTCTATATCGTACACTTGTTGGCAGTCTGGTATATCTTACCATCACTAGACTTGATATTGCTTATGCAGTTCATGTTGTTAGTCAATTTGTCACTTCTCCTACTTCAATTCATTGGGCAGCTGTACTTCGCATTCTTCGTTATCTTAGAGGCACTCAATTTCAGAGTCTTCTCTTTCCTACATCTTCTTCCTTTGAATTACGTGCCTACTCAGATGCTGATTGGGGTGGTGATTTTACCGATCATAAGTCAACCAGAGGGTTTTGCATTTTTCTAGGAGATTCTCTCATTTTTTGGAAGATTAAGAAGCAAGACATTATCTCTCAATCTTCTACAGAAGTTGAATATTGTGCCATGGCATCCACCATTGCAAAAATAGTTTGGTTACGTTGGTTAATTTCAATTTAACCGTAACAAAAAAGCACAATAAAAAACTGCGTGCAATAGCGGATCCTCACTTATATATCGATGGGCCAAACTGGTTGTGTTAAATTTTGGTGACATGTTTTATAATTATTTTTAGATTAAATATATAAATTCCTTTCTAAAAATACGTTCTAATGTTATTTAACTTTTAAAAATAAGTATCAAATGGGCTGGTTTTTAAAAGTTACCAATTTAACATAAATTAATTCTTAAGGATAATCAAATTGTATATTAATTATTTTTTGAAAAACAAACTTAATAATAATATTGAACGAACTTATAATATTAAAAGGTATTAAATTGGCAAAAGTAAACTTTTAAAAATTAAATAATTGATTGACATATTTTTTAGGGATTCAATTATTAATACATTTAAAAAAAAACCAAAGTTATGTTTCGTGTAAAGCCCAAAACAAAGGGGCAACAGCGAAACCAGCCCAGAGAAAACGCAGGCAACTTGAACAGACATACAACGGGCATTTTGTCTAACGGGCCAGTTACACATGATAACCTCCTTTTTGGGCTTTTTATAATACTGGGTGTAATTATTGGCTTAGGCCCAAGTTCAATTTTTGAGTGAATGATTTCAGCATGTTTGATATACCAAATTGATGTAATAGAGTGAATGATGTAATAAGAAAGATAGTAAAAAATTGGTCAAATTACTATCTTCAAAAACACTAACAGTATGTTTGGTTGGCCATAGAACATGGAAAGGAAGAGGGAATTCTCGGCAAGATGGCATGCTCTTGTGTTTGGTTGGCAATTTCAAAGAGAATGCGCCTTTCCATCGTTGATTCCATTGCGCATTGTTTTTTATTTTTAATTGTACAGCTGTTTCCTTCTCGAGCGTGATGGAAAATCACATTTTCTAGATGGAAAAAGCACCTAAATTGCGATCTTGTCCTCAATTGTGCTAGCTATTTCCATTGCAGTCCTCTTTGGTTTGAGGCCTTCATTCGTCTGTGTCTTCTGTTGTCATCCCTCTTTTCCACTGGTTGCGTCTAGTTCATCATCTCTGTATGAAACATTCATGGGCTAGCCTGTTGTTCCGAGTGATTTTTCAATGGCATTCACATTTATCGGTATGTTGTTGCATGGCAGTCGCTAGCCTATGTTCTTCCCTGTTTTATGTTTATGTATTATCTGGTTAGGGTCCAATTGGGGAAGAGGTAGACACATTTTTTTTTCTTATATATGAAACATCGTGTCAAGAGTTAATGGGTATTGTATTAATATATTCAATAATAGTGATATGAATGTTTATTAAAATTGGAATTGAGAGGAATAATAAGGATAATATATTAAATTACAACTTATTACTTTTCTATTTTTTTCAAAAAAATATAATAATATCATTTTTTTACATTCTTTTTCATTACATACCACACAATTTTTTTTTCTTTTTTTCATTCCTCTTTCCTTTCTATTTTTTTCTTTCATTTTCATTCCTACTCTATCTCCTGCAAACCAAATAAATTGGGATCTTTTAATAATTTACTTCTTTTTCATTCTCATTCTAATTCATTTTCTATTTTTCTTTCTACATACCAAGCAAATTCAAAAATCAAGCATAATTGTTTCCGATTGCAGGGCCCATTGATTTCCTTTTCCCTTGACACATATAAAAGGTTGATATAGACATTATTTGGAAACTCTAACCAATGAAAGAATATACTCACACTCAACGTGAACATTATATTCATTAGCAGCTTACTCACTAATGCAGTGTTAAACTCTTTGAAATGCATATACACACGCATTGAAGGATTGAAGTCCCCTCCAAGCAGCTTCCGAATGCTCTGCAGACTTGGCCGTACGCAAAGCTCAACATTTCCTCGTTTAAATCACACCCTTATTAATTCCAAACACCGTATAACGTTTACTATGCAAGTCATTTGGCTTCTTCATATAATTTCATGTTATTCTATTCCCCTTGCAGGCCCTAAACCTCTCTCACTCTATCTATATATAATATATAGCTCTAAACTCTGATATCCCCATCACAACCCAGTGATTATTAGAATCCACACAACAACACGGCAATCTCTAACTCAAAGCCTCAAATCACCATGTCTCTTCTCATTCTCACTATCTTCATCTCCTTCCTCTCGCTGGCTCACAATGTGAGCTCAGCTTCCTTCAAATTCGACACATTCCAGTCATCCACAAAGGACATAACCCTGCAAGGCGACGCCTTTATTACTTCAAACGGCTCTCTGCAACTCACAGAGATCGTACAAAACAGAGCTGGAAGAGCCTCCTATGCAGCACCAGTGCGCCTCTGGGATTCCCAAACAGGGAAGCTAGCTTGGTTCACCACTACCTTCTCTTTCCAGGTGGGACCAGCAGGCCCAGGACTTTTCGGAGATGGGATCTCCTTCTTCGTAGCTCCATTCTCATCCTACATCCCATACAACTCAAGCGGTGGATTCCTCGGACTCTTCAGTGCCGAAACAGCCTTAAATGTCTATAAAAACCAGATAGTTGCTGTTGAATTTGATACCTACGGGAATCCATGGGACCCAGTCTCTCAGCACATGGGAATTGATATAAACTCTATTGCTTCAGCAACGACCGTGGCATTGCCTAGTGTCAATGTTCAGAGTGGTCTCACTGCGTTTGCCACTGTCAACTATGAGCCTAATGAGAAAAATTTGAGTGTGGTTCTAACGTACCCTCAAAGCAGAGTGAATGAAACGACCACTACCCTGTCGTTTTTGGTTGATTTGAGGACTATTTTGCCGGAGTGGGTTAGGGTTGGCTTCTCTGGCGCCACTGGAAGCCTAGTGGAACAACATAAGATTCTCTCCTGGACTTTCAATTCCAACTTCTCTTAGAAAACAAGAGATGGGGATTCAAATTCCCGAGATGTTTATTTAGTATTGTTGATTTGGTGTGGGTCAATTTGTTTGAGTGGATTATGTTATATTTAGCCGTATTTGTGATTTCTTATAACATGCAATGTCTCAAAACTCCTTTAACTCTGCTACAATCTTTGATCATGTATTAACGATAATATTACTATTTCAATGCACCAAAATATTGATTTATACTTAATAAGAAAATGTAATTCCTATTTTGATCTAAATATATTTATAATGATAAGTCAGCAGCTTAATTAAAACCAACAATCGAGATATCTTTGATAACTCTATAGAGTTACTTAATCCCCTTTTTTTGCCTAAAATTTGAGTGAATTGGTTAATTTAGAGTCTTTTGTGGTGCGGAGTGTTTTTTGTTTTGATTAAGTGTAGGTTGTTAGTTAATAGAGTGTTTCTAGTTGTTTTGGTGCATTTTTTTATTTTTATCTTGTTAATTTTTAGATTTTGCAATTTATGTTTGTTATTTTCTTTTTTTTTTTTAGAGTTAGAAGAAAAGAAATTAAACAAAAACCATAAAAAGAAAGTTGAAGCCTTAGTATCAAAATTGGAGCCAAAGCAATAGAAGATTACGCAAGTAATACAAAAAATTTTGAAAGTCAATGCCTAAGTATCAGAAAACCGAAACTAAAGCATCAAACAAAAAAAGAAAACCAGAGACTTTGGTGCTATAGCAATCTTGCATTGTGAAATTTTGTTAGTGTAAACAAAATTGAAATAGAAATTATGTATCAATATCATATTGCATACACCAAAATAATTCTGATAAAATATGCATTATTATGACCCGAATTGATCTGGTAAGAATCTTTTTAAGATTTAACATGACACCCTGCTCACAACTGTTCCACACAAAATTGAAGTGCATTGTTAAAAAATTATTGAAATAGTTATAACATCAATTAAACTAATATAATACAAAATTTTGGTTCAACTAGCACTATACTATTTTTGGACTTGAGTGCTAGAGGAACTAATTGTACTTAGATTCAATGTCTATCTCGTCCATTGTTTTGGTTCCTAACTCTGAAATTTGAGGTACATTAATTCATCTTAACTTTAAAACTTAAATAATGAAAATAATTATCTGAATTATGGTTTTAATTTTGAAATCAAATTCTTTATATATACCATATCCACATTTTTTTTCCTGCACAAGAGTAGTACTATTTTTTCATTGTTTTAGTCGTCCATACACACCCCCTTCAGCTGGCACAAGCTAATCTTCTGTCGTATATGATATGAGCTATTTCCGTTCTTGGTTGGCCTAAAGCTCTCATATATAACTCCAAACTATGCCATCCTCAATATCTCAGTACCTAGTAGTGGTACTATACTACTGTGTCTGATAACTCAAGGCCACGCTCCTCAGTCAGTGTTCACACTCAAAGCACTCCCTCCGTCTTTCTTATTATTTTCATCTTCCTTCAGCTTCCTCGCAATGCCAAAGCTATCAAAGGTGACGATGCCTTTATTATCAAACAGTGCATGCAGAAGAAGATCTTATGATGGAGCAAGCAATTAATATAAACTCCACTGTCTTTTTTGTTGGCACTTTGGAAGTTGGTCGTGTGCCTAGTGTTCAGACTGTCAATTTATGATTTTCCTGCGTTCGAACTGTGATGCTTGACGTCAGACTAATAAAAAATAGAATTACACACTAACGTCTATAACTTTTAGTTTTGGCTGCATCACATCCAATAGGAAAGTGGGAATTCATTGACAGCAAACGTACAAAAAATTCCAAATCCAAAATGGGGCTAATAGCAACGTCTTCTTGCTGGTTGCTTTCAGGATTGCGATAGAGAAATGGGTAGAGTTGGCTTCTCAAGTGGCGCATGACGGCTGAAGTCAGTGATGTATTTAAGACCTCTGAGTTCAAAAATTTTAACAGTAAGGGGTTCAAAGATTAAAAAAAAAAAAAAAGAGGGCAAAATCCAAAATTTTAACAATAAATATTTAAAAATTCAGGGGTACATCTGTACCCTTGAACTGTATGCGACTCCGTCACTGACTGAAGTACACGAAATTTTGGCCATCTCTTCCTTCCTCTTTGTAAACACGTATTTGCTGGAAAATGTATATCATTCTGAAACACTTACACATGTATACTGACAAGATATTCGTTTTAATTTTAAACTGCTTCGTCTAAGAAGTTCAATGCAGAGGGTTTGATCCTCCTTTTTAGAAGCAGTGCTTGCGTGTTGACATCTGCTGAATAGTCTGTGAGTAGCACTTAGATAAACTGCTGGGTGGCCCCTTCATTTTCCAGCTCAAGAAAATGTACGTTTCTTTTTTTGATATAACCTTCAATCTGGGGAAAAACAAGTGTCTAATAATACAGTAATTAGTATGTTGAAATATTCAGACATGAAGCCGGCAGCGGCATTAGTTGTTTGGCTTGTCACAAACCACAACACTTGGTATCTTTCTCTCGTCTCTCTTCCTCATTTTTTTATTTTTGACGCACTATACACGTTTGTCCTGTTACTTATGTCTTTTTTTTAAATTCTCCTTTTATTAATCTTTGCTTAATCCTTCATCTCCTTCACAATATAATAAAACCTTGTAATCCTTATAAAATAAAACTGCAGGCCGATTGGAAGTTTTTTATTATGTTAGTACGCGTAGGTCATGCAGAATATATTAGTATGTATCGATCAACTTTTGTTTGTCTTTTCTATGTTCTTATAAAATGAGAGATGACTTTAATTAGTTGAACACCACGGTTCATCACAATCCTGAAGATATGGCCCAAGCTTCATGACATTGAATCTATTCTCGCCAGCAGTTTTTTATGTGCGTCGTATGAAACTGTTTAAAGAAAGGCTGAGTGATTAGTCTGATCACATTTCTAAATTTGGTGGACCTCCCAACTACTGAGAACAATTCAAAACATGATTATCTCAATAATTAGAGCAATTATTTAATTAAAAATCTTTGAAATTTTACGTCCCATATAGTTGAGCTACTCCACCCCCATCTCCATCCATCGTTCTCTGTTTCTCTCTTCCTTTCAACAATGGCTTCCTCTTGTTCTTTCATCTTTATGCTCTTCGCTTTGTCGCTGTTACTCCTTCACTCAGTCGAGTCAGCTTCCTTTAACTTCGAGAATTTCCAACCAAACATGAATCTTATACAGTTCCAAGGCGATGCCTTTTCGTCGAATAATGTTCTTCAGCTCACAAAGAACCTACTCGATGGCCCCATCACAAGCAGCGTTGGCCGAGCCTCGTATGCAGAAGCAGTGCGTATTTGGGACAGAAAAACAGGGAAGCTCACAGACTTCACCACCCACTTCTCCTTTGTCATGAAAGCCGTTAATCAAACACGATTCGGCGATGGGATATCCTTCTTCCTTTCACCTTTTGAATCTGACATCCCCAACAATTCAGCTGGTGGGTACCTCGGTCTCTTCAATTCTGAATCTGCATTCAACACTTCCAAGAATCAAATAGTCGCGGTTGAGTTCGACAGTTTTGACAACTTCTGGGATCCAACCTCGGACCATGTCGGAATCAATGTCAATTCCATCGAATCAGTTGCGGTTGTTAACTGGAAGAGCAGCATTAAGGACGGGAGAACAGCTAATGCTTGGGTAGAATATAACTCCACCACAAAAAAACTGAGTGTGTTGCTTACTTACGCTAATAATCCAGTTTTCAAGGGTAATTCTAGCGTTTGGCATGTCATTGATTTGAGCCAAGTCTTGCCAGAATGGGTTAGAGTTGGATTTTCTGCTGCTACAGGTGATTGGATTGAAATACACAACATTATCTCTTGGTCATTCAATTCAAGCTTGGAAATTGAAACCAATGTTGAGAAGAATAAGAGCAAGTTTGGTTTGGGGGTTGGTATAAGTGTTGGCTTTGGTTCTCTTACATGCGTAGTAGGTCTGTTATGGTTCACCCTTTGGAGGGAAAAACATGGCAGGAAGAAGGAAGAAAGTACAGGGTTTGATGCTTCCATGGATGATGAATTTGAGAAAGGAACAGGACCAAAGAGATTCACGTACCAGGAACTAAGCCGTGCAACAAATGAGTTTGCGGAGTCAGGAAAGCTAGGAGAAGGAGGATTTGGAGGGGTTTACAAAGGTCATCTGGGAAATGAAAGACTACAAGTTGCAGTTAAGAGAGTGTCAAAAGGGTCAAAACAGGGGAAAAAAGAATACGTATCAGAAGTAAGAATCATCAGCCGGCTGAGACATAGAAACTTGGTTCAACTCATTGGATGGTGCCATGAACAAGGTGAATTCCTTCTTGTTTATGAATTCATGCCTAACGGAAGCCTCGATTCCCACCTATTTGGAAACAGTAGTGTCCTTAATTGGACAATGAGATACAAAATCGCCTTGGGTCTGGCATCTTCTCTGCTTTACCTTCACGAAGAGTGGGAACAATGTGTAGTACACAGAGATATAAAGTCAAGTAATGTAATGCTTGACGCAAATTTCAAAGCCAAGCTAGGTGACTTCGGTCTGGCAAGGCTAGTAGACCATGAACTGGGGTCTCAAACCACAGTTCTGGCAGGCACAATGGGGTACCTAGCCCCAGAGTGTGTGAGCACAGGGAGAGCCAGTAAGGAGTCTGATGTATATAGCTTTGGGATGGTGGCCCTTGAGATCACATGTGGGAGAAGACCAGTGGAAGCAAAAGCAAAGCCTGAGAAGGTGAGACTTGTGGAGTGGGTGTGGGACCTGTACGGAAAAGGGAAGCTTCTGGAAGCAGCAGATAAGAGAGTGATGATGGAATATGATGAGGGGGAAATGGAATGCTTGATGATAGTGGGGTTGTGGTGCTGCCATCCTGATCAGAGCATGAGACCTTCCATAAGGCAAGTGATTAATGTGCTGAATTTTGAAGCTGCTTTGCCCAGTCTTCCCTCCAAGTTGCCTGTGGCTGTGTACTATGCACCTCCCATGGATATGTGTAGATTCTCATACAACTCCTCTAGCCTCGCACCCTCCACCAAAGCATCCTCCTCCTACTCCTCAATGTCCGCAGGCTCCTGAAAATCTTTCTTGTAGCATTATGGTTTTAGAGTTGTACCAAATCAGTGTTTGTCAATGAATGAAACAGCATGTAAATTTATGTTTCAACATACAGCATGTATTTTTGTTACATCCATAGCACTCAACTACCATTTTAATATACTTCTTTTGAAATAACTAAAATTTTCTAACGCCTCAATTTCTGTATATTTTTATATTTAAAATTTTCTTAGTTGCACTCAAATTTTTCATGTCAAATTCACCATTGAGATGAATTTTTAATTAAATTTTCAGTTTCTCACATGCCATAAGGCAGTAAAAACTAAAATTATGATATTTATTATAACCAATGTGCAATTATATGTGGATTAATAACCAGACAAAAAATCTAACTCCTAAAATTTTATGTTACTAAATAAAATTAACCAGATAAAAGAAAGTAACAGATTACCGATAACCCATATGTGTGACTTAAATGAATAAGGGACTTTTGTCCCAAAAAAATAAGTGACTAATTTGTGGTTCTACTAAATCCACTATCCAGGCCTCTGATAATTGGTTCCCCATCGCAGTGATGCAGTTGTAATATGGGTCCTTTGTTTTCTGGGTGCATGTTTGTTATCTCTCGGAAGAGGTGTGTGAAAGGACTAAATGGACAAATAAGCATGGGCTGGGCCAGACAGATGGGCCAACATTAGTGGCGCTTCAGCACTGCGTTGATCGCCCTAATTAAATCTCCAAATCAGCCTCCACCTCGTTGTGGAGTCTTGGATCTTTTATTTGACAATTATATGTCTACTCTTTAAGACGAGAGGAAACTGGACTTTCTTGACTCCTGTGCTCCCCTTTTAAAATTATATTCCGATGGAATTTTTTTTTATTTCTTCAATCCAAGCCATTTTTATTATGGCGGTTTGCATATAAGTCACTCTTGTAAAGATCTTCACTGTCTCACGAGCAACATCGCTTTATCTAAGTGTCGATCCTGATAAGGGCGACACACAAATCGCCTGTGTCAGAGATGACACATGTACAAAATATTTCTAATATTATTTATCTAAGAAAGAGAAAAAAAATATGAGAGAAGGGAAGAGGAAGGCAATTAATGAGAGAGAGACTGATAAAATAAAATTAATTGTGAAGTATTTAATGAATTCTAGAAAAATGAAAGACTACTGACAAAAATAATAAAAAAGAGAGAGATTGATATTTAAAAATTTTAATTTAAATACCACTTTTTGTTTTTATATTTAACATAAATATATATAACAATATCTTTCAATAAAAAATTAAAAATTAATTCTTAATTTATCAATATAAAATCAAAATATATATTTTTTGAAAAGATATAATAATATCTTGAAAAGATTAATTCAGCTTTTGAAGTGATGTCTAGAAAGTTAAGCAACGGTGGAAATAGCATAATCAATGTTACTTGATTGGAGAAAGGATCCTGCCATAGTAATGATAAACGTTAAATATATCATAAAAAAAAGTTCTATATATATATATATATATATATATATATATTAAAAAAAAAGTTACGTTGTTATGGTAAAACCGAAAACTTAGCCTCGCCTATCATCAATCCGCACAATTATCGATTTTAATTTTGAAACATGTGAAATATGACATTTCGGATGAATCAATTAAGTTAGACAAATCGGGATTAAAATAAAAAAAAAAAAAAAAGAAATTGTATCCGTTTAACTAACAGTTATAACGCTACTAAAAAGAGATAATTAATCAAATTTATTTCAGTAATTAATAATAAAATTAATGGATTATAAATGGGGAGCAATAATTCTTCAATCCAGTTGTATTGGAGATTCCATATTGTTGGTTGTCAAACTGTTAGTTTCAAAGTCGGAGGGAGACTTTTTGACTTCTGTATCTTTTTTAAATATATATATATATATATATAATCTTTTTTTAAAATATATATAATTTTCCCACTATGAATACACACTTTTTTTTTTTGAATTGCGAATAAAAGCCTCTTTGGACAACCATAATGGCTGTCAATTTTTCTTCCTTTTATCTTTATTTTATTAAAAAAATTACAAAAAAATTGTTTTTAAAATTTAAAAGCAAATAAATTTAATTTAATATTATCATAGACCTTAAATTTTAAACACTAAACTTAATAAATTAAATCTATATAATAAACTAAAACAATTCAACTCTAAGACATTAATTGTATAGATGTCATTAAATAACATATAATAAAATTAATAAATTAAAATAAAAATTAAATGAATAAATTCAGTTTTATTAATGATACTATATTAAATTCATTCTATGCAACTCTTTTAAGATGTACTGTAGGGCTCTCCTTTAAATTTTGTGAATATTACAATATATTAAATGTAAATTGGTGTGATTGATTCTATAATTACATTCAAATAAATTTGAAAATTTTGCATTAAAATGAATTCAAACAATTCTTTTTAAAAATGTGAATCATCTTAAAATTTTAGTGTTTATAGCTCGATATGAAGCTGGACAAATTTTGTGTTTGGTGAGTTTATATCAGTTGCCCATGTGCCAATCTGAAACTTGATCTTAAGCTAATACAATGCGTTTCAAACTTCAATAATAACCAAATGTTGAATGTCATGCGTTGAACTGGAAAGCAGCATTGGAGGAACGATCAGATGGCTCACGTATCAACTTCAGAGTGGATTTCTCGTCACCGACTATAGAGATCTAAAGCTATTTAGTAAGTATTAAGTATACATCTTCAATAAGCATACTCAGTAATTGTTAAATTAGCATTTGTAAAATTACTTATCAAAATCATTTCAATACACAGAATCAAGAGCAATCACGCAATATATCACCCACGAGTATGCTGAAAAAGGAACCCACCTGATAAGCAAGAGTCCAAAAAGATGGCAATTACAGGGGAAAGGTAAACTCCTTGGAACCAATTTTTTTTTCCTTTTTAATTTGTTTGTTTTTTTATTTAATATAATTCTTTTGTTTGAATCCACTTCAGATCTTAAAGTCAATCAATTTTATAGTGTTCTTTATTTTTTTTATTTGGTCTCTAATGTTGTAGGGCCCCAAGATTCGAATTAGATTTCTGAAGGATAGTAATCCTATTAAATTGAAACAAAGTCAAGAAATAACTATATCAACTTACTATAGCATAAAGGGAGATGAGAATAGCTACAAAAAGTTGGCTGAGGATATGAAGCCTGGTAGTATAATATTGTACTTAGATAGAATTATCTCATTTACGGTCTTATCATGTAATAAAAAATTAAGTTTGGTTTGATGTCGCTATGAGAACTTTTATAGTTTTTTGATGAGAGAAAAAATGTTAATCTTCTTGAAGTAATAGTGGATCTCCCTACACTGATAGAGAAAGACAAGAAGAATATCTTGAAATGGGGAGTTATCGACAACATTGACATAATTGTTCTTTTTTTTTTACTCGAAAAGGTTTAAACTTGGTAAAAGTTTAGAAAGTGCTGGGATAATATATAAAAAATATTCATCTCATGTCAAAGGTATGGTCTTTGTTCATAATATAATTTGGCCGTTTATTATCATAAATTTTTATTAAAATTTATAATTTATATTTGTATAAATAATCAAAATTTATATTAGAATATTTACGTTTTAAAAAATATATGTCATGACTCATAAGTTTCATAAGTTTCACAAATTTATAAATTATAGTATTATTATCAGAATATATTATATGGATTCCAATGTATTTAATATATTATGTGAGTTATTGTTAAAGTAAATAACAAAATATATTTTTATCAGAATATATTATCATAATTATTAATTAGTGTAATTAGTGAAATTAATAATTAGTGAATTTCATTATTTGATTTGATTTGATTTGATTTGAATGAATAAATTAGGTAAATTAATAAATTTGGTAAATTAATGACATCACGTAAAATTAATTATTTGATTTGAATTAATTGAAAAGATTTGAATTGAAATTTAAAAACAATTACCTTTATTATTTGTCCATTGTAGAATAATTAATGACATCACATTAAATGAATTATTTGATTTGAATTGAAATTAAAAAACAATTACCTCTATTATTTGATTTGAATTGATTTAAATTGAAATATATAGATAATAAATTATTGAAATATACATATACAATAATCAAGATATATTGAAATTAATTATTGATCATATGTATAAAATTTTTTGACAGTTGATTATCCTACATTCTATATGAACATTTTTAATTTGATTATTATTTTTTTGTAAAAAGTTTTAAATTAAAAACTTTTTATTGAATACACATATATCTTATTATTTTATTCCATTTGATGACTTATTCTATATCATAATATAATGTGATCATTTATTATCATAAATTTTTATTAAAGTTTATAATTTATAATTTTATAAATAATTAAAATTTATATTAAATATTGTATTTAAAAAGTATATTTCATAACTTATACGTCTCATAAGTTTCACAAATTTATAAATTATAATATTATTATTAGAATATATTATGTGGATCCTAATATATTTAATATATTATATGCGTTATTGTTAAAATGAATAGTAGAATATATTTTTATTAGAATATATTATCATAATTATTAATAAGTGAAATTAATAATTAGTAATTGTTGTTATTTTTTTTAATTTGAATTGATTTGAACGAATAAATAAATTAGGTAAATTAATAAATTTGATAAATGAATGACATCGCATAATATTAATTATTTGATTTGAATTTATTTAAATTATTTGAATTGAAATTAAAAAATTACTTTTATTATTTGCCCTTTGTAGTGTCTTAGAAGATTTTTTTAGTAGGTAAAATAAATTTGATTATGGAATTGATATGTGAATTAAAAATTTTGCTTTATTTGACTTTATTTTGATTTCTTTCCAAAATAGTTATTAATTTAATATAAATCAAAGTTTGAGATATGAATCTTTAAATTATTATCCCTTGACTGAAAAAAGAGATAAAAATCAAATTATTGAAAGACGAAATCTGAGGCCTAGAGATCCAATACAAATGCAGCAGTAACTTTCAATTTTTTCTTCTATGGATCTGATTAAAACAAAAAAAGAAGCATTCAAAAGTAAAGATGAAATCAATATTCAATCAATCACTGATCTATGCAATAAATAATTTATAACAAATAACAAATAAGCCACAAATTAATAAATTAATTAATTTACCTATTTTATTCATTTAAATTTATTCTATTAAATAAATAAATCAATTCAAATCAAAGTTGGAATAAAAAAATAAATTTGATTATGGAACGGATAAATCAATGAAAAATATTTAGTTATTTATGTTTAAAAAATATATGTCATAACTCATAAGTTTCATATAAATTAATTGTAATTATTATTATTTTTATAAATTATAAAAAATTTGAAAGTTATAATTTAACCGTGCATCGCACGGATCACAATATTAGTTATATATTATTATAGATCTTAAACCCTAAAACCTAAAATCTAAACCCTAAACTCCAAATTAATTATTACAATAAACCCTAAATCCTAAACTCTAAATTAATTATTACTATAAACTTTAAACCCTAAAATCTAAACTCTAAACCATAAAGCCTAAATTAAATATTACTCTAAACCTTAAATCATAAACTCTAAACTCTAAATTAAATATTAATGTAAACCCTAAATCCTAAACCCTAAACCATAAATTAATTATTATTGTAAACTCTAAACACTAAAACTTAAACTTTAAACTATAAACCATAAATTAAATATTATCCTAAACTCTAAACTTTAAACTCTAAACTCTAAATTAAACATTATTGTAATTCTAAATTTTAAATTCTAAATCAACTCTAAATCTCAAACTCTAAAAACAAAAAATTCTTTCTTATTTTAAAATAAATAATAAAATTCAAAAAAAAAGGGATTAGGAGATCCGTTTCCCTTTTTTTTTTCTTTATTTATATATGATAACATTAATTTGGCCAAGCGTTGGCTTATACACAATACCCCACAATGCCTAATCTTTTTCGTACAGAGACTTTTGTTTCCGATAATTTTTTTCGTACAAAGAATTAATAAGGAATTGCCACGCAACTCATTTTCTATCCTATCAAATTCAGTAAAGTTGCTGTTATTTCGATAGGCTCTCAAAAGAAATTATGTTTTAAATTCTCTAAAAATTCCTTCATAACTTGTGCTTTTATCATCAAAATATTTAGAAAGGCCCTCAACATTCCTTGAATACACCAAAAGTTTTTCTATGCGTTCATCATGAAAGCTCAAAAACAAGAGAGAACCTCTTGATTAATTTATTTGAGTGTTAATTTTTATAATCAATAATTTAAATTTTATATTTTTTAAAAATAAAATAAAAATAATATTATAAAATTTAAATAATTAATTATAAAAATTAACAATTTAAATAAATCAAACACCTGACTTTAAAAATGCTTGTCAATATTCTCAAAAACTGCCGCAAGGACTACTTTGAAATCATTCCACCAAAAACCAGTCATCAATATTCAAAACCTACTAAATATATGTGGCTTGAACTTTTTCATTACTTTTGAATAGCTAATTGCTCTCTTCACCCCAAAAAAAAAAAAAAAAGTTTTACCGTTTGCTCTTACATTATTGAAGAGATTTTTCAGACATGTGAACGAGGCAAAAGGTTTTACGATTCCAAATCTGGCCCACTAAAATTGTATTCTCGTACTCATTGAATTATTGCCAAAAGTCTCAACTCACAATAATAGCTAGCCATTTAAAACTAAACCTAGATGACAAATTTCGCAGCTTCTCAAAAAAGTTATAATTACTTTTAGGTTTATAACCATAAAAAAGTACTCGCAGTAAAAATAGAAACAAATTAATAAAAATTGGGAGAAAATATATTTTATTCTCATAAAATTTATTCTATGGTAAAAAACTTTTTCTAAAATTTAAAAATAAACAAAAGACCTCTATGAACTTTCATATTATGCTAAAAATTATCTATCGGTTAGTTGACTATTAGTCAACTAACGGTCAATGCTGACATTAAGGGTGGGCACAGATCCGGTTGGTTCAGGTTGGGGGAAAATCTCAATCCAAACCAATCATTCACTGACTGGTTGGGTTGGATCGGGTTCAATATTTTTTGGAGTTGAACTCGAACCAACCCAACCTGCCAATTAGTGGGTTGGTTTGGGTCGGTTTGGCATATTGGTCTTTTTTTTTCCCTTTCTTTCTTTATCCCGGTTGCCCTCTGATGCGATATTGTTCTGTATACATATATATATATATATATATATATATATATATATATATATAACAACTGAAATGATGAATTGCACAACCAACATACCCTTCGGCCAGTCTCACCCTTGTTCTCTGTTTCAACCACCAGCCACCACACCTTCTTCCCTGCCCTCCACCATTCACGCCACCGTTGACCTCGCCGCCGCCACCATCACAACCCATAGATCTCTCAGCCTCCACGTCATCCTCTATCTCACACATACACCGTCCCCTCTTCTCATTTGTTTCTCCTTCGTCATCGACCTCCATTAATTTATCTTCCTCTACTCCTTGCTATGTATTTGAGTCCGCCCGTCCTTTCCACTTCGCAACCCACTGCCATTGATAGCCATAGCCATTGCCTTTGACATTGTAAATCGCTCACCCTACCTCCACGACATTGACTACCCAGATCCCAGCAACCAAGTCGACGCCGCAACTCACAGCCACCTTCTCTCCTATCCTCCACCATTCAATCCCTAACCATCCCCCATGATCAAACCCCAAAACCCAATCTCCATCTTCGTCGCACATCAGCCACCGTCTCCCCTATGCTCCACCATTTGGGAAAGTAATGGAATTGGAAGCCAAAAGGAACCCTAGAGTTTGAACTAAACTGAAATATAAAAAATATTTAAAAAAAAATTGTGGTTGGGTTCGCGGGTTAGGTTGGGTTGGGTTCGAATCCTACTGTATATGTGTTATTTTGAATATTCTTCAAAGTTAAGCATATGCCACATGTTCCAATTCTATTAGATATTAGGTCTCAATTCTATTGGATACAATGATTAAGTGGAAGAGAGCTGATATGACACATGAATCAGCTGACATGACACTTCAATATCCATGTCAGCATTGACCGTTAGTTGACTAACGATCAACTAACTGACAGATGATTTTTGACACAATATGAAAATTTATAAGGATCTTTTGCTTAGTTTTAAATTTTATGGAGTTTTCTGCACATAGAACAAACTTCATGAAGATAAATTTAATGCCACTTACAAATTTGAAATTAGCCAAAGATGGACATTATTATACATCCGTATATCAAGGAAATATTATAAATCAAATAATCAATTTTACATTTTGGAATGGATATAGATCAGGAAAAAAAACTGAATATTCGGCAAGGAAATTTAAAGAGTTTTTTTTACTCTAATATTGTCTTGAAAATATCACATTCTGTCCTGCCAAAATATTATTTATATTTTTATAAATAAAAAATGTTGTCTAAAATTTAAGACCTAACTAACTATAATTTAAAACTAAAATAAATTATTTTTATAAAAAATTTAATCAAATAAAACAAGTAAAAAATAGAATTATTATTATTATTATTATTATTATTATTATTATTATTAAATATTTAATATTATATGAATACTGAAAATGCATTCATTCAATACAAGTACGCAACAAAGAAAGTCTCGGGGTGCAGTATTTTCAAAATGATTTCAACCTGAGAACATCACTAATCTATCTCTCACCAATTAGTTTGTTTCTGTTTACTTTTCTTTTACGTGAGGATCAGAGGGGAAAAGTAATGGCAATTCAAAAAGCTAGGTTAAATTCATAGAGATAACGAAGAAAGTGAAAGGTCAATGTAATATGACGTCCATAGTTAGAAATGAGGTAAACAACTGTATCACTCATCATATGATCAGAAGAAAATGCATTTTCATAAACAACATTGGAAAAATTGTTGTTAGAACTAAAACAACATTCTATCATTGGTCAAGTCGCTTGACAAATTGCATACATTCTTCATCTAAAATTATTCCATTCGTAATTAACGGAGGATTCATTAGTTTGATCAACTTGGAAACACTTGACCCAACGCTCCATTATGTCTCTCAACTAACAATAAAACAAAAAGGAACAATTTTTGTATCTCCATTTTCTATTTTGCACCAGAATCAGACAAGAATTCTCAGTCTCTACCTCTTGCTAGAATATTCCAATTCATTAATAAAAAATTAAAAACAACAAAAGGAACAAAACAACGACCATTGAATAAACAAACAAACAACTTTTGAACAAAATGGTGACTCATAGATTCACCTCTCTATAAGGGCATCTGCAGTCCATTAGGCTCAATCCATTCGTCATTATTTTAATTCCGTCTCCAAAATGCTTATTTGTTTTTTAATTCATTTTCGAGGATGGATTTGTAGCGAATCAGAGATAAATTTGAAACCAAAAAAAAATGTCTTAAATTTTCACCTCTAATTTTTTTTGTTTTCTAATAGTGTTAAATTTGCAAAAAAAAATATTTATAAAAATAAAGAATCTGTTTGAATGTGCTTTTGTTTTTGAAAATAAACAATAAACTTTAGATAATTTGTTTTGAAAATAATTTTAAAACTTAATGAGACAAAATGAAAGATTTGTTTTTGAAAAAAAATTTAAAAACTAATTAATACAAAAAAAAGTTCGATGTAATGTTGTCATAAATTTAATACAATAAAATATTTAATAATGACATATTAAAGATAATCAAAACAAATACCATGTAAATATATTAATTATTATAATTTGAATTATATTTAAATAAATTGGTCAAATATATTATTCAATTACATAAAATTATTAAGAATGCCTTTACACAAATACTTAAAATAATTATACATTTAATAAGATAAAATACGTTGGCACAAATTAACTAAAAGAATATCTATAAAAATGAAAATATAATAACTACCCAAAGAGATAACTTCACAAAATTTAAATAGAAAACATAAATCTTTTAATAGGAATTAGAAAAGATATATATATATATATATATATATATATATATAAGGAATGACAACGGGATGGAGTGGGGTTGGGGAGGGCGGGGAGTGCCTCTTTGATCCCCGTGCCCACCCCCAGTGTCCTTATCCCTGATCCCTAATGGGAAGAAATCTTGTCCCTTATATCCTTGCTCTCTTGCCTTCCTGTGGGTTCCCACGGGATCCTCGCAAATTTGTTAAAACTTTTTTGAAAAAAAAAAAGCAGTAGCAAACAAAGAAGTTGATCTTGATAGAGCAATGTTGATAAAACAATGTTGTATATCGATGAAAATAACAAACAAAAGAGTTGATGTTGTATGAATAACAGTTCAAGAGAAGAGAGAAGCATATGCACATTTTGAGATTAATACTACAATGATTTGAAAAAGAAACTTATAGGCAATAATGGAATTATAGAAGGAACGACGAGCGGTGACTGAACTAGACAATGGGCATTTGGGATGGTCGATGAACAATGAGATGGAGACAACGATCATGAGACTATGAGCTGATGACGATGGAGATGAGAATCAAAAAGACCAATGACCAATGGGTTGATGACAACGGAGATGATGATAACACGATGCAACAATGAAGATGAGAATCAAACATTTAGACTATCGGAGATGACATTTTCATTCAACAAGTCTCTCACCTTTGATCCAAGCAATGCAATGACAAGACAGAGAAGACAATGGAGAATGAAGAGAATCAAACAAAATTTGGGGGGATTTTGTTTTGCAAAATTAAATTATTTTAATTATAAAATTACAAAAATATTCCTAAATAAATATTATATATATATTAAGGGCATTTTAATAAATTTTGAAAAAAATACTAAAATGTCCTTTGAAGACAGAGACCTTATGAGATAGGAGTACGATCCCCATTTCTATCCCCACGAAAAAAAAAATCCTGCTTGCGGGGCCCCAAATGCAGGGATTTTTTAAAAGATATTCTCCATTACCATCCCTAATATATATATATATATATATATATATATATATATATATATATATATATATATATATATATATATATATATATATATATATATATATATATATATGACAATTTTCATCATTATAGCCTCTTTATTGTTTTTAATATTTGATTTTGGTTTGTATTCTAGAATTAAGAAGGATTGATTGACTTGTAAGTTGATGTGATTTCCGGAGGGAAAACACTTGATCGATTTTCTGGATAGGTTGAAAGAAACAAACAAATGAAACCAAATCACTCAATTGATAAGCCAAAGGGCGCCACAACTAAGAGAAATGGGTTGATCTCGCCACACTCAAGAAAGAAGAACGTGAGTGATAAGAAATCTAGCCACTCTCGCCACTAACACAAGTTAGATAAGAGAAAGAACTCAAGAATCCTCTTGAAAGCAAAATGCCAATATCTCATATATGATTCAAAGATGGTTTACAACATATGGCAAGGACCCTTTTTATAGAGGGTCTCCAAAACAAAAAGACAAAAGACTCCAACTAATGTATTAAATGCATCAACTAAAAGTCAAGTAGTGTAGGCTAAATGTCAAAGACAATAAATGTATAGGTAGCTAAAAGTCAAAGACAAGAAATGCATAGGTAATAGACTACAACTATATTCAACAAATGCAACTAACCCACATGTAATCTTTTCACACTTCTTCCACTTTCAACAATGTGGTTAAGCCCAATCCAAGCCCTTTAGCCCTTGAACGAGTTAGAGGCCCAATTGAAGTGTTCTCCCTTTCTTGGGCTGCAATTAGTCCAAGCTCTTTAACCCTTGAACGAGTTAGAGGCCCAATTGAAGTGTTCTCCCTTTCTTGGGCTGCAATGGGGTTATCCTTGATTACATCATAAGTATAATTGATTTTGGTATTATTAAGGGAAAAACACCAGTCCACCAAATTTTTATTCTTATTTTTGAAGTATTAAATGTATTTTCTTTATGATTTATCTGAAATTTTTCTTCAAATAAGTCTATGAAAATAGGCACAAAAAAGAAAGAAAGTGTTAGTATTTATCTAAAATTTTTTAAAACAAAAAAAATATTTAATATTAAAAAAATAAAAAAATTAGTAAAATGGTGACCGTTGGATCAAATGCAGTCTACTTTTCTTAAGGAAAAAGAAAGCACCCCAAATGTGGTGTATATATACCTTAGGCTTCCTCTGTTAATAGAGTTTTGTGAATAATATTTGTGGGTTCAAATTTCACTATATATATATATATATAAATTAACATTGGTTATAACTAACACAATATTTTTGTTTATTTAGCCGTTTCATTAACTGTTGTTGAAAGTATGTTGTTTTACTTGATTATATTTACATCAGTGTCATTCATAAATTTACATAATTATCAAAAGGCTACAACATTTCTTAAATTGTTTTTCAAATCAAAGTTTGTTTTCAAAACATATAAAACATGTTTTTTTTTTCAAAAGAAAAAAACAAATGATGCAGAAAACGTTAATTGAATTGCCAAAGTTTGGATTGGGATACAGACTTGGAAATTTTAAGAAAAATAGATTTGTTAATTGGATATATTTAAATTCATATCCGTTAATTATAAAGAGTGAAGAACCTAAAGTATAATCTTTGAACTCATTGTCTGAGACAAGAACCCAAAAAATAGGTTTTGAACACTCCAAAAATTTGGAAGCCCTTGATAAGTTTAGAAGTTCTTAGAAGAACTAAATAAAAATAATTTTCACAATGAAAATTCTTTTCATTCAAATTTTAAATCTAATTACAACATGCTTAGATATGAGGTTTTTATAACTGGACTACCTAGTCTAGAAAAAGAGAATCTAGAAACTCAAAACTAAATTAGCTTAAAAAATAAATTAAAACTTGGAAACATAAAGCTTTTAGTGTACCTAGAAAATACAATAATAACTTGGAAATACAAAATATTAATGTTCCTTACACCTAGATTAGCCTCCAAAGCCCAAGATTGATGAACTTCATCCCAAGATAACAATTTTTATATTTTTGACTTGCGAAGTTTATTGGGTCTGAACCAGCATTAATAATTGAATCATATCTTAAGCTAGAGATGTCCAAATGTTATAATTTTTTTTATTCATTTGAAAAATAAAACATAAATCTTCAAATCATATTTTACATCAATTTGGCTATTTCTACCTGAATCATAAGAAAAACTTGATCTCAAAATGGAGAACTTGAAATTGCAAATTTTTCTCTTTAATATGATATTTAAGTCCACATCAATAATCCTTTAAGATAGTGTACCAAGCAACTTTTATTATTATTTATTTTTAAATATAAGAAAGTATTTTTAAAAATAAGAACCAAACAGACAAGGCCGTATATTCTATTGTATCTCACATATATATCACTAACTATGAAAGATAGCATCAACGTCAGTAAAAATAATGCTTGTTATTATTTGTCAACATTTATGTAGCAGATATGCCTGAACCACCTCATTTTTCTATGAATTGTCTGTTAGCACGAGATCAATTTATTTTATTTTTATATGTATGCATTTATTGCAATAGAAAAAACATCTAAGTATGATCACTTTCGTCCATTGGTAGTATAATCAATAATGAGAATACATATATTTTTTTATCGAAGACATACAAAACTTTGAGTTGGAGTGTTCACTTGTATAGATGCATTAACATTTTTGAGATTGTTTGCATCTCAATATGATACACGCAGCAAATAAAAAACAGCAGTAGTATCAATTTGGTTTGTGGCTCGTTATAGAACTGTTAAAATAGGTTTAATTCGTCGAAAGCCCATTTAACTTTTTTAGAAGCGGGACAAGATAGTTCTTAATTAATCTATTTAGGATTGAGGTAAATTGACCTAGTCTACTAAACTTATTGGTTACGCTGGTTGGCCCGTTCATATATAAATATATATATATATATATATATATATATATATATATTAAATAGTAATAATATATGTTAAGGTAAATAATACAAATGGAGTAAAAGATATTATTTAAAGATAATTTTATATTAAATTTGTATAATCATTTAATCCTAATTATTAATTAATGAAAAAAGATAATATTAAATAAACAAGAGGAAGAATGATTTCTTTTTTAGTTTCAAATCTTTAAATCCATATCTTTCTTTTTTTTTTTTTTAAAGCAAATAGACTATTTTTTATTTTTTGTTTGAATTAAAAAAAAGTGAGCTGGTTTGTTTGGCCCGCCAACCCACACCTAGTAGGCTAGGCTAGCATAATGCTAATTTGTTTAAAAGGGGCCAACTTGACCCGTTTT
The DNA here is from genome assembly GCA_037074585.1 of Biancaea sappan. NCBI lineage: Eukaryota > Viridiplantae > Streptophyta > Magnoliopsida > Fabales > Fabaceae > Biancaea > Biancaea sappan. The sequence continues at coordinate 24,920,249 of CM073490.1, forward strand.
GGAACCAATCATAACAGACCAAGGTGGCCTGTTTTGACTGCTCCAATTCACAGGCTGATCCAAATTGGCTAGTTTATGGACAAGCTTGAATTAAAAAATTTAGACTTATTTAAAAATTAAGTCTAAATAAGTAAGCTTACTTAACTAGTGAGCTAAATGAGTCGACTCCTTGCTTTTTTTTTAAAAAATTTATTTTGATTATTAGAATAATACTTTTATTTATCCTTCAAAATTAATTTCAAATACTTGAGTGTTTTTACATGGTTAAATAATATAATTTCTTATTTTAAAAATATATAAAAGTTTTTTTAAAAATTTGGAGATAATTAAAATTTTCAAATGATAATTTTCTTTTTTATTAAAAATATAAAGTCATTAACTTTTCTAAATCATTTCAATCAAAATACATATAAATATAACTTTTCCTTTTGTGTAAAAGAGACCATTGTAGACTGTACTATATATTTTAATGACAAAAAAAAAACGTATATCTTTAAATTAGTGTGCTAATGTAATTAAAGAAAGGGTATAAGAATAAATTACTATTCACGAGAAAGTAATAGTTTAAATCTATATATATATATATATATATATATATATATATATATATATCTATAGTTATATACATTTTGTGTGATGCATACATTTTCATACGTGTAAAATAATTTTAGGTTGTTTTTCGTGCTAAGAGTGTATTATATTAGAGGAATAAGAAGCACATCAATAAGTATGCGAGTTAATACACTGAAATTGTGAAGCAAATTTGCATTTCATTGAAAAACAGATGCATTAGAGAGAGAAAAAATAAGACTTGGCTTGCGAGCTGGCCTTTAGCATGTGAGATAAGTATGAGTGAGCTTGGACATCATATTTTAAATTAGTTATTAAATAAGCTAACATGGCCAGTTGCAAGATGAGATAGGCTAAGCCGATTCAACCCTATTTAATAATACTAATAAAACAACAAAAGAATATAACAACGATTACAGAATAAGCAAATAAAGGCAAAAGAACTATTCATATTTTGAAATTTAATTTATATTTTAATTATAATTCAAAATTTTATTTTGTATCAATTATAATTCATATATTTTCAATTAATTTTGATTAAACCTCTGAATCTAATATTATCCAATATTGATGTGACATTCTATCTTGTATATATTGATGCCTACTAATCCACTTTGGCTTTGTCATGTGGGATTGAACCTGATAATAACCAAAATAATCATTATTTTCTTTATATCTAATTATTTTACTTCAATTATATCTTATTATTTTAATAATTTCAATCTCATATGGCAAAGTCAAAGTGAATTAATTGATACCAACGTGTATAAGATGAAACGTTGCATCAGCGTCTGTTATCAAATATTTAGATGATGATAGACTTAAATGTATAATTAAAATTAATTAAAAATATATAAATTATAATTAATATAAAATAAAATTTTAAATTATAATTAAAATATGAATTAAAGTTAAAGGGATGGAGATAATTTTTGCCATAAATAAAAAACCAACCAACTTTTTGACAAAATGGTGACAATGGCGCCTTTAGTCCATTAGGCTCAATTCCATTCGTCATTATCTTAAAAAAATATGAACACTTTGACGTATTCTAAACTATAAATGGCTGAAGCTTTATAGAGCTTAGCACATGTCCTCTTCAGCACATTGAATCTAGTTAAACCACAAATCTTTTTTATTCAATACTTGGTCCATTATAAGTTCAAAATGAGCTAAAAAATAGAAAGCAAAAAATTGCAAAGTTGGTGTCCCACTTTTGCTATTTGTGGTCCTCTTCGGCTCTTCTCTACATACTGTATTTTTGTTGCATATATAATATAATAATAATACGGAGTCCTAGGTAAAGAAGAATAAAAATTTGGTGCAGAATGGAAAGGAGTGGTTCTGATCAGTTATTGATCATGAAAGGGCTGTGCAAAAAGGTGTCACGGGGTGCAACTTTACTTGGTAAACCATATCCAGCCAAACCATACTGTGGATCCCATACACTACTTAATAGGCCATTATCATTTCTCAGAAACAACTGCCCTCAATCTGCACTTCGGTTCCCAACTTTTTAAGGGGCGGTTCCACTCCTCAATTTTCTAACTTCACAATACACTTTTGTTGGTTTCTTCTTCAAATGTGGGTTCTGAACCTCAAAGAAGTTGGAGCTTCTAAAATAATCATGACAATAAATCACTTCAAAATGCCGGTCCAGGCGTTAATGACGTGGACGGGAAATTTTTCAAATATTGGGCACTTAATTCCATGATTTGTTAATGAAGGTTCAACTTGCAGCTTCGGTTTTGGACCATTCAGAAATTTCAACATAATACTGATGTATTAAGTAAACAATTCCATATCCCATGTAGACTTAGCTTGATGATTTTAAGAGGACGAATTGAATTTCTAGCAATGCAGATTAGGTATGTACCAAACGCCTCCATTTTACCAGTTGGGTTGTAATTCGACTACGCAAACTTCTTCGGGGCAAGTTTTATATCAATTTAACATCCATTAAAGTAAGATTTTGTCAACCTTTGGTATAACGGCACAAACAACTTCATTAACGAAACATACTTTTCATTATTAAGCGAAAAAAATGAGTCAACATATTTGTTAATCTGAAGATATTTGGTCTTTCGTCAAACTTCGGCCTTTCTCCACAACATTTGTCAAAAAACATAAAAGCTCAACATTGGTTTGGTCATGTGATACTTTCCGATTGCCAAATATGTCCCCGAGTTTTTCTCCGAAAGACGGTTATACCCCTCAAGTATGGAGCTTATCCTTCTCTGAAGGAAAAATTATAGTCACATGAAATTATGGAAACTGAGGGGCATGGTGTCTTGCAATATGTTCAGCGGCTACGTGTCGAAGAAAACAAATAAACAAACAGCGGATTAAAAATTTGAAGAGAAAAAAAATGGTAATATAAAGGAGAAGCTGGTTTGGTCATTGCGTTGCAGTTATATATAAGGCCATTACTTGGCATTATGTAAATGCGTGCACGTTTTTTTGGAGATACCTGTTAAGGTTCCAATTCCAAAGAGAACTTAGTAACGAAGAGAGAGAGAGAGAGAGAGAGAGAGAGAGAGAGAGAGAGGGAACAAATAAACAGAGCCAAGGAAACATTTCGTAACAGGACATAAACTCGGTCCACCTTGGTGTTTCATCCTCTATGGTTAATTTCTGTGTCTCCGTGAAACGGTGTCTGCATTGGTAATTATCGAGGTTTGTCTGTGTTCCTGAAAAGGTTACTAGGATTTTCTTTCTGGGTGTGTCGGTATAATTTTGCTTTTAGCATTCTTAACAGCAGTGCTAGAGTTCATAATGTCAGTCATTCTGTTCTTCTTCGGTAATGAAGTTGCAAGGTTTGAATTTGCAGGTTTCAGAATTGTGAAAGATGAAGAAGATAGGGGAGAGAAGGAGGCGGGTTTTCTTGTTGTGGTGGTTTGGAATGACTGTGCAGCTCTGCTTCTTGCTGGGTGGATGTTTTGAGACGGCAACAGTTAGGTCCTCCCTCGCCTTCTCCTATCTTCTCTGTTTAACTTGGATGCTTTTGCCTTTTTATTATCTTTACGTGACAGAGAGAACAAAAAGGAGAGGGTGAGAAAGAGAGAGAGAGAGCGAGAGAAAATTAAAAACCAAGACATTCTACCTAGCTAGATGTTATTGTTTTGATTCCTACCATTATGACTGATTATAATGTAAAAAGAAGAGTCACGGTTACTTTATCTGTTGTGTTCCCGTTTCTTCTCACATGAGAACTTTAAAAATTCGATGCCCTTTATAATATTTTTATGTTGTGGTTCCATTAGGCATTAGGAAGCTACTTTTCACTTGTCTATCTTTGTGGCCAAGAAAAGACATTTTGCAAGTTAGCCATTGAGGCGCTAAAGAATCGGTGATAGCTAGCTTCTTGTTGCAACCTCACCTTCCCTTGCGACAGCTGACTCTCTCCTTCACATGTCTTCTGTCTCCATGTTAATTAGTCTTAACCTGTAGGGCCACACAATTTGTATCCTTTGCCAAAATCAATCATCTCTGAACTTAATCTCTGCAAATTAATGGCATTCCCCACTCTGCTTCATAACAGTGGTCCAACTCCAATGGCCTAACAAAAGTAATAAAATCTGAAGTCTCCCTTGTTTTGTTCGTCAAAAATAATAATGGCTTAAAGGTCCATTCACCCGAAACTCTCTTCCTTGACAATACGTCACCTCTCTCTCTCTCTTTATGGGGAGTTACATATCTCACTCTACTTCAGGAAAATGTATTCTTTATATCTATGTTCATTCAATTTGATGTAAGCTTTGAAATAATTTTACCTATAGACATTATGACGTCATAAACTATTCCGTAATGTATTTTAATTTATTCCTGTAACCTTTCCCGTTCCACGCGTGTATCAAACAGCAGAAGAGCTTTAGGAAGGATCCACACTTCCAATGCGAGACCCTCTGTTTCTGCGGTTACGCTGAATACAGAAGATCATCAACAAGTGGTGATTGACAATGGCATCGTCCAAGTCACTTTGTCCACACCCGATGGCTATGTTCTTGGAATATCGTATAATGGGATCGACAACGTACTGGAATCTCGTCACGAAGAACAAGACAGAGGGTACCCACTTCATCCTGAAACTAATCGAATTAAAGTTGAACTTTTGATTAAAAACTAATTAAGCCAACAAACGTCTTGAAAGAATTCCCCTGGTTCATGTTCCCAGGTATTTTGATGTTGTTTGGAATAAACCAGGAAAAAATAGCACTTTTCAGAGGTACAAAATCTTTGTCCTTTTATTAATTACAAATAAAGTATTGCAACTTGCAAGTCTCTTGGACCGAGCTGATTTAAGAGACTTCTATATCTACTGCAGAATCCATGGCACCGAATTTTCAGTTGTAGCTGCGGACGAGAACCAAGTGGAGCTTTCGTTTGTAAGAACGTGGACTTCTTCCATGGAAGGCACTGATGTCCCCATAAACATAGACAAAAGGTAGATTAACTTAACTTTTGTTTTTCATAAATTTTAAGGACAAACAGACATTCATTTTACAAATTTTAACTTGGTAGGTATGTATTGAGAAGAGGCGACTCGGGATTTTATTGTTACGTAATATTCGATCGCCGAGAAGGATTTCCAGCAGTGGAGGTGGATCAAATTAGATATGTCTTCAAACTCCGAGAAGACAGGTAATGATCAGAAAGATTACTAAGGAAAATATAGTTAAAGGAAGTCATTCACCGAAATAAGAAATTACAAATGTGCACAGGTTCCACTATATGGCCGTATCAGATTATAGGCAGAGAAGGATGCCAACGATGGAAGACAGAGAGAGTGGGCAAATCCTAGCTTATCCCGAAGCTGTTCTGCTAACCAAGCCAGCAAACGAAGAGTTTAGGGGAGAGGTACTTGTTTTGTTTGATGTGACATGGGGTTTTGGTATAAGAATGCCCGTGAATGATTGAGTGTGTTGGGTTCAGGTGGACGACAAATACCAGTACTCCTGTGAGAATAAAGACAACAGCGTACATGGGTGGATTAGCTTTGAATCTGATGCGCCCGTGGGCTTCTGGATGATAACGCCTAGCGATGAGTTTCGCAACGCTGGGCCCATCAAGCAAGACCTCACCTCTCATGTCGGCCCCTTCACTCTCTCCGTGAGTCCACACTAGCTTACATTTTAATTTATCTATTAATATATGTTTAATTGCATGCAAATAAAAATTCAATAGGGTGGTCCAAACAAACCCAACATAGTTAGTTTGGTAAAAATAGCTGATAAGTTAACTGAAAGTTTATAAGTTAGCTGAAAGCTTATAAATTAATTTTTAACTGAAAGATGAAAACTTATAAGCTAGCTTATTGAATTAGAAGTGTTTGGTAAATGTAACTGTCAAAGTAGCTGAAAAGTATAAAATGACATAAAAAGACATAGAAGTGTTTGTATTATTTTATAATCCTAAAATAATATAAAATAAACATATTATTTTTTATTTTTTTAACTAAATTAATTTAAATTATTATATATATATAATTAATTAATATATATTATTATATCATATATATATATATAATTTTATATTTTATATATTATACTTACGTGTATATATAGTTATGTGGAAAAAGTGTAATATATACTTACATATTAAATATATCACATTTTTTTATCTTTAATATATATATTTGTTAAAATAAATTTAATTAAAGATAAAAAATTTAAATAAAAATAAAAATTATTTACAATGAAAGTATTTTAGAATTTAGGTTATGAATAAAACAAAAGGATATAATGGATATTGAAATAAAATAATAAAAGTAAAACAGGAAGAAAAATATAGAAACTATAAACTATAAATTACTGAAATAAGCTTGTTTACCAAACACTTTTAACAAACTTATAAGTTAGTCGAATAAACTATAAGCTAATAATTGATATCGCCTCATAGGTGGGTTCCAAGACTGGCGAACAAAGTAGTTAACCCTTTTCCCATATAACTTGTTAAATTTTTGGAGTCATTGTCAGATGTTTGTTAGCACCCATTATGCTGGAAAGGAGGTCACCATGGCATTTAAAGAAGGGGAGACTTATAAGAAGGTTTTCGGCCCAGTTTTCGTGTACCTTAACTCTGTTTCAAGCGATGAGAATCCACAAACACTGTGGACAGATGCAGTGAACCAGGTAATCAAATACTAGCCGCCCTTTCACTCCACACATAAATTAATTAGTCCAAAATTTTGAAGAAAATGACGTGTGGTTTGACTCCATTAGATGTCTAAGGAAACCAAAAATTGGCCTTACGATTTCCCTCAATCACAAGATTACATTCCGCCAAATCAACGTGGAATAGTTGCCGGACGATTGCTAGTTCAAGATCGGTACATCAGGGGAGGCAGATTTCTGTACGCTGACTCTGCTTATGTTGGTCTGGCTCTGCCTGGTGCTGCTGGATCATGGGAAAGAGAAAGCAAGGTATCTCTGGTTATAGAGGCCTATATTTCACATCAAGGGTTATCAATTTCTGGACTCAATTTCTCAACTTCCTGATATTTCACAGGGTTATCAGTTCTGGACACAAGCTGACAAGAAGGGCTATTTTGTAATAAAAAATGTTGTGCCAGGGGACTATAACTTGTTTGCATGGGTTCCTGGTTTTATTGGTGACTACAGATACAACGCTACCATCACCATCACACCAGGTACAAGATTTACTTCAATTTCGTTCAACCCCTAGAATATGAGCTAAATTTCAAAAAACCTGCTCATTCACTTGTCTCATATTTGTAGGGTTTTTAATCAAATTGGATTCATTAGTGTATAATCCTCCAAGAAATGGTCCTACCCTTTGGGAAATTGGCGTCCCAGATCGGTCAGCAGCAGAATTCTATATCCCAGACCCTTATCCCACACTCATGAACAAATTATACAATGAACAACCCAGGGACAAGTTAGTCAACAATTGCTGCTGCTATTAAGACTCACGCTTTCTTTTCCTTTTACTCAGACAAAAGTGTTTATACTTTGACAGGTATAGACAATACGGACTGTGGGAGCGTTATGCTGATTTATATCCAGACAATGATCTAGTTTACACTGTTGGTGTCGATGAGTATGATAAAGACTGGTTCTTTGCTCATGTTACAAGGTAATTTAAACAATGCAATGCTCTAATCAGTTTTTAGATTGTTGCGATTTTGTAATTTTTTGACTCCAGAATGGACTGTGCGCAGGAGCACAGGAAATAGGACATACCAACCAACGACATGGCAGATTATATTTGAACTTCAAAACGACACATTCATAGGAAATTACACATTAGTTCTGGCTTTAGCATCAGCCAATGATGCCGATTTGCAGGTACATTAAAACACGTCTTTTTACTCTATGCCTCTAACAATAAGCCAGTCTGGATCTTTTCTGCTATAGGTGGGTTGATTCACAAAGAATAAGCAGATATTGAACATTTGTTGCAGGTTTGGTTCAATGATCGAGGTGACTCTCCTCCACAGCTTGAAACTGGGAAAATAGGCAGAGACAGTGCCATAGCAAGGCATGGAATCCATGGATTATATTGGTTGTTCAGTGTTGATGTTCCAAGCGACCGTTTAGTGAAAGGGAAGAATACTATGTATTTAAGGCAGTCATGGGCCATTAATCCTTTCCAAGGAGTTATGTATGACTATATACGTTTGGAAAGACCGACAACTCTAAAAACTTGATTATGTAGTGTTGTGTCAACTTTCTAGTGGACACGGTAAATAGATGTGTAATTAGTCTATTTGAGTGATGATTCTTTCATTGCACTCTAACAAGATTGGTGTGTCATAGGTTACAAGTCCACATTGTTTTTCTGTATAAGCAACCAATAAAGACAATTCTTTTTCTTTTCTTTTTTCCCCCTTTTCTGATCAATTTTTGGTAATTTTGGGTTTAAAACAGTCAATTTTACAAATGCTCTACAATTCATGTCTGTCGCCTGCTGAGCACGTTGACGGACTTGGGCGAAAACCTGAATGGGGAATGGGCCTGGCTTATATGCCCCTGAAATTCACTACTCAACGTGGTATATATTTTATTGGAGGAAAAAACTTTGATCTTGTTTCTTATTATTTTATTATCGAATTTTTAAATTTTTTATAATATTCTTTAAATTACACTAGCCTTAATAGGCTTGGCTCATATGCCACTGAAATTCACGAATTTTTTAAATCACACTAGCCTTAATAGGCTTGGCCCAATGGCATCTGAAATTCACATACAATATTCTTTTGCTACATTCAAAAAGTAAAGATTTGAATTTATGATTACTTGTTAAATTACTCACAATTGTCACAATTAAACCATTACCAAAACTTTGATTTTATATATGTGAACATTAATTTGAAATCGGAACCAAACAATTTTGAAACTGGATAAATTACATAAAAATTTGGGAAAACTATTATGTGAAATGAAACTCAAATTCCAACAAACGATCAAGTTTAATTGATGAACATATATATATATATATATATATATATACGGTGCTGATTTTGCGTCATATAGGGCAAGTGCGCAATTAGCTTATATTTATTATAACTAAATGTTAAAAGTTACAATATTTTTATTTCATATAGTTATCTTATTACACGAAAGAGTCAAACCCATGAAAGCGAGTTCAATAGGAAACCGAATTTGAGCAAGCGGTTGAAGTGTTGATTATTTCCACAGCATTTGTCTATCCGTGTCATATATGATTTTGAATATTATGAAACAATTCTCAAGATTAACTTAGTCCAATGGGTCAATGGGATAGGTCTAACAGGTTAATACTTTATTTTAAAGAAGAACTTTTAGTTTAACTATCATAATCTTTAGAATTTCAATGAGTTTGGATAGGTCACCTTGTGAAGCTTTAATATTATTTTTAAAAGTTTAGTTTAATTTTTTGATATTGTGTAGTTCAAATGTATAGTTTCTATCATTTGAAATTATTAAAAATATGTTTTTAAAAAAAAAATAGCCTATTTTAAAGTTTAATAAGTTTTTTTTAAATTTAATTCAAATATTTGAAATTTGAGAGTCATAATATTTTTTTTATCATTCAAAGTAACTAAAAATACATTTAAAAAAATTGCCTCATGGGCTAGCCCAACCTTGTCCACATCTTTTGATATGATGGGTTGGGCCAAAATTTTTAAACTGTGAATTATATGAAGTTTAATCTATCTAATTTATGCTTATCATTGACCTTGCAACAATTAGAATGAAATTGGTCAGATCAACCTATTTGACAACCCTAATGTTTAGTGTGATATGCACAAACAGTTTGGTAATACTACAAATTTCTAATTAATGTGTTTTATTAACTGACAAATTATGAATTAATATGTTGTGCCTTAGGCACAAACACTAGCATAGCAAGGCATGGCATCCATGGATTGCACAGGAGGTACAACATTGAAGTATCAAACTATCTACTTGTGGAATCCTCTTGTACAAGAGAAAATCTTGTTCCAAAATTGAGAATTAGGATCACGTCCAGTAAAAAGAACTAGAAGATCTTGTTTTTGAATTTGAACTATTAACTTTTTAAATCAATAGTTTAAAAAAATAAAATTTAAAAAGAAAATAGAAAGAAACCCATAAAGTGGGTGAAATCTAGATTAATGATTTTAAAAATCAATAATCCAGATGAAACAAAATCCTCATGTACTAAAGAGGATTCCATTCCTTAAGATTGATTTTGGGGGCCTCTCTGACATATAGTCATTCATAATTCCTCGGTAAGGTTTAGGCTTTTGCTTGTCTGTTCCTTCCTCGGTTCTCTTCCATGTAGACTATATTGATTTTAAAAAGGAATTGTCTGATTGTCAACTTTTAAAATGTTTTAATTATATTATCAAATATAGCAGTGTCTTTTATTTTTAATTTAGTCTTCCAAAAATAGAGACTCTCAATTTCACTAGCACCTAAATGATATCTTTTCTTTTAATTTAGTCTTTAAAAAATAAAACTTCTCAACATGGTCCCTAATTTTTTTTTCTTATTTGAATTGGCCCTTCAGGAAAAACAAAATCTCACATATTGTTAATTAAAGATATGGACTTGTCCACATATCTTCAACTTCGAAGATAATGCTACTTTGTATCAAAGAGCCAACAAATATTTTCATGAGGGACAATCTTGATTATGAAAAAAATAGAGAATTATAAAATGAGATGTTTTCTCTTTAAAAACTAAATTAAAAAAATTTATTTTTACAATATCAAATTGAGAAAATATTTATCTTTTAAGGACTAAATTATTAATTTTTTTTCTTTGTTTTATTCTTACTAATTGATAAGAATATTGTAGTAGAGTTGTTAGCTAGGGTTGTTTCTATGTTTGAACATTGAAGTTAGTGTCTTTTTTTTTTTTTTTCTAAGGTTGGTTTGTGGGTCGACAAAAACTAGAATTATTTTCTTTAAATAAAATAACATAAGAATATTTTAATTTATCACCCGCTTGTCGTTATTCATGACTCTTTGCGATATACTTTAAATTAGTGGTAATAATTAGTCCACAATTTGCCATATGATTAATTAATTAAACACTAATTAACAGGCTGATGTGCAATGAATTTTCTCTCTATAAACTGTACAGCAGCCCTAATTTTTTATCTGTTAAACTACGTTGTGTTTATTATTTATGTAGAGGTTGTAGTAGATATGCAACAGCACTATCAAGATTAAAACAAGCTAGCAATAAATGTGATCGAGTTATGGACAAAACTAAATGCTTAGAGTATTAGAATTAATGTGAATCACATATCGAAGAGCTTGGTCATCCAATCCGATTATTGTTTTGTTTCCTCATTGTTGTTTTAAATGCTTGATTGGTTTGCATATTGCAGTGATCATATCGTATACAAATTAGCTGAGGAAAGCCAAGCTCATAGAAAAATTAAAGTGCTATATATACAGAGGAGTAACCGCATGTTCCCAATATATCTGATGGTGCGTAAAAAGTAAAATAATCTTCGTTGCTTTAGCAAAAATAAAGTATGTAATATGAAAAGATATGCTATTAAAATAACCTACAATAATGATTATAGGTTGCCCTCCTGTAAGCCTAAAAAGATATCTTGTAAGAGAGACTTAAGGAATATATTCGTACTTGTTTCTGTTAACGCTAATTTAAAAAGAAATTCAAATTGAAAACCTGATCAGTGCATGTATTGTGAGAGGATAAAATATAAACAATAATTAAAGATATCATGTTAATGTCCTTTTGTTTTTTTACTTCAAAAGAATAAAATGGTTTTGAGATGGGAAAAATATTATTTTTAAAGAATTTATGTTTGTATATTAAAGAATTACATGCAGATTCTTTCATGATACAATAAAGCTTTTTTGATATATTTGTCTAGATATTTTAAAATTCAACTAACATATTATTTTAAAGTTATTAAAATAATTCAAAATTTAATTGACACATTATTTCAAATAAATTAATCAAAAAATGTTAATTAATTATAAATAAATTGATCATATTATATTATTTGTATATTAATATACTATACTAAATTAATTTAGACTTAATAAAATGAATATTAATTAAATATTTTTATAAATATCTTATTCTATTCTACATGAGACTTCAATTGTACTTTAATATTACAAATCATATAACATCATCAACACCTTTAAGGATGACATCATTAGGGATGGGGCAAGGGCAAGGGCAAGGGCAAGGGAGTGCTTCCCCCGTTCTTGTTCCTGCCCCCAAAATTTACCCTCGTTCCTATCCCCGTTCTTTGTCGAGGAGAAAAAATCTTTTCCATCCTCGTTCCCGCCGTAAAGTTACTTATAAAATTTTTAAAATGTAAAAATAAAATAAATAATACATATTTTATTCAAAGATCTTCTCTTTTTTCTTCTGGGTTGGGGGACAATTGGGGAAATCTAGCACTCATGTATGTGAGACTAGCAAAATCATTTTAATTTACCAATTCAAAGTAAAAGAATGTTCAACAATAGCAATTCAGATAGGCATTCAGCAAAAAGGCATCCACAAACTTGTCAATAATATTTCCATGTATTTTAATAACTAAGCCAACCACATACATCAGAAAACAAATTTGTTCATGCATTTTCAAGAATTAAATTTTGCATTGGGTAAGCCATAAGAGTTCAATAATCACCTGAAGAAAATTTCTTAACTTCACTAACTTAACTCAGAGACGGAGATGCCGTGAAAAGACTAAGGCAAAGATGCCGGATAGAGGATGAACCGGCTTGAGTACGAGCTAGACGACATAGAGACCAGAGAGCATCTTGGTAGTTGGCATCAACAGGGAAGGGGAGCTAGGCACTGAACGAGCTAGACGAGATAGAAACTAGAGAGCATCTTGACAGTTGGATAGTTTGGCAGTTTGACTGAGACTTTAAGACTTGAGAGGCAGATTCAACTTGGAGATGGAAGAATTAGGTTCAGGGAATTAGTGATTAGGAGGATTTAGATTTTTTTTTATAAAAGTATATTTTAACTATAAAATTACTAAACTATCCCTAATATATATAATAAATATATATTTTTAAGGGTGTTTTAGTAAATAGAGGCCCTATGGGGTAGGGAGTGTGATTCCCGTCCCCGTTTCTGTCCTTGTCCCCGTTTAGCATCCGAAAAAAATTTTCCTCCTATCCCCATCCCTAAGGGGGGAAAATTTCCATCCTAAATTCTCAAGAATCCCCGAATTTGAGACCTTATTACCATTCTTAGGCATCATAATGATTATGGATGATACATTGATTAAATTAAGCAAATTTAATTGATTAAATAGCTTGCTAAGTTCTTAGAGCTAACCGCTTTTATATATGCGCTAGTGTACTTCCATGGTGTTGCAGCAACACCATCATCAATTAATTCTGGCTTTCTCCCTCCATCCCTATCTCTCAAGAGACACAGACTTTGAAGTTTGAGATGACGAAGTCGCCAGAAGAAGAACACCCAGTTAAGGCATTTGGCTGGGCTGCTAGAGACTCTAATGGCCATCTTTCCCCCTTCAACTTCTCCAGAAGGTATATTGATATATATAGTTAAAACACTACTGCTCGTAGGAACCCTTCTTGATTTGTTCCAAAACTAAAGACATCTTCATTATTTGTTCAGTCTGCACTAAAATGTAGGACTTCAATTACTTTCTCAATTAGCAATTTTCAAGTTAAGTCCTGTGCGCCTTACCTTTTTTTAAAATTTGGTTATGATGTTCTATAGGACAACCGGAGATGAAGATGTGAGATTTAAGGTGTTATATTGTGGAATATGCCACTCAGACATTCACAATAAGAAGAACGACTGGGGCTTCTCCGTCTACCCCATGGTTCCAGGGTATTTTAATCTCATCCACCATCATTTCTCCATGCGCAGTTCAATTTCTTTATCACGTCTTTCCTTATGTTCAAATTATTTTATATTTATCCTAATCCCTCCTCGCTTCCCATCGTTGATTATAAATTCGAAAACAACATCCATAAATTAAGATTTGCTTTCAATCATTTGCAATCTATAATCTACTCAATATATATCTCCACCTCAAAAGATTGGATTGGCACGTTAATTAGTATCACATGTACTGCTCCACCTCAAATCTGTGTGTGACTGAGTCGTGCAGACACGAGATCATGGGTGAAGTAACGGAAGTGGGAAAGGAAGTGAGAAAGGTGAAGGTGGGAGACAACGTAGGCGTGGGATGTATGGTAGGCGCGTGATACCTGCCACAACTGCAACGACGGCCTCGAGAACTATTGTCCCAGCAATATCCTCACCTACAACGCCACCTACCACGACGGAACCCTCACATACGGCTGCTACTCCGACCACATGGTGGCCCACCAGCGTTACGTGGTTCGATTCCCTGACGGCATGCCGCTCGACACCGGCGCTCCCCTGCTTTGCGCAGGCATCACTGTGTATAGTCCCTTGAAATACTACGGACTCGCGGAGCCCGGGAAGCACGTGGGCGTGGTTGGACTTGGTGGGCTGGGCCATCTGGCTGTCAAAATCGCTAAGGCCTTGTGGCGCCACTGTTTCTGTTATTAGTACATCTCCCGGACGAAGCACTTCAACACCTTGGAGCTCATTCCTTTTTGGTTGGCCGTGACCAAGACCAAATGAAGGTAACCTCAATCTTAGGGTTCACACCTACACTTGTTTATGGGCCAACCCCCACTATGCCTTCATTCACCTAATATAGTGGACTTGGATCTCTTCCCGGCTTGGTTCACATGAGTCCAGCAGCAAATTTTATCTTTTCTTTATTTATTCTTCTTTTATAAATTTTCTCATCATTTTTTTCTTCATTTTTAATTCAATAGATTTAAAAATTTCACTTAGTTAATATTATAATAAGTTTTTTTCTCCCTACGAGCAACATTTTATATTGTATAAAAATAAAAAAATATATTATACATTTGATCCTTATAATTTGTTAGAGCTTTTAATTTGATCCTCATATATATATATATATATATATATATTTAAACAGCTTCTTATTATTTTGTTATTTTGTTTACACATCAAGATTCTTTATAATACCATATATTTGAGGTTGAGTTTAGCTAACAAAACGCGCGCGTCACAAACTAAACTTAATGTAATTAGAATGTGTGTATGTGTGCGCAAAAATTTTGTTTATAAAAATGTTTATCTTGATAATCTGTTATATATGTTGACAAATTCAAGGCGGTTCGTATATAGTTTGCGTAAATTACTAAATTTCCATTGAGCCCATACGGTTGCTATGTTTGCTGTTAGGTTACTTGAAGGCAATAAATCAAGGAGAAAGATTGAGAAGAACACACAAAGAAATTACGTGGTTCGGTCAATGCGACCTACGTCCACGGACAGAGAGAATATCTGTATTATTTTCTGACGGAGGCTATACAGAGAGAAATTACATCAACCACTCTTACAATAAATTCCCTCACACTCATATATATAGAGACAAATGGGTCGTGGGTCATAGGTCGTGGGTCGGGTTACAAACCGGGTCACCCACTAAATTTAAGTCAAACCCAACAATTTCTCTCATTGACTTGAATTCTCTCAAATCACCAGAACTAAGTACAAATTCATCTCTGTCATTCAAGCCCTGTAGGGCTTCATGGAATGCAAACATTCACCAAGTCCAAGCTATGCTTGAACTTCTCTGAAGGTAGAGCCTTTGTCAACATATCTGCTGGATTATCTGCTGTGGCTATCTTCTCGATAGATAATTTCTTGTCTTCTATCACATCTCGAATAAAATTCAATCTGATATCAATATGCTTCGACCTTTCATGGTAGACTGGATTCTTGGCCAAACTTAATGCACTCTGACTATCACAATAAATGATAGGTCTCTGAATATTTAACCCCAGACTATCAATCAAACCATGTAACCACATACCTTCCTTAACTCCTTCTGCCAATGACATGTATTCTGCTTCAGTGGTAGACAAGGCAACTGTAGATTGAAGTGTTGCCTTCCAACTGACAGCACATCCATTCAGAGTCAAGACATAGCATGTTAAGGATCTCCTCCTCAAAAGATCTCCAGCATAATTTGAATCTGTATAGCCAACCAAGCCACTATCAGATTTATCAGCACCATAAACCAAACAAATATTACTCGTACCTTTCAGATACCGCATAATCCATTTAACTGCACTCCAGTGAGCTCTCCCAGGATTACTCATAAACCTGCTTACCACACTGACTGCATAAGCTATATCAGGCCTAGTACACACCATTGCATACATCAAGCTTCCAACAGCATTACAGTAGGGCACTGAACTCATGTACCCTTTTTCCTCAGCTGTAGTAGGTATTGTACTAGCATCAAGTTTAAAATGTGCCGCCAACGGAGTACTAACTGGCTTAGAATTATTCATTTGGAAAGACTGCAACAATTTTTCTATGTATTTCTGTTGAGATACATACAGTAAACCTGCACTTCTATCTCTCCAAATCTCCATGCCCAATATCTTCTTGGCTGCACCCAAATCCTTCATCTCAAACTCATTGCTCAACAAGGCTTTCAAACTATCAATTTCAACCTTGTTCTTTGCAGCAATTAACATATCATCAACATATAGCGACAAATAAATATAAGAATCATCTGCAAGTTTCTTAGAGTAGACATAATTATCAAACTGATTACGCAGAAAACCATAGGAAGTCATGAATGCATCAAATTTCTTGTACCACTGTCTAGGAGACTGCTTCAAACCATACAAGGACTTTTTCAGCAAACATACATGATCTTTCTTCCCATAATCAAGAAATCCTTCTGGCTGTGACATATAAATCTGCTCCTCTAAATTTCCATGTAAGAAAGCAGTTTTCACATCCAGTTGTTCCAACTCCAAGTCAAAAACACTTACCATGGACAAAAGGACACGAATGGTTTTATGCTTCACAACTGGGGAGAAAACTTCATGATAATCAATTCCTTCCTTTTGTGAAAAACCCTTGGCCACGAGTCGTGCTTTGAACCTTGCTGGTTCAACTCCAGGAATACCTTCTTTCTTCTTGAAGACCTATTTGCATCCTACCGGTTTCACTCTCTTTGGT
This sequence comes from Biancaea sappan, assembly GCA_037074585.1. Taxonomy (NCBI): domain Eukaryota; kingdom Viridiplantae; phylum Streptophyta; class Magnoliopsida; order Fabales; family Fabaceae; genus Biancaea; species Biancaea sappan. The sequence goes on from CM073490.1 coordinate 24,937,345, forward strand.
AACGGTACAAGATCCCATGTTTCGTTCTTCTCAAGAGATTGCATCTCTTCATTCATTGCAACCAGCCATTCTGATGCTTCTCTATTCTCAACTGCTTCTTTATATGATCTCGGGTCATCAGAATCAATGCTTTCACCTACTGCCAAGGCATAAGCAACTGAATTAATATCAACTATATCAACACAATCTGCATACCTTATAGGTTTTCTGATTTCCCTCCTTTCCCTCCTTGTTGCTATAGGTTGTGATTTTTCTTCTTCCCTGGGCTGTTGTACAGGGTCCGTTATAACCCTTTTTGAAGTTTGAACTTCAATTTCCACCTTCTGGTTGGCACCTTGATCATTATTACCTGCATGATTACCAAGCTCCTCTTTCTGACCAAACATAGCAGACTCATCAAAAGTTACATCTCTGCTAATAATAAATTTTAGAGTTCTATCCTTTTCAGTACACCACAGTCTGTACCCTTTAACTCCATGTGCATACCCTAGAAATATGCATTTCATTGCCCTAGGCTCTAGTTTACCATCATTCACATGAGCATAAGCAGGACAACCAAATATACGCAGGCCAGAATAATCAGAAGGTTTACCGGACCATACCTCTTGAGGAGTCTTAAAGTCAATTGCAGTAGATGGCGATCTATTCACCAGATAACAAGCAGTGTTAACTGCTTCGGCCCAGAATTATTTTGGCAAGCCAGCGTTTAATCGCATGCATCTCGCACGCTGCAACAATGTTTGATTCATACGTTCTGCAACTCCATTTTGCTGTGGTGTATGATGTACAGTGCGATGCCTCACTATACCTTCTTTCTTGCAAAATTCATCAAATAGAGCGTTACAGAACTCCAACCCATTATCAGTTCTGAGTGTTTTGACCTGTTTTCCAGTCCGTTTCTCAACCATGGTCTTCCACTCCTTGAACTTCCCAAACACTTCATCTTTGGATTTCAGAAAATATACCCAAACCCTTCTAGAGTAGTCATCAATGAAAGTAACAAAGTACTTGCATTTGCCCTGAGATTCAACTGGAGAAGGACCCCACAAGTCTGAGTGAACATATTGCAGAACATCCGTAGAAGTATGCTTCCCAGAACTGAACTTAACTCTGCGTTGTTTACCCATAACACAAACTTCACAGAATTTCAGTTTCCCAGTTTCTGCTCCTTCTAACAATCCTTGTTTACTTAGAATTGACAGCCCTTTCTCACTCATGTGTCCCAATCGGCAATGCCACAACTCTGTATAATCATCATTCTTCCCTAAAGATTTAGATACAGCCACTGTCCCCATCACAGAACTACCAATCAGAAAGTAAATGCCATGCTGCAATTTACCCTTCATTATAACCAGAGCACCTTTGGAAATTCTCAACTGTCCATTCTCTCCAGAGTACTTGTACCCTTGTTTGTCTAGAGTACCAAGAGAAATCAAGTTCTTCCGTAGACCAGGAACATACCAAGCATCAAGCGTCCTGACTATTCCATCATACATCTGAATCTGCACAGAACCACTGCCCTTAACACTGAGCTGCTCATCATCACCCAACCTCACAACACCATTCCACTCCTTGAAAGAAGTAAACAGTTCAAGTGAGAAAGTCATATGATAAGATGCACCTGTGTCCAAGACCCAAGTATTTGCAGAACCAGAGGTGCTGACTGTGAGAACATCAATGTCTTCTTCTCCGTCAGAACTATCTTGCACCACCGAAGCACTACCACTGGTATTCGGTTCCTTCTCGTCATTTCCCTTCTTCCTCTGTGGACAATTCTTCCTGATGTGCCCCTTCTGTTTACAGTGATAACATCGAGGTCCTCCTTTGTTCCTCGACTTAGACCGTGACTTGCTTCTTTTTCCATCATCCCTTTTAGTGTCTCTGCCTCTGCCAACATACAAACCTGCTTCTGCACCATCCTCATTAGAACTAGAGACTCTTCTCTTCAGCTCTTTAGACTGCAAAGCATCTTTGACATCATTAACAAAGATACTATCTCTACCATACAACATAGTGTCAACAAAGTTCTCATATGAATTTAGTAGAGAACACAAAAGAATGATAGCCTGATCTTCATCATCTATCTTAACCCCAACACCCTGTAAATCTAGGATAATCCGGTTAAAATTATCAAGATGATCTTTTACCTGCATATTTTCTGTCATCCGCAGGGTATACAAACGCTGCTTTTGATATAACCGGTTTGTGAGAGACTTTTTCTGGTATTTATCATCCAATTTCTTCCACAAACCTGCAGCAGTTGATTCATCAACTACTTCTCTCAACACCTCATCTGTCAGACTTAATAGTAATGCACTATGAGCCTTTGCCAAAATTTCCTTCTTCTCCTCTTCCTTCAACGTGTTAGGTAGACTACTTTCTCCTTCTAATGCCACTGCACATCCCTGCTGAACCAGAAGTGCCCTCATTTTTACCTTCCACAAAGTGAAATCATTCGATCCATTGAACTTCTCAATATCGAATTTATGAGTCGACATCTTCTCAAATAACAGCAGATAAATTACTAGCAAATTTCGCAATCAGAAATTGAATTTCACAAAACTGTTCAGAACCTTGCAAACTGACCAGAACTTCACTAACAGAAATTCAACATAGCAGTACAACAAAATTCACAGCAGTAAACCAGAAATCCAATCCAGCACAATCTAACACAATCCAGTAAATTCACACAGAAATTCAGAATTCTTTTCTGAATTAAACATAAACTCACCGGAACTGTGTCGAGGAAACAATAACGATCGCAACAGAAAACTTGGTCCAAACAACAACTATGACCAAACAGCAGCTTTAACCAAACAGTAATTTTTGACCAAACAGCAGCTTTAACCAAACAGCAGCTTTGACCAAACAACAGCTTTGACCAAACAGCAACTTTGACCAAACAGTAAATTTGACCAAATAGTACCGTTGACCGTGCTACAGTGCCGAGTCGCTACAGTATCCGAGTCGCTACAGTGCCGTTGACCGTTGACTGTTACAGTGCCTCGCCGTAGAAGACGATAAACAGTGCTTCCGATGAAGATTCCGACAATAAACAATACTTCCGATGAAGATTCCGGCGATGAACAGTACTCGCAACCGTAAAAACTCACCAAAACAATCTGAAAAACGATCTCCAATGCACTAGAAATGCAATAAACGGTCTCTTTTTCCCAAAAAATAAGTGAATCAAGCTAGATCTGAAATTTAAAATTAGATCTGAAAATTTTCTTACCACCAAAAATTGGTCTCCGACGTTTTTCAACGCACCAAAGATGCAGAGAATGGTCTCCTATGCTCCAAAACAACTAAATCGAGGCAGGATCTGAAATTTTGGAGCCAGATCTGAAAATTTTCGGACGTGCTACAGTAACCGACGAACCAAAAATAAACCGAGGCTCTAATACCACTTGTTAGGTTACTTGAAGGCAATAAATCAAGGAAAAAGATTGAGAAGAACACACAAAGAAATTACGTGGTTCGGTCAATGCGACCTACGTCCACGGACAGAGAGAATATCTGTATTATTTTCTGACGGAGGCTATACAGAGAGAAATTACATCAACCACTCTTACAATGAATTCCCTCACACTCATATATATAGAGACAAATGGGTCGTGGGTCGGGTTACAAACCGGGTCACCCACTAAATTTAAGTCAAACCCAATATTTGCACATTAAATTTTAGTTGTTGAGTCATGAGTGTGAGGTAATTAAATGAAGTTGCATGCAGGAGGGCATGGGAACACTAGATGGCATTATCGACACTGTGTCAGCTGTGCACCCCGTATAGCCTTTGATTGCTTTGCTAAAGACCCATGGAAAGCTTGTGATGGTGGGCGCACCTGAGAAGCCACTTGAGCTACGGATCTTTCCTGATCTCGCAATGGGTATATATATAATTAAATTCAAACCATATTAAAAATATATATCTGTTTGGTTTAATTGGATGAATTGATAATAAATAAAATAGTCGGAAAACTAATTAAACAGGAAGGAAGATGATGGGATCGAGCGCCATAGGAGGAATGAAGGAGACTCAGGAAATGATAGAGTTCGCAGCGAAGCACAAGGTGAGTGCTGATATTGAGGTGATCCCAATGGACTATGTCAACACTGCCATGGATCGTCTTGCCAAAGCTGACGTTCGATATCGATTTGTGATTGATATTGGAAACACCTTGGATGCTACCACGAACCCTTGATCTTATTACCCCATTGCCCCATTCCATTCACGCCTTTTCACGTTAATCATATGCCTCGATTGAATGAGGAAGGTGTGCGAAGTCTTATTGCTCCAGTTAGCAAAGAAGAAGTAGCTTATGCTCTTAATTCTATGAAACCGTATAATGCCCTTGGCCCTTATACTGGCATGTGGTAGGAGAGGATATTTGCAATCTTGTTAGGGAGGCTTTTGTTACTGGATGAAACTTTGGTTGTTTCAATCTCTAAGATTGATAACCCAAGTACTTTTAAAGACTCTTAGCCTATAAGCCTTTGTAACACTATTTACAAAATTGTTACTAAGGTGTTGCTTAATAGGCTTCGGCCCTTTTCAAATGACCTTATTGGTCCATGTCAAAGCAGCTTTCTTTCGCCGAGAGGCACCGCTGATAATGCTATTATTCTTCAGGAGATTGTCAATAACATGTATAAATCCAAGAAAAAGAAAGGTAATATTGCTTATAAGATGGATTTAGAAAAGGTGTACAACCATGTTGATTGGAATCATCTGAAATTATGTTTGTAGGAGTTTAGGTTTCCCCTATCATTATTAAGTTGATTTTACATTGTGTCACTTCTTCTTTGTTGTCTATTTTGTGGAATGGTACAAGAATGCCTTGTTTTTCCCCCACTAGGGGTCTTAGTCAGAGGGACCCTCTGTCCTCGTATCACTTTGTTATATGTATGGAGAAACTTTCTTTAGCTATAAGTGAAGCTATTTCTGGGAGAAAATGACAACCATTTAAAGTTTCTAAGAATGGCCGATAGGTATCTCATCTCCTTTTCATAGATGATGTGTTGTTATTTACCAGGGCTAGTGGATCCCAAGCAAGATTTGTTGCTAATTTATTTGATAACTTCAGCAAAGCTTCAGGTTTAAAGGTTAATCTTGCTAAATCTAAGGCCTACTATTCGTCTGGGGTCCCTAAAGCGAAGATTGAGAAATGTACTTCCATCACTCACATAAGCAGCACTTTGGCATTCGAAAGAGTTAAAAAAGCTGACTTTGAGTTCATTATCGAGAAGATTAAATCTAGGCTTGTGTCTTGGAAACTTTGCTTTTTGAACAAACCTGGCAGACTTGCTTTATCTTCTTCAGTGTTAACGTCCATTCCTACGTACTACATGCAAACTTTTTGGCTTCCCCAAAGCACTTGTTCCTTGATTGATCGCTCCATTCGTAATTTTATTTAGAAAGGGACTGCGGATAAAGCATTCACTTGGTAGGGTGGGATAAAATCTTGATGAGTAAGAAGTTTGGAGGTCTGGGGGTGAGGCGCGCTAGAGAAGCTAATACTACCATGTTAGGGAAGCTTGTTCAGGATTTGCAAAAACAAGCTAACAAGCTTTGGGTTCATGTTTTAGAAAGTAAATACCAATTTGATGGTAACTTCCTATCACGTGCTCGATTCCAAGGGTCGTTTATCTGGAATTCTATCCTTACGGTGAAAAGCATATTGAGGGATAGCTGTAGCTTGCGTGTTGGAGTAGGTCATGTTTCCTTTTGGTTTGAACTATGGTTGAAATTGGGCCCCATTTGTAAGCTTGTTGACTTTGTTGCTCTTCATGACATTGATGTTAAAGTTAACAATGTTTTTAAAGATAATGGTGTTAACATCTAACAGCTCATGACTCATATCCCTACCTCTATCAAGGAGGAGATCCTAAATATGAAGCTCCCGTTGCATTCGTGCATTCAAGATGCATATATATGGGAGGATGACATTAGGGGAGTCTATATTGCTAAAGCTGGTTATGCTTGGTTGATGAAAAGAGGGGTTTGTTTTCTAATGATATATCTTGGACTTGGATCTAGAAAATTAATGCTCTTAAAACAATCAAATTGCTTATTTGGCTTGCATGTCATAAGGCTGTTCCTACTTGTAGCCTTCTTCATCATAGAGGCATGATCCACTCCAATGTTTGTCAAAGGTGTAACATAGAGGAGGAATCCTTTCTTCATTGCATAAGAGACTGTCACATTTCTAAGAGTATGTGATATAGGCTTGGTTTCAAGACACATGAATTTTTTTTTTCTATTGATGGATACAGTGGAGTTCCTTAAATATGGAACGTTTAGGTCAAATATCAATCTTTTTTTAGCAAGCTTGTTGTGGGCGTGGAGAGCTAGAAATTTTCAATGCCTCAATCACGAAAATTTTATCCTACAGAAGCTCCTCTCTTCTGTGCATGGCATGTATACCACTTTAAGTGGTTGCTTTCCTAAACATAAGGCTGAGGTTCATCAGGAGAAATGGATTAAGTGGCACCCCTTAAGGGAAAATACAGATGTCTTGAATGTTGGTAATCTAGGTAGGGCTGAGGTTGGAGGCCTCCTTTGTACTTCTGATGATTTTTGGACTTCTGGGTTTTCGGGTTACACTAGTATATCTGATAACTTACATGCTAAGCTTACTGCTATGCTTCACGGGTTGAAGCTTGTGTGGAATTCTGGGTTAAGGAATTTACTTTGTTATACCGATTCCTTGAATGTGCTCTCTTTGTTAAAAGACTCTCTTCCTTGTTTTCACAAATATGTTGTGCTGGTGCAAGACATTTGTGATTTTCTGAGGAGAGATTGGGATGTGGTTCTTAGACACACCCTTAGACTAGGAAACTAGTGTGCAGATTTCTTGGCCAAGATAGGAGCTTCAAATGATGATGGTTTAAAGACACATGATGACCTTCCTGAAGGCATTCATGTTTTATTACTTGTTGATAGAGCATGTGTTGCTTTCTCCTGTGTGTAGGCCTTCTGTTTTATTTTTCTCTTGTTTTTGTTATTTACCAAAAAAAAAAGAGCCATATGTCCACCGAGCAAGCACCATACGTCCCCACCCACCACATGTCCACTCATATTAATTTTTCACCGACCACATGTCCACTCATATTATTTTTTCATTTCTTCAGGTGGTAGGTTCAATGCAAAGGTATTATCTTAAGGACATGTGCACCATCATCATCATTCACCATCCACAACTCATTTCTTCATCCCCTCAAAGGCAATTTCAAAGCAAAAGGAAGACAAGAACATAGCAATAGAGGCAGAGCGAAGCAAAACAGAGGAAGGCGACCAAGTTTCTTCAAAACACAAGCTTCTTCAAAAAACAACCTTCAAGAATCATGATAAGGTGACCATGCTTCTTTATAAATAGAGACAAAAGGGAAAGGTATGATAGGAAAAGGAATCACGTTGGGAAGGCAGGTGGAACACGGTAAATCAAGAAGCAACTTTGGATTCTGGCAAGGAAAACCTAAGTTTTAGATTGAGAATTGATTTGACAGCAACGCACATCCAAACAAGTTAAATTTCTACAGAATCACGTTCAACTACACTGTACCGTGCGTTTGTTACTGCAAACACCTATCCAAACATGCTCTTGGTTACTCAGCAAAATCTTTAAAATAGAAATTAATAAAGTGAAAGTGGTGGTAAAATTTTTAGGAAAAACTACATATTACCCCATAAACTTTCTCCTATGTGCAAAAAAACTTCCTTGAAAATTTAAACTCAGCAAAAGACCCCATTAACTTTCATTCCATACAAAAAACTCCTCCTATTAGTTGATCGTTAGTCCAATGGTAACGTGGACTAGAACTTGCCATGTCACCAATTTTTTTTTACAGATCCCATACCGTTGCCACGTCATCACCACCTCACAGAAATTTCAAACCTCACCTGTAATTTCAACGTCCTGAACCACCAAGTCACACTTGCCACCACGATGACTCTATGATTCAACCACTCACTCATCCATCTTCCCCTCTACCCGCTTTATTCGAACTCCCTTCATGTTGAACCGAATCAACTTGCGAAGCCCAAAGTGTCTGCAAGCTTGTTCAGAAACCAGAGCACCTTCTCAATTGATAGTCTCCATTTTCACGGTATTTCGAAAACAGATAATCTAGAAACCCCATCAACTGTCTGGGAAGATTAGTGCGGAGGGAGAGGTACATGCTTCCATGGATGATTTCTTGAGTCTGGTCAACCCTGAGTGGGATAGAATGGTTCGCATGTCGTAACTCTAGGTGCCACCGAGTTGGTCACTTTTCTCAAAGATGACGACTCTATGGCCCTCACAGTGTAGCTTGTGGGCAGTGCAGAGGCCGGTGGGTCCTACTTCGATCACTGCGATGTTTAGGGATGAGGCCATTGTCGGAGGGTGCAACATCCATGGTGGCGTTGGCACGAAGCTTTTAAAGGGGTGAGGCAGGTTTGTGGAATAGTCCAATCTCCAGATCTAGAAACACAAGTGAGATCCCTTTCGCAGATGACTTTGGGCTTCGCGAGTTGATTCGATTCAACACGGAGGTGGTTCAGAACTAGCGGGTGGAGAGGAAGATGGATGAATGGGTGGTTGAACCTAGAGTGTGCTCTGAAGATGGTGTCGTCCTCCATGGGAATGAAAGGCCGTGGGTGTGAGGTGGTGATGACGTAGTAGGAGTATTATGTGGCATGTGATATGTAAAAAAAAATTGGTGACATGACATGTGACATAGCAGGTCCTAATCTAGGTGAGCATTGGTTAACAGTCAACTAACGGTTAATTAATGAGAGAGAATTTTCTGCACGGAATGAAAGTTAAATTGAGTCTTTTGATGAGTTTGAAACTTTAAGAATTTTTTGTACATAGCAGAAAGTTTAAAGGGATAAAATGTAATTTTACTATTTTTTTTCAAAAATACCGAAAAAATGACAACCATTATATCCTGCTTTGGTGTTAAGAGTCCCTTTTCATTTTTTTTAATTTTATTATTTTTTTACATCGAAAAAAACACGCAGTTTGGTTCACGCGTTATTTAATGGGAGGCGTGACTGGATAGATGGGCGAGATTTGAAGTTGGAAATTTAAAATAAACAAGAAAGCAATGAAATTGGGTACCAGGAAGTCCAGAACCAGATAATGCGGCATCATGACACCGACACATGAGGACGGAGAATGGCTATATTTATTAATTTACCTTAATATATTATTGTCTACTTCAATTTATTCCGGCACACGTGGACGAAGAATGGCTGCTCCAAAATTTTCATCCACCGGCATTCCTCCGAGAACATGTTTGCTCAGAAACTAAAATCTTTGACTTCATCTTTATGCACGTTAATATGAACAAGGAGAATTATAATAATTTTTTTGGGAACAAAATTTTTCCTTTGGTGTGAAAGGGAAATAAATTAATGCTCAATTATCTTCATCATCAAGTATCCATATAATTGAACTTGGCTTAGCTCATCGAGTACGTCAGCCCAGCCATAACAATCACATGCACCCTTATAAAAGCACATGCACCAAATTTTGAAATTGCTACTCATTGCAAGTTCTCCTCAACGATCTTCCTCATTCTCCCATTCGCTCTTTTCGTTACTCTGAGTGAATTACATCAGTTTCAATGGCGACGCAGCATGAGACGGAGCATCCCAGGAAGGCTTTCGGATGGGCTGCTAGGGATAAATCTGGTGTTCTCTCTCCTTTCAACTTCTCTAGAAGGTGCCCACTGCTCAGTCATATCCTTCATTTCTTTGCTTCCCTATGATCCCCTGCATCATTTCTCCTGCATCTTTGATTGATTTCATTTGAGTTTGTCGAAACGAACCATTTTTTGCAGGGAAACGGGAGAGAAGGACGTGAGACTCAAAGTGCAGTATTGCGGGATATGCCACTCTGACCTTCACGTGATTAAGGATGACATGAATTATACAACCTTCCCCGTTGTACCTGGGTAAGCCATACTGTATCTGTCTGCTGTATTTCATGCCTACATCACTCACAGTTGTGCGTTTTTTATCATATAATAGTGGTACTGATCTGTTATAGAAATTCCAAGAGTTAAATGTATTCGGCTCTTACTCAATTCAGGCATGAAATTGTTGGCGAAGTGACAGAGGTGGGAAGCAAGGTACAAAAATTCAAAGTTGGAGACAGGGTAGGCGTGGGATGCTTCGTGTGGTCCTGCCGCTCATGCCAAAACTGTACTGACAATCTTGAGAGTTACTGCCCACAAGTGGCTTACACATACGGTGCCAAGAATGTCGATGGCACCATGACATACGGAGGCTACTCTGACTCCATGGTTGCAGATGAGCATTATGTGGTCCGAGTTCCAGATAGCCTACCTCTTGATGCTGCTGCTCCTCTCCTCTGTGCTGGGATTACTGTGTATAGCCCTTTGAGGTATTTTGGACTAGACAAACCTGGTCTTCATATTGGTGTGGTTGGTCTGGGTGGGCTTGGCCATATGGTTGTAAAGTTTGCTAAGGCTTTTGGCGCTAAGGTAACAGTAATCAGTACATCTCCTAACAAGAAGCAGGAAGCAATAGAACGTCTAGAAGCTGACTCTTTTGTGGTCAGCCATGAGCAAGATCAGATGCAGGTACCTGTTAGACTTAAATTGGTTTCACTAGCTACTTCTCAAACTAATCCCTTTTGACAATTGGTTTCTACTGTCGTTCTTGATATAGGCTGCAATGGGCACTATGGACGGTATCATTGACACTGTTTCGGCTGTTCATCCTCTCTTGCCTTTGATTGGTCTGCTCAAATCTCATGGGAAAATTGTAATGCTTGGTGCCATAGGCAAGCCAGTAGAGCTGCATCCCCTTTACTTAGTTATGGGTAAGCATATGAAAAGCCAATCCATCTTCTCTTGTACACATAGGTCATGTAACTTATGTTTAATAAATAACCTATGCAGACATATTTTACCATTGATCCAGACACAACCATCACTCTTGGTATACTAGTTGTTTCTAAGCATTTGTAGCTTGCACTGCCTTATCATTTGACAATCGAAATAGAAAACGTGAAGCTAATCAGTATTCCACGTTCTTTACAGGAAGGAAGTTAGTAGCTGGAAGTTGCATAGGTGGGTTGAAGGAGACTCAAGAAATGCTTGATTTTGCTGCCAATCACAATGTCAAACCTGACATTGAGGTTATTCCAATAGATTATGTGAACAAAGCATTGGAGCGCCTTGAAAAAGCAGATGTGAAGTATCGATTTGTCATTGACATTGGGAACACACTGAAGCCAAGCTCTTAATTTGCTCTATACAGATCAGAAAATGGAGGCAGGGCAGGATGATATATTTGAGCTGAGAGTGGGTTATCTTTGTCGCGCAATATTATCATATTTTCCATTTATTTAGTATGGTTTAATTTGGATGGTCTAGGCTCCTGCTATGCTTTAGAGCTTGTCAATATATTGAACAAGTGTGTCCATGTTAGTCATGTAGTATGTTGTTGGAGAGGCTTTTTCGATCCCTCATTTTTATCGTTCTTATGAGTTTTGCTTCTCTATTACTTTTTTTTTTTATCAGAGGACTACTTTAATGTTTATTCCCCATGAGGGTGCAAGAATTTATTAAGATACTTATATTTTTTTTTAATTTTTGTTCTGACTAATTTTTTAATTAAGAAAGTAAAATATAGCCTTAAATTTAAATATATTGTTAAGAAAAGATACATAATTTGTATTTTAGCAAGAAAACGGTGAATGTATTATTGGATGGGATGGGCGTGCAGCGCGCGTGTATGTACTGAACCAACTAAATAAACAATTTGGTGTTTAAATAATTTTTAGATAGTCTAATTTCTACAAGGACAAAATAAGTAGGATCTATGCTGTGTCTTATATTTTTAGCAACGACAAATATACTATCACTTTCATCTCCATGGCAGCAGGAAAGGGGAGAACTGGCGAGTGGAGATACTTTAAACTTGAGGCTTAACTTGTCCATCAATTTTTAATTTAGTGGCTATATGATTTTAGAGACGTTTAATTATTGATCTTTAAAATTATAATCAATAAAATAAAATAAAAAATATAATAATAAAAATAAAATTTAAAATATAAATTAAACTGCATTTTAACTTTTAATTTATTTTTACTTTTTTGCATATAAAAATTGTAGTAATTTTTACTTTATTTCAAAAACTAAAATAGTAAAGGTACTTAATTTTCTATTATCCCGCATCTATATTTTAACTTTAATTTATTATATATATATATATTACTGATTATAATTTTAAAGATCAATAACTAAAATTCTCTAAAATTATATGACTACTGGATTGAGAATTGATGAATAGCTTAGATGACAATTTTAAAATGCATTTTTCGCCTCAAATTTAAAGAATTTGCACTTAGATATGACCGTATTGAAGTCAATGTATAGCAAGTATTATTTTGAAGTTGTAAGTTTCTACAATCGATATATATACTGAAAATATTACTTACGTAAAATTATAAAAATATAAAAATTTAACATGGCAAAGGGCGGATGAAAGACTAAAGAAGATAGAAATGTAATACTGTTACGCTGTACTCAACCCTAGAAAAGTGTTGACCATAAAAGAAAGAGGAAAAAGCAGAAGTGCAAAGACCTTCTATAATTTTTGGACATGATTTGTTGTTAGCTAACAGGATTTGGAAGACGTCACTCAAAGGGAATTTCTAGGATGTTTTTACTGTCTCATACCTATTTTAATTTTATATTCTAGTGATATCTCATATTGTTTTTTGAATCTAAACCGCTTTTATTGTGAATCTAGACATATTGTAAGCATGTCGTCTTTATTAGGGATGATATCACTTTTATCAGATAAACTTGTCATACTGCACAAAATTGTGATGGAATTATATTTTGAGATGAGAGACAAGTGGGGGAAAATAAATAACAATGACATTAAAAGACTACAGAAAATTGAGAAGTGGAGCCAAGAAAAAGCTTTATAGTGAGTGGAGATACCAACAGAAATTGACAGTTGGTGATGAAAAGTCTAATCGAAACAAGTTGTAATATTGAAGAAAAATAGTATATATATACAAAACAAAATTATAATTATTAGTAATTACATAACTTGATTAGATCGATTAGTTCAATTAAAAATCGGTTATTAGTTTAATCTGATTCACCTTTCAAAATCGACTAATTAAATAATCAGTCAAAAATTGTTGAATTGATTTTTACAAAAATAAAATTAAAAGGAAAAAAATAAAAAATCCACAATATAAAATTTAATATTAAGCAAGCTTTTATTTTTTATTTGTATCTTTTTTATTTTTTTTATCATGTTATATTTTTTTATTCTTAATTATTTTTTCATAATATATTAATAAAGTAAAAAAAAATATAACATGATAAAAAATAAAAAAGATAAAAAAATAAAATCTTGCTTAATATTAAATCCTATATTGTGAATTTTTTACTTTTAATTTTATTTTTATATAACCGGTTATTTGGCTAGTCGATTTTGAAAAGTGAATCAAATTGAACTAATGACAAATTTTTGATTGAACCAATCGATCTAATAAAGTTATGTAATCATTGATAATCATATTTTTTTTGCATATATATAATATTTTTCTTCAATATTGTAACTTGTTCCGATTCTTACTTTCTATGAGTTTGGCTTCTCAGCTTGTCAAGCACCATGCTTGGCAAGTGAGAGCCGTTTGATTGGTAGGACCCGCACAATCGGACGGCTCTCACTGCCAAACATGGTACTTGACAAACAGAAGATCCCCTCGCACTTCCCATCATCAATTCTCAATCTCTCTTGGTATCTCCACTCACTATAAAGCTCTCTCTTGGCCTCACTTTTTAGCTTTTTGTAGTTTTTCAATATCACTATTATTTATTCCCCCCTCCCCCCAACTTGTCTCTCATCTCAAAATATAATACCATCAAAATTTTGTACAATTTACGTGTCACCTTTGACATGGGCGATACACATCGCTAATGTCAAGGACGACACTGATTTATTTGTCAAAAGTGATATTATTCTTGACAAGTGCGATAGGCTTGCAATGTGTCCAGATTCAAATAAAAATGACTTAAATATGAAAATAATAAAAAAAATGAGATACCACCGGAATATAAAATTAAAATAGGTGTGGGGCAGTAAAAAAAATCAAATTTCCAGGGTTAAATATATTTGTTTATGCAATCATTAAAAATTATTTGGTTATTGTGGTCAGAATTTATTTGCCTGGACATCTTTCATTGGATAAGAAAAATGCATCCTTTCATGTTTGTGGTGGAAATATAACTTTTATATTCTTCATTATAATTGTTTATTTCATATTAAACGGTTCCAATTAACATAAACATATTTAAAAAAGTCAAAGTTCAATGAAATAATTTTTTCTTTAATCTGAAGGGACCAATTTGACATAAATGACTATGATAAGAATACAAAGGTCATTTTTTGCCATAAACATAAGAGAATTTATTTTCATATAGAAGAAACATTAAATAGTCAATCCACGCTAACTTAGCTCATAAAAAACGCTGGCCCAGTGCGTTACTAATCAACTGAAATTTTTTTAATGACAAGTATTCTATTAAAGTTTAATTAAATTATATTTAGTATTTATAAATATTATACTCAATTATTTAATTTATTTTTGTTATTAATATAAAAAATTTTAAAAACATGCATTTATTCCAATAATAAAATTATCTAACAATTTTTATGTTATATTAAAAATAAAATCATAATTTTATATTAAAACTTAATATTAATTTAACCATATTTATTGTTGAAAAATAAAATTACATTATCATTGTGTAAAAAATTAATTTATTTGAAAAAAATTAAATTAAATAAAAAATTTAAGATATAAATTAAAACATAAAAAATTGAGTCTAATATTTAACAGACATTTTAAGAAAAATTATTATAAATTCTTTGAGACTACAACTAAAAAAAAAAAAAATTAAACTCAATAAATTGTGTGCGCTCATGTACCTTTGATTTCAATTTCGAAGCTTGCGTTCTCTCATTTGTAGTACTGTTAAATGGTTTGAACCAGCTCAACCTGTCATGGTCCATGCATCCTGCGAGCCTCTTCCTGAAGGCCTAGAATGTCCATCTCGGCCTCTGGC
The DNA here is from genome assembly GCA_037074585.1 of Biancaea sappan. Taxonomy (NCBI): domain Eukaryota; kingdom Viridiplantae; phylum Streptophyta; class Magnoliopsida; order Fabales; family Fabaceae; genus Biancaea; species Biancaea sappan. The sequence continues at coordinate 24,952,459 of CM073490.1, forward strand.
CACTTTATATATATATATATATATATATATATAATTTTAAAATTTTTAGTGAAATTTTTTTAAAATAGTATTTATACATGTTAAAAATTACTTTTTTAATATTTTTAAATTTTTTTTTAAAATTAACTATATTATATTTAAATTTAAAAATTTTATATTTATTTTTAAAGAATTACAAAAAATTTTATATCTAAATTTACTATATTTATTAAATATAAGATTATAAAATATAAAAATGTAATAAAATCAGATTATTTATACTAAATAATATATTTTTTAAAAAAATTAAAAAATATATGAAAGAAGACTAAACTGGATCGGAGTCTTTTCAGCACCTTATGTCTTGTGCGCCACGTGGCGCGTAGGAGCCCGTTGGATGCGGATGCATCCAATGACTGGGCTTAACGCATCCAACGACTGGGCTCAATCCCGCTTCCAGCCTTTTTTATTTTTTTAATTTTTAGAGTAAAACGACATCGTATTGGGTAAGTTTTTTTTTTACTTCTTCCCCAGCCAACCCAGATGCAAGACGTGCCGGCCGGGTTAGACCGACCCAGATTCGCTCTCCACATCCCCTGTATCATACGTAGCCGCATTGTTCCGCCTCCATCTTCATCATCTCGTCACGTATTCAGCAAGGCACTGTTTCGCCGCCATCTTCATCATCACGTCGCGTGTTCATCACTGCCGGTCAGCACCCAGAAACATTCAACCACTGTGGGCTCCCTTAACCACCGTGGGTTGTTGTTGTCACTCTCCAGCACCCTTGTGTCACTGTTGCTATGTTTTGCCGCCTTCAACAACCACCGTGGGCTCCCTCCAGTCAACCACCTTCAACCACCATTCCTCAGCACACTCTTCAGATGGCTTCCCCAGCAGTGTCATCGTCGTCTGGACTTCCCGAAGAGGTGACGCTGGTGCTGGTTCTCCACTGTCTTCCGGCTTCCCCAACCAAGCCGAGCGTGGTCCCTGCAGTCAGTTGCCGGTTATGAATATCTAATATGATTTAGTGGGATTTAAGAATGCCAAAATAGTCACCTGTGGGGCACGATAAGGAGAGTTTATATTAAGAAAAAAAGCTAAAGAAACAACTACTGAAGCACAAAGTTATGCCCCTGTGTCCTTCCTCTCTTTCTTTAAATATTATTGTTTAAGCTTTGGTTTCAACTCCCTTTTTTTTTTTTATGAATAGTTACAATCTCCACTAGAAACTTTCACCAATTCATGTTATCTATTTTTTTTTAAAAGAACCTTTTGTAGTAACTTGCACAATTTACTTAACACCCTTCCTAATACTAAAAAGACAAAATTTCACACAAATTAATTTATCTCTTCAACTAGTTTTTTAGAATTTGAACTGTGTTGACTATGATCCTCCGATGGGGTATTGAGGAACAGATAATCATCTAAGGTCAACTCTACTTAAGGAGAAAGTCATTTTATTTTTCTTTTGTAAACAACTAAAAGCCACATTAAAATATTAAAATAAAACACTAGGATAATCATTTTAGGTGAAGTAGTGGGATTCACCTTACACCTTCCCATGGCTTAAACAGATTCCTAAACTCTTAGGATCTTAAGATGCCTTATCCAGATTTTATAGGGTTTTTCTAGTTTTACCCTTTAGAAATAAAGATTTGGTGGTGACTTCATTGGGTTTATCTTTCGATTAACTTTAATTATGAATAAATTATGAATGAATCTCATTAACTTTAATTTTGTAATATAGGAGATAATTTCAAAGCCTGAGGTTAGGAAGAAATTTAATACTTTAGATGAGGTATGAGAATTTTGGAGGGTATATAGTAGAAGAGTTGGATTTGGAGTCAGGAAAGAATGGTTTCGTAAAAGCAAAAAGGATGGAAAAATAATAGTTCGAAAATTTGTATGTTCAAAGGAGGGGTTTCGAAAGGAGGACAAAAGAAGTATAAACCCTAAGAATCCCTGCAAAGAGACTAGGACCAGTTGCAATGCTTCACTGTTATTGAAATATAGAAAATGTAAATTTAAAGTGGATAAATTTGTAGCAGAACACAATTATGAACTACATACTATAAAAACTAGTCACATGCTTCGATCTCAACGAAAAATCTTAGATGTGCAAGCACATGATATTGAAATGGCAGAAGATTCTGGGATCCGACAAAAAGCCTCTTTTGACATGATGAGTATGCATGTGGGAGGAAGGTTTAATCTTGGAGACACGCGCACAAACATGAAAACTAATTTGAAGTCGAGAAGGCAACGAAACATGGCCTATGGGGAGGTTGGTGCATTGTTGGGCTATTTCCAAAAACAATTATTAGAAAATCCATCATACTTTCATGCTTATCAGATGGATTATGATGAGCAGATAACAAATGTTTTTTAGGCCGACCTAAGAATGCTAATTGATTATAGCTTTTTTAGGGATGTGGTGTTACTTGATACAACGTTTGACACTAATGAAGGAAATAAACCGCTTGCTGCATTTTGTAGGTTTAATCATTATAGAGAATTAATCATATTCAAAGCTGTTTTATTATATGATGAAACTGCAGACTTTTTCAAGTGACTTTTTGAAACATTTTTAGAGGCTCATCGACAAAAAAGACCAATCACATTATTTACTGACTAGGATGAGGCAATGACAAAAGCATTGAATGAGGTGATGCCTGACACCGTACATGGACTGTGCACTTGGCATTTGATGCAAAATGCCACCAAACACTTGGCTTATTTGCATAAGAGTAATTCTAATATTTTACATGATCTTTCACAGTGCATGTGCCATGTTATGGATGAACAACAATTTGAGGCAGCATGGACTAAATATTGGCAGATCATAATGTTAAAGATAATCAGTAGCTATCATCGCTTTATAGTATTAGGCAAAAATAGGCAGTCTATTTTATGAGGTGAACTCTCACCCTTGGAATGCAAAGCACACAACTTAGTGAGAGTGTCACGACCCGTTTTTTGGGCATATGACCTGCACAATGATGCATCTCTCATCACTGTAAGCCCTTCGATAAATTCTACCCATGAGATTAAATTATCTATGTTATCAAAATAACAATTCCTTAATAAATATGAAGAAAATATATCAACTTTTCTTATCTGAAAATCATAGAGATGATTTGCACATAATAATAGATTCTCAATATAAAATTCGTTATTATGCTGACATACAAGCCAAATGCCAAACCCCTGACCTAGATGTCCTAGATGATTACAGAGCAACATAATCTACAACAATAGAGGGGCCTACCCGACAGCGGGAATGTCCAAAGTGATCTACTCTTCTAGCGGATATTCTTTATCGGCAACCTGATCTGAACAAAAAGGTTGTACAGAGAGTGTGAGCTTTTAAGCTCCATGAGCGAATCGGCCTCGCGTTAATAAAATTCAAATACATTACCAGTCATGCAAGCATATCCGATGGCTCATACTCAACCAATAAACATAGTTAGAAATTACATACAAGAAGATAAAAATTCATCCAATTCAACAAACGTTATTAGTACCCATCAATGGCAATATATCCCGGAGAGCGCACACAGGCCAGCTCACCAATTCTGTATATTTCCGCCATGATGCACAACATCATCCTCTTATATACAAGAAGATAAAAATTCATCCAATTCAACAAACGTTATTAGTACTCGTCAATGGCAATATATCCCGGAGAGCGCACACAGGCCGGCTCACCAATTATGTATATTTCCGCCATGACGCACAACCTCATCATCTTAGCTAGGGCGCCTCACGGATTTATCACCAATCCGGGCTATATCTCTACTGAGGGAATCGTTGTCTCCACACTCATTGGTCAAGACACCCTTTCAACAGGGTTTTTCGCCTTGTCGTGAGAGGGGGTACTGTCCCGCTCAATCACAATCAATAGTACAGTATTTCATATCATAATAAGAAGCACAATATAATATTGATCCATATAACAAGTATATTATATAACTATATTATAGATTTATAAACCACAAATCAAGATAACAATCAATCCGGTTTTGAAAACATTCAAACTTCACATCATCATAAGATACTTATTTCATTTTATCCATACTTATGGATTAATTATCTCATTAGATTCGTCATTCTGAATCCAATTTCCCCCTATGAATCTTGGGAGTGTCCTACGACATACTTTTTATCACCAGTAACGCTAAAACTCTATTAAAACGGGGTCGTTTCACTCACCTGGATTCCGTACGAGTATCACTTCTCTAAGTCGTTACGGACAAGAGTACACAGATGAATTTCAGTATTCTGCTACAGAGATTTTCATGAAAGATTAGAGAAAACAAGTTAGGATTGTTTTCATACAGACACTGTTCATACATACGGTTACTGTTTATACATATAGTTACTATTCATACATATGGTTACTATTCATATATACAGTCACTATTCATACGTACGGTTACTATTTATACATACGATACTATTGATACATACGGTGTCACGTCCCAAAATCTGAGCACGTGACCGGCACGGAAAGTGAATTTTATTTCACCTCCGTAAGCCTATTTTTTTTTCTCTTAAGCATCATACCATTCTTTTTCATGCAACCAAACCGAGTTCTCTATACAAACTACAATTATTCACATTACATCACTGAATGAACCTACCCGATTACAGAGATTTCTAGATTTATACAACTTAGAATAAGACTTAACTATTATACCTTTATCCTGAACAAATGAAAAGGTAATCATGGACTAAGGATCCATAATTCCTTGTTCCGATATTTACCTTCAGCTGTCAACTCTGAAAAAAAATATCAATAAGAGGGGTATGAGCATACCACGTGCCTAGTGATTAGATAACACAACACTATGACAAAAAAATATCATGCATCATAATGATAACATGCAGCAATCATACGTAAATCGATCATCATATGATATAATATTATTCATAATACTTCACAACAATATCCAAGTAAATCAAATACATTTTAACATAATTCAAAATTCACAACAGCAATCGGTGAAATCAATTTCACACACATTTCCCGTACCAACCGGGTCGTCCAGAATACCTCTGGATCGTTGCCCGCGGCCCCCGCCGCTGTCACGACCCGTTTTCTGGGCACATGATCGGCACAATGATGAATATCCCATCACTGTAAGCCTTTCGATAAATTCTACCCATGAGTTTAGTCATTATCAAAATAACCATTCCTGAAGAAAATATATCAAATTTTCTTATTTGAAATTTATAGAGATGATTTGCACATAATAATAGATTCTCAATATAAAATACATTATTATGCTGACATACAAACCAAATGCCAAACCCCTGACCTAGATGTTTGATGAACCTTCAATGAGTTTGGGATTTTGATGTCTATGCTAGAGTTAGCTAGATATTGAGCTTGACCTTGTAATTTCCACCATAAATTAGATTATCTAGATATAGATACTTTTATTTATGTGGCTTGAATAATTTTCTTGAGCTTCATAGTTTAATTGAATGGTTGATCTAAGATTTTAGTCAATTATTTTGGTTAAGTTAGATTGTAATTTCAAAGTTTTTGGATTTAATCATATTTTAGAAAATTGGCCAACATTGAATGGATTGTAATTTAATTGAATTGTTCTTCATGATTCAAAGATTAATTTGTCTATGAATTAATCGGATTGGACCAACGAAATCAATCTCATTTTCTTGTGTAGTCGGTCATTTGATGAAATGGAAATTGTACTTTAATTCATTTGGACCAATGAATATTTTCTCGGCCAAAGTTCTATTTTATTTATTGTCCTATGAAGCTTGTTATTTATACATGCATGCGATTGCTACGTATTTGTAATGAGTAGGACAAGAGATAACATGTCATATGCGATTGCGGGGCATTGATGTGATTAGGACTTGATCGGATTATATTTGAGTTATAGATTAGTGAAGATCTTCCTAACTATAATTTTAATATAATTCAGTCTTAGAAGACTTTCTAAGAATTTTAGATTGAAGATTACATAATAGAATTAGCCAAGAATATTCAAAGGAAAGGATGATGATGTACAATTCCATGGAATTTGTGACCAATTACGCATCTTTTGTCTGTTTTATTTTCTGTTTAGTTATTTAAATTTCAGTTATTTATATTGCGTTGTTTCAATCATCACCCCCCTTTTTTGTGTAATTTCTGAAATTTCCTTCATAAGTCTTAATAGCATTTCACTTAGCCTAATTGAATTTTATTTGATACCTCAATCTCTGTGGGACGATACTCTACTCATTACTTTATTACTTGTTGCGAACCAGTATACTTGCTGGAATATTTTATGTGCTATAAATTATACGCACCAAGGGACCTCAAGAAATTCAAAAGGAGAAGAAGATGAAGAAGATTGAGGAAGCCGAGGAGATTAGCACAGGCCATAGCTCAGAGGACAAAATCGCCTGTTTAGAGCAGGAGGTGAAGATTCTCAAGAAGATGATAGAGGACCTGGAGAAGTTAACCAAATGCAATAACGCGGCAATGACTTCGAGAATAGATAGGTTCTTCTATTGGTCCACCCAGTGCTTCTGCAATCAACAGCAAAGAAGTGTTGATTGTATGAATGGAATTTACACTACCCTCCGCGACATTGCTATGTCTCTTGCTCCAAGGAATGGTCGAGGGGTGATGATACAATACAACCCTCCTAATCCAAGACCACCTCGCTTTTAGATTACTCATACATGAGTAAACTTCTTCTTTTTTTGCAATGTAATCCTTCAGTTTTTTTTTATTTTTTTTTAATGCAAGTGGTTTCTTTTATTGGCTGGTACCCTAAAATAATATAGCTACACAAAATCAATCATGAATTCAGCTTATAAAATCCACCATATAAAATTTTGATCCGACAGCAACGGAATCAAAACAAATAACAACTTTTCCTTGACTAAGTTCAAAAGTGTGGCCATATCTGTCTAAAACTAAAACTGAGAACATAATTCCTAAGAAGAGATAAGTCTCGGAGGGAAAGGAAATGGAAACATCCTACAGGACCTTCAGTAGAGCCGTCTCTCTATAATTGTGCCCGGGTTCACAACGATAGAGGAGGTCCCACTAAGGTTACCTTGCTCTGTAATCACTAGGAGACCTAACAACCATTGCTCTGATACCAACTTTGTCACGACTCGTTTTCTGGGCACATGACCGGCACAATGATGAATATCCCATCACTGTAAGCCTTTCGATAAATTCTACCCATGAGTTTAGTCATTATCAAAATAACCATTCCTGAAGAAAATATATCAAATTTTCTTATTTGAAATTCATAGAGATGATTTGCACATAATAATAGATTCTCAATATAAAATACATTATTATACTGACATACAAACCAAATGCCAAACCCCTGACCTAGATGTCCTAGACGATTACAGAGCAACATAATCTATAACAAAAGAGGGGTCTACCCGACAACGGGAAGGTCCAAAGTGATCTACTCCTCTAGCAGATATTTTTCGCTGGCAACCTGATTTGAACAAAAAGGTTGTACAAACAGTGTGAGCTTTTAAACTCAATGAGCGAATCGGCCTCGCGTTAATAAAATTCAAATACATTACCAGTCATGCAAGCATATCCGAAGGCTCATACTCAACCAATAGACAGAAGATAAAAATTCATCCAATTCAACAAATGTTACTAGTACTTGTCAATGGCAATATATCCCAGAGAGCGCACACAGGCCGGCTCACCAATTATGTATATTTCCACCATGACGCACAACATCATCCTTTTACATACAAGAAGATAAAAATTCATCCAATTCAACAAACGTTACTAGTACTCGTCAATGGCAATATATCCCGGAGAGCGCACACAGGCCGGCTCACCAATTATGTATATTTCCGCCATGACGCACAACCTCATCCTCTTAGCTAGGGCGCCTCACGGATTTATCACCAATCCGGACTATATCCCTACTGAGGGAATCGTTGTCTCCACACTCATTGGTCAAGACACCCTGTCAACCGGGTTTTTCGCCTTGCCGTGAGAGGGGGTACTGTCCCGCTCAATCACAATCAATAGCATTTCATATCATAATCAGAAGCTTAATATAATATTCATCCATATAACAGGTATAGTATATAACTATATTATAGCTTTATAAACCACAATTCAAGAGATTCAATCTTCACATCATCATGAGATACTTACTTTTTCTTATCCATACTTCTGGATTAATTATCTCATTATATTCGCCATTCTGAATCCAATTTCCCCCTATGAATCTTGGGAGTGTCCTACGACATACTTTTTATCACCAGTAATGCTAAAACTTTATTAAAACGGGGTCGTTTCACTCACCTGGATTCCGTACGAGCATCGCTTCTCTAAGTCATTACAGACAAGAGTGCTCAGGTGAATTTCGGTGTTCTGCTACGGAGATTTTCATGAAAGATTAGAGAAAATACGTTAGGATTGTTTTCGTATAGATACTATTTATACGTACGATCACTATTCATACGTACGGTTACTATTCATACCAGAAATAGAGAATACAATCTGTAAAAGAGTATACCAGGTAAGTTCTCAGGAAAGAGTGGAGGGTCACACTGGACACACTTAAAAACCAGGTCTTTCCTTAGCCAGAACTTTCCTAGACATGTATTCTTCACAGTTTACATTCTATTTCGGTAATCAGAGAATCAAAATAACATATAAACAGCTAAGGACAGTTTTTCTGATGTGGAAGATCAGCCAAGGCCGCAACCACAGAGCATACTTAAGAAAATAACTTCTAAAATTTGAAAGACATAGAAAGGGCATAGTATCCTTACCTAAGCTGAAAAGGAAAGGCCCAAAATCTCAGAGGCCTAGCATTGAAGTAAGAGAAACTTAAGGAGAGAAGAAGAGAAGTTGAAGGTGTGAGTTTAGAAGTGAAATGAAAGCGCCTATTTATAGGAAAAGTCAAGGGTACTATTTAATACTATGCGTTAATAAAATATTCAATTTACTATTTATGAAAATGACATTTCTAATAATGCAGTTACTGTGTAAATAGCGGCAACGGCTGAAAATTTTTTCTGTTATTACCTTTGAAAACTTAAAGGAAAAACTATCCTTTCACCTTAAACCTTTAAGTTTCTTTTCAAATCAGTCCTTTCAATTTAGTCCCTGAGGGTATTTTTACACATAAAACGTCATTTTCTCCTACAAACTTCTTTCTAGTTTTCTCTTATGACCAAACCACATCTAGTACTTGACATTTCGATTGCATAAATGAACAGTATTGTATACGTAAATAGTATTATACGGGTGAATAGTACCGTATACTGAAATAGTAACAGTAGTTTGTAAACAAATATTTATATTTTATTTTTCTTGGGTATTACAGCCGCATCCACCCTTATCGCTCCATTTATAATCTCCACCCTTATAACTTCACATAAATTTCTCCATGGGGTGCACCACCATGCATTTCCTTTCCAGTCAAACACAATCACAATCACATATAAAAACATCCTCAATCATAATCTTGAGCCACAACATAATCGATGTGGTTCCAGCAACATAGCATGTATACAACATAACCCATAATATAGAACAATTATTCAACAATAACATACTTCAACTATCCGCATATGAATGAACTCAACAATCAGAGTATGATACATTTCAACTCAGTTCACATGCCATTCACAATCCATCATATAACCTCAATTCATGAGAAAATAAGAAAATATAATTATATACATCACCTGGCACGTTCCACAATTGTTTATGTCTCATCATCCCACATCATTCTCTTCAAACTTGGATATTCAACATATTTTCACTATGATGCAAAAAGTCAATAACAAAGATATTTAATCATAGCAAGTATTAACCCACTCACCTGGATTTCATGCTCTGAGCACTCCCACCTTGCACTTGACCATTCCTATTGTAACCAGATAAAAACCATCAGGGTTACGAAATAGAGAAATTTCCTACCACTACTCTCGACCTTCATCCACTTCTCAAATCATAACTCCTAACTGGTAATGAATATACAGATGAAACTTATACCATTGGAAACTAGACTCAAAGAGCTTTTCAACGATATTAAAAAAAAACTGATGCTACAGTAACGGTCAACGGTCAACGCAGCTACAGTAACGTTGACCGAGTCAACGCTACAGTAACGAGAAAATCTGGAAAAATTTTCTCGGTGAACAGTAATTCTGGGGAAAATTTTCGATGTTCTTCGTGTTCTTCATCCAAAAATCATAACTAAAACAACATTTCTTTTGATTTCTTCCATGGGTTTTCATCCTTAATGTCTAAGGAGTGTTTTAACACCAAAACCCCCAATTTCTACCAACAATCCAAGCTCAAATCTCAAATTTTCATCAAGAACACTAACTTTTTTCAAATATCCAAATTCTACGAATTTCTCCTAGTTTTCTCCAAATTTCTTGTTCTAATAACATCATAAACCACCTAGGAATGTTTTAGATTAACATCCACACTTAAATTCATCCATTAAAATATTCTACAAAAATGATAACCAAGGATTTGATCTTGTAATAAGAGGAAGAAGAAGAAGAACATCAACTTACCAATCATCCTAACTTTCATAGCTTCCTTCCCAAAGCAAAAATTGCATGAATGATTGATGAAGAAATTCCTTTGCAAGCATAATCGAGAGAGAGAGAAAGTGAAGCTACGGGAGGGAGAATGAGAAAAAGAAAAGAATAAGGAGAAGTGTATACGCGTGGGCCCCACCAATTTCTTTTTCGATAAAATCGCTCATAGCCACCTTAGCTTATAAGATTTGTTCACTTTAATCCCTCTCGATGTCTCAAATACCACTTTAACCTCGAATCAATCATCTCTTCGGTACCGGACTCATAATTCATTCTCATAAGCTTTATTCTTCCTCTCAAGTTCCTATTTGGTCATTTCTCAAAAGTAATCCATATTTTCTTTTCTTTTCACTTTAGTCATTGAGAATTTGTAAAAATTTCCTAAATTAAAAATTAAAATTTCTATTCCCAGATTTTCTTCACTAATTCAAAAGCAAATTTTCCACGTAATTAAATTTTTCACTAAACTTCAAAATAGGCTTTAAATATTCATATAAATTCTTGGGATATTACATACGGAGACTGTTTATATCAGAAATAGAGAATACAATCTGTAAAAGAGTACACCAGGTAAGTTCCCAGGAAAGAGTGGAGGGTCACAATGGACACACTTAAAAATCAGGTCTTTCCTTAGCCAGAACTTTCCTAGACATGTATTCTTCACAGTTTACATCCTATTTCGGTAATCAGAGAATCAAAATAATATGTAAGCAGCTAAGGACAGTTTTTCTGATGTGGAAGATCAGCCAAAGTCGCAACCACAGAGCATACTTAAGAAAATAACTTCTAAAATTGAAAGACATAGAAAGGGCATAGTATCCTTACCTAATCTGAAAAGGAAAGGCCCAAAATTTCAGAGGCCTAGCATTGGAGTAAGAGAAACTTAAGGAGAGAAGAAGAGAAGTTGAAGGTGTGAGTTTAGAAGTGAAATGAAAGAGCCTATTTATAGGAAAAGTCAACGGTACTATTTGTCACTATGGGCTAATAAAATATTCAATTTACTATTCATAAAAATGACATTTCTAATAAAATAATCCACGTTAATCATTTACGGTTACTGTGCAACTATGGAAAAGTCGCAGGCGGCTTACTATTGAAAACTTAAGGGGAAAACTATCATTTCACCTTAATCCTTTAAGTTTCTTTTCAATTCAGTCATTTCAATTTAGTCCCTGAGGGTATTTTTACACATAAAACGTCATTTTTTCCTACGAACTTCTTTCTAGTTTTCTCTTATGGCCAAACCACATCTAGTACTTGACATTTCAATTGTATAAGTGAACAGTATCGTATACATAAATAGTATTATACAGATAAACAGTACCGTATACTAGCATAGTAACCATAGTTTGTAAATACACATTTAAATTTTATTTTTCATGGGTATTACATTATCACCCCCTTAAGAGAATTCGGTCCCCCGAATTCAAAACTCACCTCAAGACTAAAATAAGTGTGGTTACTTCGTCTATATCTCATCCTTTGCATCTCTTTCTTCCCAAACCTCTTCACATCCTTGGTAAGATTTACAAGAACACTATAGCATCAACTGTGAACTCTAGACCGCATTATCAATAATTTTCATAGGACTTTTACCTTTTCTAAATAGCAAACAATCTCTTCCTCATCAGTTTGATCTTTTCCACAACCTTTTGTACCATAAAGTGTCTCATCCTCATAACCTTTACCAAACTTAAACTATCTGATTAGAGACGAACTCTGTCTCTATGTAAAACCTCAAATAGGTGTCTTCTCAAAAGTGGCACGTGGTCTTTCCAGTTCATACTGAATTTCAGAACACATGTTACCACACACATAGCTTATAACTTTTATGAATACAAGCACCCTACCCGAAGGCATCATTTTGACCATAGGAAATACTCTTGCCCGAAGGTGATCCTTCTACCTTAAAGCGATACTCTCAGCTGAAGGCGCATATAAAAGGCAAAATCACATGAAATCATTACATAAATCTCTAGGAAGAACAATCCTAGAAAATGTGATAAGTAAATAACATACTCCTTACGCATAATTATATATATGGAAATTCCTCTCACCTCAATGACTCATATAGAGTCGTATCCCGTCAATGATTAGGGCAAATCCATAGTTCTCTATATATAGGTTCATAAAATACTTATTTAGCATTCCTCCATAGCTCAAAAATGTAATGAAATATCATTTTAGTAACTCTTCTCAGTCAAAAGGATATTACCATACTCTGCTTTAGAATTTTCATAATCAAGTACGAAATATAAGTCCAACATCTTCTCATTTCTCAAGTTCTTTCAGTAAAAGGAATCACTTCAACAAAGAAGATCTAAATACTAACTTAAATTTTATTTCTAGTACATAGATAATTTTAATACATGAAGCTTAGACCAAATATAGCTTTAGGTACAAACAAAAGAAAGAATAAATTAAGGACGAGGAGGCTTTTGAAATGTAGAAGGTGCTCCAGGTCTAGAAGAGGAAGGTGCTTCAGACCTTAAGGAGGAAGCTAATCGTTGTAGCCTAGAAAGAGTTTCTGGAGGAAGCGCCTGAGAAATTTGGCGAAGAGCATAAGTCACTCCGTTCATACAGTCAATACACCTTGCTTGTTGGTCACGAAAATTTTGAGTTGCAAACATTGAATGTCTATCAACTCGATTAGCTAGTTCCCCGAAACGACGGTTTATCAGTTTCTCTTGATTTTCAAAGAGACGATTTATTAGTCGCTTCTGGTCCTCTGTCTTGTATTCCAGGCTCTCTATCTTACGCTCTAGGAACGCAAGCTTATTTTCTGAGGATGTTACAGTACTGTCCTCCTCCAACTCTATTACATCCCTCTTTCTCTTCTTTATTTCTGGTGACCTGTCTACAGGTCTCTTCCCTTTGTTGTCTCCAAGACTTAGATTTAAATCAAGCTCTACGTTGCCAGTCTCAAAATTTAAGTTGAAAGACTTATTATCAGCCATTGCTCTAAGGATCTCAGAAATAACTTCGAATGAGAAAGGAATGGGGATTGAGAAATATGTATGTAGTGAAAAAAGTAGATTTGCTTGGTGCGATGAGTTGGGTAACGGGCATACAAGATTTATAGACAACCCGAATCCCCTGGAGCTAAAGCCACCACAACCTATACGCCGCTCGCTAGGAGGTTTACAGATCATATATGTAGCAATGCCAGCAATTAATGTCGGACATGCAAGTAAATAGTAAATATAATTTAATGCAATTAACATAAGTCAAAGATTTCCTCAAAAAATTTTCGGCTAATCTTGACCTTTCTCAAAATTTTGACTAACTACGCTCTTCAGTCTGAGATTTTCTCCCTCTAAACTTGTTTTATCCTGTAATCCCATATCACGATGTCCCTCTATAATTAGGTAGCCTCATATTGGCCGTATCTTAGATTCTAATCGGTGTCTTTATTCTGGATTTACACATAATATATATGTAAATATATATATTTTAAAACAAAGTTAACTACTTACGGTCGCATGCAGTAAGCATTATCATGATGTAAGGAAATCACTGCCTTTCATTTGCCCACGAGAGCATTATATGTAAGTATGTGTAACCATGAAGATATATCATCCTCTACACATTTCATTCTATCCAAGTCATTTTGATTTCACATTCTCTATGAGTATATGTAGGATCATCACATATTCTCCTTGATCGTAGCCTTCACTCATTATGCATGAATAACATACATACATGTAATTACAACATGATTCAATCAGTTATGTATATTATACTCAACTGAAGGCTCTCAAGAACAACACAATAAAATAGAGAAATGCATTTCAGTTCATCATAAAAGCATCCAAGGCAATCTTTAATGGCTATATTATCAACTTCTTTGAATTTCGAAAAATGCCAACGGAAGAAATGGGAAAATCAAGTAAAATCGACCGCAAATCCACCGAATATTGACTTTCATGGTTTTAGCATTAATGCAACGCGCTATTGGTGTGCATGCCTACCCTAGACTTATGGCTTCGAGCTTGCAGAAATCCATAGGTTGATCGTGTAGGGGTGCGGTGAAAAGATATCTTCTTTGTCTCTAAGTCCTAATTTTTCTCTATAAAAATCGTCCCAGCGTTCTCAGTTACCACACCACAAAGAGTAATAATCTCTGAGCCTACAATCTTCCAGCATTCTTCTCGCCTCATACTCTTACAAAAATTTCTAAATTTTCCAAATCATGGCCACAAGAAAGTACATTGATCTCACAGTAGAGGCTAAGGAAGAAGAACTTGACTTAAACTTAAGTTTATGCAGGGACAAAGGCAAAAGACCTCTCGAGGGACCTCAAGAGAATCAAAAGGAGAAGAAGATGAAGAAGAATGAGGAAACTGAGGAGATTAGCACAGGCCATAGCTCGGAGGACAAAATCGCCTGTTTAGAACAGGAGGTGAAAAACCTCAAGAAGATGATAGAAGATCTGGAGAAGTTAACCAAATGCAATAACGTGGCAATGACTTCGAGAATAGATAGGTTCTTCTATTGGTCTACCCAGTGCTTCTGCAATCAACAGCAAAGAAGTGTTGATTGTATGAATGGAATTTATACTACCCTCCGCGACATTGCTATGTCTCTTGCTCCAAGGAATGGTCGAGGGGTGATGATACAATACAACCCTCCTAATCCAAGACCACCTCGCTTTTAGATTACTCATGCATGAGTAGACTTCTCTTTTTTTTTTTGCAATGTAATCCTTCAATTTTTTTTAATGCAAGTGGTTTCTTTTATTGGCTGATACCCTAAAATAATATAGCTACACAAAATCAATCATGAATTCAGCTTATAAAATCCACCATATAAAAATTTGATCCGACAGTAATGGAATCAAACAAGTAATAACATTTCCTTTACTAAGTTCAAAAGTGTAGCCACATCTGTCTGAAACTAAAACTGAGAACATAATTCCTAAGAAGAGATAAGTCTCGGAGGAAAAGGAAATGGAAACATCCTACAGGACCTTCAGTAGAGCCGTCTCTCTATAGTTGTGCCCGGGTTCACAACGATAGAGGAGGTCCCACTAAGGTTACCTTGCTCTGTAATCACTAGGAGACCTAACAACCAGGCTTTGATACCAACTTTGTCACGACCCGTTTTCTGGGCACATGACCGGCACAATGATGCATCTCTCATCACTGTAAGCCCTTCGATAAATTCTACCCATGAGATTAAATTATCTATGTTATCAAAATAACAATTCCTTAATAAATATGAAGAAAATATATCAACTTTTCTTATCTGAAAATCATAGAGATGATTTGCACATAATAATAGATTCTCAATATAAAATTCGTTATTATGCTGACATACAAGCCAAATGCCAAACCCCTGACCTAGATGTCCTAGATGATTACAGAGCAACATAATCTACAACAATAGAGGGGCCTACCCGACAGCGGGAATGTCCAAAGTGATCTACTCTTCTAGCGGATATTCTTCATCGGCAACCTGATCTGAACAAAAAGGTTGTACAGAGAGTGTGAGCTTTTAAGCTCCATGAGCGAATCGGCCTCGCGTTAATAAAATTCAAATACATTACCAATCATGCAAGCATATCCGAAGGCTCATACTCAATCAATAAACATAGTTAGAAATTACATACAAGAAGATAAAAATTCATCCTATTCAACAAACGTTACTAGTACCCATCAATGGCAATATATCCCGGAGAGCGCACACAGGCCAGTTCACCAATTCTATATATTTCTGCCATGATGCACAACATCATCCTCTTACATACAAGAAGATAAAAATTCATCCAATTCAACAAACGTTACTAGTACTCGTCAATGACAATATATCCCGGAGAGCGCACACAGGCCGGCTCACCAATTATGTATATTTCCGCCATGACGCACAACCTCATCCTCTTAGCTAGGGCGCCTCACGGATTTATCACCAATCCAGGCTATATCCCTACTGAGGGAATCGTTGTCTCCACACTCATTGGTCAAGACACCCTTTCAACAGAGTTTTCCGCCTTGTCGTGAGAGGGGGTACTGTCTCGCTCAATCACAATCAATAGTACAATATTTCATATCATAATCAGAAGCACAATATAATATTCATCCATATAACAGGTATATTATATAACTATATTATAGATTTATAAACCACAAATCAAGATAACAATCAATCCGTTTTTGAAAACATTCAAACTTCACATCATCATAAGATACTTATTTCATTTTATCCATACTTATGGATTAATTATCTCATTAGATTCGTCATTCTGAATCCAATTTCCCCCTATGAATCTTGGGAGTGTCCTACGACATACTTTTTATCACCAGTAACGCTAAAGCTCTATTAAAACGGGGTCGTTTCACTCACCTGGATTCCGTACGAGTATCACTTCTCTAAGTCGTTACGGACAAGAGTACACAAATGAATTTCAATATTCTGCTACAGAGATTTTCATGAAAGATTAGAGAAAACAAGTTAGGATTGTTTTTATATAGACACTGTTCATACTTACGGTTACTGTTTATACATACGGTCACTATTCATATGTACAGTCACTATTCATACGTACGGTCACTAATTATATGTACGGATACTATTGATACTTACGGAGACTGTTTATATCAGAAATAGAGAATACAATCTGTAAAAGAGTACACCAGGTAAGTTCCCAGGAAAGAGTGGAGGGTCACAATGGACACACTTAAAAACCAGGTCTTTCCTTAGCCAGAACTTTCCTAGACATGTATTCTTCACAGTTTACATCCTATTTCGGTAATCAGAGAATCAAAATAATATGTAAGCAGCTAAGGACAGTTTTTCTGATGTGGAAGATCAGCCAAAGCCGCAACCACAGAGCATACTTAAGAAAATAACTTCTAAAATTGAAAGACATAGAAAGGGCATAGTATCCTTACCTAAGCTGAAAAGGAAAGACCCAAAATTTCAGAGGCCTAGCATTGGAGTAAGAGAAACTTAAGGAGAGAAGAAGAGAAATTGAAGGTGTGAGTTTAGAAGTGAAATGAAAGAGCCTATTTATAGGAAAAGTCAACGGTACTATTTATCACTATGGGCTAATAAAATATTCAATTTACTATTCATAAAAATGACATTTCTAATAAAATAATCCACGTTAATCATTTACGGTTACTGTGCAACTACGGAAAAGTCGCAGGCGGCTTACTATTGAAAACTTAAGGGGAAAACTATCATTTCACCTTAATCCTTTAAGTTTCTTTTCAATTCAGTCATTTCAATTTAGTCCATGAGGGTATTTTTACACATAAAACGTCATTTTTTTTCCTACGAACTTCTTTCTAGTTTTCTCTTATGGCCAAACCACATCTAGTACTTGATATTTCAATTGTATAAGTGAACAGTATCGTATACATAAATAGTATTATACAGGTAAACAGTACCGTATACTAGCATAGTAACTATAGTTTGTAAATACACATTTAAATTTTATTTTTCATGGGTATTACAGAGAGTCTCAATTCAGACTTGAAGGTTTTGATGAGACTGGATTTAGATATGATATAATTCTTCATGCACTTTGAGAGGATTATGGATGAGAAACGGTATAATGAAATAAAGTTCGATTATGATTCTAAGGAAAAACTACCATGGTTGAGAGTACCAACTTGTCATATGTTGAAACAACTTTTTAGAATTTATACTTATACTATGTTTGAATTGTTCCAACAACAATATGATGGCATGATGGAGGCATATATCAAGGAAAAAAAATGAGAGTGACCAAATATGGATGTATATTGTTGCCCTTTTAGGTATGTAAAATATGTTTTCATATATAATTTTATATATCTAAGATGTGTATTTATATATCTAACATGATTCGCCTTATAGGTAAGCCAGGAGACTTCACCATATCTTTTGACCCTTCTCATCAAACAGTTACATGCAAATGTCAAATGTTTGAAAGCGTTGGTCTTCCATGTTGTCATACCTTGAAGGTATTTAATTTAATTTAATTAAATATGTAATTATCAATTATATCTATTTAAATATAAATTATATCTATTTAATTTAATTATCATCATGCCTTGAAGGTATTTGATGCGAATAATATCAAACTACTCCTGGAGCAGTATATTTTACATTGGTGGACTAAAAAAGCAAGAACCAGTGTGATACTCGATGTTAGGGGCAAAGAGATACAGGCAGATCCTAGACTAGAGGGCACACATTGATTCAGATATCTCAGTTGAGAAGCAATAAGATTAGTTGCCACTGCCTCTAACAATGAAGAAGAATACACAATTATGTTAGATGTGTTGTCCGAAGGCAAAAAGAGAATAAGTGATCATCGATCGATGTGAAGGGATCAAGAGCCTCCTATAGGTAGACATATTGATGCTATCACCGATCCCACAACTCAATGCACACCACAACTATCTGAGTTCAACAAAAGAGCTGACAAGAGTTCTAAGAATTGTAATAAGAGTTGTTTAGAGGGTCAGGGAAAGAAGATAAAAAAATCCACAGTTGCTAAAAATTCACCAGTACCGCCGTCTAGAGTAAGTAAAATATTTTTCTATATGTGTTTAAATAAAATATGTCTATATATTATCATAATTTACCTTTGTTATTTGTAGATGAATGAAACACAAATTAGAGGTTCATGCTTAGCACCTCCAACACCTCAAACATATGTTGCCAATTTGAATTTCATCGAACTGCTAATGGTTAAAATTATTTTACATAATAGAAATTATTATTTTCAAACTAATTATTATTCATCTATTGATTTTTATTTTATCTTAATATAGACGTCTATTGACCATTGTACGCCGTCACTGGAGGCATTGGAGTTTAGTAGACATTTTTCACATACAAATCAAGATAATTAAAATGTATATCTCATGTTGACCTCAATTTAATTTCATTGTAGTTTAGCATATTTTCCTAATTAATTTGTACATTTATGAAGTTTTAAATTTTTATAAATTAAATTCTTTATTTTCTTTAATTTTAGAGTAGTTTTACAGTAATTTTATGTTTTCATATATTTATTAAACTATTTTCAGAAATTTTATGTTTCTTCCATCCTCTTTGTCGTTTCTATGCAATAGATGGGAGAAAATGGCCATGGATCAATGTCGTCCAAGTTGTATGGCGGGTCAGGATGAAAACATGACTTGTGGAAAAACAAATTGTACAAAATATATGGTTTTATTTTTAGCATCAATGTTACCTCATTTTCTGGACAACAGTAGAAAAGCTCTGAAAAATACACTTCATTGAAGGGCCATTTTATTGTAGTTTTACATTTTTATTAATTAATTTATACATTTTATGATATTTTTTAATTTAAAAAGTTAAAACCATTTATAATTTAATTTCATTGCAGTTTTACATTTTTATGAGTTAATTTGTATATTTTCTGACATTTAAATTTTTTATCAATTAAATACCATATTTCCTATAATTTTGTTGTAGTTTTTAATTTTTAAGAATTAACTTAGACATTTTATGATAATTTATATTTTAATAAATTAAATAGCATATATTTTCTTTATTTTTATTGTAGTTTTAAATTTTTATGAATCTCATTTTTTTTTAATTTTATTGCAGTTTTTATAAATTAAATACTGTATATAAAAATGGAATGCACAAAAAAGAAAAAGAGAGAAAGAGAGAGAGAAATCAGAAAAAAAAAAAAACCCAAAACTATATATTCAGTGCATCTGCGTATGGTACAGGGAATGTGGAGAGCGCGTCCAGGTTGGCTGGGGGAGAAGTTAAAAAAAAAAAAAACCACTTACGCAACACAACGCCGTTTCAAATCCGCGACTATGGCAACTAGCAACGACCATTTTGATAACATGTCTTTTCATTACTTCCATGGTCCTCGATAGATCGCCGACAAAAACGAAGACCTTTCACCTCTCCATTTCATAAGTCTCTGTTTCAACCACGTAATGGAACACGTCATCCATATAATTGCGTAATTAATAGTTTACACTGTTAACATTTATAATGCCAAAAAATATTTAAACAATATTATATATATTCAGATATAGATATTTTGAACACTACAATTTTTGTAACTAGGTACTCATTCATTTATTTATTTATTTTTTTTAAATGAAATACTTGATCATGCTTTGGCTAGAAATATCATATAATAATTTACCTAAATATAATTTATTATGAAAGTGAATACTTTAAATTGTTGTCAATTTGCTCTCTTGATCATGTGACATGATTGGGAGGAAAGAAAAGCTATAGCAGTTAGTTCATAGATTGAAAAGTCGGAGTAAACACCAGCAGGCTGCTCCAACACATATATATACACCCTCTAGTCCTCAACACTCATCAGTTCTTCAATACATTTATTTGTTCATAACCTGTAAGCACATTTCCTTAATTGTTCCTATATAGAAGTACAGAACTCATGTCGAACGTTTCAGCAGCAGAAGAAAAAGGAACGGTCGATGCCTATGGATGGGCAGCTAGAGACTCCGCCGGAGTCCTCTCCCCCTTCCGCTTTACCAGAAGGTACAAATTATGCTCCTAATTTAAACTTTAAATTAATTTATCATCTATTCCATCACCAACTAAGTCATGATCAGTACTGATTTTTATACTCATGAACAAACAGGGCAAATGGTGACAATGATATCACCATCAAGATACTCTATTGTGGGATTTGCCATTCTGACCTTCATTTTCTCAAGAACGACTATGGCCTGACCATCTATCCCATTGTTCCTGGGTACTTTTCTTGTTCTCTATCCACCATTAAGTCTCGATCATGTCTAAGTAATTAAAACCCCAATAGATATTCTTACGAATCTTAATTTTCTGTTTGGAACAAGAATAGGCACGAGATAGTAGGGGAGGTGATAAAAGTGGGTGACAGTGTCACAAAATTTAGAGTGGGGGACATTGCTGGTCTGGGTGGCTTGGTGGGTTCGTGTGGCTCCTGCTCCGACTGCACCCAGGGACAAGAAATTTACTGTCCAAAAATGGTGTTAGTCTTCAGTTCCCGTGACCACGACGGATCAATAAACCAAGGTGGCTTCTCTGATAAGATTGTGGTGGACCAGCACTTTGCTGTGATGATTCCGAAAGCCTTGCCACTTGATGGCACAGCCCCCTTACTGTGTGCCGGACTCGTAGTATATAGCCCCATGAAGAAATTTGGGCTAGCTCAACCCGGGTTGCATTTGGGTGTGGTGGGCCTTGGTGGGCTTGGCCACATGGCTGTCAAATTTGCCAAAGCTTTCGGCATGAAGGTCACAGTAATAAGTACTTCTCCTAGCAAGAAGAAGGAAGCATTGGAACGTCTTGGTGCCGATGCCTTCTTAATTAGCCAGGACCAACAACAGATGCAGGTAATATCAAGTCAACTATTTCCATTTATAACACTCTTAACATATGAAGTCAAAATTTCGTTTATTATGAAGAACAAATATAGCAAAGATCAAATGTTGGATCAATTGGTTATAAAAGCTGTGAATTTGGTAATATAGGAAGCGAAAGGGACAATGGACGGAATACTTGATACAGTCTCAGGGCCTCACTCTCTCGTACCATTAATTGACTTGCTGAAGGCACATGGAAAGTTGATTCTATTGGGTGCACCATCTACACCGCTTGAGTTCTTGGCCATACCTTTACTTATGGGTAAGTATATACATAATTATATATGGAGCAAGTCAACGGGGTTCTTTTTGTAAATGGTTTACTTATGAGGAAGGGGTTTGAATTTGAATAATAAGAAGGAAAATTAATGTGTTGGGTGACATATAAATAGGGGGGAAGACAATTGCGGGGAGTCCAGGAGGAGGATCCGTAGACACGCAAGAAATGATTAACTTTGCAACAAAGCACAACATTACTGCAGATGTAGAAGTCATTCCAGTGAACTACGTTAACACTGCCTTACAGCGACTTGCAAACAATGATGTTAAGTACCGATTTGTCATTGATGTGGCTAATACAATCAACTCTCCGCTTACAAATTGACGTGCCCCAAGTAGCTGAGTTTGAAAGCTTGATATTGGTGCGTATAATTTATAGCACATAAAATATTCCAGCAAGTATACTGGGTCGCAACAAGTAATAAAGTGATAAGTAGAGTATCGTCCCACAGAGATTGAGGTATCAAATGAAATTCAATTAGGCCAAGTGAAATGCTATTAAGACTTGTGAATGAAATTGTAGAAATTACACAAAAAGGGGGGGGGGGTGATGATTGAAACAACAAAATATAAATAACTGAAATTTAAATAACTAAATAGAAAACAAAACAGAGAAAAGATGTGGACTGGTCACAAATTCTATGGAATTGTACATCATCATCCTTTCCTTTGAATATTCTTGGCTAATTCTATTATGTAATCTTCAATCTAAAATTCTTAGAAAGTCTTCTAAGACTGAATTATATTAAAATTATAGTTAGGAAGATCTTCACTAATCTATAACTCAAATATAATCCGATCAAGTCCTAATCACATCAATGCCCCGCAATCGTATATGACATGTTATCTCTTGTCCTACTCATTACAAATACATAGCAATCGCATGCATGTATAAATAACAAGCTTCATAGGACAATAAATAAAATAGAACTTTGGCCAAGAAAATACTCATTGGTCCAAATGAATTAAAGTATAATTTTCATTTCATCAAATGACCGACTACACAAGAAAATGAGATTGATTTCGTTGGTCTAATCCGATTAATTCATAGACAAATTAATCTTTGAATCATTGAAGAACAATTCAATTAAATTGCAATCCATTCAATGTTGGCCAATTTTCTAAAATATGATTGAATCCAAAAACTTTGAAATTACAATCTAACTTAACCAAAATAATTGACTAAAATCTTAGATCAACCATTCAATTAAGTTATGAAGCTCAAGAAAATTATTCAAGCCACATAAATAAAACTATCTATATCTAGATAATCTAATTTATGGTGGAAATTACAAGGATAAAATCCATTCCATTAAACGAAAGTGCATTAAAATCGAAATTGTTCAGCAATAAAACATCATAGAACCAAACTACATCAATCTTTAAACTCAGAAATTACATGGAAGAGAAGAAGAACATGACAGAAAATACAGCAGAAATCTAAGAAACTATGAAGGAAAATGGAAGAAAAGGAAAGAAAATGGGAGAAGGAGAGCCATTCCCAAGTGGGAAGGCTTCCTTTCCCTCAAACCAAGCTAGAGAGTTGCCTCTGTGTTGCTCCCAGCCACTGCTGCTCTAGGAAAGCAGAAAAATGGTGCTAGGACTTCACACCAGAAAAATGACTTAGCCTCCTCCTTAAATTTCGGTTTTGCAAAATATAAAACTGATCTAACACATGCCTAAAGAAATATTCTGTCCTAGATGCCTCCTTGGATGCTTCTTCCATGATGTGCCAGCACTTTGACAGCAAACAGCAGCAGAAAAGATAGCAGACAGTAGCAGAAAAACAGCAGAACAGCAGCAGGAAAATATGGCAGAAAAACAGCAAACCAGCAGCAGAAAAACAGCAGAACAGCAGCAGGAAAATATGGCAGAAAAACAGCAAAACAGCAGCAGAAAAGACAGCAAACAACAGCAAAAAAATATGGCAGAAAAACAGCAAAACAGCAGCAAAAAAGACAGCAAACAGCAGCAGAAAAATATGGCAGAAAAACAGCAAAACAGCAGCAGAAAAGATGGCATCTTTGTCCATGTCAGCACTTTTCTCTCTAAAATTAAAATTTGTAGGAATTAAATTGAGCATTTTACAATTCAAGTTCTAAAAATATAAAATTGAGACACATTCAATCCATAAATAGTTTATACTCAATAAATTCCAAAACATAATAAAATTAGAGAATTGACAAAATTAAAGAGGCAAAAATGACTAAAATAGGGACTAAAATAAATAGAAAAAGCATGTTATCAGATATCTAGTTGTTTACCTAGATTTTTGTGTCATTTGATTAGTGGTGAAACTATTTTGGAGTTTTATATGCCTTTTTCGATCTTTTATCTCACAAAACTCACTGTTGGTTGTATACACCCTTGTCAAGTGTATAGAATCAATAAATAATACATAAGTAACATTATAAAAAAATAGTGATATAGTGGTGTTTTTAAACGTTGCTAGCCATTTTAATGACGTTTGCTCCAAACACTACTAAATCAAGTGACACAAACTATTTAGTGACGTTTTCTGACAAACATGGGCACAAACGCCACTAAATATATACAATGGCATTTTTTGTGGTTTTTCTAACCGTCATTGATTTTGAACATAATGCAAAAAAAAAAACTTGTTAGTGGTGTTTGTCCACCAAAAAGCCAATAAGTAGTGGCATTTCCACACAAATGCCATTATATAGGACCCGGATCCTCTGCATTACTTTTAGTAATGCAGAGGTTTTAGCAACGGTAAAAACCTTTGCTAAAAAGTATTGCACTCTGCAATAATCTGCTTTCATTATATAGTGGCATTTGTGATAAACGATGATGCGTTATTTCCCGACAAGTGTATCGGGTCGCACAAGTAGTAAAGTGAGAGAAAAAATTATCATCCTCAGGGATTGACTTTAACAATTACCAATTTCACTAGATCAAATTATATTTGGACAATTGAAAAGGTTGAGTAATTAAGTCTAATTTTAACTAAAGTAAACTAAATTAAGACACGAAGTAGGCTAGCACAACAAAGAACTACATGAGAACAAAGCGGGCATGGGGGATTGATTTTACTTAACTCCTAATCCGATTAATTCATAGACAAACCAATCTTCGATTCATTAGAGAATACTTCAATACACTTGCAAATTCTTCTTATTGTTAATTAAGTTCACAAAGATATTTGAATCCAATGTCTTGGTGAAACAAATCTTCCTCACTCAATTAATTAGCTAATGTCTTAGTCAAATTAATTGATTCATAGTTTAAGCTTAAGAACTCATAAAAATCACGCAATTAAGGTTATCTATGTCTAGACTAACCCGAATTATGGTAGAAATTACAAAGGCAAGTCTATATTAAGCTATGTCT
The DNA here is from genome assembly GCA_037074585.1 of Biancaea sappan. Classification (NCBI taxonomy): domain Eukaryota; kingdom Viridiplantae; phylum Streptophyta; class Magnoliopsida; order Fabales; family Fabaceae; genus Biancaea; species Biancaea sappan. The sequence goes on from CM073490.1 coordinate 24,978,027, forward strand.
AGCATAAATATAAACCCTAGGTTCATTGAAGATGGTAGCTAAGCATCCAAGAGTAATAAAAAGCGTAAAGTCTACTCCAATAATTGAAATTGCAATTATATTAAAGCATTCAATAACAAAGCTTCATAGAAGTCAATTGCATCAATCCCCTAACCCTAGAGAATTAGTTACACATGGTGGGAGAAGAGAAAAACATCACAAATACATAAATAAACATGATATAAGAGGAAGGAGAGAAAGAAATAAGCATCAAACTCAATGAAGAATAGGTCTCCCTTTTCCTCCAATTATGCCCTAGCAGAGCTCTTCCTTCTCCAGCCAAAAGATCCTAAAAAATGCTTCAAATATCCAATTTATAGGCTGAATCACGCACAGGTCAGGATCCGGGCACCTAAGCGCCATGAAGAAAATAGCTGGAAAAAACACGTCTTGGCACCTAGGATCCAGGCGCCACCTTCAAGCATTGAGACAGAGAGTTAGGGGGCTGGCGCCCCAAGCGCTAGGGCGCCAGCCATAAAAGGTCAGGTAGAGAGTTTGTGTCTTGGCGCCTTAGGTGCCATGCGTGGCGCCTAGGCGCCAGCCTTCAATTCTGCACTTGCTCTTGAATTCTTCAGCTCCCCAACTTGTATCATACAAAATATATACCGACAAGGAAATACACAAAAATTACTCCAAAATGTAGGAGAAAAGGGGATAAAAAGGAAAGGAACAAGGAGAACTACAAAATATAAATAAAATGCAAGAACTAAGATAAAGAGTACAAAAAGGAAAGCAAAATAGGAACAAGGGAAAGAAAAAGCCCAATAAAATCATAGGAAAATAACCAAAATAAAGGACTTATCAAATGAACATCACTATATAGTGGCGTTTATTTAGCGTTTGTTGATAAACAAATGCTAGTATATTTTGACATTTATGACTCGAAAATGCCACTATATATGCATATATAGTGGCGTCTCACAAATGCAAATATATGTGCATATATAGTGGCGTTTCATACACCAAATGCTGATGTAATTAAAATAAATTAAATTTGGTATGGATAACTAATGGAAATTTCGTAATTGCCAATGATATGATTTATGGAAATGATTATGTGTGATGATATGAAAGAAAGGAAAGAGAGAGTATGGACGTAGATGAGAGAAGTAGAGAGGCTGAAGCTAGACTTTGAAAAATGATTGCTTGTATTAAAGTTTACCAATTTATGCGTACATGAGCCATTTATATAGATGTGCAATGGCGGTTTACAATGCTTGAAGCTTTTCCATTTCTCATTCTCGGCCATTCAAGATGTTTCTACATAATCCACCGCTTATTTTATTTTCTGGATCATTCTTGTCGACACTCCATCACTCATTATCTCATCTTTTAATATATTCTAGATTTTTCTAAATTATTTCTTAATAATTAAAATTTTTAGAAAAATTACACTTTACCCCTTAAACTTTCTTCTCCATGCAAAAAACCCCTTAAAGTTTCAAACTCATCAAAAGACCCCCTTAACTTTTATTTTGTGCAAAAAACACCTTCCTATTAGTTGACCGTTAGTTTAATGTTGATGTGGACTGGAACTCTGCCATGTCATCAGTAAATTTTACACCTCATATATGCTATGTCAATTTTTTTTTCAGATTACATGCCACATGCCACATTATCAGAACTTACTTTTTTTTCTTCATCAGAACTTCAACAAACCCCATTCGACGCAGAGTCAGATCCCCTTTTTCACTTCAGCCAAACCTGAGGAGGAAGACGCAGCACACACTGATGTTTGATATGTGTGTGTGTGGTTGCAAGAGAATGGGAAAAGGGTTGAAGCTGATGAACAGAATGGAGGAATGGTTGAGAGATAATGGGGTTGAAGACTCTCCTACAAAGTCGTGGTCATTTGACTCGGCCCCTTTGACACTGAGATGCTCTATCACTACCGCCACGATCGAGTTCTTCCCTAATGACATTAACTCCATCCTCAACAATAATCCCGACTTTTTTTTGGTGACGGCCATGGTAGTCCTGGCTTGAACACGGAGGAAGAAGAGAGGGCTATTAAAGAGAAAGGGTTTTTCTTGCACCCTTCACCGGTGACTACTCTGAGGGACACCGAACCTCAGTTGTTGTCTCTGTTCCCTACCACATTGATAACATACTTTTTCCATTTATTTTAGTCCCTATTTTAGTCCTTTTTGCCTCTTTAATTTTGACAATTCTCTAATTTTATTATGTTTTGGAATTTATTGGGTATAAACTATTTATGGATTTAATGTGTCTCAATTTTTATATTTTTAAAACTTGAATTGTAAAATGCTCAATTTAATTCCTACAAATTTTAATTTTGGAGAGAAAAGTGTTGACATGGACAAAGATGATGATTTGGATGCTAATGTGGCACTTTTTGGGTGATGTAGATGCTTACTAGGATATGCTGGATGTGGGGCCCACTTAAACTCTTATTCAATGCCATGTAGTCAGAATTTTTGGGCAGAAATATTAATTTTCGTAGGTCAAGAAAAGCATGGCTGAAATATTAATTTTGCCATGATATTCTGCTGCTGTTCTGCTGCTGTTTGTCACTTTCTGCTGCAGAAATATTAATTCTGCTGCTGCTGCCATACCATTCTGCTGCTGCCATACTTTTCTGCTGCTGCAGAAATATTAATTTTGCTGCTGTTTTGCTGTCAAAGTGCTGCCATATCATGGAAGAGGCATCCAAGGAGGCATCTAGGGCAGAATATCCCTTTAGGCATGTGTTAGATCAGTTTTATATTTGCAAAAATCGAAATTTATTAAGGAGGCTAAGTCATTTTTCTGATGTGAAGTCCTAGCACCATTTTTCTGTCTTCCTTGGGCAGCAGTGGCTGGGAGCAACATAGAGGCAACTCTCTAGCTTGGTTAGAGGAAAAGGAAGCCTTCCCACTTGGGAATGGCTCTCCTTCTCCCATTTTCTTTCCTTTTCTTCCATTTTCCTTCATAGTTTCTTAGATTTCTGCTGTATTTTCTATTTTCTGTCATGTTCTTCTTCTCTTCCATGTAATTTCTGAGTTTAAGGATTGATGTAGTTTGGTTCTATGATGCTTTATTGCTGAACAATTTCGATTTTAATGCACTTTCGTTTAATGGAATGGATTTTATCCTTGTAATTTCCACCATAAATTAGATTATCTAGATATAGATAGTTTTATTTATGTGGCTTGAATAATTTTCTTGAGCTTCATAACTTAATTGAATGGTTGATCTAAGATTTTAGTCAATTATTTTGGTTAAGTTAGATTGTGATTTCAAAGCTTTTGGATTCAATCATATTTTAGAAAATTGGCCAACATTGAATGGATTGTAATTTAATTGAATTGTTCTTCAATGATTCAAAGATTAATTTGTCTATGAATTAATCGGATTAGACCAACGAAATCAATCTCATTTTCTTGTGTAGTCGGTCATTTGATGAAATGGAAATTGTACTTTAATTCATTTGGACCAATGAGTATTTTCTTGGCCAAAGTTCTATTTTATTTATTGTTCTATGAAGCTTGTCATTTATACATGCATGCGTTTGCTATGTATTTGTAACGAGTAGGACAAGAGATAACATGTCATATGCGATTGCGGGGCATTAATGTGATTAGGACTTCATCGGATTATATTTGAGTTATAGATTAGTGAAGATCTTCCTAACTATAATTTTAATATAATTCAGTCTTAGAAGACTTTCTGAGAATTTTAGATTGAAAATTACATAATAGAATTAGCCAAGAATATTCAAAGGAAATGATGATGATGTACAATTCCATGAAATTTGTGACCAATCCATATCTTTTCTCTGTTTTGTTTTCTATCTAGTTATTTAAATTTCAGTTATTTATATTGTGTTGTTTCAATCATCACTCCCCTTTTTTTTGTGTAATTTCTGAAATTTCCCTCATAAGTCTTAATAGCATTTCACTTAGCCTAATTAAATTTTATTTGATACCTCAATCTCTGTGGGACGATACTCTACTCATCACTTTATTACTTGTTGCGACCCAGTATACTTGCTGGAATATTTTATGTGCTATAAATTATACGCACCAAGTTTTTGGCGCCGTTGCCGGGGATTGATGGTTGTCAAATTGATTTTTCTTTTAAGCCAAAGTGATGTTATTTTAGACATTGTCTTTTCTTGTTTTAGTTTTTACAATTTCAGGTGTTTTAGCTTTTCAAGTGTCTTTATTAGTTTCATTTCTTCTTGTTACCTTGCTTATTTGATATATCTCTCATGTTATTTCTCTTTGTTTCATGTGAGGTACTTGATCATTTTCCTTGACGAAGGAAATAAAAAAAAATCAAAGAGAAAGTAAGGAAAACAAAGAAGAAGCGACGCTAAGCATAGACACCAAATAAAGTCTAGCTAAGGACTTTAAACCAAGCGCTTTTGGGAGGCAACCCAAGTTTTTCTAATCTTTCTCTTTTTAATTTTGTTGTTGTATTTCTTTCGTAATTTTAATTTTGTTTTAGTCTTTTTCTGCTGCCCATTTTTTTTTCTCTGTTTTCTCTGTTTTGGCAGAAATTTTGTCATCTTGCATGAATATTCTGTACTGCTTGGCTATGGTTTTTGCCACTTTCTTTACATGTTTTTAAACCTTTATATGTCTTCTAGTTGTAGAATTTTATTTGGAGTGATTCGCATCCATTTTGGGGTCGTTCTATGTCGGTAAAGCTGTGTCGCCAGAAATTCTGCGCTGCAGAATTTTGCTACTCTGTTTTGTCCGAATTTGATGCTCACTTTTTAAATTTTTGATGGAGTTTTGGTGTGGAATTATGCATGATGAAATAGCTAAAGTGTAGATTGACTTAGCATGAAGAGAATTTAGTCTTATTTCTCTAAGGAATTCAAGTTAAATGGCAATGACGTTGACTTTAATGAATTTGTAGTAATAGTCTTTTAGCTGTGAGGATTTGAGCCTAAGTGAAAAATGCTATTCTTCTTGTTGTGTGTTCTCTATCATGGATTGTCACTCTAGAACTTGTCTTGAATCTTTGATTGAGGCTACATATCTTGTACATACTTGGAAATGATTTAGGCATTTGTTTCTTGTAACCACTTTTAGCCAAATAGCCATCCATTATCATTGTTTCCATTGTATGCCATTTTGTGCCTTATCCATTTTCTTTCTTGTGTTCTTCCACCACTTTTTCTGCCTACAACAATATTTTTCTCTTTCAACTTAAGATGTGAGAAGTATTTTAAATTCTTTTAAGGGATTGATATGCTGAAAAATTTTGTGAATTTTGGGGTGTTTTGAACTATATTTCTTCTACTTCCTCTCAAGCAAAAGAAAAAGAGTGGCCAGTCAAGAAGAAGAAAAAAAAAGGAGAAAGAAAGAAAGAATAAAAAAAAAAAGAAGAGAAAAAGATAATGAAAAAGAGGAGCAGATAGAACATTGAGACCCAAATTTATTTATACTCAGTCTATTATATTTCACTTGTAAATGCTCTTCATTTTCTTGAGTTGTTACCATATTTTGTTTCATTGTTCAATCTTTCCCTTTGTTTCCCACTATTTTTCTTACCCACGTTACAACCTTGTAAAATCCTTTTGATTCAAGTATGTATTAGATTCAAGTAGTGGAGATTTAGATTCTTGACAAGCTTATGGTAGTGAAATTTGTGATAGGACGACTTTGAGTGATTCCCTCTTAAACACTTGAGAGAGTAGAGGATAAACACCTTACCTTGTGAGGAGATTGTTACTTGAATTCATTCTTTTCGAAATAATTGCCATGGAGCTTGAACTTTTTAGAAATTTAAGATTATTTCTGCTAATGTAAATCTTTCTAAATTTTAATTATTTCATTGTTGTATATTTTCTACACTTTTTCTTGCTGTGCTTATTGGGATTCTCTGTTGTATTTAATTGATTTTGCCCAGGAGTACAAAAGGCCTAGTGTGGGGGATTTGATAACATACTTTTTCCATTTATTTTAGTCCCTATTTTAGTCCTTTTTGCCTCTTTAATTTTGACAATTCTCTAATTTTATTATGTTTTGGAATTTATTGGGTATAAACTATTTATGGATTTAATGTGTCTCAATTTTTATATTTTTAAAACTTGAATTGTAAAATGCTCAATTTAATTCCTACAAATTTTAATTTTGGAGAGAAAAGTGTTGACATGGACAAAGATGATGATTTGGATGCTAATGTGGCACTTTTTGGGTGATGTAGATGCTTACTAGGATATGCTGGATGTGGGGCCCACTTAAACTCTTATTCAATGCCATGTAGTCAGAATTTTTGGGCAGAAATATTAATTTTCGTAGGTCAAGAAAAGCATGGCTGAAATATTAATTTTGCCATGATATTCTGCTGCTGTTCTGCTGCTGTTTGTCACTTTCTGCTGCAGAAATATTAATTCTGCTGCTGCTGCCATACCATTCTGCTGCTGCCATACTTTTCTGCTGCTGCAGAAATATTAATTTTGCTGCTGTTTTGCTGTCAAAGTGCTGCCATATCATGGAAGAGGCATCCAAGGAGGCATCTAGGGCAGAATATCCCTTTAGGCATGTGTTAGATCAGTTTTATATTTGCAAAAATCGAAATTTATTAAGGAGGCTAAGTCATTTTTCTGATGTGAAGTCCTAGCACCATTTTTCTGTCTTCCTTGGGCAGCAGTGGCTGGGAGCAACATAGAGGCAACTCTCTAGCTTGGTTAGAGGAAAAGGAAGCCTTCCCACTTGGGAATGGCTCTCCTTCTCCCATTTTCTTTCCTTTTCTTCCATTTTCCTTCATAGTTTCTTAGATTTCTGCTGTATTTTCTATTTTCTGTCATGTTCTTCTTCTCTTCCATGTAATTTCTGAGTTTAAGGATTGATGTAGTTTGGTTCTATGATGCTTTATTGCTGAACAATTTCGATTTTAATGCACTTTCGTTTAATGGAATGGATTTTATCCTTGTAATTTCCACCATAAATTAGATTATCTAGATATAGATAGTTTTATTTATGTGGCTTGAATAATTTTCTTGAGCTTCATAACTTAATTGAATGGTTGATCTAAGATTTTAGTCAATTATTTTGGTTAAGTTAGATTGTGATTTCAAAGCTTTTGGATTCAATCATATTTTAGAAAATTGGCCAACATTGAATGGATTGTAATTTAATTGAATTGTTCTTCAATGATTCAAAGATTAATTTGTCTATGAATTAATCGGATTAGACCAACGAAATCAATCTCATTTTCTTGTGTAGTCGGTCATTTGATGAAATGGAAATTGTACTTTAATTCATTTGGACCAATGAGTATTTTCTTGGCCAAAGTTCTATTTTATTTATTGTTCTATGAAGCTTGTCATTTATACATGCATGCGTTTGCTATGTATTTGTAACGAGTAGGACAAGAGATAACATGTCATATGCGATTGCGGGGCATTAATGTGATTAGGACTTCATCGGATTATATTTGAGTTATAGATTAGTGAAGATCTTCCTAACTATAATTTTAATATAATTCAGTCTTAGAAGACTTTCTGAGAATTTTAGATTGAAAATTACATAATAGAATTAGCCAAGAATATTCAAAGGAAATGATGATGATGTACAATTCCATGAAATTTGTGACCAATCCATATCTTTTCTCTGTTTTGTTTTCTATCTAGTTATTTAAATTTCAGTTATTTATATTGTGTTGTTTCAATCATCACTCCCCTTTTTTTTGTGTAATTTCTGAAATTTCCCTCATAAGTCTTAATAGCATTTCACTTAGCCTAATTAAATTTTATTTGATACCTCAATCTCTGTGGGACGATACTCTACTCATCACTTTATTACTTGTTGCGACCCAGTATACTTGCTGGAATATTTTATGTGCTATAAATTATACGCACCACACATCGCCTAGAGCTTCAGGTTCTTCTTCATCATCTTCTTGATTTTTTTTTTGGTTTTAGATTTTGTGTAAGATTCTTATATAAATATATAATATATTAGTGGCATTGATAAGGATGGAAGAGATGAATTTGTAATGTGATATGTAGTTAATGGAGGAATCTTGCTTCAATTGTATGTATAATTATGCTCTATTTGGCCTTTTTCAATTTTTACTTTCTCCGCTCTACTCCTTTTTTGTTCTTTTAATATCTTAATTTGATTCTGTTATGAATATAAATGCTAGTTGAGCTTCCTAAACAGTGGAGAATTTAATAGAAATGGTGTTAATAGGTAATATGAATCTAAATTAAGTTGAGGAAGCATGCAAGAAATGAAATTCATAGGAATTTAAGAGGCAGAAGCCATAAATCACGCGCACAACCTCTATCATTCTTCTTCTAAATCCTCTACTTCCACTAAGAGCTTCAGAGGCCGCAATAAACAGACCAAGGATTTTGACAATCAGTGCAGCAAACATGGGGTCCAGTTGTGGGAAGCAAAAAGACAAGTGTTTGGGTTCTAATTTAGGAAGGAAGATTAACATTGTTGAGGAAGAAGATGATAGTCCAAGTAGCCAACAATAGGCTCTGTTTCATCCTTCGGATATACATTCTTGAGATCCAAATGACAGTCCAAGTACTTACGAGATGAGGGCAAGATTGCTTGAATAGACTCTATGGAAGATTTGAAAGGGAAGGATTTAGACAATGACAGTTCTGAGAGAGAAAGGGGCTGATGACGTTTCACCAAAAAAAAAAGAGTTCTGATGATGTGGCATATAATCTATTAAAAAAGTTAGTGACATAGCATATATGAGATATATAAGGTGTAAAATTTACTAAAGACATGGCGGAGTCTTAGTCCACATCAGCATTAAACTGACAGTCAACTAAGGGTCGACTAACGGGATGGGATTTTTTGCACGGAATGAAAGTTAAGAGGGGTCTTTTGCTAAGTTTGAAACTTCAAGGGTTTTTTTTGTACATAGGAGAAAGTTTAGGGTGGTAAAGTGCAATTTTTCCTAAATTTTTCTAGATTAATTATTTAACACTCCCCGTTAATTTAGAAAAATTCATAACTCTAAGTATTTCTTTGAATTTGATGAATTTCTCCACGGTGATAGGCTTTGTTAAAATATCTGCTAGTTGTTCTTCGGTTTTGCAAAATTCCATCTTGATTTCTCCTTTTTCCATGAGCTTTCGAATAAAATGATATTGAATTTCAATGTGCTTGGTGCGTCTATGAAATACTGGATTCTTTGTTATAGCAATAGCTGACATGTTGTCACAATATATTAGTGTTGGACTATTCTCATGTTGATGCAGATTTTTCAAAATTATATTAAGCCAAACAGCTTCACATGCAATAATTGTTACAACCATGTATTCTGCTTTGGCTGATGAGAGTGCAATTATCTTTTGCTTCTTTGATGACCATGAAATTATTTTAGATCCTAGAAGAAAGACATATCTAGATGTGCTCTTTTGGTCATCGACGTTGCCTGCCTAGTCGCTATCCGTGTAGCTAATTAACTTGCAATCTTCTTCTGCCTTGTACAAGATGCAAAATTTTTTTGTTCCTTTAACATAACTTGAAACAATGCTGATTACTTGCACTATGTCTGGCCTTGTGTTTGTGAGATAAATCAACGACCCAACTAGGCTTCGGTAACTTGTTTCATCCACCTTTCCTGTTCCATCTTCTTTTAATAATTTTTCTTTTGTCCCCACCAGTGTCGACAATGGGTTGTAGTCTTTCATCTTGAATTTCTTTTATAAGTCATTTGCATATTTTTCTTGAGAGATGAATATTTTTCTAGGCATTCGTTTCACTTGCATTCCAAGGAAATATCTCATAAGACCAAGATCAGTCGTCTCATACTCCTTCATCATAACTTGCTTGAAATCTTCAATCATCCTTGCATTGTTGCCAATATCACTACCAAAAAAGGGGACATAGTGTCAATTTTTTAACTTCGGTTTCAAAAACTGATGTTAGATATCGAATCTAGCGTTGATTTCTATAGCGTCAGATAAAATCAACATTAGATGCCGCATATAGCGTTGATTAAAACCGATGTTATCTAACATCAGTTATGTTAGCGTCGGTTAAAATCAATGTTAGATAACGTTAGTTACCTTAGCATCGGTCAAAACTGACGTTAGGAAGCTAAACACCTTATTTTGAAAAAAAAAACTTGAGAATTTCTTCTGTGAAACACACCATTCACACCCCTCTTTCGTATTTTAGTTTCATGCTTCCTCTCTATTTCAACTTTTCTCCAATATTTTTCCCCAAACCTGCATCTTGACCTTAATCCCTCGAGTAGTTTCTTTTTTAACCCTAATCCCTACCTTCTCATCGTGTAGAGTGTAAGAGTGGTAGAGAGAGTAGCAAACAAATTAGCTCATACCGAGAGAGAGAGAGAGAGAGAGAGAGAGAGAGAGAGAGAGAGAGAGAGAGAGAACGACTACCAGTGGTGGGATGTTGGAGACAAGACATCGACGTGAGGTGATCTCTTCTCATACTTCATGAATTTTCGACCTGTTTCTTCTTGTTTAGGATTTCTTGGTCTCAATCTGGCAACGTTTCCATCTCACATGCTTAGATTTGTTCAGATCTCCCAGTCTCTTCTTTGTGCTTTATCAAGCATCTTATCTATTCTTTTGGTTCCCAATACTACAAGAAAAATGCCATATACCCATAGTCACTTTTAGTGATAGCAACAATATCATAGGAATAGATAGTCTATACCTACAGATAAATTAGAATACCGTAGGTATAAATGGTCAATACCTATAGAATTTTTTTTCACTAATACATATAAAATTTATGAAAAATAATAATTTAATTTATAATTTTTAAGAAAATTCCGAAATCTTAATTCTTTTTTAAATTAATTAATTTTTTATAAAGTTATTACCTTTACACATGATTATAGACTGTGGGTAAAACTTATATAAATAATTTTTATCCTCTTGTATGGTATTATTTAAAGTAATTTTAAAATGTACATTTCTTATTTTATTTATTAATTTTTTATTTAAAATAATTATTTTACCCATGACAAAAAAATATTGGTAAAACCTCTTAAAAAATTTTACATTATTTTACACATTTTGCCACTTTTAATACTAAATTTAATTTACTTCAATTCTATCAAATGCCACCATAATATTATTTTGTGGCATTTCTAAATGCCACTAAATTGACAAAAAAAATGTCACTATATTAGTAGAATAAACCTAGTTCAATTTATTTCTCCATTTCCCCTACAACTTGTACACAACCTTACATAACAGATGACAGCCCAATCCAATAACAACCTCAATGCAAATGAATTCTTCATTAATATAATAAGTTCAATGTATGGATAGACAAATAAATTTAGCAAATGATTCTTCATTAATAAAGTTTCTAAATTAAAAACAAGTCCTAATTACATAAATTAAAGAGTCCTCCTAACTACATCATCCTATTTCCTAAGTCAAATTGCATCATCTTCATTGTCTTCATCATCGTCCTCCTTATCTTCATTTTCTTGATTAATTACAAGATAATGAAGAGTTGGTTGCTGGTATAGAACCACATCCACTCCCTTGATCAAAAAGTTGCAATTATAATAAATAATTATAATAAATTTATCAGTCGTATGAAAAAAAAAACTAATACAATTTAGTCTAACTTACCTTTTGTGCAAGATGCTATTGAGGAGGAAGCTAATTCTGCTGGAGGCTTTAGAAGAGCTACATCATTTCATTATGCTTTCTAGTCATCTCCTCCATTTGAGACTTGAGGCTTGACATTTCCTCTACTTAAGACCTAAGGCTTGACATCTCTTCCACATGAGACCTCAAATTTACGACCTCCATTTATAACTCATGAACAAATTAACTAGAAGATGACTCACTAGCAAAGCGCGAAGTGCACCTAAACACTTAAGAAGGACATGGTCTGAATTCCAAGCCACACACTCGTCTAGGATACTTTTGACTTCCTAAAGCCAGGGCTAATGTGTCCTGAGATAAGACTGTAGTTGATGCAGACCCTGCAACTCAATCTCATATATTTTTTCTTGTTCACGCACATATAAAATAAAAACATTATTAACAAACTAACAATTGTCATAATTCAGCTCACATTTCAGAAAGTTAAATATAAAATAACTTATACTAACGACTCTCACTTTATCGCTGATGAATGAGCCATCCTTTTTCTTATGAGTCACATTCCAAAGTTCTGCCTTGCTAATGGGTCTACCATGCTCAGCAGCCTATAGAATTAAAGTTAGTTAGTTAATTATGAAATAATATTATATTATGGATTAAAAGGTAAGTTTACCATCTCGGCTCCTTTTTGAGCCAAGCTCTTTGTGCCTCCTATGTGGTTAAGGGTCTGACGTTCTCTACTAGCCTTGTTTTTCTCATCTCTTTCCTAACATTTGGATGAAATATGTTATTAAATTTGTCAAAAAATGATAAAAAAAGAATAATGTTTCAAAGAGTCATTACCAGATAGCATTGGTCCTGACAGTGCCAAATAAAAACAGCTTAATCATCCCTTGGAACTTTAACCATAACATTTGCTATTATTTCTTTTCTCGATCTGATCCTGTTGTAGCGAGCCTTGTATAGATCCAGACGCCCTTTCTTCCAACCTAAGCCAATTTTCTTCACAATGAATTTTCTTTTTGCAGCACTCTCAACAACAAATCTTATCTGAAACAAAAAAAAAATAAAAAGCTTAATTAGAATATATATAATTAAGAAAATAATAAATCAGTAATCTATAACTACTACCTCTATATCCTTTGAAAATATAGATTCCTTGTAGTCGCATGGAATGATCTTCCAATCTGAATAAGAGATAGGTAGGGTTTTATAGTTACGCCCTACAGGACCCGTGAATGATGACAGCAGCCTTGCAGCTGGTCCAATAGGTTCACATGATCATTCCACTCCAATTTGACCCTCCGACTTGAGGGAAGAGACCATTAATCATCCATCGATAGTTGCTTAATCCTCACAACTTTATTATTATCTATAGGAAAGAAAGATTTCTTTAACTTATATATAAATAATATTAAAATTAATTAGCATAAAAATGAAACAAATTACCAATCATTTCCACCATTCAATAACGACTGGTGTAAGAACGCTTTATGAAAGAAGTCTCGGGCTGTGGTGATGGAGCCATGGGTTGTGGCGATTGAGTTTGGAGTTGTGCTGATGAAGATGACGTCTAAGGAATCGTCCAAGTATGGAGTGAAAGATTAGTTCCAAGGTTAGTGGCTCTATAGCACAACTAGTCGATAGACTCGGTAGTGGACTTCTACTACTAGAAGCTCTATTTGTAGTAGTGGTGCCTGATTTGCTTTTTTTCTTAAATAATCTCTTCATTCCTATATGTGTAAATAATAAAAAAAACATGTTATTGAGCAAAAGAAAAAAAAAATTAAGCATATTTAAGCACATATCAAATTATAAAATTAAAAAAAGGTAGGAGAGAAAATACTTGTATAAAATTAGCTACGTATTTCTCAATCTTCATTGTCAATGATCTCCTTGGCTAGTGGTAGATTTGTTTCACCATCAGGAAATAATAACTCTAATTCTTGGAGTCGATATAGTTCATTCTCATATATCAACTTCTCTTCATCATCTCTTATATTATATAAATCTTTTGGTTTGAGATGAACAACTATCTTTCAATTCTTGTCAAACTCATCATCCACATAATAAACTAGTTGAGCTTTTGAAACTTGTATGTATGGCTCATCATCTATATAATCACTAGTATGGATCAATCATGAAAAATTTATAGATGTAAAGCCGAATTCATCAACAGTAATCCCCTAGGATTAGTTGTATTTAAGCATATGCATTTAAATAACATTATCATAAATCTTCTGCGATCATTTAGCTCATTATATCTACAACTTGACCATAGTAAGAAACACCTCTGAATTGCATGCAGTCATCACTACTGCTTGTATAACTTTTGGTTCCAAATGTACCAAAAACTTCACTATTTTAGGTTCTCAAACCTTCATCCCATTCTACAACTTGGAATTTAAATCCATTGACATTATATGTAGTAAATTGTCTTACTTTATCAAGGGGGTCTTGTGCAAGAAATTGAAGATCCATAGAATGAGATCTAAAATCCCTCATAATCTAACAAATTCACACGCTGAGAAAAATTTATTCACACGTTGAGAAAACCATCTAACAAATTCTCAATGCACCCTTTTGTCTATTTCAGCTAAAGATCATGTGTGACCTCTTAATTATCTCTTAGTAATCTCCCTAAACTCCTTATACCTAGAAAAAGAATAAGAATTATTGGGCATGAGCTAATATAAGTATTAGCAACATGATTTTATTCACTAAAGAAATAGATCAACTTCTTTACAATTAGTTAATACTAGTAAATAAGCTTGCAATTTCTCTGTTAGAGACAAGGTATACCACTTGGAACCCCCCACAGGCTTTCCAATTGTAGGAACCAATATTAACAACAGATGATCTAACATCAGAGTGATCATTAACATGTCCTGGTGGATTGAACATTGTCTCAACTCCTTATAAATATCTTAAATAGAATGTTAAAACTTATTGTGCCATGTAACCTTCTGCTGTAGAACTTTCTGGTTAAGCCCTATTTCATACATAGGACTTCAATTCCCTAGATATCTATAGAAGATCAACTTGAAATATTGTAATTGAAATCTCTATAAATGAATAAATGAATATGAAAAAATGCCCTATTGCTAAATTACCTTCATATAGGGTGCATCCATTGATATTAAACCGGTCCTCCAACTTTTGCTTCATCAACCAAATAAACAATAAGATGTACTATGACCGTAAAAAATGAAAGTGGTAACAACATCTCCATATTGCACAATGTTAACACAATCTTGTCTTGGAGCTTGTTCAGATCATCCATATTTAATACTTTACTACACAATTTCCTGAAGAATGAGCACAAGTCAATAATAACTGTAGCAATTTGTTTTGGTAGTGTCTTTTTTATATCTAATGGTAAAAATTGCTCCATGAGAATGTGAGAATCGTGACTCTTTAATCCTCCAAGTTTCCGCTACCTTAAATCAATACATCTAGAAATATTATTGGAATAGCCATCAAGGACAATAATATTTTTTAATGTCTTCAAAAACAAATCTTTCTCTACATTAGTCATGGGAAAAACAGTCTGAGGATATCTACCAGTTTTATCAGGCCAAAGATCTGATCTAATACCCATTTCTTGTAAATCTTTTTTTGCATTTAAGTGGTATTTAGACTTACCAGACTCATTAGGCAATGTGAAAACAACATTGTCACAAATATTTTTCTCTATATGCATTACATCCAAATTATGATGTATCAAGTTGTCCACCTAATAAGGAATTTCAAAGAATATTCTCTTTTTATGCCATTGTTGAGGACTTGCCTTTGCATCACTAGCCATTCATGCGCTTTTCCTCCGTTCCTTATAGTCCACCTCTTTTCCAAATATCAGAAATCTAAATCATAATGTCAAAACTAGTCATTTTCATTAGTGGATCTCTCTTCTCCATTTTACCGTCAAATTTGTATAAGCTAATCTAATTTATGTCTTGAGTGTAAAAATTGACAATGACCCAAAAAACATCACTTTCAACTATGTGGAAGTCGAAAGGAAATAGAGTCAAAGTTGCACACTAGATAAGCTAACCCAGTATAAGTGTTCCATCTAAACGAAGTCCCAAGACCTGAAAAATCACTAATAGTCTACAAAATAGCTACATGTATGTTAAACATTTCCTTTGTATAAGCATCATATGTTTTAACACTAATAGTCCACAACTCTTTCAACTCCTCTATCAATTGCTGCAAATAGAAATCAATATCATTACCCGAGGCTTCTTTCCTTACAATAATTATTGATAGAATGAAAGATTTTTGTTTCATGTACATCCATGGAGAAAGATTGTAAGGTATCAGAACCATAGGCCAAAGGCTGTAACTTGTACTTAAATTCCCGAATAGATTGAAACCATCAGTTGCTAACCCAAGATGAACATACGGGGATCCGAAGAAAATTGATAATTTGTCAAATCAAACATTTTCTAAGCTTCGAAGTCTCTTGGATGTCTGAGCAACCCATCATTATTCCTATCCTTAGCATGCCATCTCATGCGTTAAGCTGTCTTAGATGACAAAAACAACCTTTATAATATGGGCTTTAATGAAAAATATCTACTTATTTTGGCAGGTTGTTTTTTTGTCTTTTCACTTTCACTTGACACACCTTTACCCTTAGATTTCCATCAAGAAATATTTCACTTTTTTTACAAGCATCTTTGTTTTCATCATCTTCCAGTATAACATGCAGTCATTTGGACATGCATGAATTTTAGTGGAATTAAGCCCCTGTTTATTTATAGTTTTCTTGGCCTTACAAAAAGAAGTTGAAATTTTGGCATTGTCCAAATGCATATGCCAATAACTCTAATATCATTGACATTGCCTTGTTAGTTATCCTACACATATACTTGATGTGACACAGTCTTATAAAAAATGACAATTTTGTAAATTTCTCACATCCTTTGTACAGATTCTGTTGTTGATCTTTAAGTAACTCATAAAACTCTCTAGTTTCATTATTCATTTGATTTGACGGAACAAAAGTCTTACCAAGTTCTACCCTTTCATTTTCAATGTGGACACTAAACGCATCGTAGACCATGTCATGCATAGGATTAGCTGGTTCACGCCACTACGATGCCGAATCGCCCAGAATTGAATTCGTGGCAATCTTGCAGTATAGTGGTCCCCAAGTCATATTCACTCAAGGAGCCTCACTTCTAATCACTAATTAGTTATTCTGAACACTCAAACACTAATTAAAAGCACATAAACGCAGGGGGGTTTGTTGACAGTGGTAACAAAACAGCAACAATGGACAACAACAGCAGTAAATCAGCAGCAAAATAAGTTTGACAATAACAGAAGACCATGCAACCAGCCACTAGGATTTATGGGAGTGTAGCTATCATCACTTAGCTCATTGATTCAGTTTTGTTCTCATTTCACTACTTGGTTCTTTATAAAGAAAATGATTCCAAAATAACATCCATAATTTAATGCTATTAACTATAGCCAAGAATATCTTCATTAACTATAACTAGACACATTTCAAGGGAAAGCCTCAACCAAATCAAGTTAAATATCATCTAACTAGCCATTTTGTTTCATTCACTTTTCTGATCAGTCAAGCAAGGTTATATCTCATATATATATATATATATCTGTTTATGCTCTTTCAAGTTCAAATCAAAATCTGAGAGCAACATAAACATATGAGCAGAATAGAAACGAAATGAGATGAAATGGAGAATAAAACACTTATCTTGCACTTTCAGTTCAAGCTACAACATCCCAAGGTCCTAGTGACTGATTACAATGGAGATTTAGCCATCCATGACAGCAAGACAGCAAAACAGAAGAAGGAAAACAGATAGGAAGAGAGAGCTGTGAAAATTGCTCAGTTACAGAAAATAAAAGTGTTCTCTGATTTTTAAAACTGATGCCCTCAATGCCTTAGAATATTCTACCCTAGATACCTCCTTGGATGCCTCCTTTGTGCTTCTTCCATGATGTGGGCAGCAAGACAACAGCAAAAAAGTGGCAACAGCAGCAGACAAGTTACTCCACTCCTTTGCTGTAAAGTGTAGAACAGTGGGGACCAGAAATCTAGTCAGCCTTATTCAACCAGTCAATGCCTAGTTAGCATGTCCAGGTAGCCTCCAAGTAAGCAAAACGTCCATGTCAGCAATTTTTCTCTCAAATAATTATATCTGGAATTAAGCACATGAATTAATTGGGATAAAATTATGAATTTGAATCATATAAATTCTATAATTAATTTTCACCCAATAAATTCAAAATATAATAAAATAAGAGAGTTGGCAACATTGAAATAGCAATAGGACTAAGATTGTAATACCCGTTGATTTCGGAATATAATTCGCCTAAGAGTATTTTAGAATTTTACAACGTTACTTTAGTTATTTATTTTGGCCATTTTTAATTTTCATATTTAATTGTTCTCTTTGAATATTATTTATGAAAATTGAGTTAAATGACTGGACTGAATATTTGCACCATGTGGGATATATTCTAAGAATGGTGAAATTCATAAAAAAGTGGTTTAAGAATGGTCAATTAGTCCATTTATTGTAAATTGACTGGATGGGTTTGGATGTTGGGTTATGGATACCCATGGGTTATTCAATAACCCATTAGAAATATTTAAAATAAAACTTCAATAGTACCCTCTCATTTTCACGCAGAAGGAAAAGCTGAAAACTGAACAGTGGAAGTTTCTCTCGTTTCTTCATCCTCTTCTCAAATATTTTCCTTGATCTTTAGAATTTCGATTATTTGTTCGGTTCAAAAGCTTTGTAAGGATCAAAGGTAAGCTTTAATCTCATTATTTTCCTTAAATCTAAGTTTATATGGAAGATTAGAGGAGGTTTTGTTCTTGAAGATTTTGATGATAATTCATGAATCTTAGTTGTTTTAGAAGTTATATTTGAGTTAGGATTGAGTTATAGTCGGTTAAAAGAGTTGAGATTCTGGTTTTGAATCAAGAAAGGAAAGGATGAAAATTTTTTGGGAAGTTTCTGCAAATTCGAAATTACTGTAGCGACCAGAAAGTTTAGGAAAATTTTTTGAGTTACTGTAGTAGTTACTATAGTGTCGACAGTCAACGGTACTGTGGCAGTCAATGTTACTGTAGCGAACCGTACTGTAACGAACCGTCACTGTAGCAAAACATCACTGTAGCAAACCGTTACTGTAGCAAACCGTTACTGTAGCAATCAGAAATTTTTGCATATTTTCGTGATTTTGTTTCCTTTCTTATGTTTACTTGTAATATATTTTACTAGGAAATTTTCCTACACAAATTCTAGTGTGGAACAAGGTAAACTTGGACAAAAATCAAGGTAAGTGAATAACCTTGCTAAGCTAATTTGATATTATTAGTCAAAGTACAATATAAGTCCCATTTACAATATTATTTGAATATTAATCAATCAATTTTTCATATGACAGTATATGATGATTGGTATATTTTTACAAAAATTCAAAGGAACAAGAGTATGTATAAATTATTTTGTTTCATGGAAATTGTACTATGTGATAAATTCTCATTATTTTATTAATGAGTAAAGATCTACGGGTTCTAATACATGAGTTTGGAAGGCTTAAAGTCCCATACTACTCAGTGCATATCTATGAAACCTATACACGAGTTTGAAAGGGTTAGAGTCCCATACTACTCGGTGTATACCTATGAAATCTTATTCACGAGTTTGAAAGGGTTAGAGTCCCATACTACTCGATGTATAAGACAATTAATTATATGAGTAAATGTGGTATTTGTACTTTTGATATTTTATGTAGTACAATTATTTACTTACTGAGTTTTTAAATAAACTCACACTCCCTATGATTATCTTTTCAGATACAGAAAACAGGGAAGAAGAGTATCCATTTGAAGAATAGAAGCCCTTGGAATTATCCTCTATTTCTGTCTAGTGGGATACCCGTACTTATTAATGTGGATACTAGGAACGCTCTGTACTTTCTATAGGTCTCCTAGGCTTGCGATGAGATAAAAATATCAGGTTATGTATGCCTATATTTGCTTATCAGATGAATATAATTCTGTCGTGTGGAATGAATGATTAAGGTTGAATGTAAAACCTTACAGAATATATGTAAATAACTTATGTTTGAGAATTTTATTAAATGAGTAATATCTTTTCACATGTTAAATTTTTGGGATGTGACAATTTGGTATCAGAGGATAGGTTTTATAGGTCCCCTATAGAGTACAGAGCAAAGTGATCTTTGTGGGCCCTTTCCTATTGTCATGAGCCGCGGCATGAGCATAGGATTAGGTTCCATAAAAGACCTTGTAGGGTATAACGTCATTTTATAGATAACTTTTCAGTGGGGCTAGTAAGTGATATTTTGTTTATGTCTGAAAATTATTTGTTATGTGTGTAGATCTTCAATGTCAGAAGGATCTTCTAATAATAATGAGCATATGGGTCCAAGGAGGGCCATAATTCCACCAGTACATGTGCAAGATGATCCTAACCGTGGTGATAGTTTACATGCTCAAAGTACTGAGGACGCAACTAGTGATCAAACAAGGAGAGTCGAACCTGATGCTCACATTGGTAATGCAACTATTGCACATGTGATTAATTTGATGAATGAACGATTTGACCGATTTGAGGCTGAAATGAGAGGTCGAGCTGCACAAGCTAACCTGCCAGTGGATCCTCCTATTGTTGAAGCTGAAATTGTACCACCAGCTCAGTTAGCTGGAGGAGGTAATGTAAGGGAGGTAAAAATGTCTGAATTCCAGAAAATGAGGCCTCCTACTTTTTCAGGGGAAGATCCCAAAGAGGACCCACAATGTTTCCTTGAAGATTGTGAAGCAATCTGTGATGCTATAGGGTATTCTCCTACTCAAAAGGTAAAATTCACTTCCTTTCAGTTAAAGGGTAGGGCTGGTAAATGGTGGAGGAACTGGAAGAAAGCTAGAATTCAAGGCGTACCACCAGTTATGTGGACGGAGTTTTATAGATTGGTTATGGATGAATTTCTCCCGGTAAGTGAACGATCATCTAGGGCCAGGGATTTTCTGTATCTTCGGCAGGGAACCATGACTGTTGATGAATATTCAGCTCAGTTTATTAAATTATCTGAATATGCCCCTAAAATCATTCCTTCTGAAAGGAAGAAAATAGAAAAGTTTGTGGAAGGACTTCGTGACGCCTTATATGATCAGGTGGGTTCCAATATGAACGATTACTCTTCATACTCAGAAGCTGTTGATGTGGCCCGAAGAATGAAAAAGAGGTCAAAGAATAAAGAAGAATATCGTCAAAAGAAGAAAGCTAGATATAGGAGATCTTTTGATCAAGGGGAAGACTCAGAGACTTTGAAACCCTTTTCTACATCACAACATGCTCCAGCCACTCCTACTAAGTCATCTTATTCTACAGCCAGTGTGGCTAAGCCTCATTTAGAGAGCAGGGGTAGTTTTAGCTCTTCTAGTAGAGGAGGTACTCAAGTTAGAAGGGAAAAACCTCAATGTCCTGAAAGTGGAAAGTTTCACTTCGGAGAATGCAGGTTAAACACTGTTGGTACAGGTTGTTTTCACTGTGGACAAAAAGGACATTTTATGAGGGAGTGCCCTCAGCTCATGACAAGACCAGGTCAAGGGTCTACTTTACCACCTCGACCACAATCTATTTTTGCTTCTATTACTCGAACACCAACCCCTTCAATAGGGGGTAGTATGGGAAGAGGTTCTGGAAGAGGCCAAGGTGACCATGGAAAACAAGCTGCTGGCAGAGGAAATGCAAGAGTATATGCTCTAACCCGACAGGATGCTCAAAATCCAATGCTGTAGTTACAGGTATATTATCTGTTAATACTTTTGCTGCACATATTTTGTTTGATCCCGGTTCTACTCACTCATATGTGTCACCCCTATTTGCCAAGAGATTTGCATTTGATTCGATTACTCTTAAAGAACCATTCTTGGTTTCGACACCGATGAGAGAGACTTTGATGGTTAAAACATGTTATTGTTCTTGTAAAATAATCGTTGGAGGCATGAAAACTGAGATAGATCTTATGATTCTCAATATGTTAGATTTTGATGTGATTTTAGGGATGGACTGGCTATCTTCTTGTCATGCTACTATAAATTGTCGTGACAAAGTTATTTCCTTTAATATGCCGGGGAGGAGTAATTTTGTGTTTCAAGGAGATCGAAGTGATGTACCTTGCAACATGATATCTATGTTAAGTGCCCAGCGTATGTTGCGAAAGGGATGTCAGGGATTTCTAGCTTTTATCAAAGATTTAGAAAAGAAAGAACAGAAGTTAGAAGACATACATGTGGTTAATGAATTCCCAGATGTGTTCCCAGAAGATTTACCTGGATTACCGCCAGAAAGAGATATTGAGTTCAGTATTGATTTGGTCCCAGACACACGACTAATTTCTATTCCACCTTATCGTATGGCTCCTGTTGAGCTAAAAGAACTCAAAGAACAATTGGAAGATTTGTTGAACAAAGGGTTCATTCTCCCAAGTTTTTCACCTTGGGGTGCTCCTGTTCTTTTTGTGAAAAAGAAAGATGGTTCTATGAGATTATGTATAGATTATCGTCAGCTGAATAAAGTTACAGTGAAGAATAAGTATCCTTTACCAAGGATAGATGATTTGTTTGATCAGCTTCAAGGAGCAAAATACTTCTCAAAGATTGATCTAAGGTCTGGATATCATCAGTTATGAATTAAGAATGATGATATACCTAAGACTGCTTTCTTGTGATGTCTTTTGGGTTGACAAATGCACCAGTAGCATTTATGGATTTAATGAACAGAGTGTTTAAATCATTCCTTGATAAGTTTGTAATTGTATTTATTGATGATATTTTGGTATATTCAAAGAGTCATGAAGAACATACTGAACATTTGAGAATAGTGCTTCAGACCTTGAGAGAGCATCAGTTGTACGCAAAGCTCTCAAAATGTGAATTCTGGATGAGTCATGTAACATTTTTGGGACATGTTATTTCCCAAGAAGGTATTCATGTAGATCCAAGTAAAATTGAAGCAGTAAAACAATGGCCTAGACCAACAACTGTGTCTGAAGTACGTAGTTTTCTTGGCTTAGCAGGGTATTACCGTCGCTTTGTCAAAGATTTCTCTAAGACGGCTCTCCCATTAAATAAGTTAACTCGAAAGAATGTTAAATACATTTGGGATGATTCATGTGAGCAAAGTTTCACCCAATTGAAAGAGTGTTTAACTTCTGCACCAGTCTTAATCCTACCATCAGGACCAGGGGGTTACTCTGTATTCTGTGATGCCTCAAGGATAGGCTTGGGGTGTGTATTGATGCAACATGGCAAGGTCATAGCTTATGGCTCACGTCAGCTTAAAAAGCATGAATTGAATTACCCCACTCATGATTTGGAAATGGAAGCTGTAGTGTTTGCCCTAAAGATTTGGAGACATTACTTGTATAGGGAGACTTGTAAAATTTTTACAGATCACAAAAGCATTAAGTACATTTTTGAGCAGAGAGATCTCAACCTAAGGCAACGAAGGTGGATGGAACTTCTGAAAGATTATGATTGTACCATCCTTTACCATCCAGGTAAAGCAAATATAGTGGCTGATGCTCTAAGTCGAAAGTCTATGGGAAGTTTAGCTGACATTGCCACTATAAGGAGGTCTCTAATACATGAACTACAAGAATTGGAAGCTGATGGAGTATTCTTTGAGATCACTGAGTCAGGTACATTTCTGGCTCATTTAACAGTTAGATCATCCCTTGTGGAAAAAGTAAAAGTAACTTTAGAAAATGACATCGATATGGTCAAAATTAGAGATAAGGCAAGGCAAGGTCTAGCACCAAGTTTCTTGGTAGATGAAAAAGGAGTCTTATGGTTTAATGGGAGACTCTGTGTCCCCAACATTGAATCTTTGAAACATGAAATCTTAATGGAAGCTCATGGTTCGCCATACGTTGTACACCCTGGTGCTGTGAAAATGTATCAGGACTTGAAACAAGTTTACTGGTGGGAGGGCATGAAGCGAGATGTGACTGACTTTGTAGCTCGATGTTTGACTTGTCAGCAGGTTAAAGCTGAACATCGACGACTACCTGGTTTGATGCAAAAACTAGATATTCCCGAGTGGAAGTGGGAAAGGATCACTATGGATTTTGTAGTAGGTTTACCTCAGTCAACAAAAGGAAATGACTCAATATGGGTCATAGTGGATTGACTTACTAAGTCAGCATATTTTCTTCCTGTTCATACTACTTTCAGTGTAGCAAAACTTGCTCGACTTTATGTTAAAGAAATAGTGAAACTTCATGGTGTGCCAGTATCCATTATATCAGACCGAGGGCCTCAGTTTACTTCTCGGTTCTGGAAAGTCTTTCAAGAGGCTTTGGGTACCAAAGTGAATCTTAGTACAAAATTCCATCCTCAGACTGATGGACAGTCTGAAAGGACAATTCAGACTTTAGAGGATATGCTAAGAGCTTGTGTGATGAATTTCAGTGGAAGTTGTGAAGATCATTTGCCTCTTATTGAATTTGCTTATAATAACAGTTACCAAGCCAGTATTCAGATGGCACCTTTTGAGGCTTTATATGGGAGACAGTGTCGATCTCCTATAGGTTGGTTTGAACTTGGTGAAACCAAAATACTTAGACCTAAGATGATACAAGAAGATATAAATAAAGTTAAACTAATCAGAGAGAAGTTGTTAACTGCTCAGAGTAGACAGAAGTCTTATGCGGACAACCGACGACGTGACCTTGAATTTGCAATAGGTGACATGGTTTTCTTACGAATCTTACCTATGAAGGGAGTAATGAGATTCGGGAAGAAAGGCAAGCTTAGTCCGAGGTATGTTGGCCCATATGAGGTTGTAGACAGAGTGGGTAATGTGGCATATCGCCTAGACCTACCTTCAGACCTAGAGGGAGTTCATCCAATAACAGTTACCAAGCCAAACTTTAGAGGATATGCTAAGAGCTTGTGTAATGAATTTCAGTGGAAGTTGGGAAGATCATTTGCCTCTTATTGAATTTGCTTATAATAACAGTTACCAAGCCAGTATTCAAATGGCACCTTTTGAGGCTTTATATGGGAGACAGTGTCGATCTCCTATAGGTTGGTTTGAACTTGGTGAAACCAAAATACTTAGACCTAAGATGATACAAGAAGATATAAATAAAGTTAAACTAATCAAAAGAAGTTGTTAACTGCTCAGAGTAGACAGAAGTCTTATGCGGACAACCGACGACGTGACCTTGAATTTGCAATAGGTGACATGGTTTTCTTACGAATCTCACCTATGAAGGGAGTAATGAGATTCGGGAAGAAAGGCAAGCTTAGTCCGAGGTATGTTGGCCCATATGAGGTTGTAGACAAAGTGGGTAATGTGGCATATCCCCTAGACCTACCTTCAGACCTAGAGGGAGTTCATCCAATATTTCATGTGTCCATGCTACGGAAGTATCTTCCTGATCCTTCTCATGTCATTCAACCCCAAGAAGTTCATTTTGATGAAAGTCTCACCTACGAAGAGGTACCAGTAGCTATTCTTGATAGAAAATTCAAGAAATTGCGTACTAAAGAAATTTCTACTGTCAAGGTTCTTTGGAGAAATCATTCTCGTGAGGAAGCTACGTGGGAGACAGAAGATGAAATGTGGAAAAAATATCCACATTTGTTTGAAACTTGAGATAATATTTTAATTCGGAGGACCGAATTCTTTTAAGGGGGATAGAATGTAATACCCGTTGATTTCGGAATATAATTCGCCTAAGAGTATTTTAGAATTTTACAACGTTACTTTAGTTATTTATTTTGGCCATTTTTAATTTTCATATTTAATTGTTCTCTTTGAATATTATTTATGAAAATTGAGTTAAATGACTGGACTGAATATTTGCACCATGTGGGATATATTCTAAGAATGGTGAAATTCATAGAAAAGTGATTTAAGAATGGTCAATTAGTCCATTTATTGTAAATTGACTGGATGGGTTTGGATGTTGGGTTATGGATACCCATGGGTTATTCAATAACCCATTAGAAATATTTAAAATAAAACTTCAATAGTACCCTCTCATTTTCACGCAGAAGGAAAAGCTGAAAACTGAACAGTGGAAGTTTCTCTCGTTTCTTCATCCTCTTCTCAAATATTTTCCTTGATCTTCAGAATTTCGATTATTTGTTCGGTTCAAAAGCTTTGTAAGGATCAAAGGTAAGCTTTAATCTCATTATTTTCCTTAAATCTAAGTTTATATGGAAGATTAGAGGAGGTTTTGTTCTTGAAGATTTTGATGATAATTCATGAATCTTAGTTGTTTTAGAAGTTATATTTGAGTTAGGATTGAGTTATAGTCGGTTAAAAGAGTTGAGATTCTGGTTTTGAATCAAGAAAGGAAAGGATGAAAATTTTTTGGGAAGTTTCTGCAAATTCGAAGTTACTGTAGCGACCAGAAAGTTTGGGAAAATTTTTCGAGTTACTGTAGCAGTTACTGTAGTGTCGGCAGTCAACGGTACTGTAGCAGTCAAAATTACTGTAGCGAATCGTCACTGTAGCAAACCATCACTGTAGCAAACCGTTACTGTAGCAATCAGAAATTTTTGCATATTTTCATGATTTTGTTTCCTTTCTTATGTTTACTTGTAATATATTTTACTAGGAAATTTTCCTACACAAATTCTAGTGTGGAACAAGGTAAACTTGGACAAAAATCAAGGTAAGTGAATAACCTTGCTAAGCTAATTTGATATTACTAGTCAAAGTACAATATAAGTCCCATTTACAATATTATTTGAATATTAATCAATCAATTTTTCATATGACAGTATATGATGATTGATATATTTTTACAGAAATTCAAAGGAACAAGAGTATGTATAAATTATTTTGTTTCATGGAAATTGTACTATGTGATAAATTCTCATTATTTTATTAATGAGTAAAGATCTACGGGTTCTAATACATGAGTTTGAAGGGGTTAAAGTCCCATACTACTCAGTGCATATCTATGAAACCTATACACGAGTTTGAAAGGGTTAGAGTCCCATACTACTCAGTGCATATCTATGAAACCTATACACGAGTTTGAAAGGGTTAGAGTCCCATACTACTCGGTGTATACCTATGAAATCTTATTCACGAGTTTGAAAAGGTTAGAGTCCCATACTACTCGATGTATATCTATGAAATCTTATTCACGAGTTTGAAAGGGTTAGAGTCCCATACTACTCGATGTATAAGACAATTAATTATATGAGTAAATGTGGTATTTGTACTTTTGATATTTTATGTAGTACAGTTATTTACTTACTGAGTTTTTAAATAAACTCACACTCCCTATGATTATCTTTTCAGATACAGAAAACGAGGAAGAAGAGTATCCGTTTGAAGAATAGAAGCCCTTGGAATTATCCTCTATTTATGTCTGGTGGGATACCAGTACTTATTAATGTGGATACTAGGAACGCTCTGTACTTTCTATAGGTCTCCTAGGCTTGCGATGAGATAAAAACATCAGATTATGTATGCCTATATTTGCTTATCAGATGAATATAATTCTGTCGTGTGGAATGAATGATTAAGGTTGAATGTAAAACCTTACAGAATATATGTAAATAACTTATGTTTGAGAATTTTATTAAATGAGTAATATCTTTTCACATGTTAAATTTTTGGGATGTGACAAAGATAGGGACTAAATAGTATATGAAAATGCTCGATATCATTAGCCAAGTTGATTCTATCTCCTACCATATGTGGCCTTGAAATAGATTCTACAAACGATTCTACCGTAAGTGTCTCCTCGTATTGGGACCAAAACATGTAACCTTGTGGGAAAGCTTTAAGAATTAAGTGTTCATGTACAACTTCTCTAACTTGCCACTTTTTGAATTTGCATTTAGGACATGAACATATAATTTTACCCTCAACACAATTATTTGCAAATGCAAAATCTAAAAACATATTAAGTCCCTCTAAATATTTAGGAGTATTTTGAGGTCTAGCAATCCAAGATTTATCCATTATGTTTTGTAACCAATCAAAACAATATTTTAACTAACTATAAAAGTTGCCATGTATAAGCCTATATTTTCATTATCAAAAAAGAATTGAGGAATAGCAGGCTTAATGCTGTTATATTTGGACCAAAAAAGACTTAAGAAAACAGTATTATTTGCAAATGCAAAATCTAAAAACTCATTTTGTTCTATAATCAATCACAAAACAAAATTGTAACTAGCTATAAAAATTATGCCAAGTTTAAGCTTACATTTTCACTACCAAAAAAGAATTGAGGAATAGCAAGCTTAATGCTTTAAACCCCCAAGGGCAATCAATATTCAATATATATAGGCTATGTTCGGCAAAATTAGCTTATAAGCTAGCGGATAACTTATAAGCTAATTTTTAGCTTATATCTTATAGTTGATAACTGATAGCTAGTAAGCTTGTTCGGTAAAAGTAGTTGTTGAAGTAGCTAAAAAATGTAAAATGACATAAAATGACATATATTTTTTAATTTCAAAATAATATGAATAAATATATCATTTTTATTTTTAATTAAATTAATTTAAATTATTATATATATAAAATTCATTAAAAATATATATTTATATATTTTATATATGAATAATATATTTTTACATATATAATATATTTATATGTATTATTATACTTTATTATATATAATAAAATATATTTACATATTTCATTATATTTATATATATTATGTATATTTATATATAAGGGTATAATGAATATGAAGGGTATAATGGATATTTTTATAGAATAACAAGGGTAAAAAGGGAAGAAAAGTACATAAACTATAAGTTATAAGTTATAAGCTACTCAAAGTAACTTATCCGAATAAGTTATAAGCTACTAAAATAAGTTCATTTACCGAACACTTTTAATGAGCTTATAATTAACGAGCTTATAAGTTAGTCAAATAAGTTATAATCTAGCTTATAAGTTATAAGCTTATCGAGCCGAACAAAGCCATAGGTTGACAACATTAAGGAATTTAAATTAAATATAAATATTATATAAATTAAAGTCCAACAAAATCTTATTCACTTAAATTCACATCAACACTTTCCTTAGTGCTTTTTTAACTGATAATGCGTAAATGCTTTCAAAGTTGCAAATGATACTTAGATGAAGCTACTAAATCACACTACTAAATCACATAAAGTATTATTTTTTAATTCTTGAATTAAACATCTTTATGAATTATTAATTCCTAATTGCAAAAAAATTATACATCTTTTAACAATATTTGAATACTTTAAACTTAAACATACCTATACACTAGCTAGATATTCCCTCGACAATCTGAACCTTCAAATCAGCAACATCCTCTATCTTCTAGAAGTATAAGGAAATATTGACGATCAAGTTTTGAGGTAAACGTGCCAAAGTGAGTAAAGAAAAAAGTCAACATGCCAAATGGAAGATGGAACATTCTATCAAGTATAAAAAAGTATTTTATATGTGAGCACACTGTGATAATATGATAGCATCTCATCTTATATCTTAAACTACCAAAGACTAATTCCATTACACCCTTT
Organism: Biancaea sappan; assembly: GCA_037074585.1. Classification (NCBI taxonomy): domain Eukaryota; kingdom Viridiplantae; phylum Streptophyta; class Magnoliopsida; order Fabales; family Fabaceae; genus Biancaea; species Biancaea sappan. The sequence continues at coordinate 25,007,165 of CM073490.1, forward strand.
AACTGATAACTAAGCATTCAACTAAATTGACATATTGCAATTGAAGATGAGAAGGGGACAAAAGTGGTGTTAGAAACTAAAGTATTATATTATAAAAATATGTTGAGTTTAAATTTGTAATACCCGCCAAAATAGGGGTCACATGTTTGGGGATATTATGGTATTTTATGTTGTAAAATAATTTAATTTAATTAGTTATTTTTAATCTTTGTATTTAACTTTTATTCTAATTAAATGATTATTTGTGAAAATTGAGATAAATGACTAGACCAAATAATATATTGTGGTGTGGTATTTTCGTGATTTGAGGAAAATATGAGAAATAGAAAATTAAATGGAATTGATATAATTATTGAGAAATAATTATAGTTGTATCACTTGCGTTTGAGACATCTAGGTATGGATACCCTGGGTCACCGTTGATCCCATAGCCCATAAAGTCTCTCTCTCTTTCTCTCTCTCTCTCTCTCTCTCTCTCTCTCTCTCTTTCTTCCATTCCATTTTCATAATGATGGGTAATTTGGAGCAAGAGGAAGAGACGATTTTCTATCAACTCCCATCATCTTTTCTTTCGTTTCTTTCAGTGGGTCTTTGTTCTCTGGTTACTTTATGGTTCTCTGGAGTTGTAGGAGCAAAAGGTAAGCTTTATCTTCCTCTTCTTTTCCATTTTCTTTCATTGTTGCTTAATTGAAAAAAAAAAGGGTTTTTGGGTGGTTTGAGCTAGAACTTTGCTTCTTTTGCCTTTTGTTGGCGATTTGGCAAGTATACTAGTAACACAAGTAATAAAGTGAGAGTAAGAATATCGTCCTTAGGGATTGACTTCTAACAATTACTAATTTCATTAAATCAAGTTATATTTGGACATAATTAAAAGGTTGAGTGATTTAAGATTAAGCTTGTTTTAAAGCAAAATAAATTAAAGAGTGAAGATAATAACCTAAAATAACAGAAAATTACACAATAAAGATACATGTATAGGAAATTGACATCACTAATTTGATTAATTCATAGACAAATTAACTTTTGAGTCATTAGAGGATGCTTCAAGATAATTACAAATTCTTTTTAAAGGTGATTAAGTTCTCGAAATTATTTGAATCTAATTCCTTGGAGAGACAAATCTTCCTAACTCAAATAATTAGCTAATTCCTTAGTCAAATCATTTAGTTTAAAGTTTAAGTTTAAGAACTTGGTAAAACCACGCAAATAAGATTATCTATTCCTAGCTTAATCCGATTTACGGTAGAAGTTACAAAGGCATTATATCAAGCTATTTCTAGCATTAATACAAACCCTAATTTCATTGAATGGTAGCTCGACATTCAAGAGTATTAAAAGTAGTAAAATCTACACCAAAAAATAAGAATTGTATTTATACTGAAACATTCAACAACAACACCTTATATTAAGTCAAGTTCCATAAATCCCCTAAACCTTAGAGGTTTATTTACACATGAACAAAGGGAGGAACAACATCATTGAAACACAACACAACATGATACAAGTGAAAAGAAAAGAAGAAATAAGCTTCAAACTTAATAGAAAAAAGGTTCCCCTTCTTCTCCAGCAAGCCCTAGCAGATTCTTTTTCTTTTTCAGCCAAAAGATCCTTTTTTCGTCTTCATTTCGACTTTTATACTTTCAATCACATAGCTCTTCAGACTTTAGGTACTAGGCACCAGGATTAGCGCCTTAGGCACCACACATAAAATGGATAGAAGCTTTAGGTTTTGGCTCCCTGGGCACCATACATGGCACTTTAGGTGCCACCTTAAAAACTTGGACAGAGAGTTTGGGTGTTGGTGCCTTCCAGAGAAAAGGACTTGGCACCATCATCTGGACAGTAGTAAAAAACTTCATTTCTTCAACTTATATCAGTCCAAAAATTACACATATAAGAAAACACAACAAAATTACTCCAAAAAGGCAAGGAAAAAGGGATTAAAATAAGATAAAAAGAAAACTACAATGCACAAAGAAACTTAATGAAAACAAGGGTAAAGTGTACTAAAAGGATGGCAATTTAGGTAAAGAATAAGAAAAATCCTATCTAGAAGACCATGAATTAATCGATTTATAGGACTTATCACCTTTTTGTTTTGGTTCTTTTGCTACAAATAGTAGATCCAACTCATGAAAGAAAAACAAGTTGGTTTCATAGATTAAAAATTAAGAAATTATTCTTGAGAAATTTTGAGGAATTTGAAGAAAATCCATGGAACTAACCTTTCTTGAGTTTTAATTCTTTTAAATTGCTTTATGAACCTTCGATTAAAGCAAAAACTAAAGAAAAGTGAAAAGGGAATGCAAATATTGGATTTTTAGAGGTTTTGGGACTCAAAATTGTGAAAAATAGAGGAAGAACAAGAGAGCCAAGCTCGGGACACCCATGCACCACTGTTGGCACCCAGGCGCCTAAGTTTGGGCAAGTGGCTGAACCCCAAGTGACCAGGCACTACGACTGGCACCCAGGTGCCTAAGGTACCCAAGAGTTAGGGCATTGGCACTTTGGGTACCAATAAGGGTAAAAGCGTTTTGCCTCTTGGAGAGTTTTGTGGCACCCAGGTGCCCTGGTCTGGGCAGAGATAGAAAAAATGGGGTTTCAAAGGAAAAAGTGAGGTTTTGTTGCTAAGTTGTTGAGTTTTGTCTTAGGTAATTTCTGAAGATTCACGGGTTATGTTTATCGAGATTCTTTGACGGTAAATCCTTTTGGCATCAAGGTGAGTGAGTGACCATACTAGTCGAGTTTTTATTTAAAATTGCTCAAGTACAATATAAATCCCATTCATGCAAAGAGAGGAAATTAATCAGTAAAATTCCTTAGTATAGTTGCTTGGGAATCTACACTTCTATGGATTAGTGTATAGTCTATTTTCATAAGTGTTGATGGCATCCTAGGTGGCTGTGTGTAGGCATGTATTTTAGCCAAATCATCTTGAGTTGAAATTAATCTTGAGTTGAAATTAAGTAGAAGGGGTTGAGGAATAAAGTAAAATTTAGGAAAAAAAGAGGTCACGAGAAGGGAGAATGCTCATGTGAGGTGGGCTAAGGGCTAGACTGAGGTGGTTGAGTAAGTTAAAGTTGGAATGCATACCTGAGTATGCATCATAGAGAAATCTATCAATATGAGACTCGGTTGAGGGAACCAATCTAGATTGCATAGTTCTCCTAGAGGAGACACCATAGTGAAGTGGAGGTCGATGTAAGGAAGGTTGGAATATGTAATACCCGTTAATTTCAGAATATAATTCGCTTAAGAGTATTTTAGAATTCTACAACGTTACTTTAGTTATTTATTTTAGTCATTTTTAATTTTCATATTTAATTGTTCTCTTTGAATATTATTTATGAAAATTGAGTTAAATGACTGGACTAAATATTTGCACCATGTGGGATATATTCTAAGAATGGTGAAATTCATGAAAAAGTGGTTTAAGAATGGTCAATTAGTCCATTTATTGTAAATTGACTGGATGGATTTGGATGTTGGGTTATGGATACTCATGGGTTATTCAATAACCCATTAGAAATATTTAATATAAAGCTTCAATAGTAACTCCCCTCATTTCTCACTCAACCGAAGGAAGACTGAAGTTCGCTTTCTCTCGTTTTCTTCATCCTCTTCTCAAATCCTTTCCTTGATCTTCAGAGTTTTGATTATTTGTTCGGTTCAAAAGCTTTGTAAGGATCAAAGGTAAGCTTTAATCTCATTATTTTCCTCAAATTTCAGTTTATATAGAAGATCAGAGGAGGTTTTATTCTTGAAGATTTTGATGATAATTCATGAATCTCAGTTGTTTTAGAAGTTATATTTGAGTTATAATCGGTTAAAAGAGTTGAAATTATGGTTTTGAAACAAGAAAGGAAAGGATGAAATTGTTAGAAATTTCTGTAAAAACTTCTGCAAAAACCGAGTTACTGTAGCGACCAGAAATTTCAGAAAAAATCTGGAAAATTTTCTTCGGGTTACTGTAGCAGTTACTGTAGTGTCGGCAGTCAACAGACTGTAGCAGTCAACGTTACTGTAGCGAACCGACACTGTAGCGAACCGTTACTGTAGCAAACCGTTACTGTAGCAGTCAGAAAATTTTGCATATTTTCGTGATTTTGTTTCCTTTCTTATGTTTCCTTGTAATATATTTTACTAGGAAATTTTCCTACACAAATTCTAGTGTGGAACAAGGTAAACTTGGACAAACATCAAGGTGAGTGAATAACCTTGCAAAACTAATTTGATATTACTAGTCAAAGTACAATATAAGTCTCATTTACAATATTATTTGGATATTAATTGATCAATTTTTCATATGACAGTATATGATGATTGATATATTTTTTTACAGAAATTCAAAGGAATAAGAGTATGTATAAATGATTTTATTTCATGGAAATTGTATTATGTGAGAAGTTCTCACTATCTTATTAATGAGTAAAGATCTACCGGATCTAATACATGAGTTTGAAAGGGTTAAAGTCCCATACTACTCAGTGCATAACGATGAAAAACTATACACGAGTTTGAAAGGGTTAGAGTCCCATATTACTCGGTGTAAATAGATGAAATTGTAAATATGAGTTTGAAAGGGTTAGAGTCCCATACTACTCGGTGTATATCTATGAGAACTTATTCACGAGTTTGAAAGGGTTAGAGTCCCATACTACTCGGTGTATATTTATGAAATCTTATTCACGAGTTTGAAAGTGTTTGAGTCTCATACTACTCAATGTATAAGACAATTAAATATATGAGTAAATGTGGCATTTGTACTTTTGATATTTTATATAGTACAATTATTTACTTACTGAGTTTTTAAATAAACTCACGCTCCCTATGATTATCTTTTCAGATACAGAAAACAAAGAAGAAGAGTATCCGTTTGAAGAATAGAAGCCCCTTGGAATTATCCTCTATTTCTGTCTGGTGGGATACCAGTACTTATTGATGTGGATACTAGGAACGCTCTGTACTTACTATAGGTCTCCTAGGCTTGCGATGAGATAGAAATATCAGACTATGTATGTCTATATTTGCTTATCAGATGAATATAATTCTGTAGTGTGGAATGAATGATTAAGGTTGAATGTAAAACCTTACAGAATATATGTAAATAACGTATGTTTGAGAATTTTATCAAATGAGTAGTATCTTTTCACATGCTCAATTTTTGGGATGTGACAGAATAAGTCGTAAATCTTTTAGGGGTGACTGGTATATGTTGCACCTGTTTGGTTGAGTTCTATTAATAGTCGTTCTATGTGGTGAGTGTGCTTAAGAAGAAGGGATTGGGTTAGGGAGGTAAAGACTCACAAAATGAGTCTTTGATGGCAATTTGAGTAAGGATACAATAGGTGTGAGAAGTGAGGATGCGTGAGATTGTGACACTGAGGAGGTCAAATGGAGTAAAAAGTGGTTTATGAAAATTTCTATCATGATAAGATTGTGCAAATTTCGTAACCTTATAATGGTTTAAGTGTGCTGTAGGTGGGCTATTAGCATACTTGCCATCTGAGTTAAATGGAGATAGTGGCAAGTATGTGAAATCGAAAGGTTAAAGAGAGGTTTGGCCCACTTATCTAAGACAAGAGGATGTTTGAATCAATAGTGTGTACATATTAGAAGATATGTAACACACTTTAAGCGTGATTAAACATGATTGAGTTAGGTCGAGGATGTAAATCAATGTGAAGGTCATGAGAGTGTTTTATGATGAGAGTAGAGAAATAATGCCATGAATATGGCTTGGGATGAGCTTAGATTAAACCTAAGCTCGTTAGTGTTAGAGCAAGTGCTTGGGCATAAAGTACGTTAGTTAAGGAAGGAATACATGTAGATACATGTGGAAGTGTGATAACTCACATATAAACATACATGGAGTATGTGCATATATGAGTTAAGTTAGGTAAGACTACCTTCTTGGAACATATAGTCCCAAAGGGTGAAATTGAGAGATGGTAGTATAAGGCAGAGAATTTTAGAATTAATCTTTTCCACAGTATACTATCAATTACATCTTCTCTCATAAAAAGAATCAATGAAGTTCAGAGGGGTCAATACCTACTAGAAGGCTTGTAGGGCCTGGCCACTGGGTGATACCTTGTAGGGTAGGCCCAGTCATTTCATCAAAGCAGGTATATTGATGGAAAGGTATGAAATGGGTTTTAGTGGACTTGGTACTAGTTTTGTGGTCTGGGGTTAAAGTTTTGGCCAATAGGTTATTATGTTTGTGATTGAGGGCATGATCTTAGTGTCCTGTTACTGGTTACGGGCATGACCTAATAGACTGAGATTTAGGACAGGCTTAGTGTATCCTTAGGGTCTGCTAAGACTCAAAGTTGGGGTTTGCACTAGGAAAGTCAGTTGAGAGATTTGTCTCATGAGCTGGGTTCCCAAGATAGGCCTCCCAATGACTATAATTGATTGACGTTGTTGAAAGTTAGGGCTAACATCAAGGAATGGATGGAAATCTAGAACCGACCTCTAGTAGGACTTAAGTCAGTTAGTGATATAGGAGCCATGTGGTGTGCTCATGAGGTTAGAGACCAGTCGTTGCCAATGTGGGCACGTGGATTGAGACCAAAAGGAATACACCAGGAAGCCATAGTGCTAGAGGAACAAGAATTTGAGGATGCATATCCTTTTAGAGAGGTATTTGTAGAGATCTTTAGCCTATAAGAATGCTGACTCACGTGACAAAACTCTTGAATAGTAATCCATGGGAACATAGACCCATATAAATGAAACTTGTAAGTAGGGATTCTATGGAGTATAGATCCATGGAGAGGACTATTTGCGTGATATATGTATGTTAGTTGCTATTTGTGGTAGGTAAATGTGTCAGGTGTATGATTGCTAAGGCCAATGAAATGGATACGATATGTGGTGGTATCAGTAATACGCTCTACGAGAATCGAGAGCGTGATGCCATACCTTATGTATGTTTCAAGACGATCGAATGTCAAGTGGGATAAATTTTCTCGAGTATTTATATACACATGTACGTGTATTTTTAGGCTGTGATTGGACTAGTTAAGGAGTAGGGGAACTTATGCATGGTAAGCATCCACACCACTTGCCGCTCACTGATTTGCTTGTGGTAAGAGTTACCAGGTTAGTGTTGAGATGGTGCCTTACGAGGCTTTATGTGTGAGACAGTGTGGGTTTCCAAACAGTCGATTTAAGCTTGGTAAAGCTTAGGTGCTGAGACTTGAGGTGGTATTTGGGGCTATGAACAAGGTGTCTACAACTATTTAAGGTTGAGATGAGTTTTTGAATTCAGGGGATCGAATTCTATTAAGAGGCGAGAATGTAATACCTATCAAAATAGAGGTCATGCGTTTAGGGGTATTACGGTATTTTACATTGTAAAATAACTTAATTTGATTAGTTATTTTTAATCTCTATATTTAGTTTATTCTAATTGAATGATTATTTGTGAAAATTGAGATAAATGACTGAACCAAGTATTTTATTACAGTTTGGTATTTTCAGTGATTTGAGGAAAATATAAGGAGGAGAAAATAAAATGAAATTGATATAATTATTAAGGAATAATTATAGTTGAATCACTTGAATTTGAGATATCTAGGTGTAGATACCCTCGGGTCACCATTGACCACCTAGCCCATAAAGTCTCTCTCTCTCTCTCTTTTGCATTTTCACAATGATGGGTAATTTGGAGCAATAGGAGGAGATGGTTTTCTCTTAACTTCCATAATCTTTTCTTCTGTTTCTTCCAGTGGATCCTTATTCTTTGGTTACTTTCTAGTTCTCTAGAGTTATAGGAGCAAGAGGTAAGCTTTATCTTCTTCTTCTTTTCCATTTTCCTCCATTGTTGCTTAGTTGAAGAAAATGGATTTTTGGGTGATTTGAGCTAGAACTTTGCTTATTTTGCCTTTTTCTTTTAGTTTTTTTGCTACAAATGGTAGATTCCAACTTATGAAAGAAAAAAAAAGTTGGTTTCACAGATTAAAAATTAAGAAAGTGTTCTTGAGAAATTTTGAGGAATTTAAAGAAAATCCATGGAACTAACCTTTCTTGAGTTCTCTAAATTGCTTTACAAACCTTAGATTAAAGCAAGAACCAAAGAAAAGTGAAAAAGGAATGCCAAGATTGGATTTCTTGTGGTTTTAGGACTCAAAACCGCAAAAAACAAAGGAAGAACATGGGAGCTCAGATCGAGGTGCCCAGGCACCCAGGCGCCAAAATTGGTGCCCAAGCATCAAAGGTACCTAAGAGTTAGGGCATTGGCACCTCGGGTACCAATTAGGGTAGAAGCGTTTTGCCTTTTGGAGAGTTTTGTTGCACCATGTTCTAGATAGAGATAGAAAAGAGGGGTTTTCAAGGGAAAAAATAGGGTTTTGTTGCTAAATTGTTGGGTTTGGTTTCAGGTAATTTAGGAAGATTCATGGGTTATGTTTCTTAGAATTCTTTTACGGTAAATCTGTATCAATATCAAGGTGAGTGGGTGATCATGCTAATTGAGTTTTTATTTAAAATTGCTCAAGTATAATATAAATCTCATTCACGCCAAGAGAGGAAATTAATTAGTAAAATTCCTCTAGTTAGAGATGTTAACTAGATTATGGAATTTTATTGATTTTTATAAATTGTTGCTTATTTACATTAATCTGTGGCATTGTGTGGAAAAGTGCATGCAAAGAAGAGAATATGAGAATGTTGACCCATAAGCAAAAGTCGAGTAATAGTCTTGGAATGGTTGAATTCCTTATGGATGAACCTCGAGAATTTAATCCCAGTAGTAGTCCTAGAATGGTTGAGTTCCTCATGGATAAATCTTGAGAATTTAAGCAGAGTAATAGTCATGGAATGGTTGAGTTCCTTATGGATGAATCTCGAGAGATACATGAGAACGTAGACTCACGAGTAGGAAGGCATGTCGTGGTTGCATGATATACCTATGTGTATTTTATTTGTACCTAGTAGTACTTACTTTATATCCTTCTGGATTTGGTGGTGATGCTGGTATTTATATTTATACTTTATTTTATTTACACTGACATTTACTCACTGAGTTTTAATGAATTCAGACCCTTTGTGGTTATCTTTTTTAGATACAGCAACCGAGAAGGAAGGGAAACCCCTGAGAGTTTAGTGGCTTTTGGAAACATACTCCATTTTTGTTGAAGGGTTCATGGAACCAATTTTTGGGCTATATGCCTAGGAGAATGCTCTATAATCCTATAGGCCACCTAGGTCCTATTATTTTTATTTTATTTTGCTGTGATTTCCTTTGTAAACTATGTAATTTAATTTTCTTTCAAAATTTATGATTTGCATTGTTGTGGATATTAAGATTGTTTGGGTTACCACTGAGGTACATCCTAGGATTTATGTATATTCACGTGTTCGATTTTTCGGACGTAACAAAATCATATAAAAAAATAAAAAAATTAAGATTCCACTTTTCTTATCTGTTCTTCTCAATCTAAACATAAAAAAAATACTAAAAATTCTAAAAGCACTATTTTGAACATGAGAGTATGAACCCTTAAAATCATTTAAAGGGCGCAGAACTCTAGTAAGAGCATTTAAAAAAATGTATACTTGAATGCAATATAGAAAAATATTTGTACAAAATAAACTCCCAAATTAAAATGACCAAAAATAGACAAAAACATGGCCACAATCACGTTTCTGGCAACAAGTCATTATCAAAAGAAAAGTTTGGAGTTTGGTACATAAATATTTTACATTTTCCTAATATGATATGTCAAACATTAAGGTATAAGTCGAAGTATAAATTAAATGTTTGGTAGGCATAGTAAGTTATCCCAAAATAAGTAACAAAATTAATGTATTATAAAAATTAATAAACTGAAATTTCATATATACTTTTGGTGAAATTTTTTTGAGTGAATTACTGATTTATTCCTCAAAATGAGACATCAATATTCTTTAAATGACAAAATTAGTAAATTATTCATTTTTTTTATAGTATGTGATATTGGGAAAAAAATTACAATGGAAAGACTCTTGTGAGTATTTAGCCACCAAGATTATTATAGAACATACTTCATTAAAGGAAGAAGATACTATGATCATTTCATACATTATTAAGAAGAAGAACTAAGCCAAACAGAATCAATAACTATAAGCCCTTGACAATGGATGAAGAGTTTTGGCTAGGCATTTGAATAGTAAAGTACCTCAAAGTCAAGATGTTGCAGTAAAGTTACTTATAGTACCTAGAAGTCAAGATGTTGTTTTAATCTCAACCAATCTACATTTCTCACTCAACCAAAAAAAAAATCAATAATACATCTTTTATTCAAAAATCTTCTCTTTTCTTTTTTCTTTTGGTTTGGGGGACAACTGGGGAAATCCAGCACTCATATATGTGAGACCAGCAAAATCATTTCAATTCACCAATTCAAATTCATAGCAACTCAGTTATGCATTCAGCAAAAAGCCATCCATAAACTTGTCAATAATATTTCTTAAATTGAAAAACAATTTAAACAATGGCAATCCTAGCAATTCAGGGTAATAATCATCTATAATTCAGTATTACAGAACCACAGTTTCATCAATACACAATAAACCCACTAACAAATCAATCTCAAATCAACGTGAGGAAAGAGTAGTTACTGACCTTCTGCTATGCCCAAATTAATAAACCCACTAATAGTGAGAGGCTGGCGTGGTAGGTTAAGGCAAAGGGGATGATGACTGAGAGTAATTTGGGTGAGAGAATAAATTATTCATTTTTTAATGGTATGTGATATTGGGAAAAGAATTATAATGGAAAGACTCTTGTGAGTATTTAGCCACCAAGATTATTATGGAACATACTTCATTAAAGGAAAAAGATATTCTCATGCATCACAAACAAGCAACCATGATAACTAGGATCATTTGTTTTCGTACATTATTAAGAAGAAGAACTAAGCCAAACAGAATCAATAACTAAAAGCCTTTGACAATGGATGAAGAGTTTTGGCTAAGTATTTGAATAGTAAAGTACCTCAAAGTCAAGATGTTGCAGTAAAGTTGCTTACAGTACCTAAAAGTCAAGATGTTGTTTTAATCTCAACCAATCTACATTTCTCACTCAACCAAAAAAAAATCAATAATACATATTTTATTCAAAAATATTTTCTTTTCTTTTCTCTTCTGGTTTGGGGGACAACTGGGGAAATCCAACACTCATGTATGTGAGACCAGCAAAATCATTTCAATTCACCAATTAAAATTCATAGCAACTCAGTTAGGCACTCAGCAAAAAGGCATCCATAAACTTGTCAATAATATTTCCTGAATTGAATAGCAATTTAAACAATGGCAATCCTAGCAATTCAAGGTAATAATCATCTAGAATTCAATATTACAGAACCACAATTTCATCAATACACAATAAACCCACTAATAGAGAGAGGCTAGCATGGTAAGATGAGGCAAAGAGGATGATGACTGAGAGTGATTTGGGTGATGAAATGGTTGTGGTGACGGTGGATGCAAGAGATGAGCCACGATGTAGTGGGTCTACGATGGAGATGTGCAAAAACCAGACGGATCGGTATGGGCTCAATCAGAGAAGGGGAACAGCCGAGATGTATGACAATAGAGAATAGAGGATGACTCTAGTGATGTGTGAGTTTGAAAGAAGGATGACGGAGAGTGGAGACAGTAGATGACAGAGAGACAATTTGAAAGAGTAAAGACACTGATTTAGATTATAGCATGTCGATGGTGAAAACAAAGAATAAGGGATGACGCCAGTGACGTAGAGTCTGAAAAAGGGATGACAGAGGGTGAGACAATGGACGATGGAGAAACAATGTGCGAGGGGGAGGGAAGTTATATGTTAAGGTTTCTTTTGTTTTTTTATTAGGGTTTCTTTTGTTTTTTTAAACAATAGGCTTTTGGGAAGTAAATGCCACTATATATAGTTGCGTTTGGGAAGTAAACACCACTATATAGTTGTGTTTTAAAGCCCAAATGCCACTATATAGTGGTTTTTAGAGCACAAACGCCACTATATTATAAAATTAAACCTAACTAAATTCATCCTTTAATTGATATTTTTTTCTCATTTTTTCAGCAAAAATAGGTTATGTCATGTGCGTCCGAGCTTTTTGGACAAAAAGTGTTTCAATCAATTCAATTTATATGATTTTGTAATTTAGGCACACTTAATTGCTCAAATGATGAAGAACATAAGCTAAGGAATCGAAGCATACATACCCTAAAACCATGAAGCATTGCAACACAGCAGTAAATAACATCTAGTCATGATTTCGAAGTTCTAATATATATATATATATATATATATATATATAGGAGAAAGAATTAAGACAACATACACTATCATGCCTCAAAATTTAGGCACGTGAATTATCATAAATTATAGGGCCCCTCAGTGGTAGCTTAGTAATTCCCTGACCAATTCTAATATTCACAACTATGTAAATCATAAATTATCAAAGAGAATCAAATTATATAGTTTACAAATCAAATTACAGCCAACATACAATAAATTTACTAACTACAACAGGACCTAGATTACCTATAGGATTACAGAGCATTCTCCTAGGCATATAGCCCAAAAATTGGTTCCAAGAACTATCCAACAAAAATGGAGTATGTCTCCAAAAGCCACTAAACTCCCAGCGATTTTCCTTCCTCCTCAACTGCTATATTTGAAAAAAGAAAACCACAGAAGGCATGAATTCATCAAAAACTCAGTGCGCAAATGACTGTACAAACAAAATAAGGTACAAGTACATATACTATAATCATAACCACAATTAAATAAGCACCACTAGTACACATGGGCACAATTGAATATACACACAAGCATACCTTTTCATGTAATCAAGACACGCTATTCCCAAGTGAGTCTACATTAATTCCTTATTAAATCACATCTAATACTCTAACATAACTCCAAAGAATGTACAAGCATAAATAATTTACATACACAGAGTATGATTATGCAACAATGACATGTCTTCCTACTTATAAGTCTACATTATCACATATTGAGTCTAAATCTTGGTACTCACCCTTCTCAGAGTATTTATGCTCAATAGGTTTCCTCTAGAGATCTACATTTCTCTAGTATTGATTTTTGACTTTTGTCCACACGGATGGTACCCTCCACAGATCTACTAATCGATCATCCTTTTATGGGTCTACATTCCCAAATAATTCTATTTTCTTCTCTCGTGGGTCTACGTTCCCACATTATTCTCTTTGTCATATACAATGCATTTACACAATAAAATATATCACATAACAACCAACAATCAATTCATTATTCCTAAACATATCCACATAATTATTTCTCAAATCACAATGCGTTAATTAAACTTACTCAGTAATAACCCACAAGTTAACCTTCCAAATTTATAAGAAAATTTTATACTCTAGTTAATATCATTAACTAGGGAATTTAGTAAATTTAAATCCAACTATGGTGTGAGTGGGATTTATATTGTACTTGAGCAATTTTAAATAAACACTCAGTTAGTAAGATCACCCATTAACATTAGTGTTTACCCTTACTAGAAATGGGAAATGATGACGGAAGGAAGTTCTCTTTACTCCAAGCTAGCCATAACATCCTAAAAGATGTGGAAGGCGAATCAAAGGATCTATCCTTATAAAGTAATCTTGCAAAAATATGCTAAGGTCATAAAATAGGAAAATCCTTACCACTAATTTTGACCTTTGCTCATTCATTTAGTCATAACTCTTAACTGGTAAAGAATTTCCAAATGAAACTTATACTATTGGAAACTAGACTCAAATATCTTTCCAACGATACAAGATTTGCTTAAAAAAAGAGAATCTGGATGACAGAATTATGACCATTTGAAGAAAGGTCCAACTAAACACTATAGTCTGACATCAGCATGACATTAGCATACTTGGTGCCTAGGCGCCACGACCTTCTTCCCCGATTTAAAGCTTAGCGCTAAGCACCAGATCACGATCTATGCAATTTGGCCTCTGTTTTGGTTAAGATTTAGCCAAATCTCTATCATTTCTCATGATTTCTTTTATGAGCTTTCATCCTTGGTGTCTAAGGAGTATTTAGACACCAAAACCCCCTAATTTTAATCGACAAACCAAGCCCCAATCACAAATTCTACTTAAAGAGCTTTAAAATATGAAAATAGGGAAAATTTTGGGGAATTGGAACACATACCTTAATTCTTTGCTTTCCTAGTTTTGGTTGGCCATTGTTGACTTGCCAAGACGCCAGAGCTTGGGTGATGGATTAGGGTGGAGAGGGTAGAGAGAGGAAGGAGAGAAAAGAGTGGGGTGAGAGAGAAAAGTGAGAAAATGAAGAAAAAGGGGTAAGGCCACCTATATATACTCATCTATAGTGAAATTACTACTTTGCCCCCAAATCAACCTCCAGTTAACCTCAGTAGTGGCAAATTCATAATTTTCCCAATTTGGGTATTTCCCATACTTTAGGTGTCACCATAGTTTCTTATTCATTTTAGTTATTCTCTAGACTCCGTAGATATCTAGCTCCCTTAATGCCTTATGACAGCTCTCTGTAACATCTACACTATTTATGAGCATTTTGGATAATGTAGTGAAATTTTTAATATGGACAAAAAGGGAATTTAGTCAATATTATGGTTTTTAACAAAAAATGCTTACAAAATGCCCAAACATTCGAAATAAGTAGCTTTTGATGTAACCAAAAATACAAAATTTCAAATTTAGCATTAAGCAATTAGTCAACTGATTTATGATCATCAGTAGTCTGATTAGTTGAGAATTTATCTAATTTGAGATCGAGAGGTATCAGTCAACTGACATAGGCTAATCGGTCGACTGATATGCCTTAAACTTCATTTTTCAATAAAATAGTAACTTCAAGCATGATAAGGTCATTTACTAATATTTACATATAATCCACAACAATACTTTAACTTTCATTTGTAAGTTCTACTCTAATATTTGCTATAATATCAAGAGTTTATTTACACATACATGGTATTACTTCAAATTTACAAAACATGATATCCTATATATATATTACATAACCCTTTTCTCATATTTCTATTTTAAGGAAGTAACAGCTAATTACACAACATAAACTTATTTCTTTTCTTTTCCCTTTTTTTCTGCTTCAGCTCCTGAAATGGTAAATTATCATAAACAATATGAGATAAAAAATCCCAGTAGCTAGCATATTATAAAACATTTACACCATTTCAGTCATAAAAGCTATTCTAATAATGTTAACCATTTCCAAGAAGTGAAATGTAATCATATCAACACACATGCAAAATAAAATCATTCTTAATTTAATGCACTATGCTTGGCTCTTTCTCATTAAAAGTAATCCATATCTCATGAGGAATTTCAGTTATCTCATGGGAAATTTTCTAGTTCTTTCATCCTATAAGGACTTTTACATCCTATGAGGAACTTTCTGGTCATCCCATAAGAATTTCTTCTTTCTGTCATCCCATAAGGACTCTTACATCCTATGAGGAATTTTTAGTTCTTTCATCTCATGAGGAATTCTAATTCTGACATCTCATGAAGATATGTGTTTTACTTTTCATGAGAAAGATGTGTTCTTGGCATTCATAAAAATTTTCAATTGGTAAACATGTGCTAAAGCTCACAAAACACAATAAATAATTGAAAATACATAGCTTTTATGACAACTAGCTACCTTGATTCCCTTAAAACTGAAATTGAGGTGTTATTTTCTAGCTTCTTTCTTCTTTCTCTTTTCCTTAACATGAAAATCCTCTTTCTATCATTTTTCAAGTTTTAGAATTTATTTAAAATAGAAGAAATAAGCTAGAAGCTTACCTTTGATGATTCCTTTGCAAAAACTTCAGTAAAACTTCTTTCTCCCTCTCTTCTTCCTCTTCACATTTTTCTCTCTCTCTCCTTTCTGAATTTTTAGAATTGGTCCTTTTTATCTCTCTTCTCTCTTCTAAAGAGTCTTAAGGGCTCTATTGGGGTGGAAATTCCCTTTTAAACCCTAATATCTCATTTCTAAGCCTCAATAGCATACTATGGTTAATTAAGTAAATTTTCTCTCACTGATTATTAGTTAAACCGACTTATTTTCACACTTCAGTATGTAAGTAATTGACTGATTTCTTCCCAATAGTCGATTGATTCTATTAGTTGACTGATTCATGATGATTAGTCAACTGATTTCATCAGAACCTAAAATATTAGCTTGACAGAGAATAATCAGTCGATTGATCACTCCTCATCAGTCGATCGATTGTAGATATTAGTAACTTAGTCTAATTTCTGATGCGATCAGTCGACTATTCATTATAATTAGTTGACTAATACCCTTAAAATTTTCTTTTTCCTTTACTCCTAACTCAAATATCCTAATTTTTCATGCCTTTTCTTTGTTACTTCATTATATCAGGCATTTTTATATACTATTTAGTCCCTATCTTAGTCCTACTGCTATTTTAACGTTGCCAACTCTCCGATTTTATTATATTTTAAATTTATTGGGTGTAAATTAATTATAGAATTAATATGATTCAAATTCATAATTTTATCCCAATTAATTCATGTGCTTAATTTTAGATCTAATTATTGGAGAGAAAAATGCTGACATGGACGTTTTGCTTACTTGGAGGCTACCTAGACATGCTGAATGGGCATTGACTAGTTGACTAGGGCTGACTGGATTTCTGGTCCCCACTGTTCTACACTTTACAGCAAAGGAAAATGTAATTTCTGCTTTGATAGCATGAGCCTTCTACAGCAATCAATAGTAGATAGAAATAGCAAAAGAGTAGAGTAACTTGTCTGCTACTTTTGCCACTTTGCTGCTGTTGTCTTGCTACCCAAATCATGGAAGAAACAGCAAAGGAGGCATCCAAGGAGGCATCTAGGGTAGAATATTCTAACGCATTGAGAGCATTAGTTTTAAAAATCAGAGGACATTTTTGTTTTCTGTAACTTAGCAATTTTCGTAACTCTCTCTTCCTCTCTATTTTCATTCTTCTGTTTTGCTGTCTTGCTCTCATTGAGGGTTAAATCTCCATTGTAATCAGTCACTAGGACCTTGGGATGTTTTAGATTGAACTGAAAGTGCAAGATAAGTGTTTTATTCTTCATTTCATCTCATTTCGTTTCTGTTCTGCTTATATGTTTATGTTGCTATTAGATTTTGATTTGAACTTGAAAGAGCATAAACAGATTTATATATAAGATATAACCTTGCTTGACTGATTAGAAAAGTGAGCGAAATGAAATGGCTAGTTAGAAGATATTTAACTTGCTTTGGTTGAGGCTTTCCTTTGAAATGCGTCTAGTTATAGTCAATGAAGATATTCTTGGCTATAATTAGTAGCATTAAATTCTGGATGTTACTCTGGAATCATTTTTTTTTATATAAAGAACCAAGTTGTGAAATGAGAACAAAACTTGAATCAATGAGCTAAGTGATGATAGTTACACTCTCATAAATCCTAGTGGCTGGTTGCATGGTCTTCTGTTATTGTCAAACTTGTTCTGCTGCTGATTTATTGCTGCTATTGTTCATTATTGTTGTTTTGTTACCACTTATGTTATTTCTGCCAACAACCCCCTCCTGCATTTATGTGCTTTTAATTAGTGTTTGGGTGTTCAGAATAACTAATTAGTGATTAAAAGTGAGGCTGCTTGAGTGACCACGACTTGGAGACCACTATACCGCAAGATTGCCACGAATTCAATTCTGGGCGATTCGGCATCGTAGTGGCGTGAAACACTTCATCCTAAGTATCCAAAAACACAAATTTTCCAATTTTTAACATTATTTCCAACTTAAACAAAGAAAATATAACTTAAATACAAGAAAAAAAATGAGATATTACACTCTCTCTTAATTCCTCGTCCCTTAACACCATTTTCACTTCCTGAGATACTTCCTCTAACCTTACTTTCCTTAGCACATAACTAGAAAATTTTCCCCTGCACTTCCATTATTCCTTTAAAATCGAAAAAGTCAATACTCAAAAATCAAGGGTATTACAATTATTTTACATGGTAAAAATACTGTAATACCACCAAACAAGTGACCCAAATTTTGGCGGATATTACACACATGAAGCATGGCCAGTACCAAGCATGAAGCTTATGGTAACCAATGAGGAAAGGAAACTCACTGATGAGAGAATGGTGACCCTAAACCCTAAACCCTAAACTGAGGCAGTGGATGGTAAGGAAAAAAAAAGACACAATCATCAATGGCAGAGCGAAGTAGTAAAAGAAATTGGGGAAAATATTTATATTTTAGTGGCATTTTCTTGAAAAAAAAAAGCCACTATATAGTGGCATTTGTAATTAAACACCACTAAGTAGTAGCATTTATACCTTAAACGCCACTAAACAGTGGCGTTTGTCACACAAACGGTCAAGAAACACCACTATATCAATGTTTTTTTTTTGTAGTGTAAGTAGAATGTTGATCCCATGAGGATTACGAGAGTCAAGTACCAATCTCGCTATTCCTATACTATCTAAACGATCGATTTTGAATGTATGGGATGAAACTAAACAAAATTAAATAACTGACAATTAATTAAAATGATGATGATTGGACAAAATTAACATAAATATACTAAGAAACTATTAAGAAACTGCAAATTATCAAGGTGTTAGGGATCTGATTTCAATATCCTATCCAACTATGGGTTGAGTTTCCACTTTAATCTAAGTCTTCAATTTCTACATTGCTAGTTGAATTCTCAGTTCTAATTAAAACTCAATTTCTTGGGAAATTAATACTCTTAACCTAATTAAATTCTCTAATTCCTTAAACCAATCAAATTAGAAAAATACATTAAGCGTAGGTGAATTCAATCAAAACCACATAAGAAATTTCTTTATTCCTAGATCAAATGTACTTATAACAATTATTTCAATAGGCATATTCATATATGAATTTTCCAATTCCCTATATGAACTCTAAATTAATTTTCAAGTGGTCAATTTGAAAAAGTAATAAACTCAGAAACAATTGTTTAATGAAAAAAAATAAACTTAGACTATCATTGAAAATTCAATCCATAGAATTCAAGGAAAGCTATATCTTCCCCTAAGAGAATCTAGCCACTCATGGTGATGAAAACATCCATAACAACATTCATAAGTTTTGCCATCAAAACCAAAGAAAAATAAAGAAAAGATGAATGAAAGCATCCGACAGCCTTTTCCAACGTGTTCTCTATCTTGTGCGGCACTCTCCCTTCTTCAAGTCTGATTTTAGCATAAAATAATAAATCAAAATAAATTAAAAAATAAAAATTACTTTAACAAATCCTAAAATAAATATTAAAATAACTTAAATAATTAATCCTAAAATAAACTAAATAATCACAATAAATTATAAATTCTAGGACAAATCTTAAAGAAAAACTAACTCCTTATAAAATTAAATTTAACAGATAAAAAAGACTAAATAAAATCAGAAAAAGACTTAAAATCAATTAATTTACTCAATTTATTAAAAAACTATAGGTTAAATAACACTATAAAATAAAGTTATCACTCACATTAAACCAAACTCAAGGAACAAGTCTTCATATTTTGAATTGCGTCTCAATTATCATAATTCTAACCCCTTCTAAATATATATGGCATAGTTAACTGTAGACTTAATCGCCGGCTAAATTTTCTTACAGTAAAAAATAGACTTGACAATCAAATTTTTTAAAAATGAATCAAATTTTTTACTTAAACCTATATTTTATATGTTCACTTTTGAGATTTATAAAATAATATTTTTGTGTAGAATAAATGATCGATTAGTAATATTGTTATATAAAGATAACATGAAATACATACTAAACAATTGAACATAAAGTTAAATATGAAAATAATTTATAAATTATAAATTAATAAAAAATATATATTATATAAATTATATATTTTACTATTACGCGCATATATATATATATATATATAATATTTTATTGTTTAAATATATACTCAATTATTTTAATATATATATATATATATATATATATATATATATATATATATATAATTAATTAATTTAGACATTCTGCGCTAGGGTTGGATTCAAAAAAATTCCAAACCCAGCCTTTTCTTTTGAAATTTATTTATTTGGGCTATTTATTTGTTTTTTATTTTTTCAAATCAAACCTATTAGGCTGAAAGAATTTTCTGGTGCAAGATTAGATCTAATGTATCATAACATCAACATTTTTAAGAATTTAGGGTGCCTAATCATAAAGAAGACTAAGCCTATCACAGTCACTAGCTTTTGGATGAATCTGATGGAATTCATGAACTCCGGTGCATGTCACATAGCCACTATTGTCGTTGTTTCTCAAATATGTTGCCATGGCAAGGACTATTTTGATAACATGTCTTCTCATAGTGGTCATCACCAACAAAAACGAAGATCTTTCATATCTCCATTTTAGTCTCCACTTCAACCTCGTAATGGAATATGTCGTCCATAGTTTCAAAGACCTTTCACATCTCCATTTTAGCCACATATGCTGAATATTTCAAAAAAGTTAAGCCTCTTAGAACCTGTTTGGATAGGCGTTAGCCTTCATTAAAAGCATGGCAGGGAGGCAGATGCGCTTTAGCACCAAAATGGTATTTGTTTGGATAGGCGTTGGCTGCTTCCCGCATAATTGCTTCTTCTTCCATACGCACGTTTAAGGAGAAGCGGGAATTTGTAGCTTATGGGAGAATCAATTATGAGTTGGTGAGGATTTATTGCTTCTGCAGTCCATTTTACCCTCTTTTTGTATATGTGGGTATTTGAAAATTTTGAATAAAAGCTTCCTGGTTCCTCTGCATCTCCCGTCTATACATTACGAAACTTGCTGGTTTTGATTGTTTGTTGTGTTCCTCGCTTTCATTGTGTTGATGTCTCTCATTTCCATCATTCTGTTGCTGTCTCTCACTTCCATTGTCTGTGTAATCGCCGGTATGTCCCTGTCGCTGTTCCTCTTTGTTTCTGTTACCGTGTGCCTCCATGTTCTGTTATTGTGTTCCTTGCTTGGTTTCTCCATGTTTGGGGTTGGACTAGCGCGGTTGATGCTGGCAATGGTGAGTCGCACCATTTCGGCGCCTTCTGCTTCCTCTGCCGGTGGTTCCTGTAGGGTCCTGCTTGACCCAACAGTTTGGGACGACGACACTGTTACCATTTTTTTATTATTCTTTTTTTTTCTTGTTCAGCGCATGGCTTTGTTTGGGCTTGGTTTTGGGCTTTTTTTAATATTTTATGAGAAATGGAATTAATTAGTTGTTTTTTAAATAATAATAATAATTGTAATTAATTAGTTGTTGAAGTTAATTAATTGATAAAATTAATTAGATATAATAATAATATAATAATTATAATAAAATTGAAATTAATTTAAATTTATAACAATATGATAATGATAATTGAAATTAATAATTAGATAATAATGTTGATTAATATGTTTTGGGCTTTGATTTTTTATTATTTTATGAGAAATGGAATTAATTAGTTGTTTTTTATAAATAATAATAATAATTGTGATTAATTAGTTGTTGAAGTTAATTAATTGATAAAATTAATTAGATATAATAATAATATAATAATTATAATAAAATTGAAATTAATTTAAATTTATAACAATATGATAATGATAATTGAAATTAATAATTGTAGTTAATATATAATTAGATAATAATGTTGATTAATATGTTTTGGGCTTTGATTTTTTTTATTATTTTATGAGAAATGGAATTAATTAGTTGTTTTTTATAAATAATAATAATAATAATAATTGTAATTAATTAGTTGTTGAAGTTAATTAATTGATAAAATTAATTAGATATAATAATAATATAATAATTATAATAAAATTGAAATTAATTTAAATTTATAATAATATGATAATGATAATTGAAATTAATAATTTTAGTTAATATATAATTAGATAATAATGTTGATTAATATGTTTTGGGCTTTGATTTTTTTATTATTTTATGAGAAATGGAATTAATTAGTTGTTTTTTTATAAATAATAATAATAATTGTAATTAATTAGTTGTTGAAGTTAATTAATTGATAAAATTAATTGGATATAATAATGATATAATAATTATAATAAAATTGAAATTAGTTAATAATTTTAGTTAATATGTAATTAGTTAATAGTCTTAGGTATTTAATAATTTTAATATTTTGAATTGAATATGTAATTAGTAAGACAATGTTATTTAGATAATATACATATATTTATTTTAACGTTTAGTAGCTATTAGAAAATGAGTTCACTCTTATGGTTGTATATATGATTACTAGACATGAGTTCCCGAAAAAAGCAAGCTATTATAGATTCTACTCCAAGTGATAAAGCAAAGGCTAATTGGGATACAAAGACAACTGAATATTTTGTTAGAGCTTGCCTAGAACAATTGTACAAAGGAGAGCGTAATGGAACTAGTCTTACAAAAAGGGGGTGGAAAAGTGTTCTAGCTAAGTTCAACGACCAAAGTGGAAGGAATTATACAAGATCCCAGTTGAAAAACAAATTTGACAGTTTAAGAAAGGAGTGGCAAGCATGGTATAAACTGTTTGCACATGAAACCGGATTAGGGTGAGACAATATCAAGAACACTGTTGATGCTCCCGATGAGTGGTGGGAGAAAAAACAATTGGTATGTTTTAAATTAAAAAGGATTAATTTATAGAGTTTTTCTCCTAAAGTATTGTGTTCTAATGACAATTTTGAATAATATACAGGAAAATCCTCAGTATGGTAAGTTTAGGCACAAGGGTCTACCATTTGCCCATGAGCTAACCTCATTGTTTAAGGACGTGGTGGCCACTGGGGAGTATGCTTGGGCACCATCATCAGGTGTACTGCCTACTGGGTTTAATGATGGTGATGGGTATCGCCCATCTTTGGACAATATTGCTATGGACTTGGAGGAAGGTTCGGGAGATAGTGAGGAAGATCTCAGTGGTGGAGCAACTAATGAAATGAGAAATATTAACTTAAATACTTCTCAAGGCACCGTGAGCCAGAAGAGTGGGGATAAGAGGAAGAGGGCTAGCTGTAGTGAACAAGAGGTAAAGCTAAGCTACCTGCTGCCTATAAGATAGTAGATGCAGTAAGTGTCATGGCAGATACATGTCGCTCACGCCATGCTGACATCCCTGGTGCCTCTATTGGTGAAGTTATAGCTGAGCTTCTTAATATAGATGAAATTGCAGATGATCTAGAACTTCGTACCAAATGTATTAATTTAATTATAAGTAAGAAAGCAAGAGAGGTATTTGTGGCATTGAGGAAGGCAGGTGCGAATGATCAGTTAGTAGATTGGCTTCGCCGTACATCGTCCAACCCAGAGAACTATCCGAAGGACTAGTTTACTTAGTTGTGTTTCACTAGTTGTTGTGTTGTTGTCTTTTTATGTTCTATGTTTGTCAAGTTGTATTTCATCATTTATGTCTTCGAATTCTGTTATTGGATACCCTTTTATATGAATGTTAATTTTCATGTTGTACTTCGATCTGATTTTTCTTTTAATAGGTATAAATGGATAATTATGAAATAGACGTGGATAAAACAGCAAGTTATCTCATCGACAATGATGATATGAAAGAATATGTCTCTACAACTGTTCTAATTAATCAATATGCAGCCACTTATTTATGTAAACAACCATGTAGAACAAGTGAGCAAACTGGTCATGCATGGGTTCTAGAAATATTACATGGGCATCATGTTCGTTTCCATGAGATGTTTCGTATGGAGAAACATGTATTCCATAAGTTATGTCTGGAATTAAAGGAATATGGTCTAAAAGGCACCACGCAAATGGAAATTCAAGAGATGGTTGCAATGTTTCTACACATGGTTGGCCATAGAGTGGGAAACAGAATGTTACAAAAGAGGTTCCAACATTCAGGAGAGACTGTTAGTAGACATATTCATTCGGTCTTAGCTGCTTGCTTGAAATTGTCTTTCAAATATATTAGGCCACAAGACCGTACATTTCATGAGATATCATAAAAAATACAAAATGATCGACGATACTGGCCATTTTTCAAGGATGCCATAGGAGCTATTGATGGAACTCATATTCACTGTGTGGTTAGCGCTAGTGAGCAACCAAGATTTATCAGAAGAAAAGGAGTTTCAACACAAAACATAATGGCTGCATGTGATTGGGATATGTGTTTCACTTTTGCTTTGCCAGGATGGGAAGGCACCGCCCATGATGCTCATGTTTTCCAACATGCTCTAACAACGCCTGAGATGAATTTTCCACACCCACCTCCAGGTATATCATTTATCATAACCACGATTTGATTACACTTTTAGATTAGGCTTTATTTGAAAATTATTTTATTATTTTTCAAGGTAAATATTATTTGGTGGATGCTGGCTATCCAACACCAGTTGGATATATCGGTCCGTACAAGTGTGAGCGTTACCACATACCTGATTTTAAACAACGTTCATTTAGATTTCAGAACAAAAATGAGATATTTAATTACTATCATTCAAGTTTGAGGACTACTATTGAAAGAACTTTTGGAGTATGGAAGAACAGGTTTGCAATTTTAAAAAATATGCCTAAGTTTAAATTTGAAACACAAGTTCAGTTAGTCAGTGCAACAATGGCTATTCACAATTTTATCAGAAAAAACACTGATACAGACATTGAATTCATCCGTTCATAAAAAGAAGAAGTGCTAAGCGAAGAGAATGCTAACAATGATGATTCAGATTCCTTGCGAATCCTAAATCTAGCATCTTCATCAGAAATGGATCATATTCGAGACACTATTCGTGATCAACTTGTGGAGCATATCCAGAGTAAATGACAATTATTTGTAATTTATTGAAACCATGTACTTCTCTTTAAATTTTAATTTAGATGCTTACTTGAATTATTTTTTATGAGTTTAATGATTTTATTTTGATTAACTCCAAGAGTGATATTTAAATAATTATTAAAAAATAGTTAAAACTAATTTGGAGATAAATCAATAAATTTATTTTATTACAACATTCATAAATTTTAATATTTTAGTGCCAATAGTCAACTAGAATAAAACAATATAAAATTCAAACCCTTTTTGGTAATTACACATTCAAAAGTGCTTCTGCTAACCAATATCCAAACGAAATTCATTTTTCAAAATCACTTTTCTGATAACAGTTTCCAAACATAAATCACGTTCATTCAAAATCAATTCTGAAAATCAATTTTCGTCAAACCTAGGTTTACCCAACGAGTTTCCAAACACACACTTAGACATTTGAGATTACAAAGATGACAAATGACTAATCACTATAGTCACCATATTTTGCATGAGGCTAATGAACTCTGACGCATGTCACGTATATAGCCATACATGTTGAATATTTCAAAAAAGTCAAGCTGCTTACACTTTTGAGATTATAAAGACGACAAATGATTAATCACTTTCGTCGCCATATTTTGCATGAGGCTATGGTCTGTGGGAATTAATGAACTCCGATGCATGTCGCGTGTATAGCCACATATGCTAAATATTTCAAAAAAAAGTCAGGTTGCTTAGACTTAATTTTGTGATTATAAAAACGACAAGTGAATAATCACTATCATCGCCATATTTTACATGAGGCTATGACCGGTGGGAATTAATGAACTCCGATGCGTGTGGGAGGAAAAATAAGCTAGCTTTTAACTTATTTAATTTAACTACTTTATAAGCTTGTTAGAAATATTTGATAAACGAGCTTAGTTAAGTAGCTTGTAACTTATTTTAAAATGTTACTTTGAGTAGTTTATAGTTTTGATATATTTTCTTCCTCTTTAGTCCTTATTATTTTATTAAAATTTCAAAACTACCGTTATTCCTCAATAACCTCTACCAGTCCTGTAACACCCTAGGTATTGTTGACCCTAAGGCTATATGCCATAAGTTTTGATGATGACAAATGTATTTGAATAGTAGCATTGATATATATAAAGATTAATTATCATATATATGCTACAAGTACTTAAGCATGATTATGTTATTTAATATGTATGTTGCATATATTGAATCATGCTATTAAACTAACCATTGGGTTTGCAAGTAAGATATATTTTATAGGTTGGTTCAAAACAAGAAGAGTGAGCATTGTATTGAAGAACAAGGAAAAGCAATATCATGCTTCACTCAAGGAAAACAACATGCAAGGATGAAGCTCCAAGAAATGAAGAATTAGAAGATTTGAAGTCTTGGAAGCTTGGATGCATCAAGATAGCCTATGTGTTTACATTAGGTATATTTTATATAGGCTAGTATACTTGTGCAACTCAATGATTTAGATTTGCATACATTGGCTCAATTATTTTGAACAAAAAGATAGTGAGATATGAAATTTTACAAAAGTTAGTTTTTGACCTTTGGTCACTCTTTATATCATATCTCATAAACGAAAAATCATTTTTCAAGTATCTTAATCTCATTTGATATTAGACTCAAAGATCTTTTCAACGGTATATTATTTGTTTAAAACGGAGTTCAAATGAGGGAGTTATGAATTTTTAAAGAAAGCTCAAAATCTGGACTGCACTATAACGGCTATATAACGGCTATATAACGGCTAGTTTTGTAAAATCTTATATATATGACCTTAGATACACGATTTTGAGCAAGAACAAAGTCCTACAATGTGATATTAACTTCTTCTATCATCTTTGAGAGAAAGGAAAGCATTCTTGAGCCAAATCTTGCATATTCTCTATCATTAGAGTTATTAGAGCTTCATTTGTTTTCATCTACTCTTTAGAGAGAGTTTCTTTGTATTGTTGATTTTGATCAACACATATATTATTCTGAGTTGAGGTTCGCAAGTACCGGTGTTGGAAGAACTTGCTTTGGGTTGAGGAGTAGCCCGGATTCATAAATTCTTCATTGTGGTTTCGCAAATACCCGGATCGAATTTGTGTGGTTGTAGTGGTTTGCAAGTACCCGGATTAAACTTGCAATTATAGTGGAAATACTCAAGTGGTCTCTTGAGGACTGGATGTAGGCTTGGATTAGCCGAACCAGTATAAATCTCCGAGTTTGCTTTCTCTATCCCTTACTCTTTAATTTGTGCATATTGATATCTATTCTTTAATTCCTTGATCTTTATAATTATTTATCTTGACAGCACATTGATTTTCTGTATTGTATTTATTATCCTAAGCATTGTACTTTTACAGAAAATCATTTTAACTTCCAATTAATTCTTGTGAAAAATTTATAAAACCCAATTCACCCCCCCTCTTGGGTTCCAACCATTACTTTCAGGTATTACTGTGCGATTAAAAAGGGCATAATTATGACGATGAAATTTTTTTGCAAAATTAAGGAGCTCCAACTAGGGAAACAAAGAGCTCTAAGGTTTAATAAGAAGTAAGGCATGTCATAGGTTAGGTAAACTTGCAACTAAAAGAAAAACATGGGTATGGGTTTCAAGAGTACGTCTAAGGACTATAGTGAAAAGAAAAGAATATGAAATATTCTCGAGAAAAGACCGAACAGGAACCCATGAGGAAGAATAAATTTTTGTTGATGAGTTATGAGTCCGGAAGGTCAAGGATGATGGGTTTAAGAATTAAAGTAGAATTCGGGACATGAGAATGACTTAGGTAAATGAGTGCGGGATTTTTGGCAACTTAGTGAAAATGGGGTGTGATGATGTATTTCTTAATAAGAGTGTATTTGGGTGTCCTTTTTATAATTAAAGTTGTTCCAACACTTTTTATAAGTTTTAATTAAATATTGTTCTCATGAGGTACCAAAATGAAGGAGCAAGTAATGGGCCCCACTTACACCTTAACATAAGCACACACATCCATTTTCTTTTCATTTAGTTTGCCTTTCCCCCTCTCTCATGAAGCTCTCTCCCTCTCTTCGGCTATGCTCCTCAAATCATCATCTCTAAGCTTTCGCCCATGTCTCATTGGTGATGTCTCACTGGTGAAAGAATGAATGTCTGGTGAACCGCGGCACTGAAAAAGTAAGGAGATTAAAGTGAGTATCTCTTTTCCTCTTTCTTCCCTTGTATTTTTGGATTTATGAGAAATAGAGTGGAATTTAAGCTTATTTTTGAGATTTAAAATTTGATTAACTTCCTAAGATCCTCTAAGTGGTTGTTGATGGCTTTAAAACTAGAAATTTGTAAGATTAACATGACTAGAGTTTGGATTTCAAGAGAAAGTTGAGCTAAGAACAAATAAGAGTTTTAATTAGGAATTTCATGAGTCAAGCCTCGAACCATGAAACTTTCTTGGGGTTTTAGTGCTATAATGATCTTAGAACATTAGGATATGAACCCCATTGAAGGAATCATAAAAAATGGTGAGGGATTATTGATTTTCCGACTAAAACGCGTAGAGCTGTAGCCATGTTCACAAGTCTGTGACTTGGTGCTTGCCTTGGCGCCAAGCCACCCAAGAGTAGAAGGGCTGGCACCCACGGGCATCAAAGGTGGCACCTATTATGTGGTAAATTAGGGGTTTTAAACCTTTTCGCATGTTTTCTTAATCCCTAAATGTTGGGAGATGATCTATGTTGACCCTAAGGCTATATGCCATAAGTTTTGATGATGACAAATGTATTTAAATAGTAGCATTGATATATATAAAGATTAATTATCATATATATGCTACAAGTACTTAAGCATGATTATGTTATTTAACATGTATGTTGCATATATTGAATCATGCTATTAAACTAACCATTGGGTTTGCAAGTAAGATATATTTTATAGGTTGGTTCAAAACAAGAAGAGTGAGCATTGTATTGAAGAACAAGGAAAAGCAATATCATGCTTCACTCAAGGAAAACAACATGCAAGGATGAAGCTCCAAGAAATGAAGAATTAGAAGATTTGAAGTCTTGGAAGCTTGGATGCATCAAGATAGCCTATGTGTTTACATTAGGTATATTTTATATAGGCTAGTATACTTGTGCAACTCAATGATTTAGATTTGCATACATTGGCTCAATTATTTTGAACAAAAAGATAGTGAGATATGAAATTTTACAAAAGTTAGTTTTTGACCTTTGGTCACTCTTTATATCATATCTCATAAACGAAAAATTATTTTTTCAAGTATCTTAATCTCATTTGATAGTAGACTCAAAGATCTTTCCAAAGGTATATTATTTATTGAAAACGGAGTCCAAATGAGAAATATATGACTATTTAAAATATAGTTTGAAAAACTGAAAGTTGATTATTCAGTTCTGACCTATAGTCAGTATTTTGATTATATCTTTTAAAATAAAAATAATTTTTGAGTAAAACTTGGATCATTGAAACTAGACTCCAAGAGCTTTCCAACGGTATATTATTTGTTTAAAACGGAGTTCAAATGAGGGAGTTATGAATTTTTAAAGAAAGCTCAAAATCTGGACTGTACTATAACGGCTATATAACGGCTATATAACGGCTAGTTTTGTAAAATCTTATATATATGACCTTAGATATACGATTTTGAGCAAGAACAAAGTCCTACAATGTGATATTAACTTCTTCTATCATCTTTGAGAGAAAGGAAAGCATTCTTGAGCCAAATCTTGCATATTCTCTATCATTAGAGTTATTAGAGCTTCATTTGTTTTCATCTACTCTTTAGAGAGAGTTTCTTTGTATTGTTGATTTTGATCAACACATATATTATTCTGAGTTGAGGTTCGCAAGTACTGGTGTTGGAAGAACTTGCTTTGGGTTGAGGAGGAGCCCGGATTCATAAATTCTCCATTGTGGTTTCGCAAATACCCGGATCGAATTTGCGTGGTTGTAGTGGTTTGCAAGTACCCGGATTAAACTTGCAATTATAGTGGAAATACTCAAGTGGTCTCTTGAGGACTGGATGTAGGCTTGGATTAGCCGAACCAGTATAAATCTCCGAGTTTGCTTTCTCTATCCCTTACTCTTTAATTTGTGCATATTGATATCTATTCTTTAATTCCTTGATCTTTATAATTATTTATCTTGACAGCACATTGATTTTCTATATTGTATTTATTATCCTAAGCATTGTACTTTTACAGAAAATCATTTTAACTTCCAATTAATTCTTGTGAAAAATTTATAAAACCCAATTCACCCCCCTCTTGGGTTCCAACCATTACTTTCAATTGGTATCAGAGCTTGGGCTCTTGTTTAAAGACTTAACCGTCTAAGAGTTAGCGTGGTTGGATATAGTGATTGGTTTATTTCTAAAAATTGTTCTTTCACAGAACCTCCAATTTTTGATGCTAATCATTTTCAATATTGGAAGTATGAAATGAAAATGTTTTTAATTTCAGTAGACCATAAACTCTGGGATGTTATAGAAAATGGTTCTTGTATACCTGTCAAGGAAGAACAAGGAAAATGCATTCCAAAACTTAAGAGTGAATGGAATGATACTGAAAGAAGTTTAATGCAACTCAATGCTAAGGCAAAATTGATTATTTCTTGTGCATTGAGTCAAGATGAATTTTTCAAAATCTCCAACTGTGCAACTGCAAAAGAAATGTGGAAAATTCTTGAAGTTGCACATGAGGAAGATCTTATTGCTGAGGAATTAAGGTATAGAAGTTTCATTAATGAACTTGAAATTACTCAAATGAACAATTGCAAAACCATTAATGAGATACGACTTGTGCTTAATCAATTGCAAGCTCTTGGTGTTGAACTTACAGGAAAATCTCAAATCACCAAGGAGATAGAAGAAAAAGAAAAAGGAGAAAAAGAGAAACCACAACCAAAAACTGAATCATCAAAGAAAGCTTACCTATCTTCCATTTGGGGAAATAGCAATTCCGATGAGGAGAACACAAATGAAGAAGCCAACACTTGTCTTGTGGCCAGAGATAAAGATGAGGTAAATTCATTTGACTACTCTTTTGAAGAATTACAAGATGCCTTTGATGATTTACATGAAGAATCTCTTATACTTGCAAAGAAACTAAATATTTCGAAACAGAAAAACTCTTCTCTTGAAAATGAGTTGGAAACATTGAAAAACAAATTTTCTATTTCCAAGGAAGAGAATTTTGTTTTTGAAAATCAAAACAGAACTTTGCAAGAAGAGAATTTGATTTTAAAGGCAAATATCTCTACCAACAAAAATTGCTTTTGTACCAAGTGTGATTCCTTGAAAAAGGAGAATGAGGATCTTAAAAACACACTTAAAAAACTTTCTCAAGGTAGAGAAATTCAAAACTCTTCTGTTGAGAAACAAAGTAGTAGCTTTAACAAAATTGGTTTTGTTCTTAACAAGTCAAATCAGAAATATTTCGAAAACTACTTTGTTCCTACAAAAATGTCCAAAAGTCCACCTTGCACTTGTTTTTATTGTGGACTGAAAGGACACAAGTCTTACTCCTGTTTTTATAAGAAAAATCTTGTTCATGGAGTAAAAATGAAATGGGTTCAAAAAGGACCTCATGACCCAGGCAAACCCAAAAAAATTTGGGTATCAAAGACAAAGGATTAATTTGCAGATTTACCTCGAAGCAAGGAGCGAAAATAACTTTTCAATGGCTACATCATTCAAACTCCACTCTCTTGCATCAAAAGGAGGCAATGGATAAGTAAACATATAAGCTGGAATGCATTGTAAGAAATTTGACTGATATGTTTACTGCTCTCTAATGCTTTTGTCTGTTCTCTAATATGCATTACATCTTTCCTTGATACTCATGCATGCTATATCTGAAAACAATTGTTAGGTGTGCAGCTTATAGATTCAAATTTTGTTTTGAGCTAAAATCTTTCTTCCAAATTTTGCTCAAACTATCCTTTTTACCGCATCATGAAAACTTGCTTCCATTACACGCACATTTTTCTTGTTTTCACAACAATAAGATTACTCCTACCCATAGTATTTATCCTTGTTGTAATCTTATTTAAATATTTTCAATGAAATCAAATTTATTGCAAAATTGCATTTCATGGAAGCATAGCACTTTTATTAATATGGCATATCTTGAACATAATGTTGCTCCTAGTGCTCGAGATTTATTTGAACATCAAAGTGCTCCACCAAAAGTGTTTTGCAGGAGTTAATCCTCAAAATTATCCTCTAAAGCACATTCTTTCCTCTACTCTCCGAAATCAGTAAGATTTATAGTTTTGAAGTTGGTTGGTCGACCAACACTCCTATCAGTAGTCAACCAACGAAGCCTACATTGAACCAATGCTTGATAGATCTTGCAAATAATCAATCAATTAAGATCATTAAAATTGTAAGAAGACAGGATCAAAAGAAGAGCAATGAGCAAAACAAGGATATCAAAATCTTGAAGAGGAACTTCAAGAAGCAACAAAAGTTTGCCAAAATTGATGAGTATCTCTATCCTTTACTTCTTCATTATTTAATTGAATGATACTCCTTGATCTCAATTGTACATTATGGCAAATTTTTTTTTACTGTCATACTTTCATTGCAATGACATATTGTTTTCTGACATCTTACATACTTGATCACAACATGACATATAAAAATATGTTAAATACTTAAATTATTTTTTTTAATACATCATGGTTTGAGCATTATAAATATCATCTCTTTTACATAAGCTGTAACTTATGAACCATTGTTTATGGATTATAGTTTATATCTGATTATATCTTATTAATCCATATTACCTCAATTATGTTACTACATACTCTGATTATAATATGTTTTATCTTGAGTAAGTATGTAACTTGCTTTTGCTTTGAAATGATGATATATATATCCATGTCAGAAAATTCTTTCTATCTTTAAAATGGATATATATTTTTCAAAATATATATATCCTTCTATTGTACAAATTTTGTGCGGCTGATTTTCTTTATCTTTCTTTATTATTATAATTTTTTTAAGTACCGTCATCTGAAAGAAACCACTTGCATTAAAATAAAAGAAAAAAAACAAACCGAAGGATTACATTGCATTAAAAAAAAAAGGGAAGGTTTGCTCATAGATGAGCAATCTACAGGCGAGGTGGTCTCGGATTAGGTGGGTTGTATTGAATCATCACCCCTCGGCCATTCCTTGGAGCAAGAGACTGAGCAATGTCACGGAGGGTAGTGTAAATCCCATTCATACAATCAACACTTCTTTGTTGTTGATTGCAGAAGCATTGGGTAGACCAATAGAAGAACCTATCTATTCTTGAAGTCAGTGCCGCATTGTTGAGTTTAGCTAACTTCTCCTGGTCCTCTATCATCTTCTTGAGTTTCTTCACCTCCTGCTCCAGACAAGCAATTTTGTCTTCTGACGTATGGCTTGTACTAATCTCCTCAGCTTTTTCGATCTTCATCTTCTTCTTTTGGTTCTCTTGAGATTCCTCCAAAGGTCTTTTGCCTTTGTCCTTGCCTAGACTCAAGTTTAAGTCGAGCTCTTCCTCCCTTGCCTCTACTGTGAGATCAATGAACTTTCTTGCTGCCATGGTTTGAAAAATTCAGAAATTTTTGTAGGAGTATGAAGAGAGAGGAATGTCAGAAAGTTATAGGCTCAGAGATGAATACTCTTTGTGGTGTGGTAATTGAGAACTCTGGGGCAGTCTTTATAGAGAGAAAATTATGACTAAGAGCCAAAGAAGATATCTCTTCGCCGCACCCCTACACGCTCATCCTATGGATTTCTGCAAGCTGGAAGCCAGAAGTCTAGAGTACGCATGCACACCGA
Source organism: Biancaea sappan (assembly GCA_037074585.1). Taxonomy (NCBI): domain Eukaryota; kingdom Viridiplantae; phylum Streptophyta; class Magnoliopsida; order Fabales; family Fabaceae; genus Biancaea; species Biancaea sappan. The sequence goes on from CM073490.1 coordinate 25,040,801, forward strand.
TAACGCGTCACATTAATGGCAAAACCACGAAAGTCAAGTTTCGGTGGATTTGCGGCTGATTTAATTTGTTTTGATTAAAAATTTTAAGGATTAATAAAATGGAGATAAACAGAACCGTATTTCTCTGCTTTGTTGTGTTGTTCTTGAGAGCTTTCAGTATAATATACATGATTGATTGCATCATGCTATGATTATATGTATCTAAGAACATATGTTGTGTATGCTATTCATGCATCATGAGCGAAGGCTACGGCCAAGAATAATATTTCATGATTCCACATGCACTCATACAAAATGAGATGTCAAAAATTTTAAAATGACTTGAATAAAATGAAATGTGTAGAGGCTGATACATCTTCATAGATACACATACTTGCATATAATGCTTTTGTGGGTAAATGAAAGGCAATAATTTGCTTGCATCATGATAATGCTTGATGCATACGACCATAAGTAGTTAATTTTGCCTTTAATCTTTGATTTACATTACTAACTTAAGCATTAGAGTGGCTGTCAAAATTTTTACATGTACTCATCCTCAAGATACATATATAAATTCATTTTGAATGGGTATATAAATTGCTTCCATTGTGCTGAAATCTATCTTATCCTTTATGAAGCAAATTTGTTTTGAAAAAAGGACTTTAAAAATGCTTCCGCAATGCGAATATGTTTTATCATATGAAGCAATATTCTTCTTGAAAAAGAAAAGATTTTACAGATCTCTTTTGTTGTTGATGACAAAGGGGATGAAAAATATTGATGTTTGATGTATGGATTATGAACTGTACCCTTGATTATATCTTGTTACACTAATCCATATATATTGCTTCCTTGGATGAAATGTTTCTAAATTCCTTTCAAAGCAAAATGTTTTAGAAAAATATCGTGAAACTCTTGAATTGCTTCCATTATGCTGAAATTGCTTTGCCTTATTGAAGCAAAATTTGTTTTGAAAAGAAAATTTGTTTTGAATATCCTTATTTCAAATTACTTATGCTATATGCTGAAATGTTTTTATACATATAAGCAGAAATTGTTTTCAAATATCTTGAAAATTATTAGTATTCGATTTATGGATTATGATTAATATTCTTGTTTATATCATGCTTTGCTAATCCATATATCATACTTCTGCTGTGTGCTGTAAATATTTCTATCATATGACAGCAAATGATGTTTATTTTTTTTTCAAAGAGTTCATTTTTCTACTATTTACTAAAAATGCCTCTTCATAAACAAGCAGAAATCATTTTCAATGAAAATATTGCAGAAATTTTTTCAAAAATCTTACTTCAAAATTCTGCAATCAAAAACTGAATTTCCTTTATAATGATTTGGACAATCTTTTTCAAAGGAAAAATGTTATGAAATTCAGGGGGAGCTTTGTCTCACTTGAATGTATTTTTTTTGAAAAAGAATATATCTTAAAAAAATTGGATATTCATTATTCATTATTCTTTTTCAAATTATGCAAGGTTTAAGGGGGAGCCTAAAACTCTTTCAAGTTTTATCTTTTGGCTCATTTCATTTGACATGAGAAAAATTTTTCTAAAATTTTCTTTTTACATGTCAATGAAATCAATGATAAGTTTTGATGTATCCTTACCCCATACTATATTGACATCTTCTGACATCCTGACTTAATGAAGATATGTGCTTTAACTTCTATATATTGTGTTCCTTACACCTTTTTGTTGATGTCAAATAGGGGGAGAAGAAACAATAGAAAAATATGTATACGTGCTTATAACATTGCATTCATTATCTTGTGATACATATTTTTCTGTGGTGATTTGTCATCATCAAAAAGGGGGAGATTGTTGACCCTAAGGCTATATGCCATAAGTTTTGATGATGACAAATGTATTTGAATAGTAGCATTGATATATATAAAGATTAATTATCATATATATGCTACAAGTACTTAAGCATGATTATGTTATTTAACATGTATATTGCATATATTGAATCATGCTATTAAACTAACCATTGGGTTTGCAAGTAAGATATATTTTATAGGTTGGTTCAAAACAAGAAGAGTGAGCATTGTATTGAAGAACAAGGAAAAGCAATATCATGCTTCACTCAAGGAAAACAACATGCAAGGATGAAGCTCCAAGAAATGAAGAATTAGAAGATTTGAAGTCTTGGAAGCTTGGATGCATCAAGATAGCCTATGTGTTTACATTAGGTATATTTTATATAGGCTAGTATACTTGTGCAACTCAATGATTTAGATTTGCATACATTGGCTCAATTATTTTGAACAAAAAGATAGTGAGATATGAAATTTTACAAAAGTTAGTTTTTGACCTTTGGTCACTCTTTATATCATATCTTATAAACGAAAAATTATTTTTTCAAGTATCTTAATCTCATTTGATAGTAGACTCAAAGATCTTTCCAAAGGTATATTATTTATTGAAAACGGAGTCCAAATGAGAAATATATGACTATTTAAAATATAGTTTGAAAAACTGAAAGTTGATTATTCAGTTCTGACCTATAGTCAGTATTTTGATTATATCTTTTAAAATAAAAATAATTTTTGAGTAAAACTTGGATCATTGAAACTAGACTCCAAGAGCTTTCCAACGGTATATTATTTGTTTAAAACGGAGTTCAAATGAGGGAGTTATGAATTTTTAAAGAAAGCTCAAAATCTGGACTGCACTATAACGGCTATATAACGGCTATATAACGGCTAGTTTTGTAAAATCTTATATATATGACCTTAGATATACGATTTTGAGCAAGAACAAAGTCCTACAATGTGATATTAACTTCTTCTATCATCTTTGAGAGAAAGGAAAGCATTCTTGAGCCAAATCTTGCATATTCTCTATCATTAGAGTTATTAGAGCTTCATTTGTTTTCATCTACTCTTTAGAGAGAGTTTCTTTGTATTGTTGATTTTGATCAACACATATATTATTCTGAGTTGAGGTTCGCAAGTACTGGTGTTGGAAGAACTTGCTTTGGGTTGAGGAGGAGCCCGGATTCATAAATTCTCCATTGTGGTTTCGCAAATACCCGGATCGAATTTGCGTGGTTGTAGTGGTTTGCAAGTACCCGGATTAAACTTGCAATTATAGTGGAAATACTCAAGTGGTCTCTTGAGGACTGGATGTAGGCTTGGATTAGCCGAACCAGTATAAATCTCTGAGTTTGCTTTCTCTATCCCTTACTCTTTAATTTGTGCATATTGATATCTATTCTTTAATTCCTTGATCTTTATAATTATTTATCTTGACAGCACATTGATTTTCTATATTGTATTTATTATCCTAAGCATTGTACTTTTACAGAAAATCATTTTAACTTCCAATTAATTCTTGTGAAAAATTTATAAAACCCAATTCACCCCCCTCTTGGGTTCCAACCATTACTTTCAATCTAGAACCCCTAGGGCCAACTTGGAACTTTCAAACCATCCTTAAGAAGAAGAATCTTAGTAGAAAAACTTAAGCAAAGATGAAGGAACATATATATGTGTGTGAAAGCATTTATGTTATTATCTAAATTAAACTAGGACCACGAAACTAGAATCTAATGAGGATGAAGATGATGAATTATGATTCCTCTATAAAGGTTAAATATAAAAGTAAACCAATGGGATGTTCATACACGCAAGTTAAGTGTACTTCAAATATAAATTAATGGGGAATTACTGTCAATGCAATATATTTCTATAGAAGTGTGTATGTTTAACCATATGCACATGTGTGAACAGGTTATGAATCATTATATGTAAAATAAACATGCAAATATATGAATTAAATATGTAAGCAATTCTAATGCATGAGAAAGCATCATGAGTCATCTAGAAATTTATGCATATGACATAAGGGTGTAAAGGTTAATCTTTATAGGCACAAGACCATGATGCATGGTTGCAAACAATTGTTAACTTATCATGTTATGTAATGCTCGTGATCATGTAAAGCTAAGCAAGTACACACATATATTTATATATTGATAATGCATATCATGTATTCTTATGTCTAATTGATGTTGCACATGAAAGTGCTGCCTAAGCTTTCATGATGTGGTCAATTCATTTCCTGCAACCCCATGGCCATGGTGAGATAAGGGGCTAGGTTGATAAGGGCTCGCAGTGACCTTAATAGTGAAAGGGCTTGGTGAACCACTGGTTCATAGCGACCCCGATAGCAAAACGTTTTGGTGGGATAACTTCCCTAGCGACCCATGAATTTTTGAGAAGGCTTAGTGGGTTTCGAAGCCTATTACAGTGATGGCCCATAGCGACCCGATTGACTAAGCATGTTTGACTAATATATGAATATGCTATGGTTAAGACTAAAATGTAGTGGCTTGAAATTAAATTATTGTATTTGATATATTTATGAATATGATCTCCATATGAATAAATTGTAAGCTTAACACGTATTATGGTGAAACGATATGAATAAATACTAGTAGTTAGTTGCCTGTTTGCAACATTATATTCTCAACAAAGTCTCGTAATATTTTGGCAAATATGAGTCAATGAAGAAATAACGAAGTTTTATATATGAAGGCACATTAAGCTTTATCACATATTACGCTAATGTATACCAAGATTACCCTATGTTTATCAAAGCCTTCCATATTTGTTTATACATTAATGTCTCCATAATTATTGTCTACACTTTACCTATTGCATGCTTAGCTTTATATATATATATATATATATATATATATATATCTTCGCACTGTGGTAGAGTAGTTTTGTTGAGTCAAGTGGTTGGACTCACCCTCTCACAGTCATAGGTACTAGAGTTTTCATAGCCCGATGATGTATGTGTCAAGAACACCTCCCCATTGATTGGGGTAAGGTAAAAGGCTTTAGAGTTATGTTAAGTTAGGTACTCTAGTAATGCCCTGTAATCAGGTAGGCCACGTTACAAAATGTATTCATGCAAGAGATAGTAGGAACTAGCACAAAACTAAGAAATGTAACAGAATACATATTGAGCTAAGTGTAATGACATTACTTAATTAAATGTTTTGAATGCTAGTTCACAAATATAAAGGAAATTCTCTTAATTTCAGTTTTCATTGAATCTAAAGTATTTAAGTCAATGAAAAGTATAAGGGTTCTATGTAAGGGTCAGGCTTGCAGTGGTGCGGGCTAAGCACCGTCTGCGCCGGTCATGTGCCTCGTTTTAGATTGTGACACGTCCATTGTCCCTAACAATCCTAGCACTGTGGTCGTCCATGGTCGTTTATCGCTGTCTATCAGGTACACACAGGCTTCTTCTTCCTCCTCCTTCTTCTTTTTTTTTTGTTTTCTTTCCTTCACCATCTACCATTAATTAAATATATATATATATATATATATGTAATAATTTAAATTAATTTAATTAAAAACAAAAAAAAATTTTGTTTGTATTTTTTGATTATAAAATATATGTCTCTTTATGTCATTTTACATTTATCAGTTAATTTAACAGCTACTTTTATTAAACATTTCTAATTCAATAAACTAGCTTAACAGTTTTCAGCTTTCAACTAAAAATTAGCGTATAAGATTTCAGCTACCCTATTAGTTATTTTTACCAAACATAACCATAATCTAGTCATTAATAGACACTTTTCTTGTAGTGGTTGCTTTTTCATTTCATCCTTTAATCTATTCTGGGGTCTTCACAAACAAAAAACGAGCACTTTTGTTTCCTCGTAATGGAACACATTATTCATATATAGTTTATAGGAACATCCTGTAGTATGTTCTTTTGAATGAAATCTTTGTATTTAAAAATTTGGCCTTCTTTACATGCACATTATTTAGATACATTAGATTAATTATTATCTCTATTATTTGAATTCCAAAAAAATTAAAAGCAATGTTATCTAAATTCCAATATAGATATTTTAAACACTAGGTTGTGTAGGTATTCCTTTTTTTTTCCTAAAAATAATATACTTGTGCTATGAACATGTCACCAAAAAAAATCTCTAATATTTAAATTCCAAAAAAAAAGCGATGTTATCTAAATTCAAATATAAATATTTTAAACACTAGGTTGTGTAGGTACTTCTTTTTTTTCACTCTAAAAATAGTATACTTGTGATGTGAACATGTCACTATAAAAGTTAGTTTTGTTAGTGATATCGGGCATTTTTATATACTTTTTAGTCCCTATCTTAGTCCTATGGCTATTTCAATGTTGCCAATTCTCTAATTTTATTATGTTTTGGAATTTATTGGGCATAAACTATTTATGGATTGAATGTGTTTCAATTGTGTATTTTTAGAACTTGAATTGTAAAATGCTCAATTTAATTCCTACAAATTTTAATTTTGGAGAGAAAAGTGCTGACATGGACAAAGATGTTGATTTGGATGCTAATGTGGCACTTTTTGGGTGATGCAGATGCTGACTAGGATATGCTGGATGTGGGGCCCACTTGAACTCTTATTCAATGCCATGTAGTCAGAATTTTTGGGCAGAAATATTAATTTTCGTAGGTCAGAAAAGCATGGCTAAAATATTAATTTTGTCATGATATTCTGCTGCTGTTTGTTACTTTTCTACTGCAGAAATATTAATTCTGCTGCTGCCATACCTATCTGCTGCTGTCATACCTATCTGCTACTGCAGAAATATTAATTCTGCTGCTGTTTTGCTGTCAAAATGCTGCCACATCATGGAAGAAGCATCCAAGGAAGCATCTAGGGTAGAATATTCTAAGGCATTGAAGGGGCATCAGTTTTAGAGAAGAGAACACCTTTTATTTTGTAACCAGAACTTAGGAAATTCGTAGCTCTCTCTTCCTCTCTATTTTTGCTTCTGTTGTTTGCTATTTTGCTCTCATGGAGGGCTAAGTTTTCATTGTAATTAGTCACTAGACCACTAGGATGTTGTAGCTTGAACTAAGAATGCAAGCTAAGTGTTTTATTCTCCATTTTCATCTCATTTCGTTTCTGTTTTGCTGTCATGTTTATTTTGCTGTCAAATTCTGATTAGAGCTTGAGAATGTAACATAAACTGACTTATAACCTTGCTTGACTGATTAGGAAAGTGAGGGAGGCGAAATGACTAGTTAGATGATATATTTAACTTGGTTTGGTTGAGATTTTCCACTGAATGCATCTAATTATAATAGAGAGATGTTCTTGACTGTAATTAGTAGCATTAAATTCTAGATGTTATTCTAGAACCATTTTCATAAAGAACCAAACAATGGAATGAAAACAAAATTGAATCAATGAGTTAGGTAATGATAGTTACACTCCCATGAATCCTAGTGGCTGATTACATAGTCTCTTTACTGTCAATACCTTGCAATTTTTGCTGTTGCTGCTACTGTTGTTGCTGCTCTTGTAGTATTTAGTTGCTGTTCTATTTTTATTTTTATTAGTACTGCACAAAACCCCCCCCCCCACGTTTATGTACTTTTCATTAGTGTTTGGATGTTTAGAACGATTAATCGGTATTAAGAAGTAAGGCTCCTTGAGTGAATACGACCTGGGGATCACTATACTGCAAATTGCCACAATTCAATTCTGGGCGATTTGACATCGTAGTGGCGTGAACCAGAATTTTGGCGCCGTTGCCGGGGAGCCAATTCACTTCCAAGTTATCTAATTAGTTGTTTAAGTGTTTCTTTGTTTAATTTTAAGTTATCTAGTATTGTTGAAACGGTTTACAAGTTTTTGAGTTTTTATCGGTTACTATTCATAGGCAAAAAACTAACTACTTCCGATTGACCTCAAACTTGGTATACCACTAGTTTTTGACATTTTAAGCAAATTCTAACCATTTGATGATCCAAAGGATCATTTCGGGCGGCCATTTTACTAAATTCCATCGTTTAGGCCTCCTTTTCTATTTTTTAATATTTTTTTGATTTTTCTAATTAATTGTGATTTTTAGTGTGATTTTTGTAGTTTGAATTTTTGAATTCTATTTTTTGTGTTTGTCTCTCCAATTTGTCAAGAAGTTTTCTATGAAAAATCAGATTTTTCTGAGATACTTAAATTTTTGGTGATTTTCATCGGTTGGAGTCTTTTGTAGTGATTTAGTTGTTTTTGTTGTTTTCTTGTTGTTCTCTTGTGAAATTGTGCCCTTTCTAGTATATGAGAAGGTCTGGTCATGTGGACTTACCACCTTTTGATCCAGAAATTGATAGGACCTTCCATAGGCTAGTGAGAAGTAATAGCATTAGGACTAGTATAGTTTCTGAAATTCTTGCTGAAATTGTTGAGTTAGCTGTCAACAGTGTAGAAGTTGAATTAGATTCTGAATTTGATATTGTGTTGGAGTCTACAGATTCTGAGTCAGCTGGGATAACTGGGATGGATAACCAAAATGCACAAGTGCCTCAAAATAGGCAAGAACAATCAATTAAAGAGTTGATTGCACCTGATGTGCATTATCAACCATTGTGCATAAATTATCCTGAGTTGGATGCTAATTTTGAACTAAAATCTGGACTAATCCATTTGTTGCCTAAGTTTCATGGTCTTGCAGGAGAAGATCTGCACAAGCACTTAAAGGAGTTCCACGTTGTCTGCTCTACCATGAGACCACATGGAGTTGGAGAAGAACAGATCAAATTAATAGCATTTCCTTTCTCTCTGGATGGGGCAGCCAAGGATTGGCTTTACTATCTACCCACTGCCTTGATAACAAGATAGGATGAGCTGAAGAAGTTATTCTTAGAAAAATTCTTTCCAGCCTCCAGAACAGCAACAATCAGGAAGGATATCAGTGGAATTAGACAGTTGAATGGTGAGTCTTTGCATGAATATTGGGAGAGGTTTAAGAAGCTTTGCTCATGCTGTCCAAACCACCAGATTTCAAAGCAGCTTCTCATCCAATATTTCTATGAAGGATTACTACCTATGGACAGATACATAGTTGATGCAGCTGCTGGTGGGACATTAGTGGATAAGACTCCTACTGCAGCAAATGAATTGTTGGCCAAGATGACCCAAAATGCTCAGCAATTTGGCACCAGATTAAGTGATCCAACAGTTACTGTCAATGAGGTGAGGACACCTCCCATGGAGCAACAAAGGATAGAAAATAAATTGGAAGAGTTAGCTTCAATGGTGAGGCAATTGGCATTAAATCAGAGAACACAACAACAAGCCCCTCCTCCTTCAGTCTGTGGTATTTATTCCCTGAATACCCACCATACTGATCAGTGCCCTCAGCTGCAAGAAACCCCAACTGAGTCATGTGCTGGTATATTCCCTGGTAGACCCATGCAGCCACAACAACAGCGATATGACCCATATTCCTCCACCTACAATCCTGGGTGGCGTGATCATCCAGCCTTCAAGTATGGGAATACATCCAACCCCCCTTACCAGCCACCCCATGCAAGATACAATCAACCTGAACCTAGCCATACACCTCCTCCAGCACCCAAGAAATCTGAGCCTAGTCTTGAGGATCTAATGAAGCAACTGACTGCCAATACTCTTCAGTTCCAGCAAAGGACAGAAACAAATATGCAGAATTTGGAAACTAAGATTGGCCAGTTAGCCACAACAGTCAATGAGCTGAAAAGTCAAGGTTCAGGTAGTTTGCCATCCCAACCAGTGATCAACCTAAGAGGCAATGTGAGTGCCATCATCTTGAGGAGTGGCAAGCAAGTAGACGGTCCAGCTTCTGAATCTGAACCAGAAAAATCAAATGTCCAGCAAAGTGTTCCTTCATCTTCAACCAGTGAGCAAAATAAAAAGGATGAAGAAGTGGTTCAGAAAATTCCTCTTCCTTTCCCCAATAGGCAGACTCAATCAAGGAAAGCTTCTGAATCTGACGTGGATAAAGAGATCATGGAGACCTTCAGGAAAATAGAGGTCAATATCCCACTTTTGGAAGCAATTAAGCAAATCCCCAAGTATGCTAAGTTCCTCAAAGAGTTGTGCACTCATAAGAGGCGTTTAAGGGGTAATGAGAGAGTCAATTTGGGAAGAAATGTGTCTGCACTCATCCAACCACCCATGCCACCCAAGTGCAAAGATCCTGGAACTTTCACAATACCATGCACAATAGGCAACATGGAGTTCTCCAATGCTATGCTGGATTTGGGAGCCTCAATCAATGTTATGCCCAAATCAGTGTACTCGAGCCTCAAGATTGGTGTTCTTTCACCAACTGGAGTAATTGTCCAACTTGCCAATAGGAGCACAGCACATCCAGCAGGAGTTTTAGAAGATGTCCTAGTAAGAGTTAAAGATCTCATTTTTCCTGCTGATTTTTATGTGCTTGATATAGAAAATGATAATACTCCTGGCCATGCACCATTAATACTTGGTAGACCTTTTCTGAAAACTGCAAAAACCATCATTAATGTGCATGAAGGGACTTTGTCAATGGAGTTTGCTGGTAACAAAATTGATTTTAACATTTTGGATGCCATGAAACATCCTATAGAAAATCATTCCAATGTGCATGTGGTTAACTTTTTGGATTACTTAGTTGATGAGGCATGTGATGATTTCCAAACTGAATTAATTTCTGATTTTCCTGAATTTTTTGATTTGGTAGATGTTTTTGAATGCAATTATGCTGGTTCTGAATTCTGTCATGCTTGCACTGAAATTGAAAACTCTCTAAATGCTGACAATTCTGAGTTGCATTCTGATTTGCATAGTGATTTGGATTCTAATGTGCATTCTGATTCTGTAAATTTCTCTAGCTTATACTTAGATTCTATTTCTATTTTAGGTAGTTGTAGGTGTAGTGATTTAAATTGTAATGTTGCACATTCTTCATCTCTTTCCTCTTGTGCTGCTAACCCTTCCTCCTCTTTAGCCAAGGATTCTGTCTTTGAGCAAACTGAATTTGTAGGTGCCTCCTTGGATGTGATTCCACAAAAACTAATTCTATCCTCCATTCAACCACCTGCATTGGGGTTGAAGGCTTTACCAGAAAACCTCAAGTATGCCTTCTTGGAGGTAGGAGACAAACTTCCAATCATTGTGGCCAACAACTTGAACCCCAATCAAGAAGAAAAATTGATCAGTTTGCTGAAAAAGAATAAGAAGGCGATTGGGTGGACTCTAGCAGACATTCCTGGAATTAGTCCTTCAGTGTGCATGCACCGAATTCTCCTTGAAGAAGAGATGAAACCAGTGAGGCAACCCCAAAGAAGACTCAACCCCATGATTCTTGATGTGGTCAAGAAGGAGGTAAGTAAGCTCCTCCAAGCTGGTATTATTTATCCTATCTCTGATAGTAAGTGGGTGAGTCCGGTACAAGTAGTGCCAAAGAAAACCGGGGTAACTGTTATAGCAAATGAAAATAATGAGTTAGTGCCTACTAGAGTTCAAAACAGTTGGCGTGTTTGCATTGATTATAGGAAGTTGAACCAAGCAACTAGAAAAGATCATTTTCCTCTTCCTTTTATTGATCAAATGCTTGAGAGACTTGCTGGCAAGTCTTATTACTGTTTTCTTGATGGTTTTTCTGGATATTTTCAAATTCACATTGCACCTGAAGATCAGGAGAAGACTACCTTCACCTGTCCCTTTGATACTTTTGCATATAGACGTATGCCTTTTGGTCTCTGTAATGCACCTGGCACTTTTCAAAGATGCATGTTAAGCATATTTTCTGATTTGTTAAAGGATTGCATGGAAGTGTTCATGGATGATTTTTCTGTTTATGAAGACTCATTTGATGCATGTTTGAAAAATTTGGAGAGAGTACTTGAGAGATGCATAGAGAAAAATTTGGTCTTGAATTATGAAAAATGTCATTTCATGGTAGAGCAAGGAATAGTCCTAGGCCACATAGTGTCATCACGTGGCATAGAAGTAGATAAAGCCAAAGTTGATGTTATCTCTTCTTTGCCTTACCCCGCTTCTGTGCAGGAAGTTCACTCTTTTCTTGGCCATGCAGGATTTTATAGAAGATTCATCAAGGACTTCAGTAAGATCGCTCTACCCCTATCTAAACTCCTCCAAAAAGAAACTGATTTCATTTTTAATGATGCTTGCAGGACAGCTTTTGATGAGTTGAAGAAGCAACTTACCTCCCCTCCTATCATCCAACCTCCACGGTGGGAGCTTCCCTTTGAGCTCATGTGTGATGCCTCAAATTTTGCTGTAGGAGCAGTACTTTCACAAAGAATAGAGAGGAAGTTGTATGTCATAGCCTATACATCCCGTACCCTTGATTCAGCTCAATCAAATTACACAACCACGGAGAAGGAGTTTTTAGCAATTGTTTTTGCTTTACAAAATTTAGATCATATTTGCTTGCCTCCAAAGTAATTGTGTTTTCTGACCATGCAGCACTGAAATATTTGTTGAAGAAACCGGATGCAAAGCCAAGATTGCTTAGATGGATGCTGCTCCTCCAAGAATTTGATGTGGAAATCAAGGATAAGAGTGGGGCAGAGAATGTAGTAGCAGATCACTTGAGTAGGCTTTCTAATCTTCCATTGGAACATCTCCCTGTAAGAGACAATTTTCCAGATGAGTGTTTCCTCCTTTTGCATGGTATTGGTGAGCCTTGGTATGCTGATTTGGTGAATTATCTTGTTGCATCTGAATTGCCTGCATACCAAAATAAACATCAGTTGAACAAATTAAGAAGCGAGGCTAGGTACTATGTGTGGGATGACCCTTATTTATGAAAAATTTGTAGTGACCAAATTATTAGGAGATGTGTTCCAAATCATGAATTTGCATCTGTGCTGAATTTTTGTCATACTCTTGCATGTGGTGGACACTTTGGTCCCCAAAGAACAGCTAGAAAAGTGTTAGATTCTGGTTTATATTGGCCTACTTTGTTTAGGGATGCCTTTGATTTTTGTAAAAACTGTTCTAGGTGTCAAAGAACTGGAAATGTGTCTAAAAGAAATGAAATGCCTCAACAACCTCTTCTTTTTTGTGATGTTTTTGAAGTTTGGGGTATAGACTTTATGGGTCCTTTTCCTGTTTCTTTTGGCTTCATGTATATCTTAGTTGCTGTGGATTATGTGTCGAAGTGGGTGAAAGCTAAAGCCACCCGAACTGATGATTCTATTGTTGTTGTAGATTTCCTTCGTTCACATATTTTCTGCAGATTCGGTGTCCCCAAGGCCATAATCAGTGATCAAGGATCACACTTTTGTAATAGAAACATGCAAGGGCTATTGAAGAAATATGGGGTGGTGCACAAAACCCCCCCCACGTTTATGTACTTTTCATTAGTGTTTGGATGTTTAGAACGATTAATTGGTATTAAGAAGTGAGGCTCCTTGAGTGAATACGACCTGGGGATCACTATACTGCAAATTGCCACAATTCAATTCTGGACGATTTGACATCGTAGTGGCGTGAACCAGAACCAATGGGCAAGCAGAAGTCTCCAACCGAGAGATAAAGCAAATATTAGAGAAAACTGTGCAACCCAACAGAAAAGATTGGAGTAAGAGGCTTGACGATGCGCTTTGGGCCTATAGAACCACTTTCAAGACTCCCATCGGCATGTCTCCATACCGCTTGGTATTTGGTAAAGCATGTCACTTGCCGGTGGAGATTGCACACAAGGCATATTGGGCCGTTAAATAATGCAATATGGACATGACCCTAGCCGGTAAAGAAAGAAAGTTGCAACTTCAAGAACTGGAAGAACTAAGGCTAGGGGCTTATGAGAATGCGCGCATCTATAAAGAGAGGACAAAAGCTTTACATGATCAGAAAATTGAGAAAAAAGAATTTCAAGTGGGAGATAAAGTCCTTCTCTATAATTCTCGCCTCAAGCTAATGCCCGGTAAGCTTCGCTCTAGATGGGTTGGCCCTTTTGTTATTACTAATGTCTTTCCTTTTGGTGCAGTAGAAATTCAAAATGAGGCCACCAACAAGCAGTTCATGGTAAATGGGCAAAGGTTGAAGAAGTTCTACGAGGGCTTCAAAGAAGAAACTGTAGAGGAAATCCAACTCTACAATGTTCCGGCTCCATGATAAGGCCGTACTCTTTCCCTCCTTTTAATTTATGTCCTCCTCATTTTATTTGATGTTTGGTAATAATTTGCATCGAGGACAATGCAATGTTTAAGTGTGGGGGGAGAGAATTTAATTGGAGCTGATTTTCAAAAAAAAAAAAAATTTCTGCTGTCTCCTCTGTTTTCTCTGTTTCTGTCCAGAATTTTTGAGCTGTCTTGCATGAATTTTCTGTACTGATTGGCTACGAATTTTGCTAGTTTCTTTACATGTTTTTAAAGCTTTATATGTCTTCTAGCTGTAGAATTTTATTTGGTGTCTTTCGCATTTGTTTTGGTGTAGTTTTGTGTCAATAAAGCTGAGTCGCCAGAATTTCTGCAGTGCAGAATTTTGCTACTCTGTTTTGCCCGAATTTGATGTTTTATTTTTGAAAAAAAAAATTGATGGAGTTTTGGTGTGGAATTATGCATGATGAAATAGTTAAAGTGTAGATTGACTTAGCATGAAGAGAATTTAGCCTTATTTCTCTAAGGAATTCAAGTTAAATGGCAATGATGTTGATCTTAATGAATTTGTAGTAATAGTCTTTTAGCTGTGAGGATTTGAGCCTAAATGAAAAATGCTATTCTTTCTTTGTGTGCTGCCCTATCATGGATTTTTACTCTAGAATTTGTCTTGAATCTTTGTTAAGGCTACATTACATGTACATGCTTGGAAATGATTTAGGCATTTGTTTCTTATAACCATTCTAGCCAAATAGCCATCCTATGTGTTGTTTTCATTGTGTGCCACTTTGTACCTTACTTCCACCTTTCTTTCTTGTGTTTTCTAGCTCTCTCCCACTTTAAAACAAATCATTTCTTTTCCCCAAACTTAAGATTTGAAGAGCTTTAGAAACATCTTTCTTTTGAAAATAGATTGAATTGGGCATGTGTAAAAAGAAGGATTTATGGGCTGTTTCGAATTTCAGTTTTGCTACTCAAAAACAAAAACAAAAACAAAAAAAAAACAAAAGAGCAAGAAGGAGAAAAGAAAAGTAGCATTGTTGTGCCCAAATTTCAAAGTTCAATCTCTTATAACCTTATTGATTGATGCTCTTATTTCTTTAAGTTATTGTTAAACTTTGTTTTGTGTATTTCTTTCTACCTCTCAATCATTCCTTCACCCAACCTTACACCCTTGCAAAGTCCTAATAATTCAAGCATGTATGTGATTCAAGTAGTGAAAATTTAGATTCTTGACAAGCTTATGGTAGTGAATTCTGTGATAAGTTTAATTTCGAGTGATTTACCCTAGACACTTGAAAGAATAGAGAGTAAACACATTCCTGGTGAGGAGGCTAATTACTTGAATTCATTCGTATCAAATTAAATTGCCATGATGCTTGGAATCTTAGAAATTTAAGATTAATTTTCTTCGAGTGCTAAATCTTTTCAAAATTTTAATTATTCTATTCTAGCATGCTTTCCACACTTTTCCTTTGGTGTCTTTTGGTGTTCTGAATATTATTTTGCCCAGGAGTGCAAAAGGCCAAGTGTGGGGGATTTGATATCGGGCATTTTTATATACTTTTTAGTCCCTATCTTAGTCCTATGGCTATTTCAATGTTGCCAATTCTCTAATTTTATTATGTTTTAAAATTTATTGGGTATAAACTATTTATGGATTGAATGTGTTTCAATTGTGTATTTTTAGAACTTGAATTGTAAAATGCTCAATTTAATTCCTACAAATTTTAATTTTGGAGAGAAAAGTGCTGACATGGACAAAGATGCTGATTTGGATGCTAATGTGGCACTTTTTGGGTGATGCAGATGCTGACTAAGATATGCTGGATGTGGGGCCCACTTGAACTCTTATTCAATGCCATGTAGTCAGAATTTTTGGGCAGAAATATTAATTTTCGTAGGTCAGAAAAGCATGGCTAAAATATTAATTTTGTCATGATATTCTGCTGCTGTTTGTTACTTTTCTGCTGCAGAAATATTAATTCTGCTGCTGCCATACCTATCTGCTACTGCCATACCTATCTGCTGCTGCAGAAATATTAATTCTGCTGTTGTTTTGCTGTCAAAATGCTGCCACATCATGGAAGAAGCATCCAAGGAAGCATCTAGGGTAGAATATTCTAAGGCATTGAAGGGGCATCAGTTTTAGAGAAGAGAACACCTTTTATTTTGTAACCAGAACTTAGGAAATTCGTAGCTCTCTCTTCCTCTCTGTTTTTGCTTCTGTTGTTTGCTGTTTTGCTCTCATGGAGGGCTAAGTTTTCATTGTAATTAGTCACTAGACCACTGGGATGTTGTAGCTTGAACTAAGAATGCAAGCTAAGTGTTTTATTCTCCATTTTCATCTCATTTCGTTTCTGTTTTGCTGTCATGTTTATTTTGCTGTCAAATTCTGATTAGAGCTTGAGAATGTAACATAAACTGACTTATATATAAGACATAACCTTGCTTGACTGATTAGGAAAGTGAGGGAGGTGAAATGACTAGTTAGATGATATATTTAACTTGGTTTGGTTGAGATTTTCCACTGAATGCATCTAATTATAGTAAAGAGATGTTCTTGACTATAATTAGTAGCATTAAATTCTAGATGTTATTCTAGAACCATTTTCATAAAGAACCAAACAATGGAATGAGAACAAAATTGAATCAATGAGTTAGGTAATGATAGTTACACTCCCATGAATCTTAGTGGCTGATTATATAGTCTCTTTACTGTCAATACCTTGCAATTTTTGCTGTTGCTGCTATTACTGTTGCTGCTCTTGTAGTATTTAGTTGCTGTTCTATTTTTATTTTTATTAGTACTACACAAAACCCCCCCCCACGTTTATGTACTTTTCATTAGTGTTTGGATGTTTAGAACGATTAATTGGTATTAAGAAGTGAGGCTCCTTGAGTGAATACGACCTGGGGATCACTATACTACAAATTGCCACAATTCAATTCTGGGCGATTTGACATCGTAGTGGCGTGAACCAGTTAGCTGTACAGGTAGCTCATAATGATGAAAAGAAGGAAGAGGTGGATCACGTGGCCAGAAGAAGCCAACAAACAAGGAAAAGTATAAGGTGAGATTGAGAAATGGCTTCCCTAAGGCCTTGATCTAGATTATTGAATGATCTCATCCAACGGTCTTAAATAGGTCCTGGAGGGAACAATTCCCTCCAGGGCTTGGAGGGAAGCCGTTTCTGTGAGATTGAGCCAACAAACATCATCAATGGTTTAATGTTAGTTTTTAAAATCATTGGTTTAAATTTTAAAATTTGACTGTTTTTATTTTTATTTTTTTATAAAAGTCTTAAAATTTAGACTGTTAATTATAAAAATCAACCGATGAGATTAAGCCAACACATGTCATTGACTCATTGCTCTATGAATTCGTCCCTCTGCTACTGGTCATTTCTTTTCTTTTATTTTTTGTTTTCATGAATTTGAGAACCATTTTTTGTTTGACATGAATAATAGCAGCTCTTGTTTCCATTTTAAACACTAGGTTGTGTATGTACTTCTTCTTCTTTTTTTTCCCTCTAAAAATAATATAATTGTGTTATGAACATGCCACTATAAACTGTATAGGTGGCTCACAATGCTGAAAAGAAGGAAGAGGTGGATCACATAGCTAGAAGAAGCCAGTGGATAAGGAAACGTACATGGTGAGATTGGGAAACAACTTCTTTAAAGCCCTGATCTTGATTGTTGAATGATTTCATCCAATAGTTTAGATTAGGGCCGGGAGGGAAGCTGTTTTCATGAGATTGAGCTAACATGCACTAAAGGAAATAGACTTAACACCTGTAGCTAAATCAGTAGGAAATTAATGAATTTCAGTAAGAAAATTGTTATTCCTACTGAAATTTTTTAGTAGCAGAATCAACAGTCAGTAATTGTTTTCTTACTGAAACATATTTTCTACTAAGCTCTACATATGAATTCTCAGTCGGAAAATGTCATCCAAGCTCGCAACTGCCTACCACATGTATGGGTGCGAAACACACAATTTGTTGCTCCAGATTATATATGGCAAGCAAGATTTGTTGTACACGTGTTAACTCATTAGTTGGTCGACCCTATTAGTATCTCAAGCATTTTTGTGAAAAATTAAAAAAAATATAATTAAAAAATAACAAAATATAAATTTAAAATAATATATATATATATATATATATATATATATATATATATATATATATATATAATTACACAAGAGCGAGTGGGCTTGAGAGCCACACTCTCAAGACTTCAATTGATTTTTTCACATCTGCTTAAAAAAATAAGAAATTTTATAATAATACAAATTTATTATATTTATGTATTTAAATTTTAATTGTTTATTTTTTTAATTATGAAAAGAAAAAACAATTAATTTACATTATATATTTATAATTTTAGTTTAATGAGAGGCTCAAAAATGATTTAAAATTGTTATTGAAAAAATTATCAATTTACAAATTTTGATACAAATGAATTGTTTATTTTTATAAAGAAAATGAAATAATGAATTACAAATTTTTCATATGAAATATTTTAATTATCTTCGTCTTTCATATTTCTACACTTTTCTGCACGAGATGAGAATGAATTTTTCATACGAAATATTTTAGTTGCCTTCGTCTTCCATATTTCTACACTTTTCTGCACCAGATGAGAATGAGAATGCATAGGAATGCTTCAGGAAAGAAATTAATGGGTCCAAATAAATTAATAGGTCCGTTTCTTGCTTCTTGACACATAAAAATTTCTTCCTGTTGACACATAAGAATAAGAATATAAACAAATTAGACAGAAACAGAGAAAAAAAGGAGCGAGGAAATTGAGAAGTATATTGAAAAAAGAATAATTTGATTGGATACTTAGAAGAAGACATAATAAAAACTGCTATATACTATAAATAAAATTAGAAGTGTTAAAACTGTTAAAGCAGAGAAGAATAATAGGAAATAGAAGAGACAAATTATACCATAGAATAAATTTTGTTTTTATTTGTATCTGTATCTCTAAACATATATGAGAACAACCAAAGAAGAGAAAAATGAATAACCAATAAAAAGGAAGATGAATGAGAGAAATTAAAAAAAAAAAGAGTCTCTGTATCTCTGAATATACCTGAGAAGAACCAGAGAAGATGACGATCAATAACCATAAAAGATGAAGATGAATGAGAAAGAAGAAAAAAACAAAAGATAAAGTACGAGAAGACTTAGAGAGAGAAGAAAAAAAGAAAAGATAAAGTACGAGAAGACTTAGAGAGAGAAGAATTCTTATATAAAAGAATTAGGTGGCATGATGAATATTTTTAACCTGTGTAAAATTTTATGCTCGCGTCAAAATATAAGGCTGGAAGAAATAATATTTCATGAGATAATTTGTATGCATTATTTATTTTATAGTCAATTAGAGAACATGTAATAAGTAATATTAGTTGAATCAGGATATACATGTGTCAGTAATGAATTTTTTCAACTTTATAATATATTATAATATTTTTAATTATGTTAATGATAAAAAATAATTGAATAGTTTATTATTTTAATATAAAATTAGCTTTAACATTTCTAGAAATAAAGTTTTATATATTTTATATTATTTGTATGTTAACGTATAAGTCATTATTTGTATATTTATTGATAAAAATAATTATATATATAAATTGTATTAAATATTCAAATACATTTATAAATTAGCATAACTAACTAGTAAATTACATTAAATAAATAGTTCATTAGTCCCTAGAAAACAATAATAAAAATCAAATTAAAAATATTGTATAATACTTATTTCTGCTCTTCATCATCATTTTCTTCATCCTTATTATTGTTGCTTCGAATATTGTCAGTTATTGGAATATCGATAGTAATAAAAAAATTGGAAACATTGTTTAAAAATGTTATATCTGGTCAATACACATCTGTGTTTCCTTTATCACTTGAACTAGCAAAAAATAAGTGTTGTGGTGGATGAGGGGAGAACAAAATCCTTGCATTGCATTGGGTCTAGTATTCATTGTAATAATTTGACTACTTAGTTCCCCTACCTTTTCTTCATATCTTTTCAGTTCTTTTTCATAAGATTTATTCAGACAGTGAACAAATGTATCTTTTAAAACTTGCTAAAATTTTTAGAAGTGAGTCCAATCAAGCTACGATTGGCCTTCTTGTATATGAAATTCATCAGTTGCAGTACTAACTATTTTGGATGCCTCAACTTCTAAACCATATATGTGCCCTTTTTTCCTGCTACTTTCAGTCATAAATCAATATCCGATAATTACTATTCAGAGCTACGTGAAGATTGATGTAGCCTTTGATATTCCACCTTTAAGAAAAATGAAATTATATAATTAGACTGCATAATAAAATATATATCATATACGATTATACAAAAAATAACAATTACAATTGTTGCCTCGAATTTTTTATCAACCCATCTTTGATCAGTCTTATTCTGATAAGTTTGAAGAAATAACTCAGATGCAATAGGTTCCCTATCCAATTTCTTTGTCTAAGGTTCAAGATAGAGAGAGAGAGAGAGAGATATATATATATATATATATATATATATATATATATATATATATATATATATATATATATATATATATATATATATATATATATATATATATATATATATATATATATATATATATATAAGCATGAGATATAATGATGAAATAGTAAATAAATATAATAAAAAATTAAATTAATTACCAGTCTTTTTCTATGCTCTACCATTGAAATAAAACCTCCAGTGTGGAGAGATGAGCCAAATCCACTAAAGTCGTAAGATCTATTTTTTTTTCTTTTGTTCACTAACTTGTTTGAAATGTGGTGTTCCCCATTTATTACACAATTGATTCCAAACAGATTCTTTAATCCACGTTGGTTTTTTATTTTTCTTATACGTTGTGTATATCATATCTTTTAAGTGTGTTGACGCACAATATTTCTAATTATTTTGAATAGAGCCTTCATGTAGTGGTGACCAAATATGATATTTCTAACAAATACGATTTATAATTAATAATAGATTATGATGTGAGGTAAAAGATTGTAATAGATAAAGATAATGAAATTACACTTAAAATTCCAGCCACCACAAGTTTCACAGTGATTCAAGTACATCCCTCCAACATGTGTATGGTCTACATATGTTGCTTTAATGATGGACACAATTTGATCTCAAATCTGATTATAGTTTGGAGAAAACCTTATTTACAATAAATTTAAAATATACTTAGCAGATTTAAAAATATGTATGCTGACCAATTTTTAAATAGAATAACAACTATGATTGATAGAAAAAAAAATATATTACTCTATTTCATCTGGACTAATGAGGTCCTTTTTTATTATGTTGCTATCTTCTTTGTGCACTGTGGGTTGTGACCTCTATTGGTATTGGAGAGGATCAAGATAGGGTTGGAACTAGATGTATGGGGTTGGGCTTAAATGTGGAAAGGAAGTCTGGGAATACGAAGAAGAATATGAGTTATGATATGATTAAGACATCATTAGTGAGTTAACTGGGACTTGAAAAGAAGTATGTGGCATATTATATGCCATGACGCAAGTAGATAAAAGTTTGAAGGAGGATTTGAAGGGCCGAAAAAAGAAAAAGGGTAAGGAAATGGTGGCCATGTAGTTGGTATTTTCGTGACATTTTCAGTGCTGGTGTTGGAAGAAGAAGAAGGATTCTGAGGTTAATCATTACTATGTATTCTTGATATTTGTCTGTTGGACAAATTTTCTTGCTCCTGTGCTCCATCACTGGACATGTTGGCAAAACTACACATGCTGGCAAAACTGCAAGAGTATTTGAGATAACTGTAATGGAGATGAGGAAACTCAGATTTGATGAAAATGGGATAATGAATGTGGGTTGAGATGAAAATGAAGGTGAAGAGAAAAGTAATTTTTATAGGCAAAAAGTGTTAATAAATAAATGATGTAAACTTAGATAATATGTCATATCTCAAAGATATGGGCTAAAATATTTATGAATATTCTTTATATTCTTTCTAACAAGTACGTTGGGATCCACAAACACTATACTTATTTTTTAAAAAAAAGATATTAACAGACTTTGAATTGGAAAAAAGATATCGACAACTATTAGAAATAATTATTTGATGTTAGACGTTTATCAATTATATTTTATATTAACAATTAAAAAATATATTAAAAATTATTTTATTAATAGATTTTTTTTCTTATAACATAGTTAAATAATCAATTTTATTCATTTAATATATAAATAGTTGTTATAAAAAAATATAGTAGAGATAATATATATATATATATATATATGACAAATAAAAAACAATATAATTGAATAAATGATGAGGAATAAGATATTAGAGTATATATGAATATTATGATCATCATTAAATAAAAATCACAAGTTACAACATTAAAAATTATCTCAACATCAAAAATTATTTTGTCAAGTGTTACACACTAGACATGCATACATGAAAATAAACATCTTTTCACTGTCACTCTCTAGCTCCTCATACTTTCAAGTCTTCATACTTTCTTACACTTAAGATACTTTCTCTCTCTTTCTAAACAAACATGAGTGATATTAGTGAATTTGCAGGTCCACTTAATCCCTGTTTGTTATTCTTGCAAAACTATCATATTTCTGATATAGTGGAGAAAAGTGATGAAGTATTATTTATTTAAATTACATATGTGTATTACAATTTTTTTCTATATTTTTGTTCTGAATTCCCTTTCTTACTATTATTTTTTTTATCCTTTGAAAAATCATGTATTGATGGTTAGAAAATAGACTAATGACTGATTTCTTCATCATCCACCTCACGCTATGGTACCACTTCTTATACAAGCTGGATTTTATGAAGCTTCTATGCTAGGAGATTTTGAATTTAGTCATGATCTAATTTTTGCATTTATGGAAAGATGGCGTCTGGAGACCCATACATTTCATTTGACTGTAGGTGAGATGACAATTACATTAGAAAATATAGGAATATTACTGGAACTTCCATGTGTAGGAAGACTGGTATGTGGCAATCCATAAATATCAAGTGTGTCATATTTATGTACTAACACTTTTGGAGTTAAACCGCCCGAATCAGAGATAAGTGGACAAATACTATTGTTGAAGTGGCTAGTAGACACATTTGGTGAGCTAAAGGGGTAGATCACTCCACATTAGCATGATATATTAGAGCATAGATCTTGCAATTAGTAGGCAGATACTTGATGCCAGATAAATTTGGAACTTATATCAACTTGAAATATCTCTATTTTATTATTGATTTCCATGAGTATGGATGGATGTCATAGGACTCGGCTATATTGGCATTTTTGTATGGAGAGCTTTGCAACGCAACCTTAATAGACACCAAACAAATTGTTGAATGCATCACCCTCTTACATATCTAGATCTAGCCAAGATTTTCTTTTATTGCAGGAGATGTTATGATCTAACCAAATCCTCCACCTCTAAATTATTTACTACGACTATCTTTGGGTTACAAGTATATTTTCTTTATTGATATATTTCTGCTGGGTAATGTGTATTTATTTAATTACTAATTTATTTACATTTATATAGGTGGATGAGGGCTTACCTACCTCAAATGCCCCAAAACATTATACTTTGTATATACAAAGAGATATTAGATTTGATGAAAAATGAGATTGAGGTATATATAATAAATTTACTAATATAATTTATCGAATATACTAACGTTTAGTCAAAATTTTGTAGATTCGATGGACCCCATATGAGGAGGTCTTACAATGTTGTCATATTGGGACAGAAGTAGGTCGGGCTGTAGTGCCGATGTTTTGCTTCCACATTTGTGAGCTCCAATATCCTGAACGTGTTCTACACCAATTTGCACGGGTGCAAGAAATCCCTAAAAACTTCTCTGGTGGGATAGAGGCTTAGGACAAGTTTCATTCAGTAAAAGTTTTGCACAACAAGGACTGGTAAAAAATTTTCGAAAAGGGCATCGCTGGATGGAATAATTGGCAAGAAGAAGTAGTAAACACTGACTTTGCAACCGAAAGCTTGAGACCAATGTCTCCTTATATGCAGTAGTACTCTATGCACACTTGTCGGTTCATTGGTCAAGATTTAGGAGTGATAAATCACATGGTAAAATATAAACTTTTATCTTGTTGAATTAACTGAAATTCATATTTGTTTATAATTAATAATTACATCTTTTCAACTTTTATTTAGGCTAGCTTAGCACAATTGATGGAAAGTATGACTCTCTAGCAGCCTGATAGCCAGTACGTGTAGAAAATAGAGACTAGTTTGCGAGAAATATAACGAGTTGCATATACTAGAAAGCCTAGATGTCTCTCTAGACAAGCTTATGGTAACGAAGCTAGTAGCAATAATGCTACTGGTGGCACTAGTGCTGTTGGTATCAACCAAAGAAGGAGGATAAAGAGACCCCTTAAGGCGGTAGAAAAAGAAATAAAGTGAGGAGGAGATGACAATGAGTAAAAATACATACTATATTAATATTAGGTGGATTTTAGTTACAAGTTATATTTATTGATAAAATAACTGAGTTTTTGAATGTATTTTGAATTATATTGTATGTTGAATTTTTTTTAGTTAATTGTCGTTTTATTTTTAATATGTTGCAATACCTCTTTTTTGAGAAAAAAATTGAAGAAATTAAAAAAACCCAAAAAAAATCAACCAAAACAATAAAATGTAATTTGAACAAAATAAAAAAATTCTAAAAAATAAAAATATAACAAATAAAAAAATTTGAAAAAAATAAAAAAAAATGGCCCCATATGCCCATCACGAGCATTTAGTGCAGGAGTCTTTGCACCGATGAGTGCCGGTGAGGGGCCCCTACATTTTATTATTTTTGGATTTTCAATTATTTTTTAGAATTTTTAAATCATTTTTGTTTTTTATTTGTACTTTTTAGATATTAATTTTTTTTGTTTTTAATTTTTTATTTATATTTAATTTGTTCAATTTATTTTTTTATTTTTTCATCAATGTCATATTTTTTTAATCTTTATTTTATCTTTAAAATGTAACATTTGAATTATTAATTTTCTGTTAAAAAATATTAATTTATGCAAATATAACATTTTACAAAGTGTAATGAAAGAGAGTGAGGAATGAACATATATATTTTAGTTATAAGTTGTATTTATTGTGTAAATTAAATGTGTGTTTAAATATATTTTGAATTATGTTGTATGTTAATTTTTTTAATTGTGGTTCATCATTATTTTAATTTTTTTATATGTTGCAATTCCTCTTTTTTGAAAAAAATTGAAAAAATCCAAAAAAATAACAAGAAAAAGAATAAAATGAAATTTGAACAAAATAAAAAAAATTCTAAAAAATAAGAAATATAACAAATAAAAAAATGGAAAAAAATAAATAAAAGGGGTGCAGGAGTCCCTGCATTGAGTGGTCATTTGGAGCAGGAACTCTTGCACTAATGAGTGCCTATGAGGGTACATGGGGGCCAACTCACCTCCATTTTTTTATTTGGTTTTTAATTTTTTTTGGAATTTTTAAATTATTTTTATTTGTATTTTTCGGATATTAATTTTTTTAATTTTTGATTTATATTTAATTTGTTCAATTTTTAATTTATTTGTTTTATTTTTCATCAATGTCATATTTTTTAATCTAATTTTTTACTTTTTATTTCTTTTATGCGTGTAATATTAAATATAAGATTTGAATTATTAATTTCTTGTTAAAAAATATTAATTTATCCAAATATAACATTCTCCAAATACTTGAGGTGTGTAATGAGAGAGAATGAGGAATGAGCACATGTCGATAACAACACTAATAATAAAAAAAAATGTTGATAAGAACAAATGAACAAGTAGTTATACACATTTTCTTTGTGGGTTCACTGCACATGCTTTCTTTTTTTTTTTTAGAAAATTTATTTTATGATGCGAAATGAGAGTGAGGGTGACAACTGAGAAAATAATGATGGAATGTGGTAGATAAAAATGGATGGTGAGAATTGATGAGAAAATAGAAATAATGAGAGTAGATAAAGATATGACAATACAATGCCAGTAAGAAAAAGTTGCGTAAAGTAAAAACAAACAGAAAAAGCAGATAGGAAAAAGATCACACTTTTACTAATACCTATAAAAATCTTAGAGTTGGAGTTTCTAGATGTACTGCCCACTATTTGTTTATTGTATTTTTCATATTCCTTTAATTTTTATTTTATATTAATATTATCATAACAAATGAGGGCAGTAGAGCATACCTTGTTTTTTTTTTTTTTGATTTTTTAATAACAAAGGACAATAATAAATAATTACCAAAAATAAATGTCAGTTGATTAGTAAGACTACAAATTAAATAAATAAGACTTGATGAGTAAGAATATGGAAATGGATGAATTACAATGATAGATAAGAATAAATGAGGGTAAATAAAGATAACGAGGGGAGATAAATATGAGTATAATGAAAAGAAAAAAGATGAGAATTGATGATATATTAATTAACTTACTCTATCTATATTAAAATTTAGAAATGACAAAGTGGAGAAAAAGTAAAAAAGGTAGATATTCTTAGAAGAAAAAAAATCACACATCTAATTTACAAGAAAGTGAAGAAAAAATTACACCCATCAGAGGCCATATAAATATGATGGGTGTCATATCATATCTTTGAACAAAATTATAATTACTACGGAGTCTCTCTTCCAAGATAGTAATTTTTGTTTTAGAGTCCTTGTTTAAACTTTTTGCTCAGTTAACACTTTACATTGCTCTTACTAAGGAAAAATGACATCCCTTCTCATCGGACATGGATATACAATAAATTAAATCCTGGTCGAAAAGGTTACACAGAAGAATTTTTGCACGGTGTTAAGGAGTTTGTTGCTTTTGCTCAAAGACATGCATCAGATGGAAAGATGAGGTGCTGCTAGCCAAAACACAAAAATAGAACCTATATGGATGTAGAGGATGTAAAAGTCGACCTTTATAAAAGAGGTTTGTAACCAAGATACTAGTGTTGGACATCTCACTGTGAGATTAGTGGTGAAGCCACAACTTCTACTATTAATAACGTTGCAAGTTCTTCGACATTCCTTGATGGCGAAGGAGATTCGAGATATCAAGTCATGATCTTGGATGCAACTTGACAAAATTTTGATATCAAATATGACTCTGACCCAGATAATAAAGACACTAGCAATTTAAACACCGACCAACCTCCAAATCCAGAATCTTAGATGTTCTTTGATTTGCTAAACGTCTACCAGAGGCTACTTTGGCCGTGTTGTACCAATCACTCAGAGTTGTCTGTTGCGGTTAGAATGTTAAGTCTTAAAATCCAAAGGAAACTTTTCAAGGCAGTCTTTCAATGATGTGGCAAGCTTTATGGGAGAGATTACTCCCACTGATAATCTCATGCTAAAAGATTGGTACAATATAAAAGGACTGATATTCAAACTTAGCCTGTTAGTCTAAAAAATATCAAAGTCTATGTGAATGGGTGCATGCTGTTCTACAAAGAGGAGAAGCTAGCATATAAATTTTGTAAGGCATATCGATATCAAGAAAATCAATTTGGGAGAAGATAAAGGGCTAAACCAGTTCCAGTGAAAAGGATGTATTATCTGCCTCTCATTCTTAGGTTGCAAAGACTTTATGCCTCAATGAGTTCAGTTAAGCAAATGTGATGACATTGTAATAACATAAGAGATGTAGGTATGTTGGTCCATACTTCAGATGGGGAAGCATGGAAACACTTTAATAGTGTATCTAGATTTCACTAGTGAGCCACGCAATGTTAGGCTCAGTCTGTGTACAGATGAGTTTACCTCTTACAGTCAACACAATATACCATATTCATGTTGGTCGATTATAGCGACGCCATATAACCTACTACCAAAGATGTGCATGATTGCACTGTATATGTTCCTTACAACCATTATACTTAGCCCATGTAATCCAAAGGCTGGCATTGACGTGTATTTGTAGCCACTCATTAAAGAGTTGAAACTGTTATAGGACGGCGTATCCAACTTCGATGTTTCAACAAAGCAGAATTTCTAAATGCAAGTAGTGTTGATGTGGACAATAAATGACTTTTCAGCATATGGAATATTGTTAGGGTGGAGTACTGTAGGTAAGTTGGCATGTCCTTACTGTATGGACAACTCAAAAGTATTTACTTTGTAACATAGGAGAAAGAACACTTGATTTGATTGTCATCACTAATTTTTGCCTCTGATCATGCTTTTAGGAGGAATAGAGATGCGTTCATCAAGAATCGAATTGAACATGATCTCCCGCCGCCTGTATTAATTGGGGGGAATTATAGGAAGAAGTTAGAAGACTCCCTAAAGTTGTTGAAAGTGAGCTTTCCAGGGCTCAAGATTATGGGTTTGAGCATAATTAGACAAAACAGAGCATTTTTTGAAAGCTCCCTTATTGGAAAAGTCTTTTGATCCATCACAATCTAGATGTCATGTACATAGAAAAAAATATGTTTGATAATATATTTAATACTGTAATGGACATCCAAGTAAAGACAAAAGATAACCTTAAGGCAAGAATGGATCTGGTGGAGTACTGCAGGTGTCGTAAATTAGAGTTACAAGACTTAGGTAACGGCTGAGTGATTAAGCCAAAAGCTAAATTCACATTAATGCTAGAGCAGAGAAAAGTCATCTGCAAATGGGTGAAAGATTTAAAAATGTCTGATGGATATTTTTCAAATTTGTTGAGATGTATTAACGTGAAAAATGGAAAATTATTTGGAATGAAGAGCCATGATTGTCACATTTTCATAGAATGTTTATTGCCAATCTCTTTTAGCACATTGTTTGAGCAAGTTTGGAAGCCTATCACTGAGATAAGCCAATTTTTCAAAGACTTGTGTTTAGCAAAGTTGAAAGTGGACAAGTTGACATAAATAGAATACAATATTCCTATCATCCTTTACAAGCTAAAAAAAAATATTTCCCTCTGCATTTTTTGACCCGATGGAACATCTACCTGTCCATCTCTCATATAAGGCTTGAGTTGGTAGACCGGTACAATACCGATGGATGTATCCTTTTGAGAGGTATTAAATCATTCATTACTATTATTTTTTTATATTATTTTAATTTAGCATGATTTAATACTAACCACACTATTTCTTTCAAATGGAAAAGTCTCTAAACAAAATTAAGAAGACAATAAGGAATAAAGCTCAGGTGGAAGGTTCTATTTACGAGACTTATTTGGCACAAAAGACATCATATTTTTGTTCTTACTACTTTGAATTCCACGTGCATTTAATGAGAACAAAAGTTAGTCGAAATGCCTATGTACAAGAAGGGACAAGCCACCCAATGACATTATTAATTTTTAACCAATTTGGACATCCCTCAAGAAAGAATGTCACTAGATATTTGAATGATAGAGGATTTATATCATTTCTATGTCTTTCACAATTGTGATGAATAAAGTCATATCTTGAGTAAGAAATATTCTATACTTGGTGATGATGTGACTACATTTAATCAAACATTTTGTAAGTATTATGTATACTCACTGACTTCACTTTTGTACCATAGCAATTTTAAACAATATCATAGAAGTTTAAATCCCTACTTCACTGCAGGTGAAATTGATAAAATTGTTGAACAACATTTTGACTTCTGGTTAAAAAAAACTTGTAAGTGGCCTAACGATTTAATTAGATTAAATATAATACATATTGGTTTATTTTTCTGCGCAGAACATTAACTATTCATTGCTCACTTGAACTAGGCACATATTCAACCTTAGGTTTTCAGTAATTCATATATCAGGGACTTGGGTTGCAGATCATTTAGAAAGATAGAGATGTGGTCAATATATTTTGTAAATGGATACAAATTTCACACAAATTTTTGGAGCATTGGCAAGAAAACAATCAACAGTGAGGCATGCGTTAAAGGAACCAGAGTAGATGGTGGAGAAAATAATTATTTTGGGGTCCTCAAAGGGGTCATTCAATTATAGTATTTTGGTGAACCTACAAAAAAGATTATTTTATTTTATTGTAATTGGTTTAATCCAATATTGAATCATGACATTATAGAATTACAAAAATTAGACATACAAGAAGATATGAAAATTTTGATCCATTTGTCTTTGCTCACCAGGCGACACAAGTATATTTTGTACTTTATCCGATCAGAAGTAAAGTGAAATCAGACTAGTGGGTTGTCATAAAAACTAGGCCAAGAAGTCTAGTAGACAACTAAGAAAGACCAGAAGTTGCCTACCAGAATAAACAATCTCATATTTCTGTTGTATATAGTGATTTATTAAATGATAATTTACAAGAGCATGGACACTATAAAGAAATAACTTATGAAAGCGAAGGAGAGGGGGAACATCAAAACGAATAGACAGAGGAAGAAAGTGGAGAAGAAGACGAAAACAAAAATACAGATAAAAATCAATTTCAAGATGAAGACGAAGAAACAAATGAAGAAACTGAGAACAATTTTGAAAGTGATAATTAATTTTTTTCATATTGTAAAATAAATATTTTTATTTATTGATCTCTCTTCTATATACTCACATTGACTTACATTTTTTCTCCTATGAAAATTTATAAACTTAATGAATATTAATACAATCATATTCACTTAAAAATATTTCATTAATCTTTTATAATTTTATAAAAATAACACATCATAACAAATTATTTTAAAAAATATATTAGGTGCTCATTATTTTATATTCTTCTCACTATTCAAAAACTTTAGATAACTCTTCTCTAATTTAATATGTAATTTTTTTTATTTTTTTTATATATAATATTTTAAATTTATGCCTCTGTTAGTTTTTAATTATAATTTTTTTATATTTTTTACCTTAATAATAATTAAAAATATTGTAAACATGACAATATTATATAAACATAACAATATATTTTAAAATTTTTAATATTTTTCTTATATTTTTTAATTGACATTTTTTTCTTCATAATTAAAAAAATCTACATAAATATAATAAATTTATAAATTCAGATTATTTTAATATTTTTTATTTTTAAAAAAATCTAAAAAAATTTAAAAATATAAGCTCTCGAGTACAGTTTATACCTTTATTATTTTTAAATTATAATTTTTTATACTTTCTAGCTTAACAATAATTAAAAATAATATAAACATAACTATATTATATAATTTTTTTTAATACAGATTTGTTCTTATAAAAGATTTAAAAGAATGTCTTATAAAATCTTTTTATTTTTGTGGAATCAACATAAGATTTGTATATAAATAAAGCATAATAAATTTTAAATATATTATTATTTTATTATTATATATGTTGGTATAAAATAAAGTGTATATATATATATATATATATATGTTTCACACACACACACACACTCTCTCTCTCTCTCTCTCTCTCTCTCTTAAGAACATTTTTTTTTGGGTCTCCATCTCCAAATATGCTCGAGAGTTGCCATCTCAAATTCTAAAAAATATATTTTAAAATATATGTAACATAAATTAGTGGGTATCTAGTAAAATTATTTTTACAATTAAAAAAGATTTATATAATATTATTATACTAAGTTAAAAATATAAATATTACAACTAAAAAATTAATACATGTAAAAATATAAAATATGATTTATAAAAAAACAATATAACTACTGGCTAGCTCGAGAGCCAGTGTCTTGAGAGTGTACTCAAGAGTTAGTGTCTCGAAATAGAGCACTCTCGAGACACTGACTCTCGAGAGAACTATCTCAAGACACTGTAAACTAATTGTATTATTTATTATTAATTTTAATTTTTTAAAATTTTATTCATTGTATAAAAAAGTCTCATGCATGTTATATATATATATATATATATATATACTAATATTCAGCTGGAGGCGCATAGTATGAATATTTCCTACAACTATTTAGTGAATGCATCAGTCAAAAAATTTCAGTGTGAGTGATGATGCGAACAGATGTATATTTCTACTGAATAGCAGTAGAAAAAATGGGGAGAGTAGTCGCAAATATATTCAGTAAAAATTAGTATGAATTTTTCAGTTGTGAACTATATGTATTCTCATAGTGACGAGTCATCAATGGTTTAATGTTAGTTTTTAAAATCATTGGTTTAAATTTTAAAATTTGATTGCTTTTATTTTTATTTTTATTTTTTTATAAAAGTCTTAAAATTTAGACTATTAATTATAAAAATCAACCATTGAGATTGAGCCAGCATGCGTCATTGACTCATTGCTCCTTGAATTCATCCCTTTGCTATTATTCTTTTCTTTTCTTTCATTTTCTGCTTTCGTGAATTTCAAAACCATTTTTTGTTTGACATGAATAATAGCAGCTCTTGTTTCCATTTAACCACTAGATTGTGTTGGTACTCCTTTTTATTCTCTCTAAAAATAGTATACTTGTGTTATGAACACGTCACCATAAAAGTTAGTTTTGCTAGCTATACAGGTGGCTTACAATGCCGAAAAGAAGGAATAGGTGGATCACATGATCAGAAAAAGCCAACGGATGAGGAAAAGTACATTGTGAGATTGGGAAACAACTTCTCTAAAGCCTTGATCTCAATCATTGAATGACTTCATCCAACGGTCTAAATCAGGACTTGGAGGGAATTGTTTCCTCCAGGGCCTAGAGGGAGGCCGTTTTCGTGAGATTGAGCCAACACATGTCATCAATGGTTTAATGTTAGTTTTTAACATCATTGGTTTAAATTTTGAAATTTGTTTGTTTTTATTTTTATTTTTTTATAAGAGTCTTAAAATTTAAACTATTAATTATAAAAATCAACCGATGAGATTGAGCCAACATGCGTCATTGACTCATTGCTCTATGAATTCGTCCCTCTGCTTCTGTTCATTTTGTTTTGTTTTATTTTCTACTTTCATGAATTTTAGAACCATTTTTTATTTGACATGAATAATAACAGCTCTTGATTCCATTTTAAACACTAGGTTGTGCAGGTACTTCTTTTTTTTTTTTCTCTCTAAAAATAGTATACTTGTGTTATGAATACGCCACTATAAAAGTTAGTTTTGCTAGCTATACAAGTGGCTCACAATGCTAAAAAGAAGGAAGAGGTGGATCATGTGGCCAGAAGAAGCCAACAGATGAGGAAAATTACATGGTGAGATTGGGAAATGGCTTCCCTAAAGCCTTGATCTCGACCATTAAATGATTTCATCCAACGATTTAGATCAAGGCCTGGAGGGGATTGTTTCTTCCCAGGCTTGGAGGGAAGCCATTTTCATGAGATTGAGCCGACATACGTCATCAATGGTTTAATGTTAGATTTTAAAATCATTGGTTTAAATTTTAAAATTTGATTTTTTATTTTTATTTTTATTTTTTTATAAAAGTCTTAAAATTTAGATTGTTAATTATAAAAATCAACCAATGAGATTGAGCCAACACGCGTCATTGACTCATTGCTCTTTGAATTCGTCCCTTTGCTATTGTTCATTTCTTTTCTTTCATTTTCTACTTTCATGAATTTCAAAACCATTTTTTTGTTTGACATGAATAATAACAGCTCTTGTTTCCATTTTAAACACTAGATTGTATAGGTACTTCTTTTTTTTCCCCCTCTAAAAATAGTATACTTGTGTTATGAACATGTCATTATAAAAGTTAGTTTTGCTAGCTATACAGGTGGCTTACAATGCTAAAAAGAAGGAAGAGGTGGATCACCAGAAGAAGCCAACGAATAAGGAAAAGTACATGGTGAGATTGTAAAATGACTTCTCTAAAGCCTTGATGTCGACCGTTGAATGATTTCATCCAATAGTCTAGATCAGGATTTGGAGGAAATTATTTCCTCTAGGGCCTGAAAGGAAGCCGTTTTCGTGAGATTGAGCCAACACGCGTCATTAATGGTTTAATGTTAGTTTTTAAAATCATTGGTTTAAATTTTAAATTTTTCTTTTTTTTTATTTTTTATAAAAATATTAAAATTTAAACCATTAATTATAAAAATTAACTAATGAGATTGAGCCAACAAACGTCATTGACTTATTGCTCTCTTAATTCGTCCCTTTGCTACTGTTCAATTCTTTTCTTTTATTTTTAGCTTTCGTGAATATGAGAATGATTTTTTGTTTGACTTGAAGGCTAAATAATAGCGGCCTTTGTTTCCATTTTAAACACTAAGTTGTGTAGGTACTTCTTTTTTTTTTTGGCAAAAATGTATTATATGCTCCTAACGTTTATCCCGATTTTCATTTACGCCCCTAAAATTTTTTTTGCCCAATTATGCCCTTATTCTTTCAATTTTTATCATATATGTCTTTTTTTGTGAACTTCGTCAATATGTTAACGAAAAATGATGACTGGGATCCTACATGGCAAAATTATTTGGCCACATCACCTGCCATATAGACTAATACTCCAAAATCACAAAAATACACTTCTAATAATTTAAAAAAAAATTCTTCTCCCTCTTGCTTTCTCTCCATCTGCACTTACTCTCTCTCTATCTTCCTCCTCCCCTCATCCTCTATTGACCATAGCCATCTGCCCTCCACCAAATCCATACTTTTTTCCCACCTTATCTCTTTCCTCCTCTTTTTTCTCTCTCTTCAAACTCCACGGCCTCAAATCCTCCACCCACCATCCTCAATACGCCACCCTTCCTCTTTTCTCCTACAACGCTGATTCCACTCCTCACTCTCTAGTCACTTCCTTCGATTTCAGCAAGCCCCAAATCGAGAAGCTTTTGAAATCATCCAAGGTTCTTGTTGTTAAGATTTCTATTTACAACGGTTGCAGAATTTCATCTTCGGATTCAACACCACTAAGCCATTGGGGAAAATTTATATGTTGTTGGATCTTTCCATGGCAGAGTCTCTGAAAGATTCGAAAATTATTTGCTGTTGGATCTCTCCATGTCAGAGATCAAAATTTAGGATCTAGGTCGTCTGTATCAGATTCAAAAAGCTGGTTGCGATCTCTAAAATCTTAGAAGGACCCATTTGTTTTGGACTGCAATTTGCAATTTCTTAGGGGTGCGCTCATCAAAACCTAAAGCCTTCTTGTTCTCTTGCAGGTCATCATCTTCTGGAGGAGAGAAAGAGGAAGAGGAAAGAGATAAGGTGGGGAAAAGGGAAGGATCTGGTGGAGGGCAAATGGCTATGGTGAAGAAAGGATGAGGGGAGGAGGAAGATATAGAGAGAGACTAAGAGCAAACAGAGAGAGGAAGAGGGAGAAGAATTTTTCTTTTAAATTATTAGAAGGGCATTTTTGTAATTTTAAAGTATTAGTCTCTGTGAAAGGTGATGTGGCAAAATAATTTTGCCATGTAGAATCCCAATCATAATTTTTGTTAACATATTGACGGAGTTAACAAAAAAAGACATATGATAAAAATTGAAAGAATAGGGGCATAATTAGGCCCAAAAAAAACTTTCAGTATATAAATAAAAACCGAGGTAAATATTAGAAGCATACAATATCCTTTTGCCTCTTTTTTTCTCTTTAGAAACAGTATACTTGTGCTATGAACACATCACTATAAAAGTTAGTTTTGCTAGCTATATAGGTGGCTCACGATCATGTGGCCAGAAGAAGCCTACGGTAAGATTGAGCCAACACGCATTATCAATGGTTTAATGATGGTTTGATCTAATGTATGTTTTTAAAATCATCGGATTAAATTTTAAAATTCAATTTTTTTTTGTTTTTGTTTTATTTATAAATTTTAAAATTTAAACTATTAATTATAAAAAAAAGTTTTGTTTTTGTCCCTCTGCTACTGTTCATTTCATTTCTTTTATTTTCTGCTTTCGTGCATTTCAGAACCATATTTTGTTTGACATGAATAATAGCAGCTCTTGTTTCCATTTTCTTTCTGCGTTGACTAGTCTTAATTACAACTTGATCCCTCACTAATTATTGGCCAAAAAACGTCATGATTTATCTAATATAATTTAATTTGAAAGCGAAAACTTCAAATTGTTGTCAATTTGCTCTTTTCATCTTGTGACATATCCGCATGCGTTGGAGGATGAATCAAATGTCGCGTGACACGTGACTGTTATTAATATGAACGTATCGGACTAAATAATGCAATTTCTGTTGGTATCATCCCATCAAAATGCTTATAAATTGCCATTGCCTGTACAAATGATAAGCTTTTAAATTGTGGTTTTAAAAATATTTTAACTGAGACCAAAGTATTAGGGCCTGTTTGGTTTGAGCATTTCCTGTTTTCATTTTCACTAAAAACAGAAAATAAACTTGAAAATACGTTTGGTTGAGTTAACTGAAAACGTTTTCTTGAAAATATTTTTTAAAATAAGCCTAAATTTGAAAATACAAAAAAGATATTTTCAGTATTTCAAGAAATGCATTTCAAGAAATAAAAATTAAAAATAAAAATAAGAAATGTTTTCACAAACCAAATAGACCATAATATATTTTATCAAATTTAATAAAATTTTCAATTACTCATAATTGCATTTTGTCATTTGAATTAAATTCTCCTCCTTCTTAGATAAGTAATCTTATATATTAATTAATAGTTAGTTGAGATTTTTTTTTCTTTGGTAGTGTTTAAATTTTATGTAAATGTGTTTTAGTTTAAGAAAAATTATTTATTTTCATTTAATGTTTTTTAAAATAAATTGGTCCTGGTCCAATGAATCAATGATTGATGGGGATGAGAAAAGTTTGAGTTCATCGCATGTTTAAATTGGATGAGGATCTAATTATATTCATGCACTTGAAAATCTTTCAAAAGGAATCATTTTATATTATTTTAAAGTTGAGATTCATATACAAAATTTTATTCGTCTAAAGTCATAGTAAAAACTGACAAGTCTGAGTCAGCGATTATTTAAGATGGTATTTCATTTTTACTTCTACAATATATTACATTTGTTAACAAATATAAATAACTGCTATGTATCGTTATGTGATAAGGGTATGCATTGGTGCATTTTTGGATCTTAAATTGCAAAGGAATTTACAGCAAAGCAAGTATCTCAAACAAGGTTTTCATAACCGGACTGGTTATTGAAGCAGAGGGGGCACCAGTTCAAAATTTAATAGTCGGACCATGGTCGAACCATGGTTGAACTGGTAGTAATTAAAAAAATAAAAAAATAAAATATATACATAAAAATAGTAAAATAAGTTATTTCAAATAACTATATAATTATAATTACATCTCAACATATCATAATTCATATATGTGCAAATGTAAAATTAATTAAAAATAATATTTAATGTTCAATTATACAAAAAATGTTTTAACAAGATAACATATTCAAATAAATATTTACAACTAACAACAAAAATAAATCAATTAATAAAAAAAATTATTATTTATCAGTCATTACTTTATAAATTGACTCTATAATTAGTTAGTTTTTAATTTCTTTAACATCTAATAATAAAATAAGAAAAACAAAGTGACCAAAGTGACCCAAAAAAAAAAGCAAAGTGATCCCAAAAAAAAAAGAGAACCGGTCAGACTATTGAACCGGCCGGTTTGGCCGGTTCAACCGGTTCAAAGTCGGTTCAACCAGTTTTTGACCGGTTCAAAGGCTAATCAATTCTTGACAGCTAACCGAACCAGATATAGGAACAGTTCTCGATCTAACTGATCAAAGCGGTCGGTCCGGTTCGGTACTAAAAACAGTGGTCTCAAAGGTTGGGATTTGGGAGGCCTCAAGCAAATGCTATTTGCAGGGGTTTGATGGGATTTTCATTACCGGACCGATTGGTTTTGAGCAATGTACTGAAAATCGGACCGGACCGGCCGGTCAGACCGGAGAACCGGTAAACCGGCCAGTCGTCCAATCCGGAATAACCAAAAAATTGAACAATCATTGAATCGGTATAAAACCAGTCAAATCGGCCTCAAACCGGTCAAACCGGTCGGTTTGACGGATTCACCAGTTCAGATTAAAAAAAAAAAGCTTCAGCAGCTGGAGAAGAAGATCTGCTAGATAGCTGGAGAAGAAAAACCAAAAAATAGAAGAAGAAGAAGAGGAAGAAAGGCATCTTTCCAGTAAAACAAAAACAAGAAAAAGAAGAAGAAGAATTCAAAGTGAAGAACGGATCTTCCTCACGCCACTGAACTCGAAATAAGCTGAAGATGACAGAAACCGAAATCAAAATAAGCTGACGAAGACGGAAAGAAGCATCATTGATCAGAAGAACTGAAGAGAAAGTCAAAATGCATTGCGTGAGGAAGAAGGTGTACAGAGCAGTAGATGGCTAGGACTGTGTTCGGCAAACAAGCTTATAGCTTATAAACTAGCTTATAGCTTATTTGACTAGCTTATAAGCTCGTTAAAAGTGTTCGGTAAACGAGCTTATTTTAGTAGCTTATAGCTTATTCTGATAAGCTATTTTGAGTAGCTTATAGCTTATAGCTTATAGCTTAAAGTTTTTTGTTCCTATTTTGTCCTAACTATTTTTTCAAAATACCCATTATGCCTATTATTTTATTATATCCTATTTACTCATCTTTTATTATATTTATATTTATATATAATATATTATACATATATAATATTATATATATATGATAAAAATATATAAAAATATTATAAATATGTATAATATATATAAAAATAATAAAATATGTAAATATATTTTATTATATATAATAAAATATAATAATATATATATAAATATATTATATATGTAAAAATATATTATTCATATATAAATATATATTTTTAATGAATTTTATATTTATAATAATTTAAATTAATTTAATTAAAAACAAAAATGATATATTTATTTATATTATTTTAGAATTAAAAAATACATGCCCTTTTATATCATTTTACACTTTTCAATTACTTCAACAGTTACTTTTACCGAACACTTCTTATTCAAATAAGTTAGCTTATAAGCTATAAGCTATCAGCTATAAGCTATAAGTTAAAAATTAACTTATAAACTATTAATTAAGTTATAAACTATCCGCTAACTTATAAATTAATTTTACTGAAGCGCGAGGAAGAAGATGTTCAGACTCTTCAGAGCGGCAGATGTGAAAGGCGTGACTCTCAATTTCAACCCCTCTCACGTGTAGATGTCTAGGTGAAGACCAAAAGATGTGAAATGGAGTATAAAGTGAATAAGCAAAATTTGTGGAGGGAAGAACAAACAGGTGGCACACAAGTTGATATTTTATAATTTGTAAATGCGGGAATGATGGAACAAAGTGTATAAATAATATATCAAAACTAGCTTTGCTTTTTTTTTTTTTAAAATATATAATCTATATTTTAAAATTATATTTCAATATTTTAATATTTATAATATATATTAATTATATATTTTAATATATTTTAATTACTATCGATTTGATTACGGTTCAATTTCGATCCGACTACTGATCCTTGAATCAATATTTCTGGTTCAATGACCAGTCCAATCCTCTGAACCTTGGTTTTGAGAGTATCCAGTTATAAACAGTTGATTGGATTAGAAAACCAACCTATTTATTCAGTTTATTGAAATTAAAGAATAGCAAAGTAAAACTTTTGATAACTTTCTGTATTGGTAATGACTAATAATTAAAGATGAGATCGCATCCACAAAAGGCTTGGAGTAAGGACTAACCACGAAAATTTCTCCGGTCTTTATGAAATCCAAAGTCCGCACTTCCCGAAATTTTAATTCACCCACATACCTACCTACCACGAACTTGTTTGCCAAGAAATTGAACTCTCTGAAGTTTGAATTAATCTGTTTTACGTATTCAATTGAACAAGGAAGTATTATTGTTCTGGTTATTTTATTTTTGGTTCTGGGTCAAAATTATTTGTTTAGTACAAAAATGAAACAAATTAATAGTTGGGTAGTGCTGTGACGTTTAGAGGTCGAGTGTCCTCATCGTTCTTTTTTTTTGAGATGTGTGTTCTTGTTTTTATATTTTGCTCATTATTTTAATTTTTAAAGTTTTTATTTTTGATAGTGCAAATCAAATAGGCATTGTTAACAATTATTCAGATCATTTTTTTATTTTATCTATTATTTTAATATTATTTTTTTATTCTATTTATTATTTTAATATTAAAAAATATTTATTTTTAGACAATATATTTTGCTTCTTATCCTCCTGATTTACATTTTACTTCTTATCATAAATAATTTTATACAATATATTTTAATTCTTATTATAAATAATTTTAAATTAGTGTTTGTCTAGTACTGGCAAGATCCAATGGCCAAAAATATTTTTTTATTAACTAAAAATATTTTTGTTTATTCACTTAGGTCCTTAATAAAAAATTTTCTTTTATCCGTTGCTTGATATAAACTCATCTTATATTTCGTCTAGATCCCGGATTAAGAATATATTTTGTTCCTTGTTAAAATCATCCTCTATAAACTTTTTAATTTATTCACTTTAGTCCTTTTTCTTCACTTTCATTTTTTTCTCACAGTTTTGGTCCTCCAAATCAATTTATAATTTCATTTTTTGCTGATCCAACGGCTAATTCCCGACAAATGAAATTATGAAATGATTTGGAGGACCAAAACTGTGAGAAAAAAATATGAAAGTGAAGAACATGGACTAAAGTGAACAAATTAAAAAGTTTATAGAGGATGATTTTGACAAAAAATAAAATATATTCTTAATTCAGGGATCTAGACGAAGTAGATGACCAATTTATATCAAGTAACAGATAAAAGAAAAATTTTGATCAAAGACCTAAGTGAATATACCAAAATATTTTCAGTTAATAAAAAAATATTTGTGGCCATTGGATCTTGTTGATCCAACGGTCAGAACCAAATAAATACTAATTTAAAATTATTTATAATAAGAATTAAAATATACTGTGTAAAATTATTTATGATAAGAAGTAAAATGTGAATCAAGAGGATAAAAAGTAAAATATATTATCTAAAAATGAATTTTTTTAATATTAAAATAATAAATAAAATGAAAAAAATAATATTAAAATAATAGATAAAAAAATAATTTGAACCGTTCTTGGGGACGCCTATTTAATTTTACAGTCACAAGTGAAGATTTTAAATATGAAATTAGTAGGCAGACTGAAAAAAAAAAAAACACACACACACACATCTCAAAAAAGAAAATAAAGG
This sequence comes from Biancaea sappan, assembly GCA_037074585.1. Lineage (NCBI taxonomy): Eukaryota > Viridiplantae > Streptophyta > Magnoliopsida > Fabales > Fabaceae > Biancaea > Biancaea sappan. Next base: position 25,081,807 of record CM073490.1, read on the forward strand.
GTGTGGATGAGGTCCAGCCCCTCAGCACTACCCTTAATAGTTAAGCACGTTACAATTGAATTACGCTTAGCTCACCGAATACGTCAGCTAGGCCCATCAGCAATCACCTGGACCCTTATAAAATGCACATATGAACCCACCATTTCTGCCTCACTTCTACATCGGAAGTTGTACGTACAACGGGTTGCCGCTTCTACTTTGTGAGTGAATTCATCAGTTTCAATGGCGCCGCAGCCAGAGACGGAGCATCCCAGGAAGGCTTTCGGATGGGCTGCTAGGGATACATCTGGTGTTCTCTCTCCCTTCAACTTCTCCAGAAGGTCCCCAGATCTCATGCATCCCCTGGTTCAATTTTCTGCTTGCTTATGATCCCCAGCATCATTTCTGTTGTTCTCCTATTTTTTTTTTGACAAATTATAACGACCATTCAACTGATGTTTCTATTTATTTCCTCTCTTTTGGCCGATATAACATGAGCCAGCTCATCTCTTGATTAGAGATTTTTGGTTTTTGTCATTAGATTTTACTGATTGATTTAGTCTGGGTTTGTCGAAACTTGAAACGAACCATTTTTTGCAGGGAAACGGGAGAGAAGGACGTGGCATTCAAAGTGCTGTACTGCGGCATATGCCACTCTGACCTTCACATGCTAAAGAATGAATGGGGTACCACAACGTATCCCATTGTTCCTGGGTATATTTCTATCCGAATAAGAAATATTATTTTAAAGTTGTAAATTACGCCTTATAATTATGATCTAAGATTCATTTGCTTTACCTATTTCTTTTATTATTTTAACGGTAAGTCTAACGAATTGCTCAACTTTTTTTAATTTTTTTATTATTGGATAACTTTTTTAAATTCATATAAAATAATTTTTAATAATCATATACATAAATTTCAAGAAAATTTTATATTAATCTAAAAAACTCACCCTCTAAAAGTTGAGCTGTGTAAATTTTCCCTTATTTTAATGGTAGGAAGATGTGACTATTATTAAATGGGATATCATGTCGTTCCACTGCCAATAAAATAACCTTACATCTCGAGTGACCGGAAATAGTCACGGAAGAATGACTCTTTATTCTCTATGTAAAAAGAAGTAAAGAGTACGAGCACGTGGAACTAATGTAACTTTTGTACGAGCACGTCCCTATCCATGAACATGATTCTTCGAGTCAGTCTTGTTTACAATTCCTTTGGAGGTTAAATTTTCTGTAATTGTTTTTATACTTGAAGGGAAATGGAAATCCTTTATTCGCAAAATTTAATCATTCGAAAAATGCTATCAATGAGGATCTAAATGCTCCATCCATACAAGATTATATGCTTTTCATGTAATCCAAACAGTGTTCTAATTTTATGTTTGGCTGCTGTATTTCATGCCTAGTTCAGTCACAGTTGTGCTTTATTTATCATGAAATATTAGTTAGTGATCTGTCATAGGAATACTGAGAGATAAATATATTCGACTCTTAACCGGTATACCAATTCCAGGCATGAAGTTGTTGGTGAAGTGACAGAGGTGGGAAGCAAGGTACAAAAATTCAAAGTTGGAGACAGGGTAGGCGTGGGATGCTTGGTGGGCTCCTGCCGCTCATGCCAAAGCTGTGCTGACAATCTTGAGAATTACTGCCCAAAAATGATTCTCACGTACAGTGCCAAGGATGTTGATGGCATCATCACATATGGAGGCTACTCTGACTTGATGGTTGCAGATGAGCAATTTGTGATCCGCATTCCAGATAGCCTACCTCTTGATGCTGCTGCTCCTCTCCTTTGCGCTGGGATCACTGTGTATAGCCCTTTGAGGTATTTTGGACTAGACAAACCCGGTCTACATATAGGTGTGGTTGGTCTGGGTGGGCTAGGCCATATGGCAGTCAAGTTTGCTAAGTCTTTTGGCACTAAGGTAACAGTAATCAGTACATCTCCTAACAAGAAGGAAGAAGCAGTAAAACGTCTAGGAGCTGACTCCTTTCTGGTCAGCCGGCAGCAAGATCAGATGCAGGTACCTATTAGACTTAGAAATTGGTTTCACTACTCCAACTAATTCTTTTTGACTATTAGGTCTACAATCAGCTTCTACTATTGTTTTTGATGTAGGCTGCAATTGGCACCATGGATGGTATCATTGATACTGTTTCTGCTGTTCATCCTCTTTTGCCTTTGATTGGTCTGCTGAAATCTCATGGGAAACTTGTAATGGTTGGTGCCCCAGAGAAGCCCCTAGAATTGCCAGTCTTTCCTTTACTTATGGGTAAGCCTATGGAAAATCCATCTTCTCTGGTCATGTAACTAGTGTTTAAATAAATAACCTATGCAGCCCATAAGTGACCTATTTTACCATTGATCCAGAGATAACCGTCAATTTTGGTATACTAACTAGTTGTTTATAAGCATTTGTAAATTGCACTGCCTAACTAGTATTTCGCGCATTTTGCAGGGAGAAAGTTAGTAGCTGGGAGTTGCATTGGAGGGTTGAAGGAGACTCAAGAAATGATTGATTTTGCTGCTGAACACGATGTCAAACCTGATATTGAGGTCGTTCCAATAGATTATGTGAACAAGGCAATGGAGCGCCTTCTCAAAGCAGACGTGAAGTATCGATTTGTCATTGACATTGGGAACACAATGAAGCCAAGCTCTTAATTTTGCCGTGTTGATCATAATTCAGAAAATGAATGTGGAGCAGGGATGATATATGTGAGATGAGAGTAGGTTATTTTCGCTTTGCAACGTTACCATATTGTCCATTTATTTTGTATGTTTTGACTTGGATGGTCTAGGCTCGTTTTGTATCTGGGACAGGCTATGTTTTCTAGCTCGTCAACATGTTGAACAGATAAGTGCATGTTGGTCATGTAGTATTTTGTCACAAACACCTGATTATGAATGTCATAAATTTTCTTACATGTAAAAGAGAAGTACATGCCTCTGCCTGTCACGGTTCCAGTCCCTTGAGATGGTTGAGTTATCGATCTAGTTATAGGGAAGACGAACAAGAGGAAGAAGAGAGTTTCCTTCCAGTTACGTTTTTAACCTATAGTGTTGGCTCAATTTTTGAAAGAGAACCAATCAATCTCTCAGTGTAACTCACTAAGAAGATAAAACTCACAGATGAAATTCATTCTTCACAGAATAGTTCAACATACAAACCATGGCGTTGGTAACCGCCCAACACCACTCATCAACAACCAACATACACAAGTACACAACTAACATGGAATAACTGTAATTCACTGATACATACTCCCTAAACGGGGAAAAAGACAGAAGACCTTTCTATAATTTTTGAACAAATAAAAGACCTTTCTGGATTCCCACGAAGAAAGTAGAAAATCCCAGAAAGGGGCCGTGCATAATAGAAAATACAAAACGACATTCTAATCCTCTTTCTTAATTCTTTTTTTTCTTTTTTCTTTTTTCTTTTTTTATAAGGTCACGTGCTCATTTATCATTGGCTAACAGGATATGGATTTTGGAAGAAGTTACTGAAAGGAATGTTTCACAATTTGAGGGTTTAATATGTTTATTTATGCTATAATTAAAAAAAATTATTTGTATACATGCATCTTCGAATTGAACAGGGAAGTTTATTTATTGGCATTCATTACATTTATTTGTGTGGTGAATCCCCTATAATCAAACTTTAACTTTGCTCATCTTGTCAGTGTAATCTTATTTCTTCTAGCTTCGTCTTCAACTTCTTTTTTTTTTGTTAGGAGGATAAAATTTTCTTTTATATGGTACCGAATTAAAGATACAAAAGATATTACAAGGTATAATGATAAATTATTATATGGGCATAGACTTTGAGAAAGGAAAATACAAAATAAAAATAGCATTATCAAAATGTACTTGAGCTGACGGGCCAACTCATTAATAATCACTTGTTATGAGTGGGTTTACATCTTATATTTTTGAATTCATTTAAAAAGAATCTAAATAAGTCGATTAATTTAACCTTTCAGGCCAAACTAGTAGAGCTAATGGATTAGTCTATTTTTTATTTTTATTTTTGCAAACTTTGATTTATTTTATATATAAAATTGTATTTTATTACATTTCATATTTTATAACATTATATTGAATAAATATAATAAATTTGGTTAAGAAACTTTTGCAACTTTTTAAATTGAATATAAAAATTTTAAATTTAAATATAATATAATTTAAAAAGAAAATATGAAAAATTAAAAAATATTAAAAAATATTTTACAAGTAAAAATTGGCTTTTAAAAAATATTAAAATTCTTTTAAAAAATTTAACATCTTATTATATAATTATAAAAATATAAAAAATAATTAAAAAAGATTTTTAAGTATTAAGTATTCAAAAGTAGTTTATTTGTCGAGCCAGCCTGCTTGACCGCAGCTGCAAACTTTAAGAAGAAATATAAAATAATACAACATCAATATCTCTTGAGAAGACTTAACTATGGTGGTGACCACTTTATCTCCTACTCTCTTGTTTTGGGACGGATTTCATTAGAATGTCTTCTTTCTAATTACAATTTGAGGAAGAAATTTTTATAAATATAAAAATACAAGTTGCAGCTTTAAAAGTAAAAAATATATCTCTCTAAAGGAAACATCTCTCATGAAAGAGGAGGAACATTTTCACCCAAAAAAAAAAAAAAAGAAACTCTTTCTATATAAAAAAATTAAATTAAAAAAAAACTCTTACAAAAGATGGAGGGTGAACAAGCACAGCTAGGAGGAGAGGCAACCCTACGGCTACCCTCAAAATCCAAGCTTAGTGGTGCTTCGTCTTCACTCTTTGTGTCTTTGGGTGCTATGAATTTAGGGGCAGAGTTCAAGCCACCATGCTATAAATAACAACAACAACAACAACAACAACAACAACAACAACAACAACAATAATAATAATAATAATAATAATAATAATAATAATAATAATAATAATAATAATAATAATAATAATGATACATGTTAATACCATAGAATTGTCCTAGTCCTTATCTCACAAAACTCACGCTAAAACAAACTTAAGAAATAAGTCCTCATATTTTTAATAGTGCCTCGATTATCATAATCTTATATATAATATTTTTTATTTAATTTATTTACTCTACTGATTAACATAGGCTTTTGTACCAATATATCCCGGCAATAATTTTAATTGATCCAATAGATTTTTTTTAATTGTAGGGGAACGTATAGGGAATATGTGAAATTCATTAGAGGCACTAGATAGTGTGGTGTAGAGACTGAGATGAGGAGAAAATAGTTTGAGCCCTAAAATGACCTCAAAGAATGAAACTCAATTTATCACATTGTAAGGCTCGGCAAGATATCAATATGATCCAGAACTGTAACTAAGTGAAAAGTATGAAGGAAAAAAAGGCAAAAATATAATTCATGTCCCTAATGTTACACCAATTTTTATTTATGCTCCTCAACTTTGTTTTTTGGTCAAATATGTCCTACATTTTTGAATTTTTTTTTTAGATATGTCCTTTTTTTTAACACCATCAAATTAGCTTAAAAAAATGATGACTGGGCTGCCACATGGTGAAAATCATCTGTCACATCATTTGTCACATGGATTCATAATCTAAAATTAAAAAAGTACCCCTAATAATAATTAAAAAAATCTCCTTCTGCTCTCTCTCTCTCTCTCTCGAATTTGAATTAGCTTCTGCTCACCTTATTGATATTTGTCATGGCAAATTTTTTACTTTTTTGAGTTTGTGATCATAGAGAGAAAGAGTGGGCAGGACAGAGAGAGCAATGGCCGACGAGAGAAGGGGAGAGTCTATTACTAGAATGCAGTGGGTGTGAGTGAAGACAAAGTGAGCGTATTTTGTAGGAGTAAAGGATGAGAGGTACGTGAATGGTGCTCGGGAAAGGCAAAAACATAGGGCTCTACATGGTTATGGATTCTGTCATCTCTCATGATTGACTTTACAGAAGCCTCTAGGGATGGAAGGATAGTTGTGGTGCTTAAGGCAGTTGCTAAGTAAGGACGGTGGTTGATCTGCAAAATGGTTGTACACCACTTGCATACCAATTAGCAAATGGGAGGAGAGAGAGTGTGTGTGTGTGTGTGTGTGTGGTGTGTGTGGCATCAGAGGACGACAAATAAGCAAGCAACAAAAAGTGAGAAGAGGGATATATGAAGGAGCAACAACTGAGCCAGAGAATCATGTTGGATTTCTTGCAATAAAGCTGCGACATCTTTCATTCCTAGAGGGGCAATCCTCTGCACGCATGCTAGATTTCCTCTACACACTTTCTCCTTCTCTCATTAACTGTCACTCTCTCTGTCCTGCCCACATACACACATTCTCTCTGTGTGTGTGTGTGTGTGTGTGAGATCACAAACTCAAAAAAAATTCTCATGACAAATGTTAGTCGTTGGATGAATCCAACAACTGAAAATAAGGAACAAGAGGCTCCTATGTCTCAAAGGCGGAGGAGCTGATCTGAATCACGCACTCACTCACACACTCTCTCTCTATGACTCGTCTCTCTTTCTCTGTCTCCCTCTCTCTTGTCTCGACTCTTTTATTGAAATACTATTCTTCCCAAAAATATTTAGGAGACCATATTCCAAAAAAAAATTAGGGAGATATTACAAAATCTGTCACATCAATAAAAGTTCTGTTTTATTTGTGCAGAACTTAGCCTGGTTCAGGCTGAGCTCTACATATATATATATATATATATATATATATATATATATATAAATCTATAAATTTAATTACAATTAATTAATTAATTAATATGTAATTAAATTATATTAGTCAAAATATAATTAAATTTATTTACATTATATAAAATTAAATTAGTTAATTAATTATATATAATTAAATAAGATTAGCATATATTTTATTAAATTTATATTAATTAATTTTAATAGAAATATTTAATTTTAAATTATTGATTATATAATATTTTATTTAATTAATTGATTGCATAGTTAAAATTAATTTATTTTTATATAATTACAAAAAAATTAATTTACATTTGTTTAATTAAATTGAAATTAGTATATAAAGAAATAGAGAATGTACAAACAAAAATATTTAAATGATAGAAAGTAAATAATATTGAATAATGTTAAAATATACAATAAATAATAGAAATAATATAAGAAATGATTCTCAATCCTACAATGATTACGTATAATTGCTCGTTCTAACCATCAATGTCACAACCCAAAATCTAGACATGCAATCGAGGGACTCTTAAGGTTCGTGCCTCAACATGTGAATTTCATGCGCCTAAGTAACATATAGCGAACTAGTTACTAATGGCCCATGTTCCCCTTAAGGTCAGATTGTAAGACCCTATCACTAACTTCATATTGCCCCAAGTTATATCACCACACATCACTTCCATCCCCAGATATTTAAAATTTGGGTTAATCATACGAGAAGTCAATATAGCATTAGTCCTCGCTTGAGGTATCACTTTGTTAGCCCTAATGTATTATGCTATAAGTTTTGATAATGACAAATATGTGGAAATTATAGTATGATTTAATCTTCTTGGCCCAAATGAATGATTTAATCTTCTTGGCCCAAATGTATACTTTAACCTTTCTTAACCCAAATAGTATCATTTAATCTTCTTGGCCCAAATGTATACTTTAACCTTTCTTAGCCCAAATAGTATGATTTAATCTTCTTGGCCCAAATGAATGATTTAATCTTCTTGGGCCAAATATATGATTTAATCTTCTTAGCCCAAATGTATGATTTAATCTTCTTGGCCCAAATGCATGATTCAATTTTTCTTGGCCCAAATATATTTAATGCTTTATATATTTATATATAGTAGTATAAATTGATTTTTGAAAAAGTTTATTGGTTATTTTAATATAATTTGAAAAAGAATGCTTTTAACTGTAGCACTTTTGAAAAAGAATACTTTTAACTATAACACTTTTGAAAAAGAAATTTGATTGTTGAAAAAGTATAATAAAATTTATTGGTTGTTTTAATATAATTTGAAAAAAAATTCTTTTTACTGTAGCACTTTTGAAAAAGAAATTTGATTGTTGAAAAAGTATAATAAAGTTTATTGGTTGTTTTAATATAATTTGAAAAAAAAACTTTTTACTGTAGTACTTTTAAAAAAGAAATTTGATTGTTGAAAAAGTATGATAAAGTTTATTGGTTGTTGAAAAAGTATGATAAAGTTTATTGGTTATTGTAATTTGAAAAAAGAATACTTTTTACTGTAGCACTTTTGAAAAAGAAATTTGATTGTTGAAAAAGTATGATAAAGTTTATTAGTTATTATAATTTGAAAAAAGAATACTTTTTACTGTAGAACTTTTGAAAAAGAAATTTGATTGTTGAAAAAGTATGATAAAGTTTATTGGTTGTTGAAAAAGTATGATAAAAGTTATTGGGTGTTGTAATAAAATTTGAAAAAGAATGCTTTTTACTGTAGCAAATTTGAAAAAGAATATTGATTGTTGAAAAAGGTTGATAAATGTTTTTGGTTGTTGTAGAAAAGTTGAAAAATGATGATGAAGCTTACTGTAGCAATTCTGACTAAAGCAGTCACTGTATCAGCAAGGTTTCACTATATAAAGGGGACTTCACAACACCATTTGCATCAAGCTTCAATTGTTCATTTCTCATATTATCTTGAATTCCATTCTTTCTAAATTGCTAGAGAAAAATTCTGAGTTTAATTTCTGCGTTATCTACACTTTGAGAGTGTCCACCACTATTTTCCTTAAGCCTTCAAATTTAGTTGCTCAAGAATTAGTTCCTTGAGTTAGTGTTTGAGAGAAAACATAGTGTAAGGGGGAGAGACACCCTTGAGGGAGAAAAGATCTATGTTGTAGTGGTTTGCAAGTACCCGGATTAAACTTGCAATTATAGTGAAAATACTCAAGTGGTTTCTTGAGGACTGGATGTAGGCTTGGGATTAGCTGAACTAGTATAAATCTCCGAGTTTGCTTTCTCTATCCCTACTCTATTTACATTTGAAGTTAATTAATTAATGCTTTGCGTTTATATTTGATTTCTACCTCAAGTATAATTAATTTGTGTAGATTTATATTTGCTCCTTAATTCCTTGCACTATAAAATTGTTCATCTTAATAACACTTTGATTTTCTAAATTAAATTATTATCTTTAGCATTGTCCAATTTCAAAAAATCATTTTAACTTCTAGTTAAGTTTTGTGAAAATTTTTATAAAACCCAATTCACCCCCCTCTTAGGATCCAACCATTTCTTTCACACTTATCATCTCAATTTACATGACCCACTAAGTTACCATCTAACTTGTCTTAACTCTACTCGTATTCAAGCCTTTCTTATACCCTAATCTCATCTATGTACCTTCAATCACACAAACAGAGGTTACTGATATCTGTGCCTCTATTTATCTAGCCTAGATATATGAACTAATCTCCTACTAGATTTGAACTCGCGACTGTCTCAAGTTCTTCAATACCCTAATCATAGACTCATCATGTCTCAAAACAATTTACATGACAATAAGGACTTTCCCAATTCATAAGAGTAAGTTTAGCATAATAGAGACATATCTAGTGTGTCCTAACACATTTTAGTCTTGAAATCTCATTCTAAATTTACCTTTATTAGGGTTTACCACCCAAGTATTTCTTTATTTGTCAACAAACGACATAATGTTTGTTTACTTCCTCAAGTTAAGGTACACTTATAATTTTTACAAACTTGTAGTTTAAAATACCAGGAAACTAGATGAGGCCTAATGGTGCAAGCCACTATGATTGCCGAGTCACCCAAAATTATATTTGTGGCAACTTGTAATATAGTGATCATCCCATGTCATATTCTATCAAGGAGCCTTGTTTCTAATTTCCTAATTAATTAATCTAACACTAATCTACACTAATTACCTACTGATTACTACCTAATTACCAAAGGGGGAGATTGTATAATTAAAGGCATAAAACAGAAATTAAACTATAACAAAACAAAAACAAAAAACAAAACAAAATAGACATAAACGAAATGCAATCAACCATGGAATCCTTGGAATTCAACCACCATCAACCTTATCTCAGATTGAATTTCTAGTTCAGTTCTACCATTAGGTTTTCAACTAATATTTCTAAGAGATCTCGTAGAACTATATTACATATAAATCAGAATTAGGAAAATCTACACTAATGTCTAACCACATGCAATTTGTTTAAGCTTTAACCCAATCAAGCCTCGCAACCCATACTGACTGTCATCTTAGTTCAAGCTCACTATATAAATCCAGCAACAGTATACAAGAATAAATAGCAAGCTCATCCTAAGATCATATTTCAAAACAACACTTATATTTACTTAGTCATACCAGAACAGAAGCAGAATACAAGAACCAAAGGCAAACATAAAGAACAGAGATGAAATAGACAGAAACCAAAACAATATATTGCATTAAGAATTTAGATTATATACCAGTTCATCTATGGATTGATTACACAAGAGTTTTAGCCTTCCATGGTGGCCAAAACACACAAAATAGAAAAGAAAATGGGAGGGAAGACCTATGGATTCTACAAAAAGATGGAAGAAGAATGGTTCTTCAACAAGTGCAAATGGAGTTCTAAAGGTGTCTTAAGTTGTTGCCAGGAGAAAAGGATGAAAATGCATCTTGTTTGACTTTGTATACTGTCTCTTTCTCCATTTCTGCTATTTTAATTTTTCTGCTGTTGCTGCATGATCCTGCTATTGTATTATGCAGAAATATGGACCCTACTAGTCCAATTAGCCCGAGTCAACTCCAATCAGCTTCCATGTCATCAAAGGTTACCATATCAGCATCTTTGTCATTTAATTATCCAAGTTAGCAAATTATCTAATAATTAAATATGTAAATTAAGTACAAGAATTAATGGGTCCCTATCAATTAAGCTTATAAAAATATGGAATTAAAATATATCAGTTCTATAATTATTTTAGACCCAATAATTATCAAAATATGATATAATTAAAGAGTTTACAAGATTTAAGATGCAAAAAGGACTAAGAGAGGGACTAAATTGCATATAAAAATGCCCGATATCACCTAACTCACATCATGTAACCCAAAAGACATGAACCAAATTCTTACACTGATCAATTAAGAGGTGCTCATCCTTTTCCTAAATGTTGCACCAATCAAATTCATGCATCTTATGAATGTCACTTACCTTTTAGCACTTGTAATATTCGTCATTATTGGATATTAGTTTATTGGAACTTCCTAAAAAGTATTTGGGTACAGGAAATTTTTTTTTTCATTTTTCTAGAAGTGAAAATTTAAGGATTTAAGTAGCAATGTGTAATAACCGTGATTTTTCTTTCTATATGTTTGTGGCATCAGATTTTATTTGGAATTATCCCTGTCTAGATGGGGTAATTGTTTCATCTTCTGGGATAGATGTAAACTATGATGTGAGTTATGGAAAAACTATCATGACCTTATCAAAGGCTAGTGGGGGAAACACAGAGAAAAGGAATATTGATAAATTAAATTATAAGTGGACTTGTACTTTTGTTTGTGCAGGGAGGCTTTTTATATTAAAGATATGGAAGATGGTATCGAAGGGACAAGAAAGGAAATAAACATAAATTTTAATCTAAGATGAGATTTGAGTGGTAGGCTCCATAAGTCTGAAAAACCCTTCTTTCCCTCTTTTTCCTTTTCATTTTTCCATGTATATGTGTGTGTGTGTGTTCAACACCTCCTAATTTCTCTCTCTTGTTTCTCCTTTGTGTGTACTGGCCAAAGATAAAGAAGGAAGAGAATTTCTTGATTGCTTCTAGCTTAAAGGATTTTAGGTAAGTGTATGATTCCTCCCTCCATCCTTTTTTCTTTTTTTGGATTTGAGGGCACCTAAAAAGGGTAATGACCCATTTTACAAGATTTGAGGTTTGAGTAATAGATTAAATCTCTCTTGAATGATTAGTGATGAGTCTAAGATCAGAAATTTATGGATTTGTCATGCTTAGAGATGAATCTCTTGGAAATGAAAGAATAGGTTGAAGATTAGGGTTTTAATTGGGAATCTAAAAATTCAAGATAGGATACTTGATTCTCCAAGCTTTTGATGCCAAAATGATCCTAGAGCACTAGGAATGGAACCCCCTTTGAAGAAATCAAGGATTTTATTGAAGATTTGGGATTTTAGACCCAAAAATAGACCTCCTGTCGAAGTTACAGGTTGTGGTTCCTTGACGCCCAAGGCGCCACGAATTAGAGACTATAGGCGCTAGCACCTGTGGCAGGTCTTTGGTCTTAGAGAGGCTATGGCACCTAGGAGCCAAGGCTTGTGCCCAGGGCGTCATGGTCTGGGCATTTTGGGACTTCTTGGATTTTGAGTTTTAAGATACTCCTTGATGTCTTGTAGGCTTAAATGTGGTTCGAGACATAGCTGGGATATACTTTGGAAGCCGAGAATACTTCAAGTCTAGGTGAGGGAATTATTCTACATTGCTTAAATTATGATGGCATGTGTGGCATGTTAGAATTTCTATTTGTTCTCACTTAAGAAAAGCATCATAGTTGCTTGGAAAGAATGAACACAACGAAGAGTAGGAAATTGCAGATGTTGCATAAGTAAAGTTAATGACCCTATTTGATAAACACAAGTGATATGTAAATTTAATTATATGTGGTTATCTAGACTGGGTTTGTAAATGGAATACTGTAGTGTGATTGTGTATACATGGATGGCGTAAGTATTGGGATGTATATTTTCTTCTCGTATGGTTCATGAAGGTAAATTCAATTGGCAATATCTTGAAATGAAAATTTTAAACTCTCTAGTAATAGATATGTGAATTTTAATTTACTATGAATACTAATCTCATTTCCTTTCCTTGAGATGAGAGAATCTTTCATATTATAATTTATTGAATTCCTATCCCATGAGTTAACAATGTGCTTGGATTGTGGAAGAACTAGAGGTGGAAAAGCTCTTAACGGAAATCCTGTGATTGCATGTCTACGTGTTGGGTTATGTTGAATCACTATTTCTTTTAGGTAATTATATTTTCTAAATTTGTTTTCATCATACGATTGTTTCCCTTGAGATAGTAAACCATGAGGGTGAGTCTATATTATTAGATAATAGCCTTAGTTGGTTGGCTCATCTTTGTGGTGAACAAGCATGCTGATATATATATATATATATATATCCCTTTGTTTAAATGCAATTAGTGTAATGGAGGAAATGGGAATGGAGATTATATACACTTCCTAATAATAACATGGGTGACTATAATTGCTAAAAATGGTGCAATGTGGAAGAGTATTAGAGTAGTTATGGGAATGATATTGGTTATCCTGAGGTTTGAACAGATGAGGTGTTACATCTCTGTGTTAATATTTAGTGTTATGTGATGGGTTGCATAATGTGAATGAACAACTCTTATCATATTGCATTAAATGTTTAGGTGCTTTAATGTGTAAATATGTATGGGTATCTCCTATATGTTGATTTGTTCTTGTGTTTTAGTGATGAAATTGCCTTATGTGCCTTTAAACCTTTGTGTTTCAGTGCGATGGTTATTGTCAGTCACACTTATTCTATATTTCATATTGAGATGATATTAAATGGATTCATTTATACTTGACATAATTTCATGTGAGTAAAGAACTATATGGTTAATATAAATACGAGTGACCCCAATTGCAAGAGATGATGTATTGAGGGAAGAGCCCTACGATATTATTGTCATTGTGAATACGGGTAACCCCAATTGTTAGAAAGGATGCATTGAGGAAAGAGCCCTACGATAATCTGGAACAGTGCATTATTAGGTTGTTAGTGAAACTGTTTGACAATGAATTGTAATGTGGCTAAGCGACCATATTCCTCGAGAATGTCACATTCGGGATACCGCCTATGTGAAAGAAAAGTGAGGGAATTGAAATAAAATTCATATTGTTGTGAATTGGCCTCAGTGTCCTTATTATTTCATATTGGCCTCGGTGGCCTTATTATTGTGAATTGGCCTTGGCAGCTTCTTTATTTCGAATAAAGTTTATTGTTGGATTAATTGAAATCTAGTGTTTATATTTATGGACATAAATATGCATTCATGCTTTGACTGATGAATTATAACCTTACATATTGTCTGTACTGTAGAAGGAATTCTTTTATCTAATTAAGTTGACTGTGTAGCGAAAGGTTAGATGGTCTAGTAGTTATCGAAGGTACATGTTTCAATTTTGTTGGAATTGTTTCTCCCTCATTGAGTATCTTCTGTAATCACTCCTCTTGGTTGTGCACCCTTGCAGGTTTTCACTCAGTTGGTGAGTCTCTGTAAGAGGAGTAGCAAAGTCTCTGAGCCCATGGCCCTTCTTGACTTCGGGTTGATGGTGATGTTCCAGGTATGTATAGGCTATTGAGTCATTTTATGGTAAATAAGACTCCTAGGTTTTTTGTGAATTCAGTAGTGTAAAGATTTCATTTTTTCATTATATTTGGTTGCATACGTTAGGCATGTGTGAAATTAGACTTACGGTGGTGGTGTGGACCCCATCACCATGGCGATCGTGTCCCTAGAACTGGGGAATGACAAAGTTGGTATCAGAAATAAGGATTAGGTCTTCTATTTACTACAGAACAAGGTAACCTTGATGGGAATTCTCGTATTATTGTGAATCACGGCACAACCATAAGTTGAGATTTCATTAAAGGCCCTGTGGTAGTTGAGGGTAGTCTTTTTTTTTTTCGTGTCATACTCCTTAGTTATGGTCATATAGACCCTTTCTTTACTTTGAGTTGTGTGCTCATGGTATAGAATATGTCATCTCCAATAGAACACAGAAAGTTGTTTATCTTGGGTGAGCACGTAGACCTTTAGGAAGCTTCTATATGACCACGTATCGTGTATATGTAAGAGTACCCTGGAGGGCGTTGGATGACCATTCCTTCTATAATTTATGTACATGGTGATTGATTTGCTTACCAATCTTGTGCATGAAGATGAAATTATCATGAGTTAAGTGGCATGTTTGAAGTGTATAAATATTGTTGAAATGATTGGTTGATTTTGTTAAATATGCACCAGATTGAGATCATAGTATGTGAATGGTGAGACTTTCACTACAATGTGAGACTTTTTGCATGTGTAATGTAGACTAAAATCAAATTTGGTGTTGCTGAATAAATTGCAGCATACACGTGGTGAAAGTTATGAAAAATGAAATTCTTCATAAGAAATCTTTATGTGTATGATTAGGGGAGTGACCCAAGATGACCGGATTCGTTGAGGGCACACCCCTAGTGGATCCCTGAAGTATGAGTGTGATTGTGGCATGACCTAAGAGGCTAAGTGTAGTATTTGGATGAGGGTACAACCTAGTAAATACATTTGGAAATGACTGAATTGATTTCCTTACATGATTTACCCTATCAAAATGGTATCTGTGTTGTGGCTAATGTGTAAGTAAATAATACTGAATAAATAAAGTGTGCATATTGTTGAGGAAATGACCCAAGAGGACCGTTATGGTTGAGGACATAACCCAATAGGATCTGCATGCGAAATATAAAGTTGGCCTAGCCCAAGAGGCTTGGATGTAAGATTTGGATGAGGGTATGGCCTGAAAAACTAAATGTAACATGCGGTTGAGGGCATTGACCTGATAGGATCGCAACGTGAAAACTCACATGTATGAGTGCATATACACTTAAGACATGTGTGCATTGTTATTATTTTGTGTCTTATGGGAACGTTTAATTCATCATATTAATAATCTTGAATTGAGTGGCAAATGGTATATCGATGATAATAATTAGTGTCTATACATCTTTTATCTTGTGAACTTTTGCCATAGAAGAAATTAATAACAATGTTACATAGTTGAAATGTGTTGAATGCTTAATATGTGCCTATTCTCGTGAAATAGGATAGAACATCTTTGAGTGTTGAGTGCATTCCTTTATGTAAAATGTGATGGCTATAACCTTGTTTACTTTTTGAAGTGCTCGTTTAAATATTGTTTTGCTTTATGTGAGTCAGGAAGATAATTCTGGTGCATGGGAATTCACCAAGTAAACTCTTCTATATTTTGGAAATCAAACCTTTGTATGGAGGAATTCTTTTGGTAAACCCTTAGGTGAGTCATTGATGTGAGCAGATTCTATAACAATAAAGGCAAGAATCTTGACAAATACAAATCATGGGATATAGTTTACGTGCTTCAGGGTAGTGTCTCTTGTTCACATGCACCATGCAGAGGTGTGACAGAAAGCATCAATGCCAATCCCTACATGGGAAGGGTTAGTCACGATTAATTGAAGGATGAAAAGGAAGCGTTGAGTAACAGATGAGTTGGTATGTGTGACAGACTGCAATGGATATGTAGGGAGATTACAAAGTGACTTACATAAGAAGAGCATTCTATATCGAGGGTGGTAACATACGATATTACTTGGAAAGGATTTACCAGTGGGCATAGGTCTGTCAGAGAATTTAACATACCCTCGAGGTTTGGGAATACTAAAGAATTTAGTCATATTAGTGAGTGAATGAGTAGTCATGTGGGAGGATGAATTGGAATGTCAAATATGTGAAAAATAGGAAATAACAATTTAAGGAAGGGAATTAAATGGGGAGGTATTGGTATATTAGCAATATGTAGTGTGTTCATGAGTGGGGAAATCTAAATGAGAGAATTATACCATGTGCGAAAAGCTACATATGGGTCACAGTTTATTGGTGGTATATTCTTTACCTCATTATACAACCGAGTTGATTGTATATATACTTTAACAAAATGTGTGACGGATTAGGGTCAATAGTTTGAGGCCAATGAGGCTGCTTCTAAGTTATAACTGTCGGGTGAAAGCGAGAAGACATCTTGAAGGATTTTAGATTCGTATAGCCCATTCCCCTCAGGAAATTTTGGACTATGTAGACATATATGGCCATATGAGGATGTGAAAATTAAGGAACTAACAATTCAGAAGTGTTCAAAGAGGGAATTATCGATGGCCATTTTGGAAGGATAAGAGAAAAGAGCTTAGTTTAAGGAAAACTCTTGAGTGGATGATTCCAAATAGGGACCACCTGCTGAGGAAGCAACGTGGTAGAGGAGAAAGGAGAAAACATGGATCGATACCCTTTTGTTGAGATGTTAGTGTGATATGAAATTTAGGGACCAAATTTCTTTAAGAGGATAATACTGTAATATTTGCTATTTTCATATATTATTTTATTGGAATTCCTAAGGAGTATATTGGGTAAAGAAATTTTTTTTTAGAAGTGAAAATTTAAGGACTTGAGTAGCAATGTGCAATAACTGTGATTTTTTTTTTTCTATATGTTTGTAGCATCCGATTTTATTTGGAATTATCCTTATCTGGACAGGGCAACTGTTTCATCTTCTTTGATGGATGTAAACGGTGATGTGAGTTATGGAAAAACTATCATGACCTTATCAAAGACTAGTGGGGCAAACACAAAGAAAAGGAATATTGATAATTTAAATTATAAGTAGACTCGTACTTTTGTTTGTGTAGGAAGTCTTTTTATATTAAAGTGTGGCTTTGGGATATCTATGGTAAGTATGGAAGATGGTATGGAAGGTACAAAAAAGGAAATAAAAATAATTTTTAATCTAAGAGGGGATTTGAGTGGTGGGCCTCCACAAGTCTTAAAAACCCTTCTTCCCTCATTTTCCCTTCTTATTTTTCCATGTGTGCATGTGTGTTCAGCACCTCCCAGTTTCTCTCTCTCGTTTCTCCCTTGGTGTGCTACCCGAAGATGAAGAAGGAAGAAAGTTTCTTGGATGCTTCTAGTTTAAAGGATTTTGAGGTAAGTGTATGATTCCTCTCTCCACCCTTTTTCTATTTTCGGATTTGAGGGCACCTAAAAAGGGAAATGAACTATTTTACAAGATTTGAGGTTTGAGTAGTAGATTAAATCTCTCTTGAATAATTAGTGATGTGTCTAGGATCAGAAATTTATGGATTTGTCATGCTTAGAGATGAATCTCTTGGAAATGAAAGAATAAGTTAAAGATTAGTGTTTTAATTGGGAATATAAAGATTCAAGTTAGGATACTCGATTTTAGTCCAAGCATTTGATGCCAAAATGATCCTAGAGCATTACAAATAGAACCCTATTGAAGAAGTCAAGGATTTTGGTGAAGATTTGGGGATTTTATACCCAAAAATCAAGCTCCCATCAAAGTTGCAGGTCGTGGTGCCCGTGCGCCTGGGGTGCCACAAAACAGGGACTAGGGGTACTGGCGCCTGAGGCAAGTCTTCAATCTTAAAGAAGCAATGGTTCCTAGGGCACCATAGTCTGGGCATGTAGGGACTTCTTGGATTTTAAGTTTTAAGATATTCCTTTATATCTCGTAGGCTTGAACGTGGTTCCAGAAATGGCTGGGACATACTTTGGAGGCTGTAAATACTTTAAGTCTAGGTGAAGGAATTATTCTACTTTTCTTAACTTATGATGGCATGTGTGGCATGTTAGAATTTCTATTTGTTCTCACTTAAGCAAAGCATCATAGTTGCTTAGAAAGAATGAACACAACGAAGAGTAGGAAATTATAGATGTTGCATAAGTAAAGTTAATAACTTTATTTGATGAAGACAAGTGATATGTAAATTTAATTATATGTGGTTATCCAGACTGGATTTGTCCCTAGAATACTTTAGTATAATTGTGTATACATGGATGGTATAGGTATTGGGGTGTATTTTCTCTTCTCGTATGGTCCGTGGTGGTAAATTTAGTTGGCAATATCATGAAATGGAAATTTTAAACTCTCTAGTGATAGATATGTTAATTTTAATTTACTGTAAATGCTAATCTCATTTCCTTTCCTTGAGATGAGAGAATCTTACCTATTATAATGTATTGATTTCCTATCCCATGAGTTAATGATGTGCTTGGATTGTGGAATAACTAGAGGTGGAAAAGCTCCTAACGAAAATCCTGTGGTTGCATGTATATATGTTGGGTTATATTGAATCATTATTTCTTCTAGGTAATTATATTTTATAAATATGTTCTCATTTATACATGTGTTTCCCTTGAGATAGTAAACCATGAGTGTGAGTCCATATTATTAGATAATAGCCTTAGTTGGTTGGCTCATCTTTGTGGTGAACAAATATGCTGAAGATGCGTACACACACACATATATATATATCCCTTTGTTTAAATGCAATTGGTTTAATTGAGTAAATGGGAATAGAGATTACAAACTCTTCTTAATAATACCATGGGTGACTACAATTGCTAGAAATAGTGCAATGTGGAAGAGTCTTAGACTAGTTGTGGAAATAACGTTGGTTATTTCAAGGTTTGAACGGATGAGGTGTTACATCTTTATGTCAATATTAAGTGTTATGTGATGGGTTACATAATGTGGATGAACAACTCTTATCATATTTTATCAAATGTTTAGGTGCTTTAATATGTAAATGTGCATGGATATCTCCTACGTGTTGATTTGTTCTTGTGTGTTAGTGATGAAATTGCCTTGCGTGCCTTTAAACCATCATGTTTCAGTGAGATGGTTATTCTCCATCACACTTATTCTATATTTCATATTGAGATGATATAAAGTGAATTCATTTATACTTGACATAATCGCATGTGAAATAAAGACCTTCAATGGTAGACCTATGTGATTAATATAAATATGGGTGACCCCAATTGGAAGAGAGGATGCATTGAGGGAAGTGCCCTACGATAATGCTGGAACAGTGCATTATTAAGTTGTTACTGAAACTATTTGATAATGAGTAGCAATGTGGCTAAGTGGCCATATTCCTCGAGAACGCCACACTCAGAATGCTACCTATGTGAAGGAAAAGCGAGGGAATTGAAATAAAATTCATATTGTTGTGAATTGGCCTCAGTGGCCTTATTATTTTGGATTAGCCTCTGTGGCTTTATTATTGTGAATTGGCCTCGGCAGCCTCTCTATTTTGAATAAAATTTATTGTTGGATTAATTGAAATCTCGTGTTTATATATGTGGACATAAATATGCATTCATGCTTTGACTGATGAATTATAACCTTACATATTGTCTATATTGTGGAAGGAATTCTTTTATCTAATTAAGTTGACTGTGTAGCAAAGGGTTAGATGGTCTGGTAGTTACAGGTGGTGTACTGCCTAAGGTTCCACTCTTCTGAGTGGTGCACAAGTTTCAATTTTGTTGGAATTGTTTCTCCCTCACTAAGTACCTTTTATGCTTACCCTTTTGATTGTGCACCCTTACAAGTTTTTACTCAGTTGGTGAGTCTCTGTAAAAAGAGTAGCGGAGTCTTTGAGCCCACGGCCTCTCTCGGCTTCGAGTTGATGGTGATGTTCCAAGTCTGTATGGGTTTTTGAGTTACTCCATGGTAAATAGGACTCCTAGGTTTTCTATGCATTCGGTAGTGTAAAGATTTCATTTTATTATTATATTTGGTTGCATGGGCTAGACGTGTGTGAAATTAGGCTTACAATAGTGGTATGGATCCCACCGTTGTGCCGATCATGTCCCTGGAACTAGAGCCTGATAGCACTTCATCTGCCTGCACAATCATGGTGAGCATACCAAGCATCATCTTATATAAGCCTTAGGGAAAAAGGATCCAACCTATTCCATGGTGCCCCTGCACCAACACAACGGTGGCCGCGTAGATAGTTCATTACTGTCCACGTGTTTACCCAGAACAGATAACCCCTCCATGTCCTACCGGAGGTGACAATGCCTTTACTCTACTAGTATTCCATTCAAGGTATAGAAAGAATGACAGTAATGACTCTATAGTACCTTTTGTGGATCTTCGTCCTATGGTCATGTTACAATCACGACAATAGGGGAGGATTACTAAAGACGTCTTACTCTGTAGTCACTAGGAGATCTAATTTATATTAATTAATTAATTATAAATTAAATATTTTTTGTAATTATATAAAAATGAACTAATTTTAACTATGCAATCAATTAATCAAATAAAATATTATATAATCAATTATTTAAAATTAACTATTTCTATTAAAATTAATTAATATAAATTTAATTATATAATTTAATTATATATAATTTTACATAAATTTAATATAAATTTAATTTAATTAGTATATATATACTAATCTTATTTAATTATATATAATTGACTAATTTAATTTTATATAAGTTTACATAAATTTAATTATATTTTAACTAATATAATTAATTACTTCCAATTAAATTTATAAGTTTATAAAAATATATATAATTTAAATATATAAATATATTATAATATATATAACATATAATTTATTTTTTTATTTGAAATTAAGCTCGGCCTCACATTTATTTATTCTTTTATAAAAAAAATATATCTGCAGAGCTTGGCCTAACTATACAAATTTTTTTAAAAAAAAATTGTTGATGTGGCAAATTTTGTAGTATCTCCCTAATTTTTTTTTTGAATTTGTAGCATTTTCCTAAATATTTTTGGGAAGAATAGCATTTGACTAAAAGAGTCCTCTTGTCTCTCTGCCTTTCTTTCGTCCCTGTTCTCTCTCTTTCTCTTTCTCTCTCTCGAGCATGGTTTTCTTCCTCTCTACCATTGGCTTTATTAAATATCATGAAATAGGATCCACCATAGTTTGAGTGAGAAAATATAAAGCAAGATATTTAAGCAGAGAAAAAATCAAATAAAATAAATTAATTCTACTACTTATAAATAAAATTAAGTGGCATAATTATTTACATTGAGTCCAATCTAAGTCAGATGAGCTAAAAGTTACCAAAGGAAGTGCATATATACAAAGCATCATGTTATCCAAAAGTGTTTCAGATATTATAAGAGCAATTAGAAGGAAAAGGGCAGGAAAGAAAACTTATAAAGCTTCAAAAATATCTTGTTGCAAGAAATGAGATATTTAACTAAGGTGAAGAGTGTAAAAAGTATGTCTAAGAACTAAGGATTATATAAGTAAGATTGCAACGAAAAGGAAACATAAGTAATGAGTGTAAGAAGTATGTCTAAGAACTAAGGTGAAAAGAAAAGAAAATATGGAATACTCTAGAGAAATTACCAGATAGGAAACCATGAGGAATTTTGGTATTTTAATGAAATGGGATGCGATGATATGTACTTTATGAAAGTGTAGTTGGGTGCCCTAGTGATAATCAAGTTATCTTAATTATCTTACAAAATACTAGTTAAAATTGTTACCAAAAGGGACCAAATTGAAAGAAAGATATATAGGCCCCACATACACTAACTTAAATATGCCCATCCTTCTTCTCCATTCATTTTGCTCTCCCCTCTCATATTTTTCTCACTGTCCCAATGCTCATGAACCTTCTTCCTTCAACCTCCACCACCTTGATCCTAGCCAAGCTTCTGGTTGCCTATCACCAGTGAAAGGACGAACCTCCGGTGAGCCATCGCACCAGAAAAGCAAGGACAATAAGGTGAGTTCCTCCCTTTCTTTTACTTCATTGCATTTTCAGATTTTTGGGTTTTTGAAAGGGAAATGAGTTGATTTGCAAGTTATAAGGCTTGGGTGGTATTTTAAAACTCTCTTGGATGATTAATGATGAGTTTAGAGCCAAAAATTCATGGATTTAACATGGTTAAGAATATATTTCAAGGAAAGGAAGATATAGGAAGAAAGCTAGGGTTCTTGAAGGGAGATTTAATGGATTTGAGTTTGATTCTTGGACATAACCTAGAGATTGAATGTGTAAATGTTCCCTGGACTTGATTAGTGAAAACCTATGTAGAAAAATCATGAGAAATGATCAAGGTTGGGATTGGATTAAGGATGGGAAGATTTTTGGCAATAGTTTTTTATTGTATGCTAGGCAACTAGTCGATTATTAAGTGGCCAACAGTAATCTGGCTGCCCTTGGTGCTCTAGGCCTAGATTAAACAGAAGCGCACCAGTCAACTAGTAAGGCCCTATCGGTCAACTGGTGGTCCCTAGATGAGATTATTATTTGGACAGAGATGTATCAGTTAACATGTAGGGTAATATCAGTCAACTGATTACTCTCAAGTTGGGCTGTCAATTCATTAGGTAATAGGTATCAGACAACTAGTAGGTGACTGTCAATTGACTGACTATTCACTATCAGACTTGGTTAAGTTAAGCCAGTCAACAGCCATGAGGAGGGCAGTTGACCAGTTATTTCCCAGCTAGCTTGTGGAGTTTTAATTATATTCTTTTCTCTTATATATGCTCTTTGAAATGTTTAGGATGCCTCTTTGAAGGATCTAAACAAGGATCATGCCTTTAAACATCAAGTTCAGAAAGGATTAGCTAGCTTAGATTTAAGGTAAGGGACCTAGTCTTACCTTAGTTACTTTTATTTACTAGGATTGTTTCCTATAGTTTAATTAAATGTAAATATGTGATGGTATGTTGTTGAACTTAGTATGGAACCTTGCATGCTTATGAAATAGACATTTATATTGACTTGTGGATGAAAAAGATTGTCAATATTGCATTTGTATGCCAAATGATGATTATAAAAGGAATCTTGTTAGAGTTCGTGACCAGTGTAAAATGACATGGTGTGATTCACATATGTACATATATTTACATGGTATATACATAAAAATTACAAGAATATAAAATAAGTATTTCTAAGATTAATCTTATAAATGTGTGATAAACACATAAAAGGGAACCTATCTTGAGTATGTGCTATGATGAGTATCTTGTTCATATATATCTTTGTGCCTTGTGTATGGGCTAGTACCCATATATCTTCTTTATGATTGCCCTCATTATTAAAGGAAAAATGCATACACCAGGTGTGTGAGTAATGGACGAAAAAGGGAAAAACGAGTACTAGGTCTTTGGGGTTATGTTTATGATTATGGTGAGAGAGCATGACTAAAGTTTTAGGAAAACCCTAAATCTTAGTATGCGTAGAGAATAAAATTAAAAAGTGGCTTTAGCCACAACTCATGGCAATCATAAGAGGAACGTTGGGATGGATATGTGCCACGAGGACATGTGTTGACGAACACATCATCAAGGTAGGCACGGGATGCAAAGAAAGAGGCATAGTATAAGAAGAATTGATGTACTTGAAATCTTATACATGGATGATTGCTTGAGAATGAGATTGTTTGGTATTGAGTCATGATGGTTTACCGGTATTGTATGTGATTGCTTAGGGTAATCCAGCGGGTTTAGTGGCACATAGTCCATGATGACCTATTAAGACTGGTTGAGCTTTGCTTCTGCCCATAAAGCCTGGTGGCATGTGGTCCATGAGGTCTATATACCCCAATGATGTTTTAACCTCGAAAATCCAATAGGTTTGGTGGCATATAGTCCATGATGACCTATGGGAACTGGTTGAGCTCCACTTCTACCTATGAGGCCTAGTAGCACATGCTTCATGGGGTCTATAGAATCTGATGACAAGCTTAGATATTTAGTTGTATGGGATTATGATATACTTGAACCAATGTATGTTCCTCATGAGATGATGTTCTGTATAGTAATGTGTGTTGTATACATGCTGGTTATTGATGATATATATATATATATATATATATATAATTACGCTTACACATTTAGGTGTATGCTCTTACAACTCTCGACAGGTCAAGGTAAGATGAGTTGTATATGAGTTTGGATTTAAATAACTATAAATATTCACATATTCATGCATCCATTATATGTATTATTCTTGTAGCATGCATAATCGTGTGTCTATTAAGGTAGGACTTTTTTGGTGAGTCAAGTGGTTGGACTATCCCCTCATAGTTTCAGGTATAAAAAACTCCATAAACTGGTGGCATACGTGTCAAGGACACCTCCCCATTGATCAAGGTAAAGTAGAGTATTTTAGAGTCATATCAAATTAGGTAATCTTAGTAAAACTCTATAATCAGGTAGGCCACTTCATGATTTGTATTATGTAGAGGATATAGTAGGAACTGATACAAAAGATTGTAATTTATGACTAGAGTTTGAAAAGCTAAATGTAAGGGTGTTCATTTATTTAAATGTTTATGAATGCTAAATTATGGGTGAAAGGAAAGTTTTACTAGTTTGAAATGCAATTTAGTTTTGCTTTTAAATCAAAGGTTAGTCAAGTTAATGAAATGTATAAGGATTCTAAAAAAAAGGTTAGGCTTGTGGTGATGTGGGTTAGGCATCGTCTATGACGATCACGTGCCCAGTTTTGAGTTGTGACAAAAAGCTTCTTGCATATATTCTTAAGGTAATAAGGTTTGTATGCACAAAACAAAAGAGTTAAGTTGCAAGAAGTTAATTAATCATCGTACTATATTATTATAGATCTCTTTTCAAAAAAATATAGACATAAATGGATGAAGAGCAATATGGGGAAACTAAGATGCCAAATTTCACATACATTTAAAGCATGGGACTGAATGTAAATAAGACAACGTTCAATTCTCAACTCAAATCTTTTGTCATTTATAAACACTACAGAGTACAGAAAATCTTTAAGTATACGGGAGCCTTATTTCAATGGCAAATTAACATCCTATGTGTACTCAAATATTCCAGCTGAGAATATCCAAAACTTCATCCAAATCATACATATATGACTTTAGTCATGACCCTGACCCCGCTTATTTTCTATGGTTATCTATCTAATTTAAGGAGTTTTCATTACACTATTAGTTCCTTGAAGTCATACTGCATAACGAGTCTTTTGACAGTATTTTGGCTTAGAACCTTTATTGAATATAACTCCTTCAAGAGATTTTCTGCCACATCCATTTCTTCTTCAAAAGCAATTGCAAGCATTTCAATAAGAATGGTATATGTTGTCTCATTAGGCATACACCCTTTGTCAATGGAGGGAGTGCATATATATTGTTTCATGATATTTAATAAAGGTAATGGTAGAGAGGAAGAAAACCATGCTTTGTTTTCTGAGCATGAAAACAGAGCAACGTGTGAGAGAGAACAGGGATGAGTGAGAGGCAGAGAGATTAGTCATAGAGAGAAGAAGAAGAAGAAGAAGAAGAAGAAGAAGAAGAAGAAGAAGAAGAAGAAAAAGAAGGAAAAGGAGGAGGAAAAGGAGAATTTTTCAATTACTATTAGGGATATTTTTGTAATTTTAGGTTATGGGTCCACGTGGCAAGTGACATGGCGAATGATTTTGCCATGTGATAACTCAGTCAACATTTTTCATTAACTAATTTGAGGATGTTAAAAATAGTGCATATTTGACAAAAACTTAAATATGTAGGACATATTTGACCAAAAATAAAGTTGATTGCATAAATAAAAATCGATGTAAATGTTAGGGACATGAAACATATTTTTGTCCAAAAAAAAAGATATGTTGCACTTTAGCGTCACTAATGTATCATGACATAAAAATTTCAAAAAGTTAAGGCTGCCTAATTATAAAGATTGCTGGTGCTATATTTTGGTATGTAGCTGAGGGATTTAATGAACTCTGCTGCATGTCACATAGCTACCTATTGTCATTGTATCTGTGATAACTCTATTTTATAGAGGTATTTAACTTATATTTTCATTGATAAATTGAGTAATTTAAATGGTTTTAAGTCTTTTTCTAATTTATTTAGTCTTTTTAATTGTTTAGTTTAATTTTATAGATAATTAGTTTTTCTTTAAGATTTATCTTAGGATTTATAATTTATTATGGTTATTTAGTTTGATTTAGTTTAGGATAGTTAATTTAACTTTTATTAGAATTTATTTTGGTTAGTTTCTTTTAGAATTTAAATTAAGATTAGGATTTGAAAAAAAGTAATCTTTATATTTTATTATTATTAATTTTTTTAGGATGTCTTTTATTTTGAATTAGGATTTGGAAGGTTTAAGGGAAGGTGGCTGCAAGCAACACGAAGAGGAGAAGACGAAAGGAGTTTTGGAGATTGAGAATCATCAATTTTAGGAGTTTTGGAGATTGAGAATCATCAATTTTATTCATTCATTCTTCTTCATCTATTCTTCAATTTTTCTCTTTTCAGTTTTCTTTTAGTTTTGATGGAAAAACTCATGAATTATGTTATTGTGGATATTTTATGTATCATGGGTAACTAAATTTGTTAGGGGGAAGATGTAGTTTCTCTTGAATGCTATGATTTGAATTTTCTTATATTATTCTAAATCTATTTTCTTATTAAGTAATTATTTCTATGCCTACTGCTTTCTTAAATTGGTCACTTGAGAATTGAATTAGGATTCGTGTAGGGAATTGGAAAATTCACATATGAACATGACTATTGAAATAATTACCACAAATTAATTTAATCTAGGAATAGATAAATTATTTGTGTGGTTGTGCCTGAATTCAATTGTTCGTATTTCCTTTTCTTGATTAAATTGGTCTAAGGAATTGGGAAATTTAATTAGGTTAAGAGAGTTAATTCGCCAAGGGATTGGGTTTTAACTCGAATTGAAAATTTAACCATTAATATAAAAATTGAGAACTTAGATTAAAATAAAAGATTCAGATCATAGTTGGATAAGGTAGTAAAATTGGATCCCTAACGCTTTGATAACTTGTAGATTCTAAATATTTTCCTTAGTTTAATTGTGTGACTTTTTCATTAACCATTGGTAATTTAGATAAATTAATTTAGGCTAGTTTAGTTTAATCTCTCGTTAAAAATTGATTGTCTAGATAATGTAGAAATAGCGAAATCGGTACTTGACTACTATAATTCTCATGGGATTGACACTCTATTCACCTTCTATATTACTTGTTGACTCGATACACTTACCGATAGCATTTCAGACCAACAAGTTTTTGGCGCCGTTGCCTAGGATCATTAGTGTTAGTCAATATCTGAAGTACCTGTAACTATACTAATTTAGACACTTTTTTTGTTTTCTTCTTTATTTAATTTAATTTGTTTGATTTTGTTTTATTTATTTTTGTTTTAATTTTTAGTATTTTTCTTTCATTTAGTACTTTGGTTATTTATTTATTTATTTCTCTAACTTTTTCTTTGTCTTTGGTTTATGCGAGGTACCACTGATCCAAAATCACTTTTGTTTAACTTGGAAATAGAAAAAACAACACGCTTAAATCAAAAGCAAGTAAGGGAGAGAAAAAGAACTCAGATAGCCGCAAAAACTCAACCATTAACAATGGCTGAGGGAAACCATAGAGTACCTGATAATGTGGCTAATCAAGGTAATGCTGCAAATCATAGAGGTGTTGTTAGATGAATGATAGGAGAATATCTTGTACCTATGACTGATGGGTGCCCCACAAGCATTGTCAGACCTCTAATTCAAGTTAATAAATTTGAAATTAAGCCAGCACTTCTGCAATTGGTTCAAAATGAGCAGTTTGGAGGAAGCCCATTAGAGGATCCTAATGTCCATATCAATCACTTCCTCCAATTGTGTGATACAATTAAAGTAAACGAGGCCAATGATGATGCCATTCCATTGAGGCTTCCCATTCTCACTAAGGGATAAAGCCCAGTGCTAGATACATTTGCAACATTAAGGCAGTATTACTACATGGGCGGAACTGAAAAATAAATTCTTGACTAAGTATTTTCCGCCGTCAAAGTCTGCTAAAGTAAGGAGTGATATAATCTCCTTTTATCAACTTGATGGAGAATCCATGTATGATGCATGGGAACGGTTCAAAGATATGTTGAGAAGTTGTTCACATTATTCCATCCCAGATTAGATGCCAGATACATACTTTCTACAGTAGATTAAATGAATCATCATGAGTATGATCAATGCAGCTGCAAGAGGTTCATTGAGAGGCAAGACCCCAGATGAAGCATTTTAGTTGATTGAGACGATGGTGACAGATATTTATCCTATCCCTAGAGATAGAGCTGTTCGAAGGAGACAAGTGTTGGAAATGGATAATTTTGATGTTGTGAAGACACTATCTCAACAAATGGCTATACTGACACAGAGGTTGAACACTATGCAGATAAGAGCCATGAATACTTTGCATCTTCTATACGATTTTTGTGGAGGTAATCATGTGAATGGGGCATGTGAGGCCAATACACACACACAGCAGATTAATTACATGGGCCAGGCCTAATGACCCTAGCATAATCCGTACTCAAACACATATAACCCAGGGTGGCGTAACCACCCCAACTTCTCATGGAATTAATAGGAGGCGCCTAGACCGTTAGTGCCACCATACCAGCCTCCTCATGCTCAGAGAGCACCTAAGAAATCTTTTGGATAGGAATAAGCTATTGAGAAGTTAGCCCAACACATTACAAATTTTATGACAAAGACCAGGGTAAACTTCAGAAACCAGGATGCTGTAATAAGGAGTCTAAAGAACCAAATAAGTCAGTTATCCAAGCAATTAGCTAAAAAGCCTTTTGGAAGTTTACCAGGGAACACAAAGATGAATCCAAAAGAGCATTGAAAGGTAATTGAGAAGCAGAAAGACACTTGAGCCGCTTCCCAAGAAGGACAAATCGGAACCTATAACTAAACTTCTACCAGAAAACACTATTTAGGCACAAGATCCCATTGATGATGATTTGAGTAAGGGTGAACAAAAAACAAAGCAATTAAGGAGAATCTTTTAAGGCCAGGAGAAAAAAGAAGGAACTGGATTGGGATAAGCCGTATGAGCCTTCACTGTACCAAAAAGTTCTTTATCCTCAATGTTTGAAGAAGCAAACCCAAGAAAGGCAATTTTTACGATTCCTTGACATCTTTAAAAAGATGCAAATAAACATTCCATTTACGAAGGCAATTGAGCATATGCCAACTTATGCAAAATTTTTGAAGGAAATTCTATCTAAGAAGATAAAGCTTCCAGAGGATGAAACAGTCATGTTAATTGAAGAATACAGTGCAACACTTTAGAAAAAGCTACCTCCGAACCTCAAGGACCCAGGTAGCTTCCATATTCCATGCTCTGTGGGAAATCTAACATTTGGAAAGGCTCTATGTGATTTAGGAGCCAGCATCAATTTGATGCCACTTTTTATTTTCCGTCAACTTGGGATCGGAGAAGTTAAGCCAACCATGATATCACTTCAATTGGCTGACTGTTCAATCAAGCACCCATATGGCGTCATAGAAGATGTATTAGTGAAGGTCGACAAATTTATCTTCCCCATTGACTTCATCATACTAGAT
This sequence comes from Biancaea sappan, assembly GCA_037074585.1. Lineage (NCBI taxonomy): Eukaryota > Viridiplantae > Streptophyta > Magnoliopsida > Fabales > Fabaceae > Biancaea > Biancaea sappan. The sequence continues at coordinate 25,111,862 of CM073490.1, forward strand.
ATAGATGAGGATAGAGATATCCCACTTATCTTGGGAAAACCCTTTTTAGCAACTGGCCGAACTTTAATAGATGTTCAATAAGGTAAACTCATGCTTCAAGTTAATGATGAGAATGTGGTAATGTGTTCGAAGCTATGAAATTTCCTATGGAGGACAATGATCAATGCCTTAGAATAGATGTCATAGACTCATGTGTCACTGAGGTATTTCCCAGGTACACTTCTAAACTTCCTCTTGAATCTGTGTTATGCAATTCAATTGAACTTAATATTGATGAGAAGCTTGAGAATAAGGACAAGCTTAAGAGTTGTGTTGAATTGTTAAAGACCTCACCTTATGTATTGCTTGCCCAAGAAAGTAACTCTGAAATATGGAACAAAGAGGAGGTAAGTGTGGAACCTCCTAAACATGAGCTAAAACCTCTTCTGACTCATTTGAAATATGTTTTTCTTAATGATGATAACCAGTTTCCTATGATTGTAAGTCTTGATTTGACACATGTTGAGGAAGAGAAGTTGCTGAGAGTCTTGAGGGAATACAAGTCAGCGTTGGGTTGGACCATTGATGATATAAAAGGCATAAGCCCCACGAATTATATACATAAAATTTTAATAGAAGAAAACTATAAATCAGTAGTCCAACCACAACAACAACTAAATCTCATTATGAAAGAGGTGGTGAGAAAAGAGGTAATCAAACTCCTTGATGCTGGGATTATTTATCTGATTTCTAATTTCTCTTGGGTAAGTCCCGTGTAGGTTATGCTGAAGAAAGATAGGATGACTGTAGTGACAAACGAGAGCAATGAGCTCATACCTACGATAACGGTCACAGGATAACGTATGTGCATTGACTACCGAAGACTTAATAAAGAGATGAGGAAAGATCACTTTCCCCTTCCCTTTATAGACCAAATGTTAGAGAGGTTAGCCAGTCATGCATATTATTGTTTATTAGACGGATATTCTGGCTACAACCAGATCATAGTGGTACCAGAAGATCAAGAGAAGACCGCATTTACAGGTCCATATGAAGTGTTTGCTTACCAACGTATGCCTTTTGGGTTATGTAACGCTCTTGCAACCTTTCAAAGGTACATGCTTTCCATATTTTTTTTGATATGATTGAGAGTTTTATTGAAATATTCATGGATGATTTTTTGGTTTTCAGACCTTCTTTTGATCAATGCTTAATTAACCTGTCTTTGGTTTTGAAAAGATGTCAGGAAATGAATCTAGTCCTAAATTGGGAAAAATGCCATTTTATGGTTAAGGAGGGGATTGTCCTCGGCCATAAAGTGTCGGCACAAGGTATTGAGGTTGATAAAGCAAAGGAAGAGTCAATTGAGAAACTTCTACCGCCTACAAATATGAAAGGGGTGTGAAGTTTCCTCGGGCATGATGGATTTTACAAGAGGTTTATAAAAGACTTTTCAAAAATTTTGAAACCTCTATATAATTTACTTGTTAAAGATATAGCTTTTGAGTTTAATGACAAGTGCTTACATGCTTTTAATGTTCTAAAAGAAAAATTGATTACAGCACCTATTATTTCTGCCCCTAATTAGACACTACAATTTGAGTTGATATGTGATGCTAGTAATTATGCTTTAGGTGAAGCTCTAGGTCAAAGGAAAGAAAATAGATTGCATGTCATTTATTATGCTAGTGGAGTGTTAAATGAAGCATAGATGAAATATCCAACAACTGAGAAGGAACTCCTAGCTGTAGTTTTTGCATTTGACAAGTTTTAGTCTTACTTGGTTGGTTCAAAGGTAATTGTGTATACTGATCATTTTGCATTGAAATATTTATTATCTAAATAGGAAGCAAAGCCCAGACTAATCAGATAGATTCTTTTGCTACAGGAATTTGATCTAGAGATTAAGGATAAAAAGGGCACAGAAAATGTGGTGGCAGACCACCTATCTAGACTATCTCTCTTAGAAGAACAAGATGGTGAATGTTGCTCTATCAAGGAAGAATTTCCTGACGAACATTTGTTTGCTATGCAGGTGATGCCATGGTTTGCAAACTTTGCAAATTATAAAAGTACCAAGATTCTTTCTAATAACTTGACCTGGTAACAAAGAAAGAAGTTTTTACATGATGCTAAATTCTTTATTTGGGATGAACCTTATCTTTTCAAGAGATTTGCTGATGGGATTTTAAAAAGGTACATCCCAGAAGAAGAATTCTTTAGTATTTTATGGCATTGCCATGGATCAAGTTATGGGGGACATTTCAATGGAGATAAGATAGCAGGTAAAGTACTTCAATCTGGTTTTTATTGGCCTACATTGTTTAAGGATGCTAAATTGTTTATGAAGCAATGTGATAGGTGCCAAAGAGCTGGAAATATATCAAGAAAGCAAGAGATACCTCTAAATAATATTCTAGAAATAGAAATTTTCGATGTTTGAGGTATTGATTTCATGGGACCTTTCCTATCATCATTCTCGAATCATTATATTTTGGTTGTTGTAGACTATGTGTCCAAATAGGTGGAGGCTATCCCATGTCCCACTAATGATGCTAAGGTGGTACTAAACCGTTTAAGAAAAATCATCTTTCCTAGATTTGGGGTACCTAGAACTTTGATTAATGATGGAGGAACCCATTTTTGCAATAAACTGTTGAGTACTATATTGACTAAGTATGGTGTAGTTCATAAGGTAGCCACTTCATATCATCCCCAAACTAGTGGTCAAGTTGAAGTTTCTAACCGGGAGTTGAAACAGATTTTAGAAAAACAGTGAATTCATCTAGGAAAGATTGGGCAAGGAAGATTGACGACACATTGTGGGCTTATAGGACGCATTTAAAACCTTAATAGGTACGTCTCCGTATCAACTGGTGTATGGCAAATCATTTCTTTACCTGTTGAGTTGGAGCACAGAGCATTTTAGGCTATAAAATTCCTTAATTTTGAATCAAACGATGTGGGTGAGAAACAACTCTTACAATTGAATGAGTTAGATGAGTTTAGACTAGATGCATATGAAAACTCTAGACTATATAAAGAGCAGACTAAGTGTTGGCATGATAAGAAAATAAACCCAAGGTCCTTCGAGTGTGGTAAAAAAGTATTGCTATATAACTCTAGGATAAGACTTTTTCCAGGAAAGCTTAAATCTAGGTGGTCAGGCCCTTTTAAGGTCAAACAACTTTTCCCATATGGTGCTATTGAGATAAGTGACATGGAATCTGGAAGGAGTTTTAAAGTCAATAGGCATAGGCTGAAGCATTATCTCGGGACAGAGATCATCAGAGAAAAGTATTCTCTGAATCTTAGTGATCCTAAGTAAAGACTAAAAGTCAAGCTTAAGACTATAACTAAGCGCTTGTTGGGAGGCAACCCAATATTTTCCTTTTGTTTAGACATTAGATTTCTATTTTTTTTTAATTTTATTTTTACATTTGATTTTTTTTCATAATTATAGTGAATCATCTTTTCATTAATTTTCTCTTACAAAGGACTTGAGCCAATTTTTAGGAAATTAGATCATTAGTGAGTTGAAAGTATTGGGAAGAAAAGAGTTTGACTTAGCCAGAAGTGTTGGGAGACCTATTTTATCGAAGGTAAGTAACAAAAATTCAGAAGGAAGATGAGGTGAGTAAGTATTTTTCAATAAAATTCATGAATTCTGAGAACTAAGTATGAATGTTGTAGTAGTAAATTTGATGCCTTAGCATTTAAAAAAAAAAGGGGCTGTAGCAGCATACATAGTACTTGGAAACCAGTGAATGAATGCCAAGGCATTCCTTTTGGATGCCCTGACATCCAAGTTTCGCTCACGTCAATCAAAAAAAAAAAGGAAAAAGCAACATGAACTATGCAAAAACAAGTGAATGAATGCCAAGGCATTCATTTTGGATGCCCTGGCATCCAACTTTTGCTCACGTTAAATAAAAAATTAAATAAATAAATAAATAAAATTTGGATTTTATTTTATTCATTTAGCCTTACTTTTTCTTTTTTCTTTTTTATTTTTTTTACTTTAACCTCATAATCAGAATCCCTCACAATAACTTCCCTCTACGATGCTAACACATCTTCCTTTGCTTTTCCCTTCATTAATGTCGTCTCAGCCTTAGCCAAAACCACTTCCCTCACTCTCACCCAGCCTCCTCGTCGACATTTGCCCCTGTCGTGGAACCCTTCATCCACTGTCGTGAACCACAGCACCCAAAACTCCATAACCTACGACGACATCTTCCTTCACTCTAATAAAAACACACGTTGTTGTCCCTTTGCCATCGAAGAACACTCTCCATCTCCGTCGACCTCCATCAACCCAAATTGCATGACACCATCCACTACAACATCCTCTACCCTAGGTCTCTCCACTTGGTTCCCATATCTGCCCATAAACCTAAATAGCCCAACAGCTATGAATTCTGTTTTCTCAGTCATAGGCGTCAACGTCACAAGTCACTTTCTTTCTTTATTTCTTTCTCTGAAATTGCTTCTGGTTAAGGTTTCAATTATCAAGTCGAGGTTATTCATCAATAAGGTTAGTAAACTCTCTTCCATTTATGCTAAAATTATGTTTGTTATTGAGTGGGATTCTCATCAACATGCTAAGTATGGTTTATTCACTTTGTTTTATACTGATGAATGTTAGTGGTTACGCAGCAAGTAGGGGATTAAGTTGTGCTTGTTAGTTTTTCTGATAGTGAATATTAACCTTATTGATTCTACTAATTCAATTAATTTTGAATTTAACCTACTCTAATGATATGGATAAATGTTGTTGCAGTGGTATTGTATTAAACTGATTCAATTAATTTTATAGATGTTGGTGAATTACGGATTGAAAAAAAAATAGAGACTAAAAAATATGGATAATAGCTTGTAATACTGATAGAGTTGACAGTGCTAATTGATTTGCTCTCTTGTTTGAAATTATGATTAGAGTTATAGTTATTTCAAGAACTAACAAGACATGGCACCCAAAAGGAAAAAGAATGCCTCTACATCTGCAGAGACATCTAAAGGCAGAAGGCAACAAGGCAGCACTAGTGGAACTTATGACACATATAGATTTATCTCTCAAGCTGCACAAGAAAGATACATGGAGAGATTAATCAGTAAGCCCATTCATAAAAGAGGCTTCAACCTGGACCCAACATATGGAATAGATGATGAGGCCAAAGCTATCATAGAAAGGCAAAGTTGGAAGAAGTTTACAGAGCCCCCACGTTCTGCAGTGGTATCTATCGTGCGGGAATTTTTTGTAAACCAGCTAGAAACAGTTAATGAGAAGGTTTATGTCAGAGGGAAGAAAATACCCTTCTCTAAAAAGGTGATCAACCAACACTTTGGCCTTCTGGATATAGTCGAAGGGGTATGCCAATTTCACCAAATGATTAGTAATGCAAATACTTATTTAGAAGCAGTCACTCAAGCTATCTATGACAATGCTCCAGAATGGAATACAAAAAAAAAAAAGGGTTCACTACCACTTCCTTACAGAGTCACTGAAAAATGAGTATAAGTAATGGCTATTCTTCATATCTACCCGTCTGATGCCGACTACCCACATGTCACATGTTACCAAAGAGCGTGTAATATTGATATATTGCATTGTTACTCACAAGGTGATAGATGTGGGAAAAACAATATGCAATGGAGTAAGCAAGGTAATCAAAGGAAAGAAAACAGCTCCCTAGTTCCCTTCATTAATCAATGAATTATGTGCAAAAGGGGTGTTAAATGGAACGAGCATAAGGAGCTATTAGTGGCAAAAACTCAAGTGAACACGAAGGCCACAATTCGCTATCCAAGGAAGCCTACAAGCCCATCTAAACTAGATAGAGAAGATATGACAGAGAACTCAACATCATCTTCTTACTTACCACTAACTCAGATGGAGAAGCTCGCTAGAGATATGGAGATAACTAGAGCCATAATGCAACAAATAGCAATGACACAAAATCAGCAGGCCATTTACATGCAGACACAAGTGCAGTTGTATGAGGAACAAAACCGACTGCACCGTAAAGTTATTAAAATGCTGAAGCAAATAGAAGCATAGTCACCATCTCCCAGCACATTAGAGGAATCTCAAGGAGAAGAGGGAAATGAGGGAAATGGAAGCTAAAGTAAAAGAAAACATCCCAGGGGAGCTCTTTTCTCTATTCCTCATTTACTTTTGATTAATGAAGTATAAATTGTGTTTGTTTATTTTTGCTGTTGATCATGACTGACTAATATTAACACTGTAAATGAGCATTTGATAGTCAATTCTTTTGTGCCTTACACTGTTGTTGGATATGAGACTTCGTTTGATTTACTCAATTTTAGATTGAATACTAATTAAGTTCTTAATTCCTAATCCCTTCTACTTTTGGAAAGACATGTTTAAGCATTGAGGACAATGCTTCATTTTAAGTTTGGGGATAGGAAAATACTATTTTAAAATTCACTAAAATTTTTAATTTTTGCTGCAAATGGATGGTGAATTTGGTTTTGGATTGGAAAACTTTTTAGTAATTCAATTTGTGCTTTTAAATGAAAAACTTAAATTTTACTTGCCCTTGAATATTCTTTTGAAAATATTTGAAAGTTGTTGATTAATTTTGTAGTTTTTCCTATGAAAAGCCAATGACATATGATGAAAATTAATTGCTATAGGAAAGATGATTTATAGGAAATTAAAAATAGTTTTAGCAATGAAAAAGATTGATTGATAATGGTTTTATTTTCTTAACTCTTGAAACAATATTGAGCACTATAGTCAGTAATATTTAAAGTGTAGATCTTTAGAAAAAATTTTGTATTTATTGAATTACATACTTTATCTCAAATTTTAGAACTCTAGAACTTGATTTTATATTCTCCCAAGGCGAAATCCTAAGAAGCATATAGATAGAGATATGATTTGGGCATTTTTTGATTTAATTTGAGCCCTAGACTTTTTTTTTCTCTCAGCTATTTACCACTAGTACCAACTTTGAGCCTTTTTATTATGGAAATAATTGGAAATTGAATTTTCTTTTTGGTACCTATACAAGTTATAACCTTAAGCCCAAAAAGAAATTACCTACCCTTTCAAGAGAGTAAGTGGCACATAGAAAAATCTTGAAGGAAGGGAGGCTGAAAAAAATGATGAAAATAAAGACGAATGATGCCAAAAATGTTTAACCCCTCAAAAAAGAAAAATGAAAAAGAAAAAAAAGTGAACTAAAATGATTCATGTTTGGGGGAGTTGACATTGAAAAGAAAAAGAAAAAAGAGAAGAAAATAGAAGAAGAGAAAGAAGGAAAGTTGAACAAAAAAGTATAGAAGTAAGAGAGTTATACTTTACACAATATATTACTTATTCTCTTGTACTTTGTAGATCACTTATCTCGTTTCTTCTTTTACCTTTAACCATTGGCCCTATTACAAGCGGATAAAGACCTATTGATCTTTATTTATATGTTGCTTACATTAATGGAGGGAGGATAAAGGATTAAGCATATTGGAGTTGTAAATTTGAGGTTTGGTTATATAGTTTAATAAATATAGAATTGATTCTAAATATTTGCATGAGAATGTTGTTGGCTACTCACATACACACACTTCAAGGGTCTGAGAAAATGGATTATTATCTTTCGAACTTAGAACTTGCTAGAATTATTTTACGTTCTTGTTTATCATCTTATACTATGCAATTATTGAGGATTGATGTTTGGCTTTTAAGATGAATTACATAAAATGGTCAACTTGCATTTTTGCAGAGCTTTACTTTTTCACGAGAGCGAGCAAAATCTTAAGTTTGAGTGTGTAATAACTTTATTTTATAGAGTTATTTAACCTATATTTTCATTGATAAATTGAGTAATTTAAATGGTTTTAAGTCTTTTTCTGATTTATTTAGTCTTTTTAATTGTTTAGTTTAATTTTATAGAGAATTAGTTTTTCTTTAGGATTTATCTTAGGATTTATAATTTATTATGGTTATTTAGTTTGATTTAGTTTAGGATAGTTAATTTAACTTCTATTAGAATTTATTTCGGTTAGTTTCTTTTAGAATTTAAATTAAGATTAGGATTTGAAAAAAAGTAATTTTATATTTTATTATTATTAATTTTTTTGGGATGTATTTTATTTTGAATTAGGATTTGGAAGATTTAAGAGAAGGTGGCCGCACGCAACACGGAGGGGAGAAGACGGAAGGAGTTTTGGAGATTGGGAATCATCAATTTTATTCATTCATTCTTCTTCATCTATTCTTCAATTTTTCTCTTTTCAGTTTTCTTTTAGTTTTGATGGAAAAACTCATGAATTATGTTATTGTGGATATTTTATATATCATGAGTAGCTAAATTCCTTTTATTAGGGGGAAGATGTAGCTTATCTTGAATGATATGATTTGAATTTTTTTTTTATGTTAATCTAAATGTAATACCCAAGGTTTTACAATGAGCTGTCAACTTAGAATTTATTTAATGTAGGAATTAAATTTAAAATGTATGAATTGTTAAGGACTTGTTTGAAAATTTTATTAAATTGTATGAATATTTTATATTATTTTATTAGTGAAAAAGATTAAATAAGGAGAACTAAAATAAATTTTAGATTTTTGGGTGTAATTAGGAAATTTTACAATTTTCATAAGGACCCAAGTGAATTAAAATTTGTAAGAAGAGTGGTTTTATATATTTTAAGCAATGAAAGGCTATTATGCCACATGGATATCTTTACTCCGTTGAATGTGGCTTCTAAGAGAAACCAAGAAAAAACACCTTTGGCCCTTCATTTTTGGCACATACGGAAATGGAGAAAAGGGGAGACAAGTGGGGAAACAAAAAAGAAAGAAAAGAAAGATAGAGAAATTCCCACTTTTTCAATTATTGCTTCTCGAAAGCTTTCTCTCTTTCTTCTCCCTTCTTCCTTGAGTTCTTTCTTCCTTCTTCCATCTTCTCTGTGAGCCAATTCCAAAGAGAGAGAGTATGTGTTTGTGTGTGTGTGTGAGCAAATGTTAATCAAGCTTCCTTCTTCCACCTTCTTCCCCTACCTTAGGTGTAGCATGACAGTAAGGATTGAGGAAGAGAACTAGGATTTAAAGGTAAGAAATTGGAATTTGTAATTTCTATTATGCAAAAAATTTATTTGAAATTCTATTATATTTAAAACCTCTAAAGGCTGTTGAAACCCCTCTTCACTCTCTTGGTTAGTTTCATAATGAAAATAAAGAGATTATTTGAGAATTTTGGTGAGAAATATATGCTAAAAATGGTGGTACTGTTCACATGCGATTTTACTATTTGTCCAAGAATATCTTTTCTTTTTGCTTTGATTTTGGGTAGAACCAAATAGATATACTATGAATTGGATTGAAACAAAATTAAGAAGCTGAAATAAGCAAGATTGAGAGAAAAAAAAAGCATGATAGTAAACTGTGGGGACAAAACTGAAAATATTAAAAAATTTTCTAGAGGTAATTTAATTTCAGAAGAATATATATTCTTAATCTATAGACCTAGATGAAGTGAATTATAAACTTAAATCAAGTAAAGGAAATAAGGAAAATTTACTACGGAGCGCTGTGAAGGGAAAATATGATAGTTTTAAATGCTTATGGTTTTATGTGTTTTTGGATAACCAAATCAACTCTTAAATTCATGAAATTTTGTAGAGAGATTCTTTTTATTGTGATAATCTAATTGGAAAGTTTCAAGCTCATTAAAATTAGTTTGCTTAGTCAAATAAATATGGGAACAATACTTTATTTAGTGTAGAGAAATTTTAAATAGGTGTAAATTTTGGATTTTACGCAATAACTAAACGACCTTATTTTGACTTGAAAATTTTATAACACCTAGATAAGACCACATACTAATTGTATCCCAAATTTCATAGCATTTGGCAAATGTTTGATAGGCTTATTAAATAGAAAGTCATAACCTATACATATTTGGATAGTTCTTACCTTTGATCAATTATAGGGTCTCTAGACAGGCCAAATGATAGAGTTAAATTATGAAACTTTTATCCTAGTATGTCAACATACTAATAAGGTTTTATACCAAATTTCATAATTTTTGGAGTTATTCATTAATACCAAAATTTTTCTAAAAACTGGCTCTTATTTTAACCTCAAAACAGAACAAAACTAGATGATTGATAGCCTATGTTCTGATTTGGTGTTATCTCTTTGCATGGCTTGTTCTTTAGGCCTTTGATGAGTTCCTTGGAATTTATCATCTGATTTGAAGTGTAGAATTTTAGTTTGGAATCGAGATGAGAGATCTTATCTTACCTTGTTTGCTTATTTTATGTATATACTAAAAGTGTACTATAAATAAATATATATATATATATATATATATATATGTGTGTGTGTGTGTGTGTGTGTGTGTGTGTGTATGTGTGTGTGTGTGTGTGACATGAAATTAATGCATTCATGTTATGTATTGAAATGTGCAAGTGTAAGACTATTGTGAACTTTTTCCTAAAATGCAATGCATATGGTTGCCTATGTTTATGTAATGTGATTGTATTTGATCTTTAAAAAAATGGAAATAGAGTTATGGGATCCTATGGGATGAAATAAAGGCTAATTACAAATTTGTCCCTTTGAGGACAAGGATGAAATAAGGGTGGAATGAAACCACTATGGCCATATGGTATTAAATATGATATTCATCCCTTTAAGGGCAGAGTGAAATAAGATTGGATTACAGATTCGTCCTTTTGAGGGCAGGAGTGAAATAAGGGAGGATGTGGGACAATGGCCACTTTATGTAGATGGGACCCGAAAAATGTCTAGGAACTTAAATTGGAATTGTATGAATTGTTTGAAATGTGATTTGGCTTGATCTTGAATGTGTTTGTTAATAATTGCAAGATGATTTCAATGTGTGTGTCTTGATAAATATCTTGTATACTAAAGCTTAGATGATTGTACTGTTAGATCAATTATGTATATTTGCATGTATATATATATACCTATATTGTGTGTGAATGTGGTAGGATTCTCTCAAATAGAAGCTGTCTTCAGTTTCAGGTATGAAGGATTTTCTAGTTCGATGATATTCACGCCAAAATTACCCTTTCCATTGGTTCAAGGTAAAAATATAATGTTTTGGTCTTATTCTAATTTGTACAAATCTAGAAAAGCTCTGTAATCGGGTAGGTTCGTTCTGCGATGTAATATATATGACTGTAGTGTATATGGAGAACTCAGTTTAGCCATACTTTCTTTTTTTTTTGAGAAGAACAATAGTTACCTATTTTAATTCTTAAATTGTGTAATTTAAATTAATTACATTTAAAATGATAACCAAAATAATGATTAGTATTGTACTTAAGAGAAAAATAGGCTTACGTAGGTGAAGTGAAACTCACCTTCCGTGACGGTCACATGCTTAGATTTTGGGGCGTGACACTAAATCTATTTTCTTATTAAGTAATTATTTCTGTTCTTACCGCTTTCTCAAATTGACCACTTGAGAATTGAATTAGGGTTCGTGTAGGGAATTGAAAAATTCATATATGAACATGACTATTGAAATAATTACCACAAATTAATTTAATCTAAGAATAGATAAATTGTTTGTGTGGTTGTGCATGAATTCTATTATTCTTATTGCCTTTTTCTGATTAAATTGGTCTAAGGAATTAGGAAATTTAATTAGGTTAAGAGAGTTAATTCGCCAAGGGATTATGTTTTAACTAGAATTGAAAATTTAACCATTAATATAGAAATTGAGAACTTAGATTAAAATAAAAGATTCAGATCATAGTTGGATAGGGTAGTGAAATCGGATCCCTAACGCTTTGATAACTTGTAGAATCTAAATATTTTCCTTAGTTTAATTGTGTAACGTTTTCATTAACCATTGGTAATTTAGATAAATTAATTTAGGCTAGTTTAGTTTAATCTCTCGTTAAAAATCGATCATCTAGATAGTGTAGAAATAACGAAATCAGTACTTGACTACTATAATCCTCGTAAGATCGACACTCTATTTACCTTCTATATTACTTGTTGACTCGATACACTTGCCGATAGCATTTCAGACTAACAATCTGAAATATGTGATTGTGGTAAAGGACTATTTTGATAACATGTCTTTTCATTATATCTCATATCTCTAACGTTTACACTTACTTTTATTCATGTCTCTAAACCTTTTTTAGTAAAATATGTCACACATGTTTCAATTTTTTTTTCAAATATATCTTTTTTTTAACACCGTAAAAAAGCTAACAGAAATGCTGACTGCACTTCTCATGTGGCTGCGACGTCACTTACCACGTGGAAGAATTTTACGTCACCTGATGTACCCAATAGAATGGTGACATGTAGCATGTGGCATGTGCTTTATTTTGAGGAAAAATCAACAAAGTGCATGTAAGAGAATTCAAACCTAAGACTTCATGGGTAAAAAAAGCTCCCTTAACTACTAAGCTACTAATGTATCTTTAACGTGTATATGCGAAATTTAATATATATATATAGAAATTTTTGTTATTATATTCAAAATTAAAAATAATATATAATAATTATTATATGTTATAAAATAATAACAAATCTTATAATAAGATAATATACTAATATTTTAAATAATTTATTTTAAATTATATAAAAATTTAAAAAAAATTAATAACAAATCTTATACTATAAATTTAATTATTATTTATACTTAATAAAAATTAACTTTATATTAAAAAATAATTATGACAATATGCGATGCATATTCAAACTATTCTATAATATAAGATCATATTGTTATAATTTTTTTTAATAAGATTCAAATATTATAAAATTTAATTATTACTAAAAATTATAATATCAAATTTTATATTATAAAATAATTTTAATATGCATAGCATAGTTATAATTATTTTGAATAAGATTTAAATATTATAAAATTTAATTATTATTAAAACTGACAATATCAAATCTTATATTAAAACATAATTTTAATATGCATAGCATATTGTTATAATTATTTTTTAATACAAATTTAATTTTTATTAAGTATAATTAATGATTAAATTTATATTATAAAATTTGTTATTAATTTTTTAAAATTTTTATATAATTTAAAATAATTTATATAAAATAATAGCATATTATCTTATTATAAATTTTTGATTGTTTAATAACATAATAATTAATGTATATTGTTTTAAATTTTGAATACAATAATAGAAGTTCTTATATATATTAAATTTTACATATACATGTTAAAATTATATTAGTGGCTCAATGGTTAAAGAAACTTCTTTACCCACAAAGTTTAAGGTTTGAATTCTCCCATATATATTTTGTTGATTTTTTTTCAAAATAAAACACATGCCACATATCACTATTTTATTGGATATATTAGATGACGTGAAATTATTCCACGTGATAAGTGATGTGTTTGTCATATGTAAAGTTTAATCAGTATTTTTATTAATTTTTTTACGATCTTAAAATATGATGTATTTAAAAATATTAAAATATATGAGACATATTTAATTTAAAAAATTTTAAAATATAAAAAAATTGAGTATAAATATTAAAGACATAAAATATATTTATACCAATATATAATATATATATATATATATATATGTTGCACTTTAGCGTATCATGACGTAAACATTTCAAAAAAGGTTAAGGCTGCCCAATTATAAAGTCTGATGACGCCAGATTTTGGTATGTAGCTGAGGGATTCAATGACCTCTGCTGCATGTCACATAGCCTAGCCACCTGTACCTGAAATATGTGACTGTGGCAGAGGACTATTTTGGTAACATGTCCTTTCATTATTTCCATGGTAAGCTTCAACCTCGTGAGTCGTAATGGAACACGTCATCCATAGTTTCTAAGATCATCCTGTATGTCACCATAGACCACACTCCCTCTTCAAATTGTTGTGAATTTGCTCTCTTGATCTTGTGACTTGCTTGGGAGGAAAGAAAAGCTATAGCAGTTAGTTCATGGATTGAAAAGTCAGAGTAAACACCAGCAGGCTGCTCCAACCCATATATATACACTCTAGTCCTCATCGCTCATCAGTTCTTCAATACATTTATTTGTTCATAACCTATAAGCACATTTCCTTAATTGTTCCTCTATAGAAGTACAGAACTCATGTCGAACGTTTCAGCAGCGGAAGAAAAAGGAACAGTAGATGCCTATGGATGGGCAGCTACAGACTCCGTCGGAGTCCTCTCCCCCTTCCGCTTTACCAGAAGGTACAAATTATGTTCCTAATTTAAATTTTGAAATTAATTTATCATCTATTCCATCACCAACTAAATCATGACCAGTACTGATTTTTATACTCATGAACAAACAGGGCAAATGGTGACAATGATATCACCATCAAGATACTCTACAGTGGGATTTGCCATAGCGACCTTCATTTTCTCAAGAACGATTTTGGCACGACCATCTATCCCATTGTTCCTGGGTACTTTTCTTGTTCTCTATCCACCATTAAGTCTCAATCATGTCTTAGTAATTAAAGCCTCAATAGATGTTCTTACGAATCTTAATTATCTGTTTGGAACAAGAATAGGCACGAGATTGTGGGGGAGGTGATAAAAGTGGGTGACAGTGTCACAAAATTTAGAGTGGGGGACATTGCTGGTGTGAGTGGCATAGTGGGTTCGTGTGGCTCCTGCTCCGACTGCACCCAGAGACAAGAAACTTACTGTCCAGAAATGGTGTTAACCTACAGTGCCCGAGACCACGACGGATCAATAACCCAAGGTGGCTACTCTGATAAGATTGTGGTGGACCAGAACTTTGCTGTGGTGATTCCGAAAGCTTTGCCACTTGATGGCGCAGCCCCCTTACTGTGTGCTGGAATCACAGTATATAGCCCCATGAAGCAATTTGGGCTAGCCCAACCCGGGTTGCATTTGGGTGTGGTGGGTCTTGGTGGGCTCGGTCACGTGGCTGTCAAATTTGCCAAAGCTTTCGGTATGAAAGTCACAGTAATAAGTACTTCTCCTAGCAAGAAGAAGGAAGCATTAGAACGTCTTGGTGCCGATGCCTTTTTAATTAGCCAGGACCAACAACAGTTGCAGGTAATATCAAATCAACTATTACCATGTATTCTTTTACCAAATAACGAAGTTTATTGGACATGAGAAGAGTTAAACTAGAATTTCATTCATTATGAAGAACAAATATAGTAAAGATCAAAATTTGGATCAACTGGTTATTAAATATGTGATTTTGGCAATATAGGAAGCGAAGGGGACAATGGACGGAATACTTGATACAGTCTCAGGGCCTCACTCTCTCTTACCATTAATTGACTTGTTGAAGTCACATGGAAAGTTGATTCTACTGGGTGCACCATCTACACCGATTGAGTTCTTCGCTGTGCCTTTAATCATGGGTAAGTATGTATATAATTATATATGGAGCAAATCAACGATGTTCTTTTTGTAAATAGTTTATTTATGAGGAAGTGGTTTGAATTTGATTAATAAGAAGGAAATTAATGTGTTGAGTGACATATGTATAGGAGGGAAGACAATTGCGGGGAGTGCAGGAGGAGGGTCCATAGACACGCAAGAGATGATTAACTTTGCAACAAAGCACAACATTACTGCTGATGTAGAAGTCATTCCAATGAACTACGTTAACACCGCCTTACAGCGACTTGCAAACAATGATGTTAAGTACCGATTTGTCATTGATGTGGCTAATACAATCAACTCTCCACTTACAAATTGACGTGCCCCAAGGGTCCATAGATATTTTGTGTTGTTTGATTAATTCCGAAACTCTACGATAAAGTTTTGTATACCTTTCTTGGAGTTTTGTTCTACTGTACTAGATTAATTATTTCAATAAACAAAGCCTCCTTCGAATAGTAAGTTTCCCTATGATAGAAGATATTAGTTTGTCCTACTTAATCTTGGCATTTGTAGAATACAAGAATTTTTCATTAAGGGACAAATTATGCAGAACTAGTCCTTGTAAACATTGGCATATCTTCCATTATTTTTCCCTGTTCTCCCCAATAAACTTGTGTGTCCTCATGACATTCAATATGTTAATTGTCCTGTGAGATACGGCACACGGCGCTCCACACGCTCAAGTATGTTTGGAAATAACGTGACCTTCCTAAAATTAAGCTTGCGGTGAAAAAATCATGTAAAAAGATTTAAATAATGTTTGAAAAATGTTTTATAAAATCCTTTTGATAGCATGCATAATTGTTATTTACAAAATAAGGAGGCTAGGTACTCTGAAAAAATATTCTTACATGTCATTTTTTTTTAATTATATACGTATAGAATGTGCATAAAGATTAATATAATAAATATTTTCAACACCAATTATGTTTGGTAACTACAACTATGTGCCGGTAGGTATTTATATTTGTCCAAGTCACCCCTCACACTAAAACTTTCAGCCTATTAAACCGACTGAAATGCAATAGAGTATCTTTATTTATTGAATACAAAATTAGAAGGGCTTATCTGATTTTATGGAAAAAATCCGAGTCACTGTAAAATAGTGGCTCAGTTTGGGTGCCATATGTCTACGTCATATAAATATGGCATGTGGGTCTGTCCCCTTGCTATATATATTTATATGGCTCCGGGGCTGACCCCCATGCGTTGGCAGACCCAGTATATTAATGGACTTGACTATTTATAAACGGATCAATATTTTTAAAAATGAATCAAATTTTTTACTTCTTACATGTTTACTTTTTAGATTTATAAAATATTATTTTTTGTGCAGAATAAATGATTTGATTAGTAATGTTATATAATTATAACATGAAATACATGCTAAACAATTGAACATAAATTTAAATATGAAAATAATTTATAAATTATTAATTAATAAAATATAAAAGATATACATTATATAGATTATACATTTTAATATTATATATATATATATATATATATATATAATATTTTGTTATTTAAATATATACTCTATTATTTTAAATATATATATAATTAATTTAGACATTCTGAGCTCGGATTGGGTTCCAAAAAATTCCAAATCCAGTCTCCCACTTTTTTTTAAATTTATTTATTCGCGCTACTTATTTGTTTTTTATTTTTTCAAATCAAACCTATTAGGCTGAAAGAATTTTCTGGCGCAAGATTAGATCTAATTTATCATCACATAAACATTTCAAAAAAGTTAGGCTGCCTAATCATAAAGAAGACTTAGCCTATCACAGTCACCAGATTTTGGATGAATGTGAAGGAATTAATGAACTCCGGTGCATGTCACGTAGCCACCTATTGTCATTGTTTCTCAAATATGTGACCGTGGCAAGGACTATTTTGATAACATGTCCTCTCATAGTGGTCATCACCAACAAAAACGAAGACCTTTCACATCTTTAATTTAGTCTCAGCTTCAACCTCGTAATGGAACACGGAGTCCATAGTTTCAAAGATCATCCATCCTTAATGTTTTGTTAAGCGTGAATACACAATGCTTCTTTTTTTTTTTCACTTGCAATTTTATTTTCGTCAATTTTAATATATATGTAATTACGTTTTGTCTCAAATGTGGTTTAGTACATTTTTTACAGGTTGTAAATATTGATCAATTTTGGTATGTATAGGTTAAGAACCTCATTCAGTCTTCAAAATTCTTTCAGGATCATATTAATATTGTGTTAATTTAAAATCTTTCCGGGACTAATTCTTTTGATGATCATTTTGTGGGTATTTTAAAAACATTTTGTAGGTGCCAAAGTGTCTTTCCATGTGGACGCACCAAGATGACATGGTGTGTATCATATATGAACATGACTATTGAAAAACTCAAAGTGTCTTAAAAAACTCATATATGAACATGACTATTGAAATAATTACCACAAGTAAAAGCAAGCATTTTCCATTCTTCTTGCCCTATTTTGTTATCCTTTAGCATTTGTTAGCCTTGGGTTTAGTCATTTTCTTTTATGGTGTAATTTTCTTATTTTTTTAAATCCAATATCACCATTTCTTTATCTTTTTGAACAAGTTGGGTGATTTTTTTTTGTAGGTAAGTTTTTGGACTAAAGCAATATTAGAGGAGAGAAGTTTTGCATTAGTTAGATCAATTATTCATTGATAACTTTTAACTAAGTATGCTCTCAATCTCATGTTTTTAATTTACTTTAGGCAATTCCACATTGATCCCATATAATTTACATTTGGCAATTCTTCAAGGACATCATTCCCTGTAATATCAAATTTCTCATCCTCTAGCTCATCCTTGGTCTTCCCTATTGTAACTAATCTTGGAGTAAGCTCATAGAAAACTTGAAGTTGAAGTTCCATTTCCTTTTCACTATAGTTTTCTTGAAGAGAAGTGAGTTTGAGATCTATTGCTTCAATGGTATCTTCATCAACTACATCGTAAGATGCTATGTTTTTTGAACATTCTGAAACACCGGCTGATTTCACTTCTTCCCATTCTTGATCAATCACTAGCCAAAAATATTGTTGCATCTTTGCTTTAATTTGCTTTAATGAATCTGTCATCCCTTTAAATTGGTCTTCCAGTGATGAGTTGAATATTATCATTGCAATCTCTCAACAAAAGCACCAATTGTTATGAACCCAAAAATAATAACAGAAATAAAGTATAAAATGGAAAAAGAATGAGATGAATTCAATGGAGGAAGTGGTATCAGATTCCCTAAAGATGGGAAAATATACCCAATGAATTCCTTTTTCTAGCAAAGGGTAGCTATACTCAATATGATACAACCTCACAAGCCTAGATGACCTATACAAATTACAGAGCATTTCATAATCCTCACCAAATCCATAAACATGAGTCCATTAAACAAAAGTGGAGCATTATCCCAAAGGGTACTAATCATCTTCCTCAATCATTGCATATGAAAAAATTAATCATAGAGCATGTGAGTTTATCAAAACTCAGTGATTAAATAATTATGCATAAAAATATCATAAGCACTAATACTACATTACTTATATAGCTAAACCATAATTTAATTTAATACACCATTCATCTTTATATAAGCTATAACTTGCATCAGCTTTCTTGGGTGATCAAGTCCTTAACCATCCATGCATCATATTTAGTTGTATCCTAGCATCAGATTTCTTGGGAGTCAAGCCTTCAATCTTCCTTGCTTAAAATTTAATTATATCCTAGCATCATATTTCTTGGGAGATCAAGCCCTCAATCTTTCATGCTTAAAATTCGATTATATTCTAGCATCAGATTTCTTGCGAGATCAAACCATCAATCTTCCATGCTGAAAATTCAAATACAACCTTGTATCAGATTTCTTGGGAATTTAACCCTCAACCTTCCATGCAACGACAAATAAAGATATTTACTCAATAACAAAGTAATATAAGATATAATCACTATCACATCATTCCTCATCTTAAACATATATCAATGTCCTCTTGAATCTCTTTCAAGAGTTAAGGTATTCTAACAATCATATTTAACTAAAAAAAATGTACATCCAACGTTTCAACAATATTACAAATGAGACTTTTATTGTACATTGATTGATTGTACTAATTTAGTTTAGCAAGGTCATCTACTCACAAACATGTTACAATTTATTCAAAGAACTACTACATCTAGTTATTTAGTCAACTAAAGAAATTAATTAGTAATAAAATAATTTTTAATGATATTGTAATTTTTCTCAACTTGAACGTATACTGATAATCTTCTCAATTTTACAAATAATGCAAATGAGATTTATATTGTACTTTGACTAATTTAGTAAATTAATTTTTCAAGGTTGTCTACTCACCTTGATGTTTACCCAATTTTTACCTTGAACCCTCCTCGGAGATGTGTGAGATGATGGAAGGTAATTCCCTCTACTCCAATCTAGTCACAACATCCCAAAAGATATGAAAGATGCATCAAAGAATCTATTTCTATATGATAATCATGCAAAAACACATCAAAGTCACAAAATAGAGAAATTTCCTACTAAAAATCTTAACCTTTGATTACTCCTCTGAACATAACTCTCAAACAATAAATAATTTGTAAATGAAACTTCTACCATTAGAAACAAAACTCAAAGAGCTTTCTAATGATATCTCATTTGCTAAAAATAGAGTCCAGATGTAAGAGTTATGAACATTTTAAAACTGATGCTATAGTAATGATTCACTACAATAATGATTTGCTACAATAACAGTTCACTATAATAATGCGAATTTGGAAATTTACAACTGCTACAACTGTTGACAACTTGGCAAGCGTACCAATCGTACAAGTAATACAGAGTGAGTAGAGTATCTTTTCCACGAGGATTGAGGTACCAACTACCCGCGAAGCTAAAGTTGAATGTTATCTAGACGAATCATTAAACAAAAATATAAATCTAAGCTAACAAATTAAACTAAAACTACTATCTAGAACCTTAAACTAAGCTACTCCTAATGACAATAACCTAGGATTGATGGGATTGACTTCACTTAATTCTTAATCCGACTAATTCATAGACAAATTAGTCTTTGAATTGTTAAAGAATGATTCAATCCAATTACAAATCCTTTTGGTGTTAGTTAAGTTCTCAAAATTATTTGAACCCAATCCCTTGGAGAAACAAACCTACCTAACCCAAATGATGGTCTAATTCCTTAATCCAATCATTCAAGTAGGTGATTAAGTTTAGGAACTCATAAAAATTACATAAATAAGATTATTTATTCTTATATTAATCCGATTTATGGTAAAAGTTACAAAGGGCAAAGTTAATATCTAGCTATCCCTAGCTTAGATAAAAACCCCAAACTCAATAAAATGGTGATCAATCATTTTAGAGCAAATCAATCGGTAAAATTTACTCCAACAAAATACAAAGTGCAATTGAGAAGAATCATTCAATAACAAAAACTTCATAAGAAATCAAGTTACATCAACCACCAAGCCCTTCATTTTTCATAGGTTCCATTATCATCCTCTTACTCTTGCTTTTATCAATTGTACATGCTAGTCTAGGGCACAAATATTCCTAAAAGGATTTTCCCAAATCTCAACTAAGGTAAAACCTAATTCTCCATAATTCCTTATGTGAAAATCAAGTTAATTCAATGAGCAAACCCTAATTTGACTATATGAGGCTAATATCTATATTCCTATAACATTAGCAAATCAATCCCCTCTCCTTTAAGGTTCAAGAAATCATACAATTTATTCTTTAGGTCTAGTTTTTACCTCCCTTTCCCAAGTTTAGTAAAAACACCAAATCATCCCAATAAGTGGCCAAATTAAAGGAAAGCATTAAGGTTGGAATAAATAAACATGTATTAACCAATTAATAATTACAAGAGTTCAAGAAATTACACAAAACCTAATCTAAAGTCGGGCTCATAACAACCCTAGAGTTACAAACTACCTATAACTACAAAATACAAGAAAATACAACATGAAAAGAGAAGAAAATGAAGAGAAAAAAAAAGAAATGGGGGAAGGAAGACCAATCCCAAGAGGGAAGGCCTTCATCCCCCCTAACCAGCTCCAAAAATTGCTCCTTGTGTGCTGCCTCCTTGCTTCAAAATCTCCCAATCCAAAGTTAGGGTAAAAAGCCCCAAAAGAAGCATTTAAACTGTCAGATTCGTGACTTGGCGCCTGGGCGCCAAAGCTGACAGCTTCTGTAGTTAGTTCGTGGGATGGGCGCTTGGGCGCCACGTCTGGTGCCTGGGCACCAATTGGGCAGAAGGTTCTCTGAAGTTCAAATCCACTAGAGTCTCATTCTTCTCTTGTTTTCTCCCTAAAATTGCACCTACAAAAGAAAATAACTAAAATAAATTAAAAAGGCAAGAAAAGGGGAAATAAAACAAGAAAATAAGAAAACTATAAAGCACAAGAGAACTAAACGAAAACTGAAATAAAAACGCAAAAAGGATAGCAAACAAGGCTTAAAGAAGAAGGAAAATCCCATTCATAATAGCATAATTTGATGACTTTTTAGGACTTATCAACTCCCCCAAACCTAGATCTTTGCTTGTCCTTAAGCAAACAACTACCTAACACCGTTAAACACACTGAATGAACATAATAAAAGGATCTTTCATGATAAAAAGGAAGTGTTGAACAACTTTGAAAGATTATGACCAAGTTAAATTCATGCATTCATCTAAATAAAGCAAAGCTAGGCAATGAATTTCTTGAATTCATAGACAAATTGAAAAATTTCATCAACCTTAAAATTAAAATCATAGATACTTTTAACTTTCTCTAATTACTCCTTTAAAAGTTTAAAAGAATTTACCTTATTGTGAGGATTTTTCTTAGCTCTATCAAAATGCATTTCAGCAAAGGGAATTTCAATTTAATTATGATCGAAGTGAAGACCATGCGCCTAACCACACATCTTCCCCTCAATCTAGGTAATATCCGCTAATAGGCTAAGGAAACAAAGAATCATCAGTACACCTAATCCACACAATAATGCCTTGTCCGTCCCCTTTATTTGTTAAGATATGATTCATTGGTTGGAGAAAGTATTGTGCGCCTAATCCACACTACACTTCCTTAACTTAAATCACACTTATTATATTTTTTTTCTTTTTTTCTTTTTTTTGTTTGTTTTTCTTTTGTTTTTTTTTTGAATTCCCTTATTGAGCAAATATGTATCACAAATAAGAATAAAAATATTAAAAAATTTGAGGAGTATTTAAAGAAAATTAAAAATACCTATAACTTTTATTTAAGAATTTTTGAAATTTTTCAATTTTAATCAATAAATTATAAAAATCCATAACTTAGCTTGATTTTAAATAAGATGACAACATGAATTCAATCAACGTTGACATAACATAAAACATGTTCAACAGTTTCCAAAATATCAAGAAAAATCCTAAAACGCGATGGTTTAACAAAAAAGAAATGCATTCTTATTTAACAAAAATGGATCAGCGTAACAAAAAAGTCAGTGGTAAACTAAACCTAAAACCACTCTACTCCCCCAAACCTAAATTAGACATTGTCCTCAATGTCAAACCAACCACAAAAATAAGGTTTGAGCACCCAAAAAGGGACAATCAACAAAAAAAGGGGGGGCGAGATCAAAATGAATGCTTATAAAACAAAACCATCAATACAACGTTACTGAATTAAAATACACAAATTATGAAACAAGAACTAAAATAAAAAGAAAACGAACAATAACAGGAATTTTAACCATTCCATCACAATAATCAAAACATCAACAAATCCAACAAGAAGTCTACTAAATACATAAAAATGACATAACATAAAGTTCTCAAATGAGAAGTACAATACATGAATCAATAAATAAAAGAAAAAAAAACAACAAAAACAATGAATTAGAACGCCTCAATCTGTGTCATCAGCGTCGTCTTCCTGGCCCATCTCTTCGTCTCCACCAGCTACTCCACTATTGACTGCAGGATCGAAATTGATGTCTTCTGTTAGATCATAAGAAGGATCCTGCAAAGTCCATCCCTCTGTGCTCACTCCCCAATGCCTAGCCATGGCATACAGAGCTTGAGCTACGCTTTTATTATGTTCATTCTGTGTTCCAATAAATACATCATGGGGGGCAACAAAAGCATTGTGGGACGTTCTCAATTCATTCAGGGAGTGGTCTGGATGGTGCCTAAGGAATCAGAATGGGTGGCTGATGGTAATCCACAGGATCTCTATCATGTGGTGCCATAGAATCTATCACTTGTGCAGTGATAGGGCCCTTGGGATTGCGAAAAACATCATTAATCATAGGCACCTCATCCTTTTGACAAAGGTTAGTAATAAGGCAAGGATATCCCAATATTTTTCCTTGTTTTTGAATTAATTTATCTAAATTTTGGGATACCAGAGATCCAACATTAAAGACATTCCCTGTAACAATCATATAAATAACCATCACTCTTTCTATAGTTACTTCAGAGTGGTTCGAAGTAGGGAGGAGGTTGGATTGGACGAAAGTGTACCACGCTTTGGGGATTTGTTTCATATCAGATTTTTTAAATTTTGTTTCTTTCCCCTGAGCGTCCAACTCCCACCTCGCTCCCTCTTTACAGAGAGTGTCAATAAGTGTATTGGATCTCATATGCCTAAACCTCATCCATTCAGCATATTCAGTATCAGCATCAGGACCATATCTCAGACCAAACAGATTATTGATATTATGTGATGTAAAATAAATTGTTTTCTCCCTAACAAAAGAGGTATTTCTGTCCGCAATACTATCATTACTCCCCCTGAATGCATTTGCATATAACTCCTTTACAACCTCGAGGCAATATCTCGTAGCTGGCCTACAAAATGTTTCCCATCCCTACTCTCTTGTTCTATCTTGAATTTCGAGGTACTGATTAGCCCTCAGATCAAACTCTCTCTCTTTAATAAACTCTCTAGGTTCAAGTTCATCAAATTTAATTTTACAATTCAAATTCCTAAACCTAGAGGTATCAAAGTCCCTACTAGAGGAGGATTCGGCTTCTTTTTGCTTCCTTGAACGCTTGTGAGATATAATGTATCAGATAGGCAATCCTAAACATCCAACAAGCAAAAATTTAATTTCAAAAACTCTAAAATTGGATTATTTAGTAAAAGAAAAATTTTGAAAATTAAGAAAAACTAAATTTAAAAACTCCTAAAATATCAGAAAGCAAAATAAACATTCTAAGAACCTAAAATTCCAATTTAAAAAGTTTTAGAAATTTCAAAAAAAAAAAATCAAAATAGTACCCTAAATCCAAAATTTCAAAATCTGAAAAAAAAATTTAACAGAAAAAATAAAAACAAGGGGCAATCAGCAGAAAATAAGGATTAAAAAAATCCTAAACAGAAATTTAAATTTCAAACATTTTTTTTCAAAATTTCAAAGAAAATGGAGTGGGGAAGAGGAAACTTACCACAATCTGCAGAAAAATGGGGAGGAAGACCTCTAAGCTCGAAAACCCAACCCAAATCGCGAACAAGATGGTGAAAGGAAGAAAAAGGGGGAAGAAAATGATGGAAAGGGAAGAAAACGAGAAGAAAATAGGAGGATATGTGGAAACTTGAAGATTTGGGGAGAAGAGAAGCTTCCAATCGGCTTCAATGGTGTTCCAAGGGAAGGACATCGGATAAGGGAAAGAGAAGAGGGGGATCGCGGCTGCTAGGGTTTGGAGGCGTGAAGAAATGCAGAAAATTTTCTGCAGAAGCTTAAATCCGATGTTGGCGCTTGGGAGCCAGGACTCAAACCCTAACTGTCTTGACAGCGGGCGCCTGGGCGCCACCATTGGCGCCTGGGCACCAACGAAACAGAGAGCAAATGAGCTTCAGCATCATGGCGCTTGGGTGCCAGATGTGGCGCTTAGACGCCATATTGACAGAAAGGATTTCTCCTTTAGCAGCAGTAGCTTCAGCACCAGAACTTGATGACCCACGAAATTTGAGGTTTGTGATCCATAAAAACACACCCAAAAATACCAAAAACACAGTAAAAACACTCAGATTCAACATTAAACAAAATCAAACAACAAAATCAACTAAAACAACAATCAAAAAAAATCATACTAAACACTAACAATCACATAATTAAAATTAAGAACAACCAACAACACATAATTAAAATGATGGAAGGTCAAGAAACTTGGAGTGTCTCCCAAGAGCGCTACGTTTATAATCCTTAGCCAGACTTTACCGGTGTCCTTTGCTAAATAATGTCTCCTTCCTTGGTCCTTCTTATCTTCAATGTTTCTCCAGCAAGAAAGAGCGACCACATGTCATGCACACAACAAAGAAGAACACCGTAAGAACAAGACCACAGAAATAAAACAAACAAAAGAAGAAATGGAAATTTGCAAGGACACAAGAGAATGTACAACAAAAGTGTCTAAACTAGCACCACTTTGGGTCCATTGAATATTGGCATAACCATTAATCCCCGGCAACGGCGCCAAAAACTTGTTGACAACTTGGCAAGCGTACCAATCGTACAAGTAATACAGAATGAGTAGAGTATCGTTCCCACGAGGATTGAGGTACCAACTAACCCCGAAGCTAAAGTTGAATGCTATCTAGACGAATCATTAAACAGAAATATAAATCTAAGCTAACAAATTAAACTAAAACTACTATCTAGAACCTTAAACTAAGCTACTCCTAATGACAATAACCTAGGATTGATGGGATTGACTTCACTTAATTCTTAATCTGACTAATTCATAGATAAATTAGTCTTTGAGTTGTTAAAGAATGATTCAATCCAATTACAAATCTTTTTGGTGTTAGTTAAGTTCTCAAAATTATTTGAACCCAATCCCTTGGAGAAACAAACCTACCTAACCCAAATGATGGTCTAATTCCTTAATCCAATCATTCAAGTAGGTGATCAAGTTTAGGAACTCATAAAAACCACATAAATAAGATTATTAATTCTTAGATTAATCTGATTTATGGTAAAAGTTACAAAGGGAAAAGTTAATATCTAGCTATCCCTAGCTTAGATAAAAATCCCAAACTCAAAAAAATGATGATCAATCATTTTAGAGCAAATCAATCGGTAAAATTTACTCCAACAAAATACGAAGTGCAATTGAGAAGAATCATTCAATAACAAAAACTACATAAGAAATCAAGTTACATCAACCACCAAGCCCTTCATTTTTCATAGGTTCCATTATCATCCTCTTACTCTTGCTTTTATCAATTGTACATGCTAGTCTAGGGCACAAATATTCCTAGAAGGATTTTTCCAAACCTCAACTAAGGTAAAACCTAATTCTTCATAATTCCTTATGTGAAAATCAAGTTAATTCAATGAGCAAACCCTAATTTGACTATATGAGGCTAATATTTATATTCCTATGACATTAGCGAATCAATCTCCTCTCCTTTAAGGTTCAAGAACTCATACAATTTATTCCTTAGGTCTAGTTTTTACCTCCATTTCTCAAGTTTAGTAAAAACACTAAATCATCCTAATAAGTGGCTAAATTAAAGGAAAACATTAAGATTGGAATAAATAAAAATGTATTAACCAATTAATAATTACAAGAGTTCAAGAAATTACACAAAACCTAATCTAAAGTCGGGCTCATAACAACCCTAAAGTTACAAACTACCTATAACTACAAAATACAAGA
Source organism: Biancaea sappan (assembly GCA_037074585.1). Lineage (NCBI taxonomy): Eukaryota > Viridiplantae > Streptophyta > Magnoliopsida > Fabales > Fabaceae > Biancaea > Biancaea sappan. The sequence goes on from CM073490.1 coordinate 25,138,895, forward strand.
AAATACAACATGAAAAGAGAAGAAAATGAAGAGAAAAGAGAAGAAATGGGGGAAGGAAGACCAATCCCAAGAGGGAAGGCCTTCATCCTCCCTAACCAGCTCCAAAAATTGCTCCTTGTGTGCTGCCTCCTTGCTCCAAAATCTCTCAATCCAAAGTTAGGGCAAAAAGCCCCAAAAGAATCATTTAAACTGTCAGATTCGTGACTTGGCGCCTGGGCGCCAAGGCTGACAGTTTCTGTAGTTAGTTCATGGGATACGTCTGGCTCCTGGGTGCCAACTGGGCAGAAGGTTCTCTGAAGTTCAAATGCCTAGTGCCTGGGCGCCAAGCCACTGGAGTCTTATTCTTCTCTTGTTTTCTCCCTAAAATTGCACCTACAAAAGACAATAACTAAAATAAATTAAAAGGCAAGAAAAGGAACTATAAAGCACAAGAGAACTAAACGAAAACTGAAATAAAAACGCAAAAAGGATAGCAAACAAGGCTTAAAGAAGAAGAAAAATCTCATTCATAATAGCATAATTTGATGACTTTTTAGAACTTATCAACAGCACTGCTACAATAATCCGTAATTTTTTTTAGAAGGGAAATAGTTCACCTATTTTAATTCTTAAATTGTTCAATTAATTACATTTAAAATGATAACCAAAATAAGGATTAGTATTGTGCTTAAGAGAAAAATAGGCTTACGGAGGTGAGATGAAATTCACCTTCCGTGCCGGTCACGTGCTTAGATTTTGGGGCATGACACTAAATCTATTTTCTCATTAAGTAATTATTTCCATGCTTACCGCTTTCTCAAATTGGCCACTTGAGAATTGAATTAGGGTTCGTGTAGGGAATTGAAAAACTCTTATATGAACGTGACTATTGAAAACTCATATTTTCTCTGTTTGTGTAGTTGTACCTGAATTCAATTGTTCTTATTGCCTTTTTTTGATTAAATTGGTCTAAGAAATTAGGAACTTTAATTAGGTTAAGAGAGTTAATTCGCCAAGGGATTGTGTTTTAACTAGAATTGAGAATTTAACCATTAATATAGAAATTGAGAACTTAGATTAAAATAAAAGATTCAAATCATAGTTGGATAGAGTAGTGAAATTGAATCCTTAACACTTTGATAACTTGTAGATTCTAAATATTTCCCTTAGTTTAATTGTTTGACGTTTTCATTAACCATTAGTAATTTAAATAAATTAATTTAGGCTAGTTTAGTTTAATCTTTCATTAAAAATCGATTTTCTAGATAGTGTAGAAATAACGAAATCAATACTTGACTATTATAATCCTCGTGAGATCAACATTCTATTCACTTTCTATATTACTTGTTGACTCGTTACACTTGCCGATAGCATTTCAGACCAAGAATATGAAATATGTGACTGTGGTAAAGGACTATTTTGATAACATGTCTTTTCATTATATCTCATGTCTCTAACGTTTATACTCACTTTCATTCATGTCCCTAAACTTTTTTTTAGTAAAATATGTCGTACATGTTTTAATTTTTTTCAAATATGTTTTTTTTAACACCGTAAAAAGACTAACGGAAATGCTGACTGCTCTTCTCATGTGGCTGTCACGTCACTTATCACGTGGAAGAATTTCACGTCACCTAATCTACCCCATAGAATGGTAACATGTGGTATGTGCTTTATTTTGAAGAAAAATCAACAAAGTGCATGTCAGAGGATTCAAATTTGAGACTTCATGGGTAAAGGAGGATCCCTTAACTACTAAGCTACTAATGTACCTTTAACATGTATATGCGAAATTTAAAATATATATATATATATATATATATATATATAGAAACTTTTGTTATTATATTCAAAATTCAAAACAATATATAATAATTATTATATGTTATAAAATAATAACAAATCTTATAATAAGATAATATGCTATTATTTTACTTATTTTAAATTATATAAAAATTTAAAAAAATTAATAACAAATCTTATACTCTAAATTTTATTATTATTTATACTTAATAAAAATTAACTTTATATTAAAAAATAATTATGACAATATGCTATGCATATTCAAACTATTCTATAATATAAGATCATATTGTTATAATTATTTTTACTAAGATTTAAATATTATAAAATTTAATTATTAGTAAAAATTATAATATCAAATATTATATTATAAAATAATTTTAATATGCATAGCATATTGTTATAATTACTTTTAATAGGATTTAAATATTATAAAATTTAATTATTATTAAAACTTATAATATCAAATCTTATATTAAAAATAATTTATATTGTTATAATTATTTTTTAATATAAAGTTAATTTTTATTAAGTATAATTAATAATTAAATTTATATTATAAAATTTTTTAGTAATTTTTTAAAATTTTTATATAATTTAAAATGATTTATATAAAATAATAGCATATTATTTTATTATAAAATTTGTGATTGTTTTATAACATAATAATTGATGTATATTGTTTTAAATTTTGAATGCTATAATAGAAGTTCTTATATATATATATATATATATATATATATATATATATATATATATATATATATATATATATATTAAATTTTACATATACATGTTGAAATTATATTAGTAGCTCAATGGTTAAAGAAACTTCTTCACCTGCAAAGTCTAAGGTTTGAATTCTCCCATATCTATTTTGTTGATTTTCTTTCAAAATAAAGCACATGCCACGTGTAACTATTCTATTGGGTATATCAAGTGATGTAAAATTCTTTCACGTGATAAGTGACGTGTCTGCTATATGCGAAGTTCAATCAGCATTTCTATTAATTTTTTTACAGTATTAAAAAATAATGTACTTGAAAAAAAATTAAAATATATAAAATATATTTAATTTAAAAAATTAAAAATATAAATAAAATTGAGTATAAATATTAAAGACATAAAATATATTTTTATGAATATATATATATATATATATATATATATATATATATGTTGCACTTTAGCGTGTCATGACATAAACATTTCAGAGAGGTTGAGGCTGCCTAATTATAAGGTCTGATGACGCCAGATTTTGGTATGTAGCTGAGAGATTCAATGACCTCTGCTGCATGTCACATAGCCAACTGTATCTGAAATATGTGACTGTGGCAAAGGACTATTTTCATATTTTGGTAACATGTTCCTTTCATTATTTCCACAGTAAGCTTCAACCTCCTAAGTCGTAATGGAACACGTCATCCATAGTTTCTAAGATCATCCTGTATGTCACCATAGACCATACTCCCCCTTCTCCATTTTCTCTATCGTTTTTTCGTTATCTTGAAAAGAAAAACTTTGAATGTGTTAAGTTAACTTATAATTTATTTAACTAAATTATAAATTTATTAAAATTGTATAATAAATATATTTATTTTAATATATTATAACTTATTTTGAGAATAATTTATAGCTTATTTTCTTTATTTTCTTTTTGATCTTTATTATTCTATAAAAATACATATTATATTTTTATTTTATATTTATTATACTCTTATAGATAAATATATATAATATATATAAATATAATAAAATATATAAATATATTATATATGTAAAAATATATTATACATATATAAAATATAGTAAAATATATAAATATATATTTTTAATGAATTATATGTATATAGTAATTTAAATTAATTTAATCAAAAAATAGTATATTTATTTATATTATTTTAAAATTAAAAAAATATTTTTTTATGTTATTTTACACTTTTAAACTAATTCAACAATTATTTTTACTGAACACTTCTAATTCAATAAATTAACTTATAAGCTTTTAACTGTCAGCTAACTTATCAACTAATTTTTTCTAACAGAACCTTCATATTTTATGAAATATGCCTTCTTACTTGCATATTATTTAATTGCATCATTAATAGATTACACTATTAATATTTATAATGCCAACAAATGTTTAAACAATATTATTTATATTTAGATATAGATATTTTAAACACTATAATTTTTGTACCTATGTACTCATTCATTTTTCTTTATTTTTTAGAAAATAGGATACTTGATCATATATGCAATATCTATTGACTAGAAAAATCAAGTAATAATTTATCTAAATATAATTTATTATGAAAGTGAAAACTTCAAATTGCTGTCAATTTGCTCTCTTGACCTTGTGACTTGCTTGGGTGGAAAGAAAAGCTATAGCAGTTAGTTCATGGATTGAAAGGTCAGAGTAAACACCAGCAGGCTGCTCCAACACATATATATACACTCTAGTCCTCATCACTCATCAGTTGTTCAATACATTTATTTGTTCATAACCTGTAAGCACATTTCCTTAATTGTTCCTATATAGAAGTATAGAACTCATGTCGAACGTTTCAGCAGCAGAAGAAAAAGGAGCTGTAGATGCCTATGGATGGGCAGCTAAAGACTCCGCCGGAGTCCTCTCCCCCTTCCGCTTTACCAGAAGGTACAAATTATGTTCCTAATTTAAATTTTCAATTAATTTATCATCTATTCCATCACCAACTAAGTCATGACCAGTACTGATTTTTATACTCATGAACAAACAGGGCAAATGGTGACAATGATATCACCATCAACATACTCTATAGTGGGATTTGCCATACCGACCTTCATTTTCTCAAGAACGATTTTGGCATGACCATCTATCCCATTGTTCCTGGGTACTTTTCTTGTTCTCTATCCGCCATTAAGTCTCAATCATGTCGTAGTAATTAAAGCCTCAGTAGATGTTCTTACGAATCTTAATTATCTGTTTGGAACAAGAATAGGCACGAGATTGTGGGGGAGGTGATAAAAGTGGGCGACTGTGTCACAAAATTTAGAGTGGGGGACATTGCTGGTGTGAGTGGCATAGTGGGTTCGTGTGGCTCCTGCTCCGACTGCACCCAGAGACAAGAAAATTACTGTCCAGAAATGGTGTTAACCTACAGTGCCCGAGACCACGACGGATCAATAACCCAAGGTGGCTACTCTGATAAGATTGTGGTGGACCAGCACTTTGCTGTGGTGATTCCGAAAGCTTTGCCACTTGATGGCGCAGCCCCCTTACTGTGTGCTGGAATCACAGTATATAGCCCCATGAAGCATTTTCGGCTAGCCCAACCCGGGTTGCATTTGGGTGTGGTCGGCCTTGGTGGGCTCGGTCACGTGGCTGTCAAATTTGCCAAAGCTTTTGGTATGAAAGTCACAGTAATAAGCACTTCTCCTAGCAAGAAGAAGGAAGCATTAGAACGTCTTGGTGCCGATGCCTTCTTAATTAGCCAGGACCAACAACAGTTGCAGGTAATATCAAATAACTATTACCATGTATTCTTTTTACCAAATAACGAAGTCTATTGGACGTGAGAAGAGTTAAACTAGAATTTCATTCATTATGAAGAACAAATATAGTCAAAATTTGGATCAATTGGTTTTAAAATATGTGATTTTGGCAATATAGGAAGCGAAGGGGACAATGAACGGAATACTTGATACAGTCTCAGGGCCTCACTCTCTCTTACCATTAATTGACCTGTTGAAGTCACATGGAAAGTTGATTCTACTGGGTGCACCATCTACACCAATTGAGTTCTTCGCTATGCCTTTACTCATGGGTAAGTATATATATGGAGCAAATCAAAAGCGTTCTTTTTGTAATTAGTTTATTTATGAGGAAGTGGTTTGAATTTGATGAATAAGAAGGAAATTAATGTGTTGAGTGACATATGTATAGGAGGGAAGACAATTGCGGGGAGTATAGGAGGAGCGTCCATAGACACACAAGAGATGATTAACTTTGCAACAAAGCACAATATTACTGCCGATGTAGAAGTCATTCCAATGAATTACGTTAACACTGCCTTACAGCGACTTGCAAACAATGATGTTAAGTACCGATTTGTCATTGATGTGGCTAATACAATCAACTCTCCACTTACAAATTGACGTGCCCAAGTGGCAGACCCTGAAAGCTTGATATCTAGTTGTTCTACTGTATACCTTTCTTGGAGTTTTGTTCTACTGTACTAGATTAATTATTTCAATAAACAAAGCCTCCTTCGAATAGTAAGTTTCCCTATGATAGAAGATATTAGTTTGTCCTACTTAATCTTGGCATTTGTAGAATACAAGAATTTTTCATTAAGGGACAAATTATGAACAGAACTAGTCCTTGTAAACATTGGCATATCTTCCATTATTTTTCCCGGTTCTCCCCAATAAACTTGTGTGTCCTCATGACATTCAATATGTTAATTGTCCTGTGAGATACGGCACACGGCCCTCCACACGCTCAAGTATGTTTGGAAATAACGTGACCTTCCTAAAATTAAGCTTGCGGTGAAAAAATCATGTAAAAAGATTTAAATAATGTTTGAAAAATGTTTTATAAAATCCTTTTGATAGCATGCATAATTGTTATTTACAAAAAAAGGAGGCTAGGTACTCTGAAAACATATTCTTACATGTCATTTTTTTTTAATTATATACGTATAGAATGTGCATAAAGATTAATATAATAAATATTTTCAACACCAATTATGTTTGGTAACTACAAATTTATGAGCACTGCCGGAAAGAATAAAATTTTCGACGGAAAAAGTTCTTACTTTTTCTTACTGAATAACTACTATGTGCCAGTAGCTATTTGTAATTGTCCAAGTCACCCCTCACACTATAACTTTCAGCCTATTAAACCGATTGAAATGCAATAGAGTATCTTTATTTATTGAATACAACTAAAAATTGGAAGTTATTCTCTGATTTTGTGGAAAAAATCCGAGTCACTGTAAAATAGTGGCTCAGTTTGGGTGCCATATGTCTACGTCATATAAATATGGCATGTGGGTCTGTCCCCTTGCTATATATATTTATATGGCTCCGGGGCTGACCCCCATGCGTTGGCAGACCCCCGCGCCATATAAGTATATTAATGGACTTGACTAATTATAAACGGATCAATTTTTTAAAAAATGAATCAAATTTTTTACTTCTTACATGTTTACTTTTTAGATTTATAAAATATTATTTTTTGTGCAGAATAAATGATTTGATTAGTAATGTTATATAATTATAACATGAAATACATGCTAAACAATTGAACATAAATTTAAATATGAAAATAATTTATAAATTATTAATTAATAAAATATAAAAGATATATATTATATAAATTATACATTTTAATATTATATATATAAATATTTTGTTATTTAAATATATACTCTATTATTTTAAATATATATATAATTAATTTAGACATTCTGAGCTCTGATTGGGTTCCAAAAAATTCCAAATCCAGTCCCCCACTTTTTTTCAATTTATTTATTCGGGCTATTTATTTGTTCTTTATTTTTTCAAATCAAACCTATTAGGCTGAAAGAATTTTTTGGCGCAAAATTAGATCTAATTTATCATCACATAAACATTTCAAAAAACTTAGGCTACCTAATCAAAAAGACTTAGCCTATCACAGTCACTACAAAAAAGAAAAAGACTTTTAGTGGTGACTTTTCAGTGACGACAAAAAAAATCGTCACTAAAACTATACTTTTAGTGGCGACAATTTATGTCGTCACTGAAAGTATACATTTAGTGGCGACTTTATTGTCGCTACTGAAACTATACCTTCAGTGACGATAAATGTCGTCACTGAAAGTGTACATTAGTGGCCACATATGTTCTTGCCACTGAATATACACTTTCAGTGGCGATATTCGTCGCCACTGAAACCATACCTTTCAGTGGCAACATTTGTCGCCACTGAAAGTGTGCATTAGTGGTGACACACATTATCGCCACTGAATGTACACTTTCAGTGGCGACAAAACGTAAGCTTTTTTTTTTAAAAAAAATAAATTTAAAATATTTTTAATTTGTAATTTTATGACAAAACAAAAACTAGAATCGAACTCCTTACCTTACATTGAAAGAAATTCATACTTACCATTTAACCACTTTCATTTGGTTTAAAGTCTTTTAAATTATTTTTTAAAATTATTTAATTTGAATTTTATGGTAAAATAAAATTCTATTTTGAACCCCCCACCTCATCTTGTAGAAAGCTCATTCTTTTTACTTAGGCTTTATTCGGTGTAGCACTGGTAAAACGGGCTTTGGCTCGCGGGCCAAGACCGGCCCGTCCGCATATGGGCGGGCTTGGAAATTGGAAAATTGACTCGTTTAAAAACGGGCCTAAACGGGCCGGCCCATTTAGCCCCCGGGCCCCACGGGCCGGCCCGTATTTTATAAAAAAAATTTACAATAAATTCATAAATTCATATTATACAATTTTGGAATTTATCCTAAAATTTTTTATTTATCCTACAATTTTAGAATTTATCCATCCATTCTTAACTTATTTTTTTTGTTTAAATTGTTTAACTCATCAATTCATTTTGGAATTTATCCTAAATAATTGATTTGGATGAGTTAACATACAATTTTGGAATGGAGAAATTCTAAAATTCTAGAAAACATATAATTTTAGAATATATTAACTTATTTTTTTTGTTTTCTACTTAATATATTTTTTATTTTTACCCAAAAACATTAACTAAATTAATTTTATTTTATATTTTTTTTAAAATTTTTTTTAAAAAAAAGCTTAGCCAGCGGGTCGGCCCGGCCCGGCCCGGCCTGTTTATTGGCTTAGCCGTTACGAGCCGGGCGAGCCAAGCCGGGCGGCCCGTTTTCCCAGTGCTAATTCGGTGTGATGAATTTATAGTTTGTTTAACTAGCTAATAACTTATTTGAATATTTTATAAGCTCGTTAAAAGTGTTTGACAAACGAGCTTATTTTAATTAATAACTTATAACTTATGTACTTTTTTTCTCATTTTACCCTTGTTATTTTGTAAAAATATCCATTATACCCTTCATATTCATTATACCCTTATAAAATATATATATATATATATATATAATATAAATATAATAAAATATGTGAATATATTTTATTATATATAATAATATATATAAATACATTATATATGTAAAAATATATTATTCATGTATAAAATATAATAAAATATATATATATAAATCTTAATGAATTATATATATATATATATATATAAATGATATATTTATTTATATTATTTTGAAATAAAAAAATATATGTCCTTTAATGTCATTTTACACTTTTTAACTATTTCAACAGCTATTTTTACCGAACACTTTTAATTCAATAACCTAGCTAATAAGCTATAAGTTATAAGCTAAAAATTAGCTTATAAGTTATCTGCTAGTTTATAAGCTAATTTTGCTGAATATAGCCACCACTTTAAGTCATTTGGTTTAAAGTTATATTTTAAAAGTATTTAATTTGGATTTTATGACAAAATAAAATCCTAGTTCGAACCCCCCATATAGCGGCCACTGAAAGTGTATTTCAATGACGACATATAGTTGCCACTAAAAAGTATTAGCTTTCAGTGACGACCAAATGTCGCCACTAACAGTATTTAGTGGCGATTCACTGTCGCCACTGAAAATAACTTCAGTGGCGACTTTTCTTTGTCTACAAACTAGTTTAGGTGATGCAAAATTTACTTTTAGTGGCGACAAAAGTCGCCACTGAAAGTAGAATTCAGTGACGATAAAAGTCGCCACTGAAACTTTTAGCAACGAGATTTTAAGTTGCGACAATGTGTCGCCACTGAAACATTTTTAGTGACGACTTTTTTACTTTCAGTGACAACTTTAGTTGCCACTGAAAGTCAAATTTTTTGTAGTGAGTCACCAGATTTTGGATGAATCTGAAGGAATTAATGAACTCCGGTGCATGTCACGTAGCCACCTATTGTCGTTGTTTCTCAAATATGTGACCGTGGCAAGGACTATTTTGATAACATGTCTTCTCATAGTGGTCATCACCAACAAAAAGGAAGACCTTTCACATCTTTATTTTAGTCTCAGCTTCAACCTCGTAATGGAACACGCAGTCCATAGTTTCAAAGATCATCCATCCTAATGTTTTGTTAAGCGTGAATACACAATGATGTTTTTTTTTTCACTTGCAATTTTATGTTCGTCAATTTTAATATATATGTAATTATGTTTTGTCTCAAATGTGGTTTAGTACATTTTTTACAGGTTGTAAATATTGATCAATTTTGGTATGTATAGGTTAAGAACCTCATTCAGTCTTCAAAATTCTTTTAGGATCATATTAATATTGTGTTAATTTAAAATATTTCCAGGACTAGTTCTTTTGATGATCATTTTGTGGGTATTTTAAAAACATTTTGTAGGTGCCAAAGTGTCTTGCCATGTGGATGCACAAAGATGACATGGTAGTCAGCAAGCCACATGCACACACTTAATGGACATGTTGGATGATAAGCATGCACATCGTCATCTTCATTAGCATGAAATGGAAGTCATTGCGAAGGGACCAAGAAGTATAATGATTTGATATTTTGGGGACCAAATTATATAGTGATAATCTTTCAAGGACCAACAGATCAAAAGTTTCATATTTCAAGCACCAAAAAGTGTGTTTATTTTTTTTAATTTCTAATTATTTATTGATAAATCGCTAAAAAAACACTAATTTAAAGAAGTTAAGCATTTTCCATTCTTCTTGCCCTATTTTGTTATCCTTTAGCATTTGTTAGCCTTGGGTTTAGTCATTTTCTTTTATGGTGTAATTTTCTTATTTTTTTTAATCCAATATCACCGTTTCTTTATCTTTTTGAACAAGTTGGGTAATTTTTTTTTTGTAGGTAAGTTTTTGGACTAAAGCAATATCAGAGGAGAGAAGTTTTGCATTAGTTTGATCAATTATTCATTGATAACTTTTAACCAAGTATGCACTCAATCTCATGTTTTTAATTTACTTTAGGCAATTCCACATTGATCCCATATAAAGTGTGAGTTCAATCATTGCATCTGAAAAAATTAATCATAGAAAGTGTGAGTTCACCAAAACTCAGTGAGTAAATAAATATACATGAAAATATCATAAGCACTAGTACTACATTGCTAATATATCTAAACCATAATTTAATTTAATACAACATTCATCTTTATATAAGCTATAACTTGCATCAGGTTTCTTGGGTGATCAAGTCCTCAGCCATCCATGCGTCATATTTAGTTATATCCTAGCATCATATTTCTTGGCAGATCAAGCCTTCAATCTTCCTTGCTTAAAATTTGATTATATCATAGCATCAGATTTCTTAGGAGATCAAGCCCTCAATCTTTCATGCTTAAATTTCGATTATATTCTAGCATCAGATTTCTTGCGAGATGAAACCATCAATCTTTCATGCTTAAAATTCAATTACAACCTTGCATCAGATTTCTTGAGAATTTAACCCTTAACCTTCCATGCAACAACAAATAGAGATATTTACTCAATAACAAAGTAATATAAGATATAGTCACTATCACATCATTCCTCATCTTAAACATACATCAATGTCCTCTTGAATCTCTTTCAAGGGTTAAGGTATTCTAACAATCATCTTTAACTAGAAAAAAATGTACATCCAACGTTTCAACAATATTACAAATGGGACTTTTATTGTACATTGATTGATTGTACTAATTTAGTTTAGTAAGGTCATCTACTCACAAACATATTCCAATTTATTCAAAGAGCTACTACATCTAGTTATTTAGTCAACTAGAGAAATTAATTGGTAATAAAATAATTTTTATTGATATTGTGATTTTTCTCAACTTAAACGTACACTGATAATCTTCTCAATTTTACAAATAATGCAAATGAGATTTATATTGTGCTTTGACTAATTTAGTAAATTAATTTTTCAAGGTTGTCTACTCACCTTGATGTTTACCCAATTTTTACCTTGAACCCTCCTCGGAGATATGTGAGATGATGGAAGGTAATTCCCTCTACTCCAATCTAGTCACAACATCCCAAAAGATATGAAAGATGCATCAAAGAATCTATTCCTATATGGTAACCATGCAAAAACATATTAAAGTCACAAAATAGAGAAATTCCCTACTAAAAATCCTAACCTTTGATTACTCCTCTGAAAATAACTCTCAAACAATAAATAATTTGCAAATGAAACTTTTACCATTAGAAACTAAACTCAAAGAGCTTTCTAATGATATCTCATTTGCTAAAAATGGAGTCCGGATGCAAGAGTTATGAACATTTTAAAAATGATGCTACAGTAATAATTCACTACAATAATGATTTGCTACAATAACAGTTCGCTATAGTAATACGAATCTGGAAATTTGTAACTGCTATAGCACTGCTACAATAATCCACAATTTTTCTTAGTTTTTCATGAATTTGAGGTCAAATCTTCACAATTTTTCTTGATTTCTTTCATGGGTTTTCATCATTGATTTTTAAGGATTATTTTGACACCAAAATCCCCAATTTAAACCAACAATTCAAGTCACTATCATCAAATTTTCATCTTAAACCCTAATATCCAAAAATAGGGAAAAGTTTGAAAAAATTGAAATTCCTACCTCAATTTGTTGCTTACAAAGCTTCCTAGAATTCCATGACTTCCTTCCTTGAGTTATTGGCATGAATAGATGTGGACAAGAGAGCTTGGGAGTGCTTTGCTAAAAAAGAGTGAGAGAGCTACTGGAGGAAGAGAGAAAAATGAATAAGAAGAGAGGAGAATGAGTGTTTAAGTGAGTGTATGTGTGGGCCCCACTAATTTTCCTTTCAATTGGGTCCCTTTGAAAAAATTAGGACCTTGCAAGGGAATTTGGAACAATTTGATCATATATAAGGCACTCAAATACACTTTCATAAAATACACACCATCATATCTTATTTTTATTAAAATATCATAATTCTGCATTTGTTCACTTTAGTTCTTTTCGTTGCCTCAAAAACCACTATAACCTCCAATCCATCATCCTTACTATACCGACCTCATAATTTCATCCTCATTTAATCCATTCTACTTCTCAGGCTCTTATTCGGTCTTTTCTCAAGAATATTCCATATTTTATTTTCTTTTCACTTTAGTCCTTAAGTCTATTTCTTACACTCACCACACATGTTTCTTTTTTTCAATGAAATCTTACCTGACCAAGGGTAAGTCTTATTCTTATTAAACTTTAGGATCCTTCGTTTTCCTAATCAAAACTCCTAAATTTGTGAAAAAATTTCACTTTCACAAATATGTGTACTTTTAACTATACCGTAACTCATTCGCCAATAAATACGAAGACCTTTCACCTCTCCATTTCGATCTCAGCTTCAACATCATAATGGAACACGTCATCCATAGTTGCTAAGATCATCCAGTATGTCATCATAGCCCCCCTTCTCCCTTTTCTCCATCTTCTTTTTCTTTTCTTGAAAAAAAATACTTTGTATTTTATGAAATACGCCTTCTCATAACTCGCATATTATTTAATTGCGTCATTAATAGTTTACTTGGAAATTTGCTTTCCACATGCTTATGCAATATGTCACTATATATAGCCCCCCTTCTCCCTTTCCACATGCTTAAATTTGCTTGGAAATGATGGTACCTTTTAAAAATTAAGTTATAAGTGCAGTGAAAAAAATCATCTAAACCAATTTTTAAAAATGTTTGATAAATACTTTATAAAATCCTTTTAATAACATATTTGTTATTTAAAAAGGAGGCCAGATACCTTGACAAAATATTCTAACATAATAGATATTTTCAACACCAATTATATTTGACGAATATAGAATAAGTCAAGGACATATTCCATTCAGAAATGAGAAAACAGGGTGGTGTTGACGCAAAAGAGATAAATATGGATAGTTAAATATTTCGAAGTTGTAGTTTCTTCGGTCAATAAAAAGGTGACGTTAAGTTATTGTTGGATGGATGAATTCCTGCCTTGGCTATTTCAATAATTCAATTGTGCCAACTACAAATTTACGAGGTTGAGGCTTTCGAATTCTAGTTTCAAATCAAAATACGAAATCGAATTATTCGTATCTAAGACTTGGTCTCACGGCACTTTCCTCTTTATTTAAAGCTCGAACTCTTTTAATCTTAATTAATTTGATCTAATTTTATTAATCAAATGAAAAATGATCAATTAAATAATTAAATTAATTAGTTGAAATTACCCGTTAGATGTATATATATATATATAATAGTCATTTAACGTTAACCGAATCAACTAAATGTTATATTAAAATTTTTTTTTTATATATATAATGTTCAGTTTTAAGTTGCTAAATCAGTTGAATATAGTCATGATTATTTCAATTTAATCCAACAGATAATAAAATTGAGTAAAATGAGCAGGTAAAGTGGTAAGTGGTTACGCAGGCGATATAGTACATGCATAAGCATTTTGTCGGACAACATTAGTCTCATTGCACTACCCTCACCATATGCTAGGCACTATGTCCGTCTACATATATATATATATATATATATATGTGTGTGTGTGTGTGTGTGTGTGTGTGTGTATGTGTGTGTGTGCCGTGTGTCCTTAACTCCTGTCTCTCCAAATCACCCACCTTCGTTCCAATTTTAAACAATATGGCTCACCATTTCTGAGGACAAGAAAAGGAGCACACACCTGCCTATGGCTTAGCTGCTAGAGACTCCTCAGGAATTGTCTTCCCCTTCCACTTCTCCAGAAGGTATGCATTTATATATTGTAATGAACAAATAAGGGACCAATAGCAATGATAGGGAATATGTATTTATTAGAACAAAAAATCACTATAAACCATCCATGAAAAATAGGCAAATGAGCTAAGAATGTGATAGCATCAGAATAGCAGAAAATAATAGTAGACACAAGGAGCAGAGTATAACAGAATCGTAGAGGAGGGGAGAAGAAGACTCAAGCAAGAAACAAATAATCCATTCCACACCTTCCTCACACACCACAGACTACTATTTAACATTCTCTCTCATCTTTCACGTGTTTTTCCTTATTGCAAATGAAGAAATTATTTCATTATTGTTATTGTTCACTAATTATTATAGTATTATTCACTAATAATAGTGGAATAGCTGGTACGGAGTCAAAAAGGGATTCTGGCCTAACATCATTGACGAAAGAATCGAATAAATCAAATTATAACATCTAACAAGTTCTTATATAATTTCTAGTATAATCAGAAAACATTAAGCACAAACAAAATATCCGGAGATACCCTTGGAAGTATTAAGGGAATGAATGTTACTAACAGGTAGGAATAATAAAATAAGACCTATGCTTTATTTTGTTGCCCTCCATTTCATTAAGTCAAAAAAAAAATATAGAATCAAGAAAGATCACTTCGCATACTCTTATTTTCATTTGATCTAATCCTTACCGTCTCCCGATTGTTTCTGTAAAACAATCGGAAGACAGCCAATTAAATTCTTTCACTAGGGGCTACTAAAAAGAAAGAATTTTTTTTGACTTTTTTATTTTTAATTATTAAATTAAATACAAAAATGAATATTTAATATTTTGATTTTTAATATAATTAAATTAGAATATTCTTTAATTTAATATAATATTATTTAATCTATTATATTTATATAGATATTATATAGAATTCTAAAGCTAAAATAAATATGAAATAAAGTCAAAAAAAAAGAAAGCCAATTAGCTGTGATAGCATCAGAATAGCAGAAAATAATAGTAGACACAGGGAGCAGAGTAGAACAGAATCGCAGAGGAGGGGAGAAGAAAACTCAGGCAAGAAACAAATAATCCATTCCACACCTTCCTCACACACCAAAGACTGCTATTTAACATTCTCTCTCATCTTTCACGTGTTTGTCCTTATTGCGAAGCATGTGGTCTTTCCTTCCCTTTGTAACAAACTCTCGAGGTGACGTGTTCATATCATTTCTCCCCCCTTGAAATTGACCTTGTCCTCAAGGTCAGAGTATAAGTAATTTGTCTAAAAGTGATACAGGTTTCCCTACCTAAGCTGAATGATGCCCTCTTGTAATGTTTGCTGCACTAATTTTTTCTATCTTTGACTTCTTTTCATATGAGTATCGACTATCCTACATTCTGACATTTTCCAACTCCGACACCTATTATCATTATTATAGCCAGAACAAGACTTTGCATCTGCAAGCATGATATTCCTTTCACTCCACAGAACCCCTTTGACATCTAAAACAGCTCTATAAAAAATTAAGAAGAATAGCCAAATCTGCTGGACTATCCTCGGGTAAGGTTAATGAGTGCGGGGAATTGATCTTAACTAAGGCAGTGCCCTCCTTCAAAATAATGCTATGTTCCTTAGATCCATGAGGTGAAAAAACATAAGGTATAGCAAAAATAAAAATATATTGATTTAGAAAAACTAGAGCAAAATGTGTATCTTCAGGTAAAGCTAATGAATATGCTTGAGCTATGGTAGGTTTAGTATAAGGAGTTGGGAGCAATGGAGGCAGAGTGGACTGCCAAGGAGCTAAGGTTGCTGTGATATTATTGAATCCTCCACTAACCCAATGACTGCCCCCTCGGAATGTAATCACTGATCGGTGCCCTCCCGGGTCCCATTCTCGAATGGAGAACTTGGTCAATGGATTTGAACTGATTAACCAAGACATGAGCACCCATTGCTGCTGTGTCCTTCGATTGAATATAAGTTGCATCTTAGGAAGCAAGCATCAACAATCACTTGAGAGGTTGTACTGAACAGAGGCAAGGATAACATCGTGGTGTGGTAGAATTCGACGGCGACGACACTGTGTTTGCTTATAGTGTCATAGGAGGCTATGCAATCCAAGGTTAGAACAAATTCCTTGTCGATTCCTTCACCAGTAGAGTTTTGAAATGGATGATACTGTGATTGTGACTCAGAAGCTACCACTGGATCGGAGTTCTTTTCAATGATGGTTGTACGATGATTTATTTTCTGTATATTGTGATAAAGAGAATCCACAAGATGAGTGATAGTCTCCATAGAATATTCTAGGTGGTCAAATCGTGATTTGTGATGTGCTTCTCTCCATTCTATGGCTTCTGATAATTGTTTGATCCCCGATGATAGGTCATCAAGATCAGCGTTGCTTGCCATCATAGCTCAATGAAAGCACCAATTTGTAATGAACAAATAAGGGACCCATAGCAATGATAGGGAATATGTATTTATTAAAACAGAAAATCACTATAAACCATCCATGAAAAGTACGCAAATGAGCTAAGAATGCGATAGCATCAGAATAGCAGAAAATAATAGTAGACTTAGGGAGCAAAGTAGAACAGAATCGCAGAGGAGGGGAGAACTCAGGCAAGAAACAAATAATCCATTCCACACCTTCCTCACATACCACAAACTGCTATTTAACATTTTCTCTCATCTTTCACGTGTTTGTCCTTATTGCGAAGCATGTGGTCCTTCCTTCCCTTTGTAACAAACTCCCGAGATGATGTGTTCATATCATATATATATATATATATATATATATATATATACACGGAAAGAGCACATGCACATAGCTATAATATTGTGCTTCCTACTAGTTTATGGAGAAGCTTCACTATTTATCATTGAATATACAGGGCAAACGGTGATCATGATATTACCATGAAAATACTGTATTGTGGGATCTGCCACGGTGACGTCCATTTTCTGAGGAATGAATTGGGTCATAGCATCTATCTCATGGTTGCTGGGTACCTTTCTCTTGATTTTTCTGCATTATTCCCTTATAACTGTTGCTCATACATTATAGTACATATACTAATTATAAAGCTTTCTTATTATCTTCTGAACGGGACGAGTTAAGGCACGAGATTGTGGGAGAAGTGATAAAGGTCGGTCGTAGTGTCACAAAATTCAAAATAGGGGATATAGTTGGGGTGGGTCCAGTTTGAGGTTCGTGTGGCTCCTGCTTTCTTTGCAATCAAGACAGTGAAAATTATTGCCCCTACAGAATTTTAACGTATAATTCCCATGACCATGACAGATCAATAACCTACGGTGGATATTCCAACAAAACTGTGGTTGACCAGTATTTTGCAGTCAAAATGCCGAATGGCTTGCCACTTGATGGTGCAGCACCCTTACTGTGCACTGGACTCACAGTATACAGCCCCATGAAGTACCATGGATTGTGTGAGCAGCCAGGTCAGCATTTGGTTGTGGTTGGCTTAGGTGGACTAGGCCACGTGGCTGTCAAATTTGCTAAGGCTATGAACATGAAGGTGAAGGTTATAAGTACTTCTACTAGTAAGAAGCAAGAGGCTTTGGAAAAGCTCGGCGCGGACGCTTTTACACTCAGCAATGACCAACAACACTTGCAGGTAGTTACGGTATCATTTATTTTTGGTCTCCTTATGTTTCAAAGTTAATTTGCCAATATAAATCAGATTATCAGGGTCATTCTTTTTGAGTGTTTGATTAATAGGATGGGAAAGACACGTTGGATGGTGTCACGTCCCAAAATTTAAGCACGTGATTGACATGGAAGATGAATTTTACCTCACCTCTGTAAGCCTATTTCTCTTTTAAGTACAATATTAATTTTTATTTTGGTTATTCTTTTAATTGCAATTAATTTAAATTACACAATTTAAGAATTAAAATAAGAGAACTATTTCTCTTTTTACAAAAGATAAGAAAATACGGCTAAATCAAGTTTTCCATACACGCTACAACCATTCACATTACATCGCTAAACGAACCTACCCGATTAAGAGCTTTTCTAGATTTATATAACTTAGAATAAGACATAAATATTATATCTTTACCCTAAACAAATGAAAAGGTAATCTTGGTGTGAACGTCGTCAGACTAGGAAGTTCTCCATATACTTGAAACTGAAGATAACTTTTATTTGAGAGAATCCTACCATATTCCCACATAATATAGGTATATATATATATATATGTGTGTGTGTGTGTGTGTGTGTGTGTGTAGATATACATATTTGATTTACTAGTACATTCATCTAGATTTTGATGTACAAGATATTTATTAAGACACACAATAAAAACACTTTGCAATTATTAACAGACACATTCCAGCTCAAGCCAAATCACATTTCAAACAATTCACACAATTCCAATTTAAGTTCCCAGACATTTTAAGGATCTCGTCTACATAAGGTGGTCGTTGTCTCGTGGCCCCTACCGCATCCTCCCTTATTTCACCGATGTTCTCAAAGGGACAAATCTGTAGTCCAACATTATTTCACCGTGTCCTTAAAAGGACGAATATCATATTCAATACCATGTGGCCATAGTGATTTCATTCCATCCTTATTTTATCTCACGTGATCCCATAAACTTCATTTCTGTTTCTCTCAAGATCAAACACAGTCACATTACACAATCATAGGCAACTACATATATGCATTCCATTTCAGGAAAATTTCACAATAGTCTCACACTTGCACATTTCAATGCATAACATGAATGCATTAATTTCATATCACATATATATATATATATATATATATAGTACACTTTTAATATATATATATATATATATATATAAAATAAGCAAACATAGTAAGGTAGGATCTCTCACTTTGACATTTTCCCAATTTTACTTTGAACCTTCCTCAAAGATGTGTAAGATGATAGAAGGTAATTTTCTCTATATCCAAACTATTCACAACATTCCAAAATATGTGTAAGATGTATCAAAGAATCCATCCTTATAAGATAATCATGTCAAAAACATATCAAGGTCACAAAATAGAGAAATTTTTTACTATAATTTTGACCTTTGATCACTCCTCTGACTATAACTCTCAAATGATAAAGGATTTTCAAATGAAACTTATACTATTAGAAACTAGACTCAAAGAGCTTTTTAACGGTATCTTATTTACTAAAAACAAAGTCCGGATGAAAGAGTTATGAATATTTTAAAACTAATGCTATAGTAACTGTCAACGGTCAACATAACTACAGTATCGTTGACCAAGTCAATGCTATAATATTGTTGACAGAGTCAATGCTACAGTACGTTGATCGAGTCAATGCTACAGTAACCACAAAAATTTAAAAAAATTTTCTCGATCAACAGTATTTTACTAGAAAATTTCTAAAATGAACAGTAACGTTCTTCATGTTCTTTATCCAAAAATCATAAAATCACATCCAAACACACCATTTCTTTTGACTTCTTTCATGGGTTTTCATCCTTGATACTTAAGAATTGTTTTGATACCAAAAACTCCAATTTAAGCTAACAATCCAAACCTCAATCATCAAATTTTCATCAAGAACACTAACTTTTTCAAATATCTAAACTCTATGAATTTCTCCTAGTTTTCTTTAACATCCAATCTCCTTTTAAACACAAACTCAAATCATTTCAGGTTGAATATCAAGATTATAAAGTGTAGATTTCAATATAAATGCATACAAGACAACAAAAATTTAGATTTCTCACATCATCAGAATTTTCCCAACTTACTCGACGATGTATTAATTTGTTTCCTGCACTATTTTGCTTTCAATAATGTCATCGAGTTGAAGATCAAGAACCCCACTTATGGAGATGATGAGTCTGAGAAGAGAGAGAGTGATGGAATTGAAGTTGCTAGAGTTAAAAAAGAGAAGTCCAGAATTTGCTTACTGAAGCTTCACGTTTTTGGCATGAATACACATGTCTAATGTTCTTTGGCACTACAAGATAGATTTTTTTTTGCTTATATTACAAAAAGTCACGTTGTCTTAAAATAAAATTCACTTAAGTCCTTATGACATTTTTAATATATTTTTTATAATTTTCCCCCAAATCCAACATTATTTTATATCCATATAACTTAATTAATAATTTTTTTAAACAAGCTCCTAAATTGACTAAAAATATTAATATAAATTCTTGGGGTATTACAGATGGTATCATTGACACAATAGCAGGACCTCACTCTTTGCACCTATTAATTGATTTATTGAAGATGGGAGGAAACACTACGGGAAAGACGCAATATACCTACGGCGGAATCAGTAGGAAAGTAAAGGATTTTAGTAGGAAAATTGTTATTCCTACTGAATACCTGCTGAAATTCGTCAGTCGTAAAATGAATAGTCGCTAAAGTTTTTGTTACTGATTTCCTACTGAAATATATTAGCTACTGAATATTTCATACGAATTTGCAGTCAGAAACTAATTTCTTAATACTCAAATGATATAACTTAATACAACTAAAATATTATAATTTAAAAATATGAAAAAAAATAAATTTAAAAAGTTATTTAATAAAATTAATAATGGTGTCGAGAGAACACTCTCTTGATAGTGGTGTCGAGAGAGTGGTCTCTCGAGAATAAAAAAATTTATTTCGCTCCACTAAAATTTTTTTTTTTGATTGAAACTCATCTGCACTCGAGAGACCACTCT
Organism: Biancaea sappan; assembly: GCA_037074585.1. NCBI lineage: Eukaryota > Viridiplantae > Streptophyta > Magnoliopsida > Fabales > Fabaceae > Biancaea > Biancaea sappan. The sequence continues at coordinate 25,160,148 of CM073490.1, forward strand.
CTCGAGATCACTCTCGAGATAGAAAAAAAACTTTATTTTCTTTCCCACTAAAAAAAATGTTTTTTGCTCTCCAAAAAAAAATTCTACTCTCGAGAGTCAAAGTAAAAACAATTTTTTCTTCCACTAAAAAAATTTTTTTCCCTCTACATTTTAAAAAAAATTCCTACATTCTTGAGAACACTTTCTCGTGAAGCCATAAAAAAAATTTTTTTGACTAAAAAAAATTTTTCTCAAAAAAAAATTTTTTTGGCCTAATTAAAAAAACATTTGAACCACTCTCTCGAGAGTGTTCTTGAGAAAGTGGCTCTTGAGCTCACTCTCAAGAGAGACTCTCTCGAGAGTGGTCTCGAGACCACTCTGGAGAGAGAGAGAGAGAGAGAGAGAGAGAGAGAGAGAGAGAGAGAGAGAGAGAGAGAGAGAGAGAGAGAGAGAGAAATTTTACTATTTAAAAAAAAATTTCCTCGCAAGTGATCTCTCGAGATCAGAATTAATTTTTTAAAATAATTTTTGGTGATAAATTTTTTAATTAAGTAAATTTTAGTAGTAAATTTTATTAATTTAAATGTGTAAAAAATTTATAAATAATTTTGTAGAAAATCATGATATTTATAAATTTTAATTTTAATTGTTACATAGTTTTTTTAATTATGAAAAGGAAAAAAATAATTAATTTACATTACATATTTATAATTTTAGTTTGCCCATACTCAAAAAATAACTTAAACTTATTATTGAAAAAATTATAAATTTACAAATTTGTATAACCTAAATTGTTATTTTGAAATAAAATAAAATAAGAAATTTACAAATCTGTAAAAGAAATATTTTAATTTTCTCTTTCAATATTTATTTTTCAGCGTCTTTCTTTCTCCTCTACCAATTTACCAGACGAACTGAGTTAAGAATGTCTGTTTCTCCATATTTCTTTTTCTACATCTTTGTCCACCACGAAAATAGGGTAAGAATTTCTGCTTCGACATGAAAATTTATTCTTGTTATCGTGTAATATAAACAGATCAATTTGGAAGAAAAATTACTCTGGATAGAATCAAAAATATATAATTGTTTTATTAGGAAAAATTGCAAAGAATGAAATAGAAGAGAGAAATTATACCTCTGTATCTCTCGGAACCTGAAAATGAAAAAATCAATAAAGAGAAGAATGAGAACGAGAGAGATTATAAAATAAAAAAAGATGAACGATAGAGATTATTAGAAAAGAAGAGTATAACTGAGAAGAAGTATCAGATAATATTATTGCTGAGAAAATCGGAGAAGTCGGATAGAAAAGATGGAGATGAATGAGAGAAAAGATAAATTGTGAGAATGGAGGGTTGAGTTGAATTGTTATATAATATAATTTGCATAAACGTTTCAAAGTTATGTCTGAAATTTTTACATTCGCGCCGAATTAAAATAATAATCGATTTTGCAGGAAACTAAAATAATAATCGATTTCGCGAGAAACTGAAATAATAGTAGCGCGTAATATTATTTGTGTTTATTTTTTTTATAGTGATTTTGTCGTACTATTTTTTCACTAATAAATTTATTTCACTTTATAATATATTATATTATAATATTTTTATATTATTTTATTGAAAAAATGTAATTGAATAATTTAGTATTTTAATATAATATTTAGAAATAAAGTTTTATATAATTTATATTATTTATATATTAATACATAAATCATAATTTATATATGGGGTAAGAAGAATATTCAAATATATTTATAAATTATTACAACTAAATTACATTAAATGAATTTTTAACTAGTGAAAATATATTACAATAATAACAATAAAATTAAAAAGACTATATAATACATATTTCTACTCTTCATCATCATTTCCTTCATAAGTTTCTTCATCTGCATTGTTTTCTTCATCATTTTCTTCATCTGCATTGTCGTCGTTGTTTGGAATATTATAGCTAGGTTTGGGGAATATCAAGAGGAATACAAAAATTAGAAATATTATTTAAAGATGTTACATCTGGTCTATACATTTCTGTATTTTCTTGATCACTTGAGCTAGCATAAAATAAGTATTGAGGTGGATGAGGAGGAGGACAAAATCCTTGCATTGCATTGAGTTTAGTCTGCATTGTAGTTCCTCGACTTGTTCTTTGTATTTTTTTAGTTCTTCTTCATAAGATTTATTCAGACAGTTAGCAAATGTATCTTTTAAAACTTGTTCAAATTCTTCAGAGCGAGTCCAATCAAGTTGTGATTGGTCTTCTTGTATATGAAATCCAGAGGTCGCAGTACCAACTATTTTAGATGCCTTAACTCCTAAACCATATATGTGGCCTTTTTTTTTCCCTCCTGCTACTTTCATCCATAAATCGAGATCCGATAATTGCTGTTCAGAGGAACCTGAAGATTGATGCAGTCTTTGATATTCCACCTTTAAGAAAAATGAAATTATATAATTAGATTTATTATAAAATATATATCATATACAATTATATATAAAATAATACTTACAAATATTGCCTTAGATTTTTTATCAACCCATCTTTGATCAGTCTTATTATGATGAGTACGAAGAAATAATTCAGATGCAGTAGGTTCTCTTCCCAATTCCTTTGTCTAAGGTTCGAGAAAAAGTATATATATATATATATATAAGTATGAAATATAATGATAAAATAGTAAATAAATATAAAAAATTAAATTAATTACCAATCTTCTCTTTGTTGACCCTAAGGCTATATGTCATAAGTTTTGATGATGACAAATGTATTTGAATAGTAGCATTGATATATATAAAGATTAATTATCATATATATGCTACAAGTACTTAAGCATGATTATGTTATTTAATATGTATGTTGCATATATTGAATCATGCTATTAAACTAACCATTGGGTTTGCAAGTAAGATATATTTTATAGGTTGGTTCAAAACAAGAAGAGTGAGCATTGTATTGAAGAACAAGGAAAAGCAATATCATGCTTCACTCAAGGAAAACAACATGCAAGGATGAAGCTCCAAGAAATGAAGAATTAGAAGATTTGAAGTCTTGGAAGCTTGGATGCATCAAGATGGCCTATGTGTTTAAATTAGGTATATTTTATATAGGCTAGTATACTTGTGCAACTCAATGATTTAGATTTGCATACATTGGCTCAATTATTTTGAACAAAAAGATAGTGAGATATGAAATTTTACAAAAGTTAGTTTTTGACCTTTGGTCACTCTTTATATCATATCTCATAAAAAAAAATCATTTTTTCAAGTTCCTTAATCTCATTTGATATTAGACTCAAAGATCTTTCCAAAGGTATATTATTTATTGAAAACGGAGTCCAAATGAGAAATATATGACTATTTAAAATATAGTTTGAAAAATTGAAAGTTGATTATTCTGTTCTGACCTATAGTCAGTATTTTGATTATATCTTTTAAAATAAAAATAATTTTTTAGTAAAATTAGCTCATTTGAAACTAGACTCTAAGAGCTTTCCAACGGTATATTATTTGTTTAAAACGGAGTTCAAATGAGGGAGTTATGAATTTTTAAAGAAAGCTCAAAATCTGGACTGCACTATAAGTGCTGTAACGGCTATATAACGGCTATATAACGGCTAGTTTTGTAAAATCTTATATATATGACCTTAGATACACGATTTTGAGTAAGAACAAAGTCCTACAATGTGATATTAACTTCTTCTATCATCTTTGAGAGAAAGGAAAGCATTCTTGAGCCAAATCTTGCATATTCTCTATCATTAGAGTTATTAGAGCTTCATTTGTTTTCATCTACTCTTTAGAGAGAGTTTCTTTGTATTGTTGATTTTGATCAACACATATATTATTCTGAGTTGAGGGTCGCAAGTACCGGTGTTGGAAGAACTTGCTTTCGGTTGAGGAGGAGCCCGGATTCATAAATTCTTCATTGTGGTTTCGCAAATACCCGGATCGAATTTGTGTGGTTGTAGTGGTTTGCAAGTACCCGGATTAAACTTGCAATTATAGTGGAAATACTCAAGTGGTCTCTTGAGCACTGGATGTAGGCTTAGATTAGCCGAACCAGTATAAATCTCTGAGTTTGCTTTCTCTATCCCTTACTCTTTAATTTGTGCATATTGATATCTATTATTTAATTCATTGATCTTTATAATTATTTATCTTGACAGCACATTGATTTTCTGTATTGTATTTATTATCCTAAGCATTGTACTTTTACAAAAAATCATTTTAACTTCCAATTAATTCTTGTGAAAAATTTATAAAACCTAATTCACCCCCCCTCTTGGGTTCCAACCATTACTTTCAATTGGTATCAAAGGTTGGGCTCTTGATTTAAGACTTAACCGTCTAAGAGTAAATATGGTTGGATCTAGTGAGTGGTTTATGTCTGAAAATTGTTCTTTCACAGAACCTCCAATTTTTTATGCTAATCATTTTCAATATTGGAAGTATGAAATGAAAATTTTTTTAATTTCAGTAGACCATAAACTCTGGGAAATTATAGAAAATGGTTTTTATATGCCTGTCAAGGAAGAACAAGGAAAATACATTCCAAAACCCAAGAGTGAATGGAATGATACTGAAAGAAGTTTAGTGCAACTCAATGCTAAGGCAAAATTGATTATTTCTTGTGCATTGAGTCAAGATGAATTTTTCAGAATTTCCAATTGTGCAACTGCTAAGGAAATGTGGGAAACTTTAGAAGTTGCATATGAGGAAGATCTTGTTGCAATGGAATTAAAGTCTAGAAATCTCATTAATGAACTTGATATCGCTCAAATGAAAAATTGTGAAACCATTAATGAGATACGACTTGTGCTTAATCAATTGCAAGCTCTAGGTGTTGAACTTACAGGAAAATCTCAAATCACCAAAGAGATAGAAGAAAAAGAAAAAGGAGAAAAAGAGAAACCACAACCAAAAACTGAATCATCAAAGAAAGCTTACCTATCTTCCATTTGGGGAAATAACAATTCCAATGAGGAGAACACAAATGAAGAAGCCAACACTTGTCTTGTGGCCAGAGATAAAGATGAGGTAAATTCATTTGACTACTCTTTTGAAGAATTACAAGATGCCTTTGATGATTTACATGAAGAATCTCTTATACTTGCAAAGAAACTAAATATTTCAAAACAGAAAAACTCTTCTCTTGAAAATGAGTTGGAAACATTGAAAAACGAATTTTCTATTTCCAAGGAAGAGAATTTTGTTTTTGAAAATCAAAACAGAACTTTGCAAGAAGAGAATTTGATTTTAAAGGCAAATATCTCTACCAACAAAAATTGCTTTTGTACCAAGTGTGATTCCTTGAAAAAGGAGAATGAGGATCTTAAAAACACACTTAAAAAACTTTCTCAAGGTAGAGAAATTCAAAACTCTTCTGTTGAGAAACAAAGTAGTAGCTTTAACAAAATTGGTTTTGTTCTTAACAAGTCAAATCAGAAATATTTTGAAAACTACTTTGTTCCTACAAAAATGTCCAAAAGTCCACCTTGCTCTTGTTTTTATTGTGGACTGAAAGGACACAAGTCTTACTCCTGTTTTTATAAGAAAAATCTTGTTCATGGAGTAAAAATGAAATGGGTTCAAAAAGGACCTCATGACCCAGGCAAACCCAAAAAAAATTTGGGTATCAAAGACAAAGGATTAATTTGCAGATTTTCCTCGAAGCAAGGAGCGGAAATAACTTTTCAATGGCTACATCATTCAAACTCCACTCTCTTGCATCAAAAGGAGGCAATGGATAAGTAAACATATAAGCTAGAATGCATTGTAAGAAATTTGACTGATATGTTTACTGCTCTCTAATGCTTTTGTCTGTTCTCTAATATGCATTACATCTATCCTTGATACTCATGCATGCTATATCTGAAAACAATTGTTAGGTGTGCAGCTTATAGATTCGAATTTTGTTTTGAGCTAAAATCTTTCTTCCAAATTTTGCTCAAACTATCCTTTTTACCGCATCATGAAAACTTGCTTCCATTACACGCACATTTTTCTTGTCTTCACAACAATAAGATTGCTCCTACCCATAGTATTTATCCTTGCTGTAATCTTATTTAAATATTTTCAATGAAATCAAATTTATTGCAAAATTACATTTTATGGAAGCATAGCACTTTTATTAATATGGCATATCTTGAACATAATGTTGCTCCTAGTGCTCGAGATTTATTTGAACATCAAAGTGCTCCACCAAAAGTGTTTTGCAGGAGTTAATCCTCAAAATTATCCTTTAAAGCACATTCTTTCCTCTGCTCTCCGAAATCAGTAAGATTTATAGTTTTGAAGTTGATTGGTCGACCAATGCTCCTATCAGTAGTCGACCAACGAAGCCTACATTGAACCAATGCTTGATAGATCTTGCAAATAATCAATCAATTAAGATCATTAAAATTGTAAGAAGACAGGATCGATCAAAAGAAGAGCAATGAGCAAAACAAGGATATCAAAATCTTGAAGAGGAACTTCAAGAAGCAACAAAAGTTTTCCAAAATTGATGAGTATCTCTATCCTTTACTTCTTCATTATTTAATTGAATGATACTCCTTGATCTCAATTGTACATTCTGGAAAATTTTTTTTTGTCATACTTTCATTGCAATGACATATTATTTTCTGACATCTTACATACTTGATCACAACATGACATATAAAAATATGTTAAATACTTAAATTATTTTTTAATACATTATGGTTTGAGCATTATACATATCATCTCTTTTACATAAGCTGTAACTTATGAACCATTGTTTATGGATTATAGTTTATATCTGATTATATCTTATTAATCCATATTACCTCAATTATATTACTACATACTCTGATTATAATATGTTTTATCTTGAGTAAGTATGTAACTTGCTTTTGCTTTGAAATGATGATATATATATCAATGTCAGAAAATTCTTTCTATCTTTAAAATGGATATATATTTTTCAAAATATATATATCCTTCTATTGTACAAAATTTGTGCGGCTGATTTTCTTTATCTTTCTTTATTATTATAATTTTTTTTAAGTACCGTCATCTGAAAGAAACCACTTGCTTTAAAATAAAAAAAAAACAAACCGAAGGATTACATTGCATTAAAAAAAAAGGGAAGGTTTGCTCATAGATGAGCAATCTACAGGCGAGGTGGTCTCGGATTAGGTGGGTTGTATTGAATCATCACCCCTCGGCCATTCCTTGGAGCAAGAGACTGAGCAATGTCACGGAGGGTAGTGTAAATCCCATTCATACAATCAACACTTCTTTGTTGTTGATTGCAGAAGCATTGGGTAGACCAATAGAAGAACCTATCTATTCTTGAAGTCAGTGCCGCATTGTTACGTTTAGCTAACTTCTCCTGGTCCTCTATCATCTTCTTGAGTTTCTTCACCTCCTGCTCCAGACAAGCAATTTTGTCTTCTGACGTATGGCCTGTACTAATCTCCTCAGCTTCTTCGATCTTCATCTTCTTCTTTTGGTTCTCTTGAGATTCCTCCAAAGGTCTTTTGCCTTTGTCCTTGCCTAGACTCAAGTTTAAGTCGAGCTCTTCCTCCCTTGCCTCTACTGTGAGATCAATGAACTTTCTTGCTGCCATGGTTTGGAAAATTCAAAAATTTTTGTAGGAGTATGAAGAGAGAGGAATGTCAGAAAGTTATAGGCTCAGAGATGAATACTCTTTGTGGTGTGGTAATTGAGAACTCTGGGGCAGTCTTTATAGAGAGAAAATTATGACTTAGAGCCAACGAAGATATCTCTTCGCCGCACCCCTACACGCTCTTCCTATGGATTTTGCAAGCTGGAAGCCAGAAGTCTAGGGTACGCATGCACACCGATAACGCGTCACATTAATGGCAAAACCACGAAAGTCAATTTTCGGTGGATTTGTGGCTGATTTAATTTGTTTTGATTAGAAATTTTAAGGATTAATAAAATGGTGATATTCAGAACCGTATTTTTCTGCTTCGTTGTGTTGTTCTTGAGAGCTTTCAGTATAATATACATGATTGATTGCATCATGCTATGATCACATGTATCTAAGAACATATGTTGTGTATGCAATTCATGCATCATGAGCGAAGGCTATGGCTAAGAATAATATTTCATGATTCCACATGCACTCATACAAAATGAGCTGTCAAAATTTTTACATGTACTCATCCTCAAGATACATATATAAATTCATTTTGAATGGGTATATAAATTGCTTCCTTTGTGATGAAATTTATCTTATCCTTTATGAAGCAAATTTGTTTTGAAAAAGGACTTTAAAAATGCTTCTGTTATGTTAATATGTTTTATCATATGAAGCAACATTCTTTTTGAAAAAGAAAAGATTTTAAAGATCTCTTTTGTTGTAGATAACAAAAGGGATGAAAAATATTGATGTTTCATATATGGATTATGAACTATATGCTTGAATATATCTTATTACACTAATCCATATATATTGCTTCCTTAGATGAAACGTTTCTAAATTCCTTCGAAGCAAAATATTTTTGAAAAATATCGTGAATCTCTTGAATTGCTTCCACAATGCTGAAATTACTTTACCATATTGAAGCATTATCTGTTTTGAAAAGAAAAGGATTTGAGTATCCTTATTTTAAATCACTTTTGCTATATGTTGAAATAATTTTATGCATATATGCAGAAATTGTTTTTCAGAAATCTTGAAAAATATTATTATTCGATTTATGGATTATGATTAATATTCTTGTTTATATCATGCTTTGCTAATCCATATATCATACTTCTGCTGTGTGCTGTAAATATTTCTATCATATGACAGCAAATGATGTTTTTTTTTTCAAAGAGTTTAATTTTTCTGCTATTTACTAAAAATGCCTCTACATAAACAAGCAGAAATCATTTTCAATGAAAATATTGCAGAAATTTCTTCAAAAATCTTACTTCAAAATTCTGCAATCAAAAACTGAATTTCCTTTATAATGATTTGGACAATCTTTTTCAAAGGAAAAATGTTATGAAATTCAGGGGGAGCTTTGTCTCACTTGAATGTATTTTTTTTTTGAAAAAGAATATATCTTGAAAAATTGGATATTCATTATTCATTATTATTTTTCAAATTATGCAAGGTTTAAGAGGGAGCCTAAAACTCTTTCAAGTTTTATCTTTTGGCTCATTTCATTTGACATGAGAAAAATTTTTCTAAAATTTTCTTTTTACATGTCAATGAAATCAATGATAAGTTTTGATGTATCCTTACCCCATACTATATTGACATCTTCTGACATCCTGACTTAAAGAAGGTATGTGCTTTAACTTCTATATATTGTGTTCCTTACACCTTTTTGTTGATGTCAAATAGGGGGAGAAGAAACAATAGAAAAATATGTATACGTGCTTATAACATTGCATTCATTATCTTGTGATACATATTTTTCTGTGGTGATTTGTCATCATCAAAAAGGGGGAGATTGTTGACCCTAAGGCTATATGTCATAAGTTTTGATGATGACAAATGTATTTGAATAGTAGCATTGATATATATAAAGATTAATTATCATATATATGCTACAAGTACTTAAGCATGATTATGTTATTTAATATGTATGTTGCATATATTGAATCATGCTATTAAACTAACCATTGGGTTTGCAAGTAAGATATATTTTATAGGTTGGTTCAAAACAAGAAGAGTGAGCATTGTATTGAAGAACAAGGAAAAGCAATATCATGCTTCACTCAAGGAAAACAACATGCAAGGATGAAGCTCCAAGAAATGAAGAATTAGAAGATTTGAAGTCTTGGAAGCTTGGATGCATCAAGATGGCCTATGTGTTTACATTAGGTATATTTTATATAGGCTAGTATACTTGTGCAACTCAATAATTTAGATTTGCATACATTGGCTCAATTATTTTGAACAAAAAGATAGTGAGATATGAAATTTTACAAAAGTTAGTTTTTGACCTTTGGTCACTCTTTATATCATATCTCATAAACGAAAAATCATTTTTTCAAGTTTCTTAATCTCATTTGATATTAGACTCAAAGATCTTTCCAAAGGTATATTATTTATTGAAAACGGAGTCCAAATGAGAAATATATGACTATTTAAAATATAGTTTGAAAAATTGAAAGTTGATTATTCTGTTCTGACCTATAGTCAGTATTTTGATTATATCTTTTAAAATAAAAATAATTTTTTAGTAAAACTTAGCTCATTTGAAACTAGACTCTAAGAGCTTTCCAACGGTATATTATTTGTTTAAAACGGAGTTCAAATGAGGGAGTTATGAATTTTTAAAGAAAGCTCAAAATCTGGACTGCACTATAAGTGCTATAACGGCTATATAACGGCTATATAACGGCTAGTTTTGTAAAATCTTATATATATGACCTTAGATACACGATTTTGAGTAAGAACAAAGTCCTACAATGTGATATTAACTTCTTCTATCATCTTTGAGAGAAAGGAAAGCATTCTTGAGCCAAATCTTGCATATTTTCTATCATTAGAGTTATTAGAGCTTCATTTGTTTTCATCTACTCTTTAGAGAGAGTTTCTTTGTATTGTTGATTTTGATCAACACATATATTATTCTGAGTTGAGGTTCGCAAGTACCGGTGTTGGAAGAACTTGCTTTCGGTTGAGGAGGAGCCCGGATTCATAAATTCTTCATTGTGGTTTCGCAAATACCCAGATCGAATTTGTGTGGTTGTAGTGGTTTGCAAGTACCCGGATTAAACTTGCAATTATAGTGGAAATACTCAAGTGGTCTCTTGAGCACTGGATGTAGGCTTAGATTAGCCGAACCAGTATAAATCTCTGAGTTTGCTTTCTCTATCCCTTACTCTTCAATTTGTGCATATTGATATCTATTATTTAATTCCTTGATCTTTATAATTATTTATCTTGACAGCACATTGATTTTCTGTATTGTATTTATTATCCTAAGCATTGTACTTTTACAGAAAATTATTTTAACTTCCAATTAATTTTTGTGAAAAATTTATAAAACCCAATTCACCCCTCCTCTTGGGTTCCAACCATTACTTTCACTCTTATGCTCTGCCATTGAAATAGAACCTCCAGTGTGGAGAGATGAGCCAAATCCACTAGAGTCAGAAGATCTATTTTTTTCTTTTGATCACTAATTTGTTTGAAATGTGGTGTTCCCCATTTATCACATAATTGATTCCAAACAAATTCTCTAATCCACGCTGGTTTTTAATTTTTTCTATGCGCTTGATATATCATATGTTTTAAGCGATTTGATGCACAATATTTCCAATTACTTTGACTAAAGCCTTGATGTTGCGGTGACCAAATATAATCTTTCTAACAAAGAAAAGTTATAATTAATAATATATCAAGATATTAAAAATAGGTTATAATGTGGGATAAAAGATTGTAATAGATAAAGATAATGAAATTATACTTGAAACTCTAGCCACCACAAGTTTTGTAGTGATTCAAGTACATCCCTCCAGCATGTGTATGGTCCATCATATGTTGATTTAATGATGGACACAAATTGATCTCGAATCTTATTATGGTTTTGAGCAAACCTGAATCATTTATAAAGTTAAAAGATAATTAGAAGATTTAAAAAAATGTAATGTGATCAATTTTTAAATAAAATATAAAGTACTATTAGTAGAAAAAAATTACTCTTTTCCATCTGGACTAATGAGGTCCTTTCTGATTATGTTGCTACCGTCTTGTGAACTGTCAGTTGTGACCTCTGTTGGTATTGGCGAGGATCGAGGGGTTGGAACTAGATCAGGTGCTGGAGGGGTTGGGGTTAAAGATGGAAAGGAAGTTTGAGATTGTGAAGAAATAGATGAATTATGATATGCCTGTGACGTCGTTGGTGAGTTAACTGGTACTTGAAAAGAAGTATACGGCATAGTATATGTATCATTGCGGCCGTAAAACTGCCACATGGGTGGTGGTCCGGTTGGAGTATAACTAGGATGAGGAATTGATGGTACGTTACCTTGAAATTGCCATGACACAGGTGGATAAAAGTTATGAGAATGATTTGAAGGGTGGTAAAAAGAAGGATAAGGAAATGATGGTCATGGTGTTGTCGTGACATTTTCAGTATTGGTATTAGAAGAGGAAGAAGGATTCCCAGGTTGAACATTATTATGTGTTCTTGATATTTGTCTATTAGACAAATTTTCTTGCTCCTGCGCTTTATCACTTGACATGTTGACAAAAGTGTAAAAGTACTCAGATAACTCTAATATAGATGATGAAACTTAAATGGGGCAAAATGTTGGTTGAGAGGAAAATTGAAGTGATGAAAAGAGTCATTATTATAGGAAAAAAAGTTGATAAATGAACGATGTGACGTTAGATATCATATCACGTGTCAAAGATATGGACTTATAGGTTATACTCATTTCAACAAGTACAATAAGATCTATCATACTTATTTAAAAAGGACATTAACATACTTTAAACTAAAAAATAGATATAGATAACTATTGAAAATAAATTATTTATGGGTATACATTATACTCTTTTTAACAAATAGATGGGATCAACGTACTTATTTTAAAAGAAAAAATTGAATTTAAATTAAGAAAAAAATATAAAAAAATATTAAAAATAATTATTTAATGTTAGATGTTTATCAATTATATTTTATATTAACAACTAAAAAATTATTAAAAATTTATTTTATTAACAAATTTGTTTTCTTATGACATAGTTAAATAATTAAATTTATTTATTTAATATCTGAATTTTTATTATAAAAATATAATAAGAAATAATATATATGACAAATAATAAAATAACATAATTAATAAATATAAAAATATATGTGAATATTAAATATTAAAATTGAGGAAAAAAAATAAAATATTCATCCTACCACTACAAGACACACTACATACCCTTTAATACTTTTTTAGCCTACATATAGCCTTCACGAATTTCACTCTATCACTCCTCATATTTTCAATCCTCCTACTTTCTCATCAATCACTTCTGAGCTTCATCTTTTCCTACACTCAAAGGCCTTTTCTCCCTTTCCAACTTAAACATGAGTGATACATTTACAGATCCAATTAATACTGATTTGTTATTCTTGCAAGAAAATCATATTTCTACTGTAGTGGGAAGAGCTGATACAGTAAGTAATATTTTGTTAAATTATGTATATTATATTTTTTTATAAGTTATCCTTTTTACTATATGTTTTTAATGTCATTAGAGCAATCATACATTAATGATTAGAAAATGGACCAACGAACGCTTTTTTGGGCATCCACCTCATGCTATAGTGCCACTACTCATGCAAGCTGGATTTTATGGCCTTTGTATGCTAGGAAATTTTGAATTCAATCATGGTTTAATTTCTTCCTTTATAAAAAGGTGGCGTTCGGAGACACATACTTTTCACCTGACTTTAGGTGAAACGACAATAATATTAGAAGACGTGGGAATATTACTGGGACTTCAATGTGTAGGAAAACCAGTATGTGGTAATCCGCAGAGAAAATTTATGTATTGAAGCCTTTGGAATTAGACCGCCTGACTCAGAGATGAGTGGACAAAGATTATCACTTAGGTGGTTGGCAGACACATTTGGCGAGTTGCCTGAACATGCAAACCAAACTATGCTAGAATGGTATGCTAGAGCATGGATCCTACAATTACTAGGTGGATATTTGATGCCAGATAAATCTGGTGGTTATGTCAACTTGAAATATCTCCCTTTTATCATGGATCTTCATGCTTGTGGACAACTGTCATGGGAGTCAGCAGTATTAGCATTTTTATATAGAAAGCTTTGCACTGCAACTGTACCAGATACAAAACAAATTGGTGGATGTATCACACTGTTACATATGTGGATATGGTCAAGATTTCCTTTTATAGCAGGAGACATTGTGGTCGAACCAAATCCTCCACCTGCCAAATATTTACTATCACCACCTTTGGATTACAAGTAAATATTTTTTTTGACGAGTATATTTTTGTTGAGTAATGTGTATGTATTTAATTACTAATTTATTTATATTTATGTAGGTGGAATGGGGCTCATTTACCTCAAATGCCTCAAGAAATTATGCTTTGTAAATACAGAGAGATATTAAATTTGATGGCAAATGAGAGTGAGGTATATATATAATAAATCTACTAATATGATTGTTCTAATATACTAACATTATATCAAATTTTTATAGATTCGTTGGACTCCTTATGCATGTGAGGATGTCCCACCATATTGTCACACTAGGGATGACATTGGTCGGGCTACAGTACCAATGTTTTGTTTCCACATTTGTGAAACCCAAAATTCCGACCGTGTTCTACGCCAGTTTGGACGGCTGCAACATATTCCTATAAACCCTGATGGATGGAAACAAGCTTGGGAACGAATGCATCATATGAAAATCCTGCGCAACAGAGACTTTTCAACAAATTTTGAATGGGCCATCAGTAAATGGAATAACTGGCAAAGACATGTAGTAAATGCTGATATGGCTACCGAAAGTTTGGGACCAATGTCTCAATATATGCAGTGGTACAATAACCATACTCGTCGGTTCATCGGTGTAGATTCAGGAGTGATAAATCACATGGTAAAATACAAATTACTAATCAATTTGAGTTATCTAAATTTTATATTTGTTTATAGTTAATAAATATATTTTTACAACTGTTATTCAGACCCATGTGGCACAAGTGATGGAAAGAATGACCCTCCAACAGCCCGATAGCCCTTACGTGCAAACAATGAAAAAAGGTTTGCAAGACATACAATTGGCTGCACATACTAGACAGCTGAGATGTCTCTCTAGACAAGCTCGTGGTGATAAAGCTGGTAGCAGTAGTGGTGTTGGTACCAGTCAAAGAAGAAGGAGGGGACGAAGACCTCGAGAGGCTGGAGAATGAATAGAGGAAGGAGAAGACAATGAATAAAAATATGTTTCTTATGTAATTAAATATGTTTAAATGTATTTTAAATTACATCAAACTTTTTTCTGTTTATTGTGTAATTAAATATGTTTAAATATATTGTGAATTATATCAATTTTTTTGGTCAATAATTGTATCAAGAAATGAAAAATAATTTAAAAATTTTAAAAATATAAGAGCTAAGAAAAATTTGGAAAAAAATTTAAAAATTTTAAAAAATTTAGAAATAAAAAAATTCATAACTAAACAAATTATAAAATTAAAAAATTAAAACTAAATATTATTTTAAAAAAAACAAAAGCTTATTGCCCACGGGCAACCAATAACTTGCACCGAAGTGCAGGGGACTACAAGTAATATGTTGAAATATATTTTAAATTATAACAAATTTTTTTTGTGTTCAATGATTGTATCAAGAAATAAAAAATACCTGGTTTAAAAATTAAAAAAAAATGTAAGAGTTAAGAAAATTTTGAAAAAAAATTTAAAAATTAACAAAATTCACAAATATAAAAATTTATAACTAAACAAATTACAATTATTAAAAAAATTAAAAAAATAAAACTAAATATTATTATTAAAAAAAACTGGTTGCCCATGGGCAACTAGTATCCTGCACCGAAGTGCAGGGGACCGCAGGTCCATGACCTGCAATCCCCTGCACTTTGGTGTAGGGGCTATCACGAGTGGCCTCCCGTGAGGCCACCCATGATGGACGTCGAGGCCAGCTGGCCCCACGTTTAATTCTTTTTTTTAATATTTTGTTTTTAAAATAATAATATTTATTTATTTTTTTATATTACTTTAAAATTTGTATTTATATTAATTATATATTTTAATTTTTTTATTTACTTATATTATATTTTTCACTTTAATTTTTTTTATGTATAATATTTTTATTCTATTTTAGAAATATAATTTCATTTATTAAATTTTTATAACCACATTAATTTTTGTAACAACATTTAATATATATGTAAATATATTGATGGAGAGTTGAAGAATAAATAATTATATATATATATATATATATATATATATATATATATATATATATATATATATATATGTATCTTTACACACACTCCTACATGTTAATTTATGATTCTTTATAGTAACAACTCAAATATTTTCTTACGATCAGATTCACTGAAACACGTTTTCTTAAAATAAGATTTTTTTCTTTGATATGCTGGAGTTTGTTGTTAGTTCTGATGTGAAATATCATAAAATTTTTATTTTCTTATATTAAATGTTGGTGTAAATTAAAATAATTATATTGAAATAAAAATTTATTTTTATTAAAAATAAGACTTAAATAATTATATAAATATTTTATATTATTTATTTATAAGATTACTGATATTTTTCATAATCGTTAGTGTATTTTTGTTTTTTATGATTTTTTTACTATTTTGTCATTTTTATTTTTCATAATCATCGTGATAACATACTTTTTCCATTTATTTTAGTCCCTATTTTAGTCCTTTTTGCCTCTTTAATTTTGTCAATTCTCTAATTTTATTATGTTTTGGAATTTATTGGGTATAAACTATTTATGGATTGAATGTGTCTCAATTTTTATATTTTTAGAACTTGAATTGTAAAATGCTCAATTTAATTCCTACAAATTTTAATTTTGGAGAGAAAAGTGTTGACATGGACAAAGATGATGATTTGGATGCTAATGTGGCACTTTTTGGGTGATGTAGATGCTTACTAGGATATGCTGGATATGGGGCCCACTTGAACTCTTATTCAATGCCATGTAGTCAGAATTTTTGGGCAGAAATATTAATTTTCGTAGGTCAAAAAAAGCATGGCTGAAATATTAATTTTGCCATGATATTCTGCTGCTGTTCTGCTGCTGTTTGTCACTTTCTGCTGCAGAAATATTAATTCTGCTGCTGCCATACTTTTCTGCTGCTGTTCTGCTGCTGTTTGCCATGCTGTTCTGCTGCAGAAATATTAATTTTGCTGCTGTTTTGCTATCAAAGTGCTGCCATATCATGGAAGAGGCATCCAAGGAGGCATCTAGGGCAGAATATCCTTTAGGCATGTGTTTTTATAGTTGGAAAATCGAAATTTATTAAGGAGGCTAAGTCATTTTTCAGAAAAGAAGTCCTAGCACCATTTTTCTGCCTTCCTTGGGCAGCAGTGGCTGGGAGCAACATAGAGGCAACTCTCTAGCTTGGTTAGAGGGAAAGGAAGCCTTCCCACTTGGGAATGGCTCTCCTTCTCCCATTTTCCTTCCTTTTCTTGCATTTTCCTTCATAGTTTCTTAGATTTCTGTTGTATTTTCTATTTTCTGTCATGTTTTTCCTTCTCTTCCATGTAATTTTCTAAGTTTAAGGATTGATGTAGTTTGGTTCTATGATGTTTTATTGCTGAACAATTTCGATTTTAATGCACTTTCGTTTAATGGAATGGATTTTACCGATTATTAAGCTCTTGAATGCTTGATTAACCTTCCATGAGTTTTGGATTTTGATGTCTATGCTAGAGTTAGCTAGATATTGAGCTTGACCTTGTAATTTCCACCATAAATTAGATTATCTAGATATAGATAGTTTTATTTATGTGGCTTGAATAATTTTCTTGAGCTTCATAATTTAATTGAATGGTTGATCTAAGATTTTAGTCAATTATTTTGGTTAAGTTAGATTGTAATTTCAAAGTTTTTGGATTCAATCATATTTTAGAAAATTGGCCAACATTGAATGGATTGTAATTTAATTGAATTGTTCTTCAATGATTCAAAGATTAATTTGTCTATGAATTAATCGGATTGGACCAACGAAATCAATCTCATTTTCTTTTGTAGTCGGTCATTTGATGAAATGGAAATTGTACTTTAATTCATTTGGACCAATGAGTATTTTCTCGGCCAAAGTTCTATTTTATTTATTGTCCTATGAAGTTTGTTATTTATACATGCATGCGATTGCTATGTATTTGTAATGAGTAGGACAAGAGATAACATGTCATATGCAATTGCGGGGCATTGATGTGATTAGGACTTGATCGGATTATATTTGAGTTATAGATTAGTGAAGATCTTCCTAACTATAATTTTAATATAATTCAGTCTTAGAAGACTTTCTAAGAATTTTAGATTGAAGATTACATAATAGAATTAGCCAAGAATATTCAAAGGAAAGGATGATGATGTACAATTCCATGGAATTTGTGACCAATTACACATCTTTTGTCTGTTTTATTTTCTGTTTAGTTATTTAAATTTCAGTTATTTATATTGCGTTGTTTCAATCATCACCCCCCTTTTTTGTGTAATTTCTGAAATTTCCTTCATAAGTCTTAATAGCATTTCACTTAGCCTAATTGAATTTTATTTGATACCTCAATCTCTGTGGGACGATACTCTACTTATCACTTTATTACTTGTTGCGACCCAGTATACTTGCTGGAATATTTTATGTGCTATAAATTATACGCACCACATCGTTACACTTTTATTTTCTTATGATTTTTTTTTACTCGTTTCTATTTTTTATGAAGTGAAATAAATCTGTTGTCAAAATTTACTTTTATGTGTGAGCTCCAACGTCAAAGTTACTCTACCTGAAAGAAACAGTGATAGAGTAGGAATAGACTTTATTACTCCACATGAAAGCAACATTGATAGGGACAAAGTTTACTTTTTTAACATGTGGTTTATTTTTGTTCTTTTTGAGCGTGAAATGAAACAGTAAAAGAATTTAATTTTTTAACACGATCTAATTTTTTTTCATATGATTTGAAATGAAGTGCAGTGACAAAATTGACTTTTCAACATACCTGTCAAATGAGTACCAAATGAAATGAATAAATAAGTAAAAATTAATAAAAAATAAAAATATACGGATGACTAAAATTTATTAAAATAAAAAAGTAACGACAAGAAAATAGTGAACTTTTTTTAAAAACCTAATAAATATATAAAAAATAAAAGTCTTTTTTTAAAATTTTTTCATAATACTTATTCTTTTATTTTTTCATACGTCATTGTTTTTATTTTTGATTTATATTTAACTTGTTTAATATTTTAATTTATTTGTTTTGCTTTTTTTATAGATATATTTATATTTACTTGTTTACTATTTTAACTCATTTTAATTTTTAATTATTTTTTATTTGTATTTTCCATTTCTTAGTTTCTTTACATTTTTGTTTATATATACTTTGTGGCCATTATTTTAATTAATTAATTTAATTTGTTTATATAATATTACATTAGCTATACTTACTAAGTCACATATATATTTTACATCTATTTTTTGAGAAAGTGAGGAAATAATTACACCTAAATCAATAAGAATATAATAGGTGTCATATCATATCTTTGAAAAAAATTACAATGAACACGTCTATCTGCAAAGCTCAAGTTACAATGAATGCATATCTATCTACGAAGCTCAAGTTTCAATGGTGTCATATCACGTCTGTTGAAAAAATTACAATGAAGATAGTCACACTCCCCTATGAAGACAGCATGTTCCAAGTTCCAATGTCTCAGATCATATCGTTGAAAAAATGACAGTATCGAAATTCTGACTTTTTAATTTTTTGTTTGACAGTACTTGCTTAAACTTTTTTTTTCCACTTTTTAATTTTTTGTTTGAAAGTACTTTGTTTGAAAGTACTTGGTTAAACTTTTTTTTTTCCAGTTAACACTCTTCTTACTCTTCAAGAATACTTGTTTCAATTTTTTTATTAGTTAACACTCCCTATCACTCTAACTACGAAAAAAATGGACATCCTCTCTCATCGGATATGGATGTATAATAGATTAAATCCTGGTCGAAATAGTTATACAGAAGAATTTTTGCATGGTGTTGAAGAGTTTGTTACTTTCACCCAAAGACATGCATTGGATTCAGATGGAAAAATTAGGTGCCCTTGTTCAAAGCACAAAAACAGAACCTATATGGATATAGAAGATGTAAAAGTCAATCTTTATAGAAGAGGTTTTCAACCAGGGTACTGGTGCTGGACATCTTATGGTGAGATCGATGGTGAAACTATAAGTTCGACTACTCGTAACATGGCAAGTTCATCGACATTCACTGTTGGTGAAGGAGATTCGAACTATCAGACCATGATCTTGGATGCGACGTGACAAAATTTTGATATCAGAGATGACTCTGATCCAGACAATGAAGACACTAACAGTTTGAACGCTGATCAACCTCAAAATACAGAAGCTCAACCTCCAAATCCAGAATCTCAGATGTTCTTTGATTTACTAAACGCGTATCAGAGCCCACTTTGGCCAGGTTGTACCAATCACTCAGAGTTATCTGTTGCAGTCAGAATGTTAAGTCTGAAATCCGAAGGAAACATTTCTAGGCAGTCTTTCAATGATATGGCAAGTTTGATGGGAGAAATTACTCCCAACTAATAATCTTGTGCCAAAAGATTGGTACAATACAAAAAGACTGATATTTAAACTTGGCCTATCTTCTAAAAAAATTGATGTCTGTGTGAATGGGTGTATGCTGTTCTGTAGAGAGGACGAGCTGACATGTACCTTTTGTAGTGCATCTCGGTATCGAGAAAATCAATCAGGCAGAAGACAAAATGCTAAACCGATTCCAGTAAAAGGGATGCACTATTTGCCACTCATTCTTAGGTTGCAGAGGCTTATGCCTCAATGAGTTCAGCTGAATACATACGATGGCATTGCAACAACAGAAGAGATGAAGGTGTTTTGGTTCATCCTTCAGATGGAGAAGCATGGAAACACTTTGATAAAGTGTACACAAATTTTGCCAGTGAGCCACACAATGTTAGGCTTGGTCTATGTACAGATGGCTTTACCCCTTACAGTCAGCATGGTACACCATATTCATGTTAGCCAGTTATAGTGACACCATATAACCTACCACCAGAGATGTGCATGACTGCACCGTATATGTTTCTTACAGCCATTATACCTGGCCCACGTAATCCAAAGGCTAGCATCGACGTGTACTTGCAGCCGCTCATTGAAGAGCTGAAACTGTTGTGGGATGGAGTCTCCACCTTTGATGTTTCAACAAAGCAGAATTTTCAAATGCAAGCAACGTTAATGTGGACAATAAATGACTTTCCGGCATATGGAATGTTGTCAGGATGGAGCACTGCAGGTACGTTGACATGTCCGTACTGTATGTATAAATCAAAAGCATTTACTTTGCCCCATGGGGGAAAAAATGCCTGGTTTGATTGTCATTGTCAGTTTTTGCCGACTGATCATGTTTTTAGGAGGAATAAAGATGCGTTCATCAAGAATCGAATTGAACATGATCTATCACCGCCTATATTAAATGGGGAGGAATTATGGGAAGAAGTTAGAAAACTCCCTAAAGTTGTTGAAAGTGGACTTTCTAGGGCTGAAGGTTATGGGTTTAGGCACAATTGGATGAAACAGAGTATTTTTTGGGAGCTCCCATATTGGAAAAGTCTTCTGATTCGTCATAATCTGGATGTCATGTACATAGAAAAAAATGTGTTTGATAACATATTTAATACTGTAATGGACATCCAAGGAAAGACAAAGGATAACCTTAAGGCAAGGATGGACTTAGTGGAGTACTGCAAGCGCCATGAATTAGAGTTACAAAACTTAGGTAACAACCGAGTGATTAAGCCAAAAGCTAAATTCGCATTGACACTAGAGCAACGAAGAGCCATATGTGAGTGGGTGAAAAGTTTAAAAATGCCTGATGGATATTCTTCAAATTTGTCAAGATGTGTAGATGTGAAAGATGGAAAATTATTTGGAATGAAAAGCCATGATTGTCACATTTTTATGGAATGTTTACTAGCAATCGCTTTTAGCATATTGCCTGAGCAAGTTTGGAAGCCTATCATTGAGATAAGTCAATTTTTCGAACAATTGTGTTCATCAACGTTAAAAGTCGAGGAGTTAACGCAAATGGAATATAATATTCCTATCATCCTTTGTAAACTGAAAAGAGTATTTCCTCCTGTTTTTTTTTGACTCGATGGAACATCTACCTGTCCATCTCCCATATGAGGCTCGCGTTGGTGGCCCGGTGCAATTGGTGCGTATAATTTATAGCACATAAAATATTCCAGCAAGTATACTGGGTCGCAACAAGTAATAAAGTGATAAGTAGAGTATCGTCCCATAGAGATTGAGGTATCAAATGAAATTCAATTAGGCTAAGTGAAATGTTATTAAGACTTATGAAGAAAATTGTAGAAATTACACAAAAAGGGGGGGTGATGATTGAAACAACGCAATATAAATAACTGAAATTTAAATAACTAAACAGAAAATAAAACAGACAAAAGATGTGTAACTGGTCACAAATTCCATGGAATTGTACATCATCATCCTTTCCTTTGAATATTCTTGGCTAATTCTATTATGTAATTTTCAATCTAAAATTCTCAGAAAATCTTCTAAGACTGAATTATATTAAAATTATAGTTAGGAAGATCTTCACTAATCTATAACTCAAATATTATCCGATCAAGTCCTAATCACATCAATGCCGCGCAATCGCATATGACATGTTATCTCTTGTCCTACTCATTACAAATACATAGCAATCACATACATGTATAAATAACAAGCTTCATAAGACAATAAATAAAATAGAACTTTGGCCAAGAAAATACTCATTGGTCCAAATGAATTAAAGTACAATTTCCATTTCATCAAATGACCGACTACACAAGAATATGAGATTGATTTCGTTGGTCTAATCCGATTAATTCATAGACAAATTAATCTTTGAATCATTGAAGAACAATTCAATTAAATTACAATCCATTCAATGTTGGCCAATTTTCTAAAATATGATTGAATCCAAAAACCTTGAAATTACAATCTAACTTAACCAAAATAATTGACTAAAATCTTAGATCAACCATTCAATTAAGTTATGAAGCTCAAGAAAATTATTCAAGCCACATAAATAAAACTATCTATATCTAGATAATCTAATTTATGGTGGAAATTACAAGGTCAAGCTCAACATCTAGCTAAATCTAGCATAGACATCAAAATCCCAAACTCATTGAACGTTAATCAAGCATTCAAGAGGAAGAATAATCGGTAAAATCCATTCCATTAAACAAAAATGCATTAAAACTGAATATGTTCAACAATAAAGCTTCATAAAACCGAACTACATCAATCCTTAAACTCAGAAATTACATGGAAGAGAAGAAGAACATGACAGAAAACAGAAAATACAGCAGAAATCTAAGAAACTATGAAGGAAAATGGAAGAAAAGGAAAGAAAATGGGAGAAAGAGAGCCATTCCCAAGTGGGAAGGCTTCCTTTCCCTCAAACCAAGCTAGAGAGTTGCCTCTGTGTTGCTCCCAGCCATTGCTGCTCTAGGAAAGCAGAAAAATGGTGCTAGGACTTCCCATCTGAAAAATGACTTAGCTCCCTCCTTAAATTTCGGTTTTGCAAATATAAAACTGATCTAACACATGCCTAAAGAAATATTCTGCCCTAGATGCCTCCTTGGATGCCACATTGGTTGCCTCCTTGGTTGCTTTCTTCCATGATGTGGGCAGAAAAATAGCAAACAGCAGCAGAAAAACAGCAAACAGCAGCAGAAGATAGCAGACAGCAGCAGAAAAATAGCAAAACATCAGCAGAAAAATATGGCAGAAAAACAGCAAAACAGCAGCAGAAAAGACAGCAAACAGCAGCAGAAAAATATGGCAGAAAAACATGGAAAAGGGAGGTGCATAATTAATATTTCAGCCATGCTTTTATGACCTACAAAAAGTAACATTTCTGCCCAAAAATTCTGACTACATAGCATTGAATAAGAGTTCAAATGGGCTCCACATCCAGCACAACCTAGTCAGCATCTGCATCACCTAAAAAGTGCCACATTAGCATCCAAATCAGCATCTTTGTCCATGTCAGCACTTTTCTCTCTAAAATTAAAATTTGTAGGAATTAAATTGAGCATTTTATAATTCAAGTTCTAAAAATATAAAATTGAGACACATTCAATCCATAAATAGTTTATACTCAATAAATTTCAAAACATAATAAAATTAGAGAATTGACAAAATTAAAGAGGCAAAAAGTACTAAAATAAGGACTAAAATAAATGGAAAAAGCATGTTATCAGCAATACTGATGGATATATCCTTTTGAAAGGTAAACTATGTATTAATATTATTTCTTTGTTATTTTAATTTGGCATTATTTAATACAGACTAAACTATTTTTTTTAATTTAAAGGTTTTTGAACAAAATTAAGAAGACAATGAAGAATAAAGCTCAGGTGGAAGGTTCTATTTGCGAGGCTTATTTAGCACAGGAGACATCATATTTTTGTTCTTACTACTTTGAATCCCATATACACTCAGTTAGAACAAGAGTTGGTTGAAATATCTGTGTGCAAGAAGGGACAAGCCATCCAACGACATTATCAATTTTTAACCAATTTCGGCGTCCATCTGGAAAGAGCATCACTAGATATTTGGACGACAGAGAATTCATGACAGCTCATCTTTATGTCCTTCTCAATTGTGATGAAGTGAAACCATATCTTGAGTAAGAAATACTTTATACTTAATGTGACTACATTTAATCAAATATTTTTAGAGTTTTATGCTCACTGACTTTACTTTTGTACTACAGCAATTTTGAACAATATCATTGTAATACCCCGAGGATTTGAAAAAAAAAAAGAAATAGTTAGAAATTTATTGGGAAAATTTATTACGTGAATTTTTTTAAAAAAAAATAAGAGAGAATTAAAAAAAATGGAAACGTGAGGAATTATTTAAATTATATATATATATATATATATATATATATATATATATATATAACATAAAGATATGGTTAGCAATAATGGATTTCGTTTATCTGTTCTTACCCTTTTTCTTTGTGAAGCTTGTCCTCAAAGTAAAGTACCCAAACTCAATGATTGTAAGAAGTCTCTTCCAAGCAACATTCCACCACTACCATCACTAATCGATTCCATCATCTACCACCACTTTATCCCCTTATCCATAATTCTATATTCAATTCTTTGATACCTCAAATTTTTCATCTACATATATACGTATCAGGATGCCGCAGCAAAGAAACCCACCCTTGGTTTTACTTCTCGTTGAGTATTTCTTATGGCCGAAATTTGTTAGCCATTTGAATCTCTGACCTTCAAATTACATAATATAATCTCTGTGTTTCCTATTTATTGACCCCAAATCGAAGAAACTCAGCAGTCAATTGTTGGGTCTTCTTCAGTTTGACGCCATGCCGGGTCTAGTTGCCGTGAAAACCCAACCTCACGCGATACCGTTTGGCGTCTTCGATGCCGATTATTCCAATGGCGGCGAACACAGAACCCCATCGCCGCTCGTTAAGCGAACCCCGCTACAATTGCCTTCCCTATCACGAACATCCAAGAAGGTATCATCGGAGAAGCTGATTATAGACGATTGTTCCCTAACAACCCAGATCTGGGTCCATTTCTCTTGAGGCTTGCGCGCAACACGATAGCTTCGGGTGACAACCCGAACAAGGCATTGGAATATGCGATCCGGGCGTCCAAATCCTTCGAGCGGAGTTCGGGTCAGAGTATGGAGCTTGCCATGTGTTTGCACGTTGTGGCGGCGATCTACAGTAGCTTGGGGCGGTTTGGCGAGACAATTCACGAGCTGCAGCGTTCCATCAAGTGTTACGAGTCGGGTTTGGATATCCAACTGGAGGCTCTTGGAAAGTCCGATCCGAGGCTTGCAGAAAGCAATGAAGTTATTGGAGGATAATCCTGGACTGCATAGGATAGTTGCAGGCCTTTGATGAGCTCCTTGGCATTTATCCTCTGATTTGAAGTGTAGAATTTTAGCTTGGAATCGAGGTGAGAGATCCTACCTTACCTTGTTTGCTTATTTAATGTATATATTAAAAGTATACTCTATATATATATGTGACATGAAATTCATGCATTCATGATATACATTGAAATGTGTAAATATGATTCTGTTGTGAACTTTTCCTGAAATGGAATGCATATGGTTGCCTATGGTTGTGTAATGTGATTGTGTTTGATTTCGAAAGAAATGGAAGTAGAGTTCATGGGATTCCCTGGGATGAAACAGGGGTGGAATGAAATCACTATGGCCATGTGATATTGAATATGATATTCGTCCTTTTAAGGACAAGGTGAAATAAGGTTGGATTACAGATTTGTCCCTTTGAGGACATGGGTGAAATAAGGGAGGATGCGGCAGGGGCCGTGGGGCAACGGCCACTTATTGTGGACGGGACCCGAAAAATGTCTGGGAACCTTATTTGGAATTGTATGAATTGTTTGAATTGTTTGAAATGTGATTTGGCTTGATCTTAAATATGTTGTTAATAATTGCGAGGTGATTTCAATGTGTGTGTGTCTTGATAAATATCTTGTACACCAAAACTTAGATGATTATACCGTTAGATCAATTATATATATCTGCATGTATATATGTATACCTATATTGTGTGTGAATGTGGTAGGATTCTCTCAAGTAGAAGCTGTTTTCAGTTTCAGGTATGGAGAACTTCCTAATCTGATGACGTTCATGCCAAGATTACCTTTTATTTGTTTAGGATAAAGGTATAATGTTTAGGACTTATTCTGATGTATAAATCTAGAAAAGCTCTGTAATCGGGTAGGTTTGTTCAGCGGCGTAATGTGTATGAATGTAACGTGTATGAGAAACTCAGTTTAGCCATAATTTTCTTATTATATTTTTTTTTTGAGAAGAGAAAGATAGGCTTACGGAGGTGAGGTGAAATTCACTTTCCGTGCTGGTCACGTGCTCAGATTTTGGGACGTGACAAGTTGGTATCAAAGCTTTGGGATTAGGTCTCCTACCGATTACAGAGCTGGGAAACCTTAGTGGGACCTCCTCTATCATTGTGAACCCGGGCACAACTATAGAGAGACGACTCTACTGAAGGTCCTATAGGATGTTTCCATTTTCTCTCCCTCCGAAACTTATCTCTCCTTAGGAATTATGTTCTCAGTTTTAGTTTTAGACAGATGTGGCTACACTTTTGAACTTAGTAAAGGAAAGATTATTACTTGTTTGATTCCATTGCTGTCGGATCAAATTTTTATATGGTAAGTTTTATAAGCTGAATTCATGATTTATTTTGTGTAGCTATATTATTTTATGGTACCAGTTAATAAAAGAAACCACTTGCATTAAAAAAAAACTGAAGGAGTACATTGCAAAAAAAAAAAGTTTACTCATGCATGAGTAATCTAAAGGCGAGGTGGTCTTGGATTAAGAGGGTTGTATTGTATCATC
The DNA here is from genome assembly GCA_037074585.1 of Biancaea sappan. NCBI lineage: Eukaryota > Viridiplantae > Streptophyta > Magnoliopsida > Fabales > Fabaceae > Biancaea > Biancaea sappan. The sequence goes on from CM073490.1 coordinate 25,187,329, forward strand.
ACCCCTCGACCATTCCTTGGAGCAAGAGACATAGCAATGTCACGGAGGGTAGTGTAAATCCCATTCATACAATCAACACTTCTTTGTTGTTGATTGCAGAAGCACTGGGTAGACCAATAGAAGAACCTGTCTATTCTTGAAGTCATTGCCTCGTTATTGCGTTTGGTTAACTTCTCAAGATCCTCTATCATCTTCTTGAGAATCTTCACCTCCTGCTCTAAACAGGCGATTTTGTCCTCCGAGGTATGGCCTGTGCTAGTCTCCTCAGCTTCCTCGTTCTTCCTCATTTTCTTCTCCTTCTGCTTCTCTTGAGACCCCTCAAGAGGTCTTTTGCCCTTGTCCCTGCATAAACTTAAGTTTAAGTCAAGTTCTTCTTCCTTAGCCTCCACTGTGAGATCGATGTACTTCCTTGTGGCCATGATTTAGAAAATTTAGAAATTTTTGTAAGAGTATGAGGCGAAAGGAATGCTGGGAGATTGTAAGCTCAGAGATGATTACTCTTTGTGGTGTGGTAACTAAGAACGTTGGGACGGTATTTATAGAGAAAAATTAGGAGTTAGAGACAAAGAAGACATCTCTTCACCGCACCCCTACACGATCAGCCTATGGATTTCTGCAAGTTGGTAGCCAGAAGTCTAGAGTAGGCGTGCACACCAACAATGCGTCGCATTAATGCCAAAACCACGAAAGTCAATATTCGGTGGATTTGCGGCCGATTTTACTTGGTTTTCCCATTTTTCCTGTTGGCATTTTTTTTCGAGATTCAAAGAAGTACGCAATGTAGCCATTAAAGATTGCCTTGGATGCTTTTATGACGAACTGAAATGCATTTCTCTATTTTATTGTGTTGTTCTTGAGAGCCTTCAGTTGAGTATAATATACATAATTGATTGAATCATGTTATAATTACATGTATACATATGATATATATGCTATTTATGCATAATTAGTAAAGGCTATGGCTAAGAATAATATGTGATGATTCTACATTTACTCATTAAGAATGAGAAGTCAAAAATTTAAATGACTTGAATAGAATGAAAGGTGTAGAGGATGATACATTTTCATGGTTACACATACATATAATGTTCTCGTGGGCAAATGAAAGACAATGATTTCTTTGCATCATGATAATGCTTGATGCATGCGACCATAAGCAATTAACCTTGTTTTAAATATATATATATATATATATATATATATATATATATATATATATATATATATATATATATATATATTATGTGTATGTCCAGAGTAAAGACACCGATTAGACTATAAGATAAGGTAAATATGAGACTACCCGATCATAGAATGATATCGTGATATGAGATTACACTATAAGACAAATATAGAGTGAAGAAATCATAGATTGGAACGGCGATTAGCTGAAATTTTTGAGGAAACCTTTGACTTATGTTAATTGCATTAAATTATATCTACTATTTACCTGCATGTCCGACATTAATTGCTGGCATTGCGACGTATGTGATCTGTAAACCTCCTAGCGAGCGGCGTATAGGTTGTGGTGGCTTTAACTCCAGGGGCTTCGGGTTGTCTTTAAATCTTATACGCCCGTTACCTCACTCATCACACTAAACCTATTTCTTCCATTACATACTTATTTTTCAATTTCCATTCCTTTCTCGTTTCAACTTCTTTCTAAAATCCCTATAGCAATGGTCGATAGTAAGTCTTTCAACTTGAATTTTGAGACTGACAACATAGAGCTTGATTTAAATCTAAGTCTTGGAGACAACAAAGGGAAGAGACCAGTAGACAGGTCACCAGAAATAAAGAAGAGAAAGAAGGATGTAATAGAGTTAGAGGAGGACAGCACTGCAACATCCTCAGAAAATAAGTTTGCGTTCCTAGAGCGTAAGATCGAAAACCTAGAGCGTAAGATAGAGAGCCTGAAATACAAGACAGAGGACCAGAAGCGACTAATAAATCGTCTCTTTGAAAACCAAGAGAAACTGATAAATCGTCGTTTCGGGGAACTAGCTAATCGAGTTGATAGACATTCAATGTTTGCAACTCAAAATTTTCGTGACCAACAAGCAAGGTGTATTGACTGTATGAACGGAGTAACTTCTGCTCTTCACCAAATTTCTCAGGCGCTTCCTCCAAAAACCCTTTCTAGGCTGCAACGATTAGCTTCCTCCTTAAGGTCTGAAGCACCTTCCTCTTCTAGACCTGGAGTACCTTTTACATTTTAAAAGCCTCATCGTCCTTAATGTATCTTTTCTTTTGTTTGTACTTTAAGTTGATGTTTGATATAAGCTTTACTAAGCTTGTTGTCTGTAGGTTATATACCAAAAATAAAGTTTAAGTTTTCAGATCTTTTGTTGTTGAGGTGATTCTTTTATTGAAGGAACTTGAAAAAAATGAGAATAAGTTGGACATGTTATATTTCGTACTTGATTGTGGAAATTCTAAAGTATAAGTATGATAATTCTTTCTTAAGTTTTAGTGTAATAGAGAAATTCGGAGGACCGAATTTCTTAAGGGGGGAGAATATAATACCCCGAGGATTTGAAAAAAAAAAAAGAAATAGTTAGAAATTTATTGGGAAAATTTATTACGTGAATTTTTTTTAAAAAAAAAATAAGAGAGAATTAAAAAAAATGGAAACGTGAGGAATTATTTAAATTATATATATATATATATAACATAAAGATATGGTTAGCAATAATGGATTTCGTTTATCTGTTCTTACCCTTTTTCTTTGTGAAGCTTGTCCTCAAAGTAAAGTACCCAAACTCAATGATTGTAAGAAGTCTCTTCCAAGCAACATTCCACCACTACCATCACTAATCGATTCCATCATCTACCATCACTTTATCCCCTTATCCATAATTCTATATTCAATTCTTTGATACCTCAAATTTTTCATCTACATATATACGTATCAGGATGCCACAGCAAAGAAACCCACCCTTGGTTTTACTTCTCGTTGAGTATTTCTTATGGCCGAAATTTGTTAGCCATTTGAATCTCTGACCTTCAAATTACATAATATAATCTCTGTGTTTCCTATTTATTGACCCCAAATCGAAGAAACTCAGCAGTCAATTGTTGGGTCTTCTTCAATTTGACGCCATGCCGGGTCTAGTTGCCATGAAAACCCAACCTCACGCGATACCGTTTGGCATCTCCGATGCCGATTATTCCAATGGTGGCGAACACAGAACCCCATCGCCGCTCGTTAAACGAACCCCGCTACAATCGCCTTCCCTATCACGAACATCCAAGAAGGTATCATCGGAGAAGCTGATTATAGACGATTGCTCCCCAACAACCCAGATCTGGGTCCGTTTCTCTTGAGGCTTGCGCGCAACACGATAGCTTCGGGCGACAACCCGAATAAGGCATTGGAATATGCGATCCGGGCGTCCAAATCCTTCGAGCGGAGTTCGGGTCCGAGTATGGAGCTTGCCATGTGTTTGCACGTTGTGGCGGCGATCTACAGCAGCTTGGGGCGGTTTGGCGAGACAATTCACGAGCTGCAGCGTTCCATCAAGTGTTACGAGTCGGGTTTGGATATCCAACTGGAGGCTCTTGGAAAGTCCGATCCGAGGCTTGCAGAGACTTACAGGTACTTAGCTGAAGCCCATGTTCAAGCTATGCAATTTGATGAGGCAGTGAATTTCTACAAGAAAGCTCTTGAAATTCACAAGATACATAGCTCCCCAGCTTCCCTTCCAGAAGTAACTGACCGGCGTCTTATGGCCCTAATATGCGAGGCAAAGGGAGATTATGAATCAGCACTTGAGCACCTTGTTCTAGCTAGCGTGTCAATGATTGCTAATGGGCAAGAAAATGAGGTTGCAGCTATTGATGTTAGCATTGGCGATATTTACTCATCACTCTGTCGTTTCGATGAGGCTGTCTTTGCCTACCAGAAAGCACTCACAATGTTCAAATCCACTAGGAGTGAAAATCACAGTTCTGTGGCATTAGTGAACATCCGCCTTGCCGACCTTTATTATAAAACAGGCAAATTACGGGAGTCAAAATCCTACTGCGAAAATGCCTTTAGAATATACACCAAACCTGTGCCTGGAACCACCCCCAAAGAGATTGCCTGTGGATTAATTGAAATCTCTGCCATCTATGAAGCTCTGAATGAGCCTGAGGAGGCACTGAAATTCTTGCAGAAAGCAATGAAGTTATTGGAGGATAATCCTGGACTGCATAGGATAGTTGCAGGCCTTTGATGAGCTCCTTGGCATTTATCCTCTGATTTGAAGTGTAGAATTTTAGCTTGGAATCGAGGTGAGAGATCCTACCTTACCTTGTTTGCTTATTTAATGTATATATTAAAAGTATACTCTATATATATATGTGACATGAAATTCATGCATTCATGATATACATTGAAATGTGTAAATATGATTCTGTTGTGAACTTTTCCTGAAATGGAATGCATATGGTTGCCTATGGTTGTGTAATGTGATTGTGTTTGATTTCGAAAGAAATGGAAGTAGAGTTCATGGGATTCCCTGGGATGAAACAGGGGTGGAATGAAATCACTATGGCCATGTGATATTGAATATGATATTCGTCCTTTTAAGGACAAGGTGAAATAAGGTTGGATTACAGATTTGTCCCTTTGAGGACATGGGTGAAATAAGGGAGGATGCGGCAGGGGCCGTGGGGCAACGGCCATTTATTGTGGACGGGACCCGAAAAATGTCTGGGAACCTGATTTGGAATTGTATGAATTGTTTGAATTGTTTGAAATGTGATTTGGCTTGATCTTAAATATGTTGTTAATAATTGAGAGGTGATTTCAATGTGTGTGTGTCTTGATAAATATCTTGTACACCAAAACTTAGATGATTATACCGTTAGATCAATTATATATATCTGCATGTATATATGTATACCTATATTGTGTGTGAATGTGGTAGGATTCTCTCAAGTAGAAGCTGTTTTCAGTTTCAGGTATGGAGAACTTCCTAATCTGATGACGTTCATGCCAAGATTACCTTTTATTTGTTTAGGATAAAGGTATAATGTTTAGGACTTATTCTGATGTATAAATCTAGAAAAGCTCTGTAATCGGGTAGGTTTGTTCAGCAGCGTAATGTGTATGAATGTAACGTGTATGAGAAACTCAGTTTAGCCATAATTTTCTTATTATATTTTTTTTTTTGAGAAGAGAAAGATAGGCTTACGGAGGTGAGGTGAAATTCACTTTCCGTTCCGGTCACGTGCTCAGATTTTGGGACGTGACAATCATAGAAGTTTAAATCCCCACTTCACAACAGGTGATATTGATAAAATTATTGAACAACATTTTGTCTTCTGGTTAAAAAATCTTGTAAGTAGTGTAATGATTATTAGATTAAATATAATATATGTATATTGATTTATTTTTCTGACTATATATTACTCATTTGAACTAGGTACATATTCAACCTCAGGTCTTCAGTAACTCATATATTAGGGACTTGGCTTGGGGACCATTTAGAAAAGTAGAGACATGGCCAATATATTTTGTAAATGGATACAAATTTCATACGGATTTTTGGAGTACTGGCAAGAAAACAATTAACAGTGGAGTGAGTGTTAAAGGTACTGGAGTAAGCGGTGGAGAAAATAATTATTTTGGAGTACTCAAAGAAGTTATACAACTAGAGTATTTTGGTGAACCTACAAAAAAAAATTGTTTTATTTTATTGTGATTGGTTTGATCCAGCATTGAATCGTGGAACTAAGGTGCATCCGCATTATGGAATTACATAAATTAGACATACAAGAAGATATGAAAAATTTGATCCATTTGTCTTTGCATACCAAGCAACACAAGTATATTTTGTACCTTATCCAATCAGAAGTAGAGAAAAATCAGAATGGTGGGTTGTTATAAAAACTAGGCCAAGAATTCTAGTAGATAACCAACAAACACTAGAAGTTGCCTATCAGAATGAACAATCTCATGTTTCTGTTGTATTTAGTAATTTATTAAACGATAATTTACAAGAGCAAGGACACTATCAATAAATAACTTATGATATTGAAGGAGAGAAGGAACATCAAAACGAACAAGTGGAGGAAGAAAGTGAAGAAGAAGAAGAAGAAGAGAACACAGATATAGATGAAAATAAAGTTGAGGATGAAGACGAAGAAACAAATGAAGAAGAAGAAGCAAATGAAGAAAGTGAAAAAAATTCTGAAAGTGATAATTAATTTTTTTTCATATTGTATAATATTATTTTTATTTATTAATCTTTCTTCTACGTACTCATATTAAATTTCTCGAGTTCACAGAGGTAGTTTGATTTCGAATTTTATTTTTATATTTTTTAATTGTAATATTGAATATATTTCTAATTTCATAATAATTAAAAAATAATATAAACATAATTATATATATTATATAAATCTTAGCCTCTCGAGTTCACATCAGCATTTTATTTACATATTTTTTTAATTTTAATATTTAATCTATTTTCATTTAATAATAATTAAAATATAATATAAATATAATTATATATTACATAATTTTTTAAATATAAATTTGTTATTATAAAAAATTTATAAAACATGTATTAAATTATCTTTTTATTGCTCTCTCAAAATATTTATTATTAATTTTAATTTTTAAAACTTTTTACTAGTATATTAATTTTAAATTTTTAAAACATTTTACTCACCTATATTTATTTATTTGATAGATATAACAAATTTACACGATTTCAAAATAAAAACTATCAAAAAATTAAAATTAAAAAACTTTCTTTAAAAAATAAATAATAGCATTCAAAAATTGAAATAAAATTAAGTAATAAAAATTAAAAAAATAAATATGGCACTCTCGAGTGGATACTCGAGAGGTTTGTATTTTTTTTTTAATTTTTATTGCTTAATATATTTTTATTTAATAATAATAGCATTTTATTTTTATATTTTTTAATTTTGATATTTAATATATTTTAATTAATAATACTTAAAATATAATATAAATGTAATTATATATATTATATAATTTTCTAAATATAAATTTGTTATTATAAAAAATTTATAAAACATGTATTAAAATATCTTTTTATTACTCTCTCAAAATATTTATTATTAATTTTAATTTTGAAAACTTTTTACTAGTATATTAATTTTAATTTTTTAAAAAATTTTACTCACCTATATTTATTTATTTGATAGATATAACAAATTTACACTATTTCAAAAAAAAATTATTTTTAAAATTAATCATAAAATTAAAAATAAAAAAACTTTTTAAAAAAAAATAAATAATAGCATTAAAAATTGAAATAAAAATAAATAATAAAAATTAAAAAAAATAAATATGGCACTCTCGAGTGGATACTTGAGAGGTTTATCTTTTTTTTTAATTTTTATTACTTAATATATTTTTATTTAATAATAATAGTATTTTATTTTTTTATTTTTTTAATTTTAATATTTAGTATATTTTAATTTAATAATACTTAACATATAATATAAATATAATTATATATATTATATAATTTTTTAAATATAAATTTGTTATTATAAAAAATTTATAAAACATGTATTAAAATATCTTTTTATTACTCTCTCAAAATATTTATTATTAATTTTAATTTTTAAAAAATTTCACTAGTACATTAAAATAAATCATAAAATTTGAAAAAAAAAAAGACTCGAGAGGCAAGCCTCTTGAGTCCAGTATTTTTTCTAAATTTTAATATTTTTATTTATTAATAATTTAAAATTAATATAAACATAATTATATATATTATATAATTTTTAACCTCGAGTTCACACAAGCACTGTATTTTTATATTTTTCAATTTTAATATTTAATATATTTTAATTTAATAATAATTAAAAAATAATATAAACATAATTATATATATATTATATAATTTTTTAAATATAAATTTGTTGTCATAAAAAAATTTAAAAAAGTATTAAAATATCTTTTTATTATTCTCTCAAAATATTTATTATTAATTTTAATTTTTGAAACATTTTAATAATATATTAATTTTATTTTTTTAAACATTTTACTCACCTATATTTATTTATTTGGTAGATATAATAAATTTACACTGTTTCAAAAATTTGTATTTTCTAAATAAATCATAAAATTAAAATTTAAAAGTTTTTTAAAAAATAAATAACAACATTAAAAAAATTGTAATTAAAAAAATACTCCATTAAAAATACACTCTACTCTACTCGAGAGGCTTGCCTCTTGAGTATTTTTTTTTAATTTTTATTGTTTAATATATTTTTATTTAATAATAATAGTATTTTATTTTTATATTTTTTAGTTTTTATATTTTATGTATTTTAATTTAATAATAATTAAAAATTATATAAACATAATTATATATATTATATAATTTTTTAAATATAAATTTGTTATTATGAAAAATTTAAAAAAATGTATTAGAATATTTTTTTATTATTCTTTCAAAATATTTATTATTACTTTTAATTTTTAAAATATTTTAATAGTATATTAATTTTAATTTTTAAAACATTTTACTCACCTATATTTATTTGATAGATTGATATACGCTATTTTAAAAACATTTTACTCATCTATATTAATTAATAGATATACGCTAAAAAAATTGTAACTCTAGAAACAAAACAAAAAGAAATGACACTGTACTCGAGAGGCTACATACTTGAGTGGCTTGCGTTTTGAGTATTTCTTTTAAATTTTTATTATTTAATATATTTTAATTTAATAATAATTAAAAAATAATATAAACATAATTATATATATTATATAATTTTTTAAATATACTTTGTTGTTATAAAAAAATTAAAAAAATGTATTTAAAAAAATTTTATTACTCTCTTAAAATACTTATTATTAATTTCAATTTTTAAAATATTTTACTTACCTATATCAAAAAAGTAAGATAAGTGGTAGGAATATTTAATATTATATTTGTAGAAAAAAATAGAGATAAGTGGGATGAATATGTACTAATTTAGTAAAGTTATATTTTCCTACTAAATGGGTGTAAGCAAAAATAGGGAAAACAATCGCAAATATATATAGTAAGAATCAGTAGGAATTTTTCAGTCGTAAACTATATATACTTGGCGAGTGGATTTTCCTACCTATACTCAGTAGGAAATATCAGACAAAGCAGTCATAAATATATTCAGTATACCTCAGTCATAAAGTTTCAGTCATAAACTTGACTCATTCTCATAGTGAAAATTGGTTATGGTTGGAGCATCGATCACAGATCTTGACTTACCAACTATCCCTTTGATGATGGGTGAGTTTTTTTTTCCTTTTCATTTTTTTTCATTTTTTGTTTTGTGGGAGTGCTTTTGGAAGACTCGCTGTGATTCATATTTGAGAACTGAGAATATAGTTATGGATATGCAGGAAGGAACATGATTGCAGGAAGTACAGGGGGAGGAATGAAAGATATCCAAGAAATGATTGATTTTGTAGCAAAGCACAATATCACAGCAGATATTGAGGTTATGGATTATGTGCACACTGCCTTGGAATGTGTTGCAAAAAATAATGTTAAACATCAATTTGTGATCGATGTGGCCAACATGATTAATAAGGACAACACTGCTAATTAGTTAGAAATTGGTAGAGGAAGATTCAAAATTTTCTCATTTCAGTCGAATTGCTTTCCGTTGTATTATGATGAATTTTTATTGGCGTATTCCCAAGTAATGTAATTGATTGGTCAATGTTAAATTACAATTGCCCTTATTAGAGGTTGTTTTGGCAACTTTTCTATAGATTGGGTATTTCATCACTACATGAGAAAAGCTGGGCAAATATGGCATAGTGGAATATTAGGAAGACAAGAAAATAAATGAATGAAATTCAAATATTTTTCAATATTCGAAATAAAAAAAGCATAAAATAAAAATATCATATTGAATATCACATTTATCACAAAGTATATGAGGTTCCTCACTTAAAAGAATACAAAGCACTAGAATAAATAAGTAGGCCTCAAATCCAACTAATCAACCCAAGATCGTAAGAGACTGCATTACCAATTCAAGCCCAAAACTAACTTATCTAGCATATAATTAAATTAATTCTTCTCAACTTTTTCTATGCTAGGGTTTACTATTCAGGTGCGTCGTAGGTGGTGAGGGTTGCCTCCTGCAGCCCTCACCCCCTCCTCTTTCTTTTTTTTTCTTCCCACCTCACCCCCTACTCTTCCTTTTTTTCTTCCTCTCTCCTTTGTGGGAGTTTTTCCCTTCTCTTTTGTAGAAGCTTTTCCCTCCCTTTATAGGAGTTTTTTTTTTTAAATCCCTGTTGATGGATCTTCGATGGAGAAACCCCTGGCTCCCCTATTTCAGCCCTTCTTCCCTATGCTAACCTTTTTGGAGTTGGCTAGTTTGCTTCTTATGAGGAAGAAAGAAGAAAAGAGAGATAATATATTTGCATCATAAAAGTTCTATGCTAGGCTAGATGGTTAGGTAGGGTGCAACCATCATCCCTGATGGCACCTGTGGCATGAGCCTCTAGACTCAAGAACACCACGTCGAAGGGAAGAGCTGAGGAGGGAGGATAAGGAAGGAGCAACTGGGGACAGAAGGGTACCAGGAGATGGGTCTGCTTCTAATCGCACACTCAAGGAATGGATAGATGAGTATAAAGGAGTTGGAAACTTCATATTAACCATTGTCATTAGGGGTGAGCAAATAACCCGCAGACGCGCTCAACCCGTACAGTTGCTTTAGATTGGGTTGGGTTCACTGGTTGGGTTGAGTTGAAAAAACTCAACCTGCATATGTGTGGGTCAAGTAGTGGGTTCAAAGTTTTGAAACCAACCTAACCCATGAACTCGATCAAATTTAAATATATATTTTTTAAATATCATTTGTTATTTTGATTTGTTTTTACAAAATTGGCTAAGGGTTGCTAAAAAAGAAATTGATTTGAGGAGTATCATGGATGAAGTTGAAAGAGCTGAAATAGGTAAATATTTTATGTTGATAATTTTATATTTAATGTTTATAATTTTATATTTATACTTACATTTTTTGTTTACTTTTTGTTTAATTATTTTAGAGATATTGGAAATTGTTGAATGATGATGGTAAGGGACTGGAGGATTTGGAAAAATGAAACTTTTGAAATAGATAAATTTTCTAATATTTATAAATTTATATTTTCCTTCTTTAACATTGTTTCTATAATACTAATTTTTTTTCAATTATTTTAGGACTAAAAAGCTCTAAACTCTTGGCTTTTGGGATTGAAGATTGAAGAATGAAGATTGCTAGAATGAAGAATGTTTGAATATAATTATGATGTTGTGTGAATTGTGAAAGGTTTAAAGTTCTTTCTTATTTTGTTTTTGTGTTGTGTCTTGGATTTATTTGTGATTTAAAGTTATAAGGCTTGAAGAATAAATGTTGTATTTATCTTAGTTATTCACTTCACTTACCATTATTTATGGTTTCAATGTTTCACATTATTTAGGGTTGAAGAAAATAGATCAATTAGTTGGCTGCTACTGCAAAAAAAAAAAAAAATCGCCCAACCCGCCTAACCCTACCCATTGGAGTATGGATTGGGTTGGTTCGAGTTCAGCAATAAAAAATGGTGAACCCGACCTAACCCAATATGTACATCTTTGATTGGTTCGAGTTGATATTTACCCTCAACCCGAACCAATCCAACCCGCGCTCAACCCTAGTTGTCGTGCCTCCCCCTACACTGCCATAGCTTCATTCTCCACCTCTAAAGCCTCCTCCCTGTTGTTGTTCGACATTTGCCCCTAATATCGTCGCCTACCCGAGAAGTGCTCCAATTAGTTGGATGGATCTAGATTCTCAGATTATCCATCCCCATCTCCAGATCCAGTTTTTGTTTTCTATTAAAAAAATGTTGGGTTTTAGCCTTAACTCTCGTTCTAAGGGTATGTTGCCTCTTTTAAGACCTAAGTACTTTTTAAGGTGAATTGCTCTAAATTTAGATACCTGTTATCCCATGAGTCCAGGTCTAAACTGTAATTATTTATCTTGATGTCCTGTATTATCTCATGTATCCCAAGCTTAATGACTTTATGCATTTAATGGAATATATTTCCATTTGTCCAATATATATATATCAACACCCGGACTCCACAAAAAAAAAAGTTAAGATCTGATAGTAATCTAGTAGACCCAACTTGGAAATCAAACGATGGAAACTTGGTGCACAAAGACTTTTAGTGAAGGAATTCGCCAATTGTTTAGAGGAAGACACATATTGTGGTGAAATAAAGAGTCAAGTGGTGAAATACTACTATTTTAGAAAGAAATAAGGGAAATGCTACTATCTTAAAAAAAATTTGGCAAATACTACTAATGCAGTCCCATCATCCGATTTTTTTGTTAAATGTGTCAGGAATTCGGCTAGTAGTTGGTCAAGTTCCTAACAAGTAATTTTTTAAAAAAAAAAATGTGTCAGGAACTCAACAAGCTACGAGTTGAGTTCTTGACATGTTATTTTCTTCTTAAAAAAGTGCAGAGACTCGGCCATTTACTGGCCGAGTCTCTTTAAAAAAATAAATAAAATTTCAGAATCGGCCAGTTACTTTTTCTGTCAGATACTCAACCACAATGGTGCCGAGTTTAAAAGAATAAAAAAAAAGTTGCATGTTTTGCTTGGGTAAAAATGTTGTCTATAAAGAATTGGGTATAGTTGAAGCAGGTAGTTGGAGTAATTTATGAGGTTTAGAATGAAAATTGTTTTATTACTTATTTAAAAAATTATATATACTAAAAATTCAATTGTACTGAATAAATATAAGCAATATAATTATAGTTATTTGCATAATATAATAATAAATAACAATTTTATATTTAATATATAAGTAGTAATATATATTTAATAGATAAATAAACAGTATAATTTGATAAATTAGTACAATAAATAATAATTATTTAATTTAAAACATAATCATTAAATAAACATAGTAAATAATTAATACAAATTATAGAAATTAAATATTTTTATATAATTGTGCATCCAAGTAAAAATTTATAATTATTTAATAACAATTATTAAATGTATAAAACAATATCAATTCTGATAGTTAGTTAGAATTTGAAATATAATTGTTAATCGTTAAATATCTAAATCAGTTAACATTAAAACAAAAAGTGTTACAATATATAATTTATATGGCGTATAACTTAATTGAAACAGCTACCAATCCCACAACGCAGTTGTAATTACTCGTTGCGACTGTTGATGTCATGGTTCTTCCTATTGTACATGCTCTTCTTCTTTTCCTCCTTTCTCTTCGTCTTCACCCCCATCATTATCTTTTCCTCCTGTATCGGGAAGATCAAGTATATAATTCAAATCTAATATAAGAGATTGAATTGATGGTATCATATGAGGCAGTGTCATAAATTTCATTCTAAATGCAACATTATCTAATGAAGGTTTAGCAAATAATGATGAAATGTCATAGTTTTGCTGCATTGACACTAGACTAAAGAAGTAACCCTCTGCTAGGTGTGTTGGCACATAAGGGGAAGAAGAGGAGCCACCAATGCTAGTGTATAAGGGACCGACCCCATAACATCCAAAGCCAGGTTGGGTCTAATAGTCTGCTAAAGTCATACCCTAATATGACAAAGATACACCCAGTTCATAGCATGGATCATAAGAGATATGTTGTCTAGCCGCTACTAACCCACGAGATCTCTTCCCTAGCACCTCTTATGGAATAATGGCCTCCGATAAGTACTAAGTAGGCAAAGCTGGATGAGAGATGGTGTGGTCTCTAAGTTCATTCATTACGGTAATAATATTTGTCATCCCAAGTTCAAATTGTTCGAAGACATCCTCAGGTCTTGGGTCTGCACGAACAAGACTGCATAAGTACTCTACCACATCAGCCTATCGATGACAAAAAATTAGAATGAAAATAAGAGAATAAAATGCATTAAAAAATGTAAATGAAACTAAACAAAACATCTACCACATAACCCTAGGCACTGCTGGTTGGATTAATCCACCTTCTTGTACTTGCCCAATACCATTGCATTTATTGGGAGCTATGATCTAGTAGAAATGATGGGGGTTGCCATGGGACCAGTCGTTCTCGCCATTGGTTCCATTTATCAATCATGGATTGAGGGTCAATAACCAGTCAGTGTCAGTTTTGCCATGCATTTGCAGTGTGTGCCATCGACTAAGATTGATCGGTGGGTCAGGAATCGGTTTGTCCTCTTCAAACTGGCGAAGCACTTGATCCGCCTGGTACCACTTGAGTATGTGATAACAAATGAGTGGAACATATGCACGCCATACATCAGAGTCAGCACGGCAATGATTTGGAATCATTCCAGGCATTGACTAGTTATATTGGCACCAAATAAAATGAGAAAAAAAAGACAATTTAGTGAAATAAATATATATTATCATTATATTTGGAACATATGTTTATTAAATATGATAACTCGTGAGATGCCAACTTATCCAACAGAACTCGGTAATTCTTCAAGGCATTTGTGGTGCCACCAGACAGATCTCGAGCACCTTTCCAATTGCAATGATTTATAAATAAATATACGAGTTAGAATAGTAAATAATAAATAATAAATAATAAACTGAGAAGAAAAATTGGAATTGCATGCCGATGACCTAAAGATGGAGGTAAAGATACCAATCTAGATCCATATCTGGGGTGGGGTTTATCCGAGGTACTAACATGGGTAATCAATCCCATGCCAACAAGTGTATTAGAGTATAACACCCACTGATTTTTTTTTTTTTTTGCTTAGGGTCAGTGGCCAAGCAAAGTTTGTTGTAGAAGTGGGCCAATACTACCGATCCCCAACTATGGCGGCCACAATCTTTGAAGTCACGGAGGAATTGCAGATAAGTGAGGTACATCTTGTTGCTTGATTTACCAAGCATCAGGTACCCTCCAATCAATTGTAAAATGTATGTACGTATAAAACGTTACACCTCCACAGGTGTGGCATCCTCAGGCAAGTGAGAGAAGGTATCTCTAAGCTAATTCATTACAATTCACCCAACATCTAGTTTGTTATGAGGCAGGATTGTCCCCATAAGCTTTTCACATAAAGTCGATCAATCAGTAGATGCTCTTCCAGTTATCTGCCTACCGGCACACGGGAGACCTAATTTTATTACTAGTTCGCTATATCCGATAGTGTGATTGTACACTCACCTAATGCAATACGGAAAGTGTGTGTCTTCAGTCAACACCGCTCAACCAGTGCTGAAATAAGAGCAGGATTATGCTTAAATGTACCCAATCGAGCGATACTGTAGAAGCCAGCATCGCATAGGTAAGCAATTATTGCTGAAAGTAGGTCACTAGCTAGGATAAATCGTCACGGCTATAGAAGGTGATTCCTTTACAAGTTAAATAATCAATAAACAAAATTTATTTTTCTTTTAAACAATTCTATAATGTTCTTAAAAAAAGTACTATATGTACCTAAATATCCTGAGATATGTGGTTCACGCCACTACGATGCAGAATTGCCCATAATTGAATTCATGGCAATTTGCAGTATAGTGATCCCCAAGTCGTATTCACTCAAGGAGCCTCACTTCTAAACACTAATTAATCGTTCTAAACACCCAAACACTAATGAAAAGTACATAAATGGGGGGTTTGTTGTTGTGTTCTCTGATTTAATGCCAATTGCCTCACCATTGAAGCTAACTCTTCCAATTTATTTTCTATCCTTTGTTGCTCCATGGGAGGTGTCCTCACTTCATTGATAGTAACTGTTGGATCACTCAATCTGGTGCCAAATTGCTAAGCATTTTGGGCTATCTTGGCCAACAATTCATTTGCTGCAGCAGGAGTCTTATCCACCAATGCCCCACCAGCAGCTGCATCAACTATGTATCTGTCCATAGGCAGTAATCCCTCATAGAAATACTGGATGAGAAGCTGCTCTGAAATTTGATGGTTGGGACATTTTGAACACAGCTTCTTAAATCTCTCCTAGTACTCATGTAATGATTCACCACTTGCTTGTCTAATCCCACTGATGTCTTTCCTGATTGCTGCTGTTCTTGAGGCTGGGAAGAATTTTTCTAGGAACATCTTCTTCAGTTCATCCCATCTTGTAATTAAGGCAGTGGGCAAGTAGTAAAGCCAATCCTTGGCTGCCCCATCCAAAGAGAAGGGAAAGGCTATCAATTTGATCTGTTCTTCTCCAACTCCATGTGGTCTCATAGTAGAGCAGACAACGTGAAACTCCTTCAAGTGCTTGTGCGGATCTTCTCCTGCAAGACCATGAAACTTAGGCAACAAATGGATTAGACCAGATTTCAGTTCAAAATTAGCATCCAAGTCAGGATAATTTATGCACAATGGTTGATAATGCACATCAGGTGTAATCAACTCTTTAATGGATTGTTCTTGCCTATTTTGAGGCACTTGTACATTTTGATTATCCATCCTAGTTGTCCCAGCTGACCCAAAATCAATTGACTCAAACACAATATCAGATTCAAAATCTGATCCTACTTCTATGCTATTGACAGCAAGCTGAACAATTTCATAAACAAGTTCAGAAACTATACTAGTCCTAATGCTATTGCTTCTTACTAGCCTATGGAAGGTCCTATCAATTTCTAGATCAAAAGGTGGTAAGTCCACATGACCAGACCTTCTCATATACTAGGAAGGGCAAAAATTCACAAGAAAACAAAAAAAAACAATAAAAACAACTAATTCACTACAAAAGACTCCAACTGATGAAAATCACCAAAAATTTAAGTATCTCAGAAAAATTTGATTTTTCATGGAAACATTCTTCACAAATTGGAGAGATAAACACAAAAAACAGAATTCAAAAATTCAAACTACAAAAATCACACTAAAAATCACAATTAATTAGAAAAATCAAAAAAATATTAAAAAATAGAAAAGGAGGCCTAAACGATGGAATTTGGCAAAATGGTTGCCCAAGATGATCCTTTGGATAATCGAGTGATTGGAATTTGTTTAAAATGTTGAAAACTAGTGGTATACCAAGTTTGAGGTCAATCGGAGGTAGTTAGTTTTTTGCCTATAAATAGTAACCAAAATTCTGGTTCACGCCACTACGATGCCGAATCGTCCAGAATTGAATTCATGACAATTTGCAGTATAGTGATCCCCAAGTCATATTCACTCAAGGAGCCTCACTTCTAAATACTAATTAATCGTTCTAAATACCCAAACACTAATGAAAAGTACATAAATGGGGGGGGTTTGTTGGTAGTACTAATAAAAATAGAACAGAACAGCAACCAAATAACTACAACAATAGCAGCAGCGAAATTTGCAAGGTGTTGACAGTAAAGAGACTATGTAATCAGCCACTAGGATTCATGGGAGTGCAACTATCATTACCTAACTCATTGATTCAGTTTTGTTCTCATTCCATTGTTTGGTTCTTTATGAAAATGGTTCTAGAATAACATCTAGAATTTAATGCTACTAATTACAGTCAAGAACATCTCTCTACTATAACCAGATGCATTCAGTGGAAAATCTCAACCAAACCAAGTTAAATATATCATCTAACTAGTCATTTCACCTCCCTCACTTTCCTAATCAGTCAAGCAAGGTTATATCTTATTTATATAAGTCAGTTTATGTTACTTCTCAAGTTCTAATCAAAATCTGACAGTAACATAAACATAACAGCAAAACAGAAACGAAATGAGATGAAAATGGAGAATAAAACACTTAGCTTGCATTCTTAGTTCAAGCTACAACATCCCAGTGGTCCAGTGACTGATTACAATGAAGACTTAGCCCTCCATGAGAGCAAATCAGCAAATGACAGAAGAGAAAACAGAGAGGGAAAGAGAGCTACGAAATTCCTAAGTTGCAGAGAATAAAAGTGTCCTCTGATTTTTAAAAACTGATGCTCTCAATGCCTTGGAATATTCTACCCTAGATGCCTCCTTGGATGCCTCTTTGGTGCTTCCTCCATGATGTGGGCAGTAAAACAACAGCAGAAAAGTGGCAACAGCAGTAGACAAGTTACTCCATTCTTTTGTTGTTTCTGTCTACCATTAATTACTGCAGAAGGCCCATGCTGTCAAAGAAGAAATTACATTCCCCTTTGCTGTAAAATGGAGAACAATGGGGACCAGAAATCCAGTCAGCCCTAGTCAACCATTCAGTGCCCAGTCAGCATGTCCAGGTGGCTTCCAAGTAAGCAAAACGTCCATGCCAGCAATTTTTCTCTCAAATAATTAGATCTGAAATTAAGCACATGAATTAATTGGGATAAAATTATGAATTTGAATCATATTAATTCTATAATTAATTTACACCCAATAAATTCAAAATATAATAAAATAGGAGAGTTGGCAATATTGAAATAGCAATACGACTAAGATAGAGACTAAAAAGTATATAAAAAATGCTTGATATCAATATGTGTCAATCCTGTAAGTACAAAAGTGATTCGTCATCAGGGCTAAGGTTCACCACGCTTCTGACATCGGCCATTGTAAACAAACAACCCATAGGTAAATAAATTAAATCTAGATCAATCCAATATCATACGTTGATAAAGTATTAAAAGATAATTATTTATTAATTATACAATTTAGGAATACATCCTTATCAAGAAAAGAAAATCCAACATTATATGAAGTATACATAATTACACTTAAGACATACATCCTGAATGAAAACAATATTCATTCCAAAAATTATTCAAAATTACACGAATATGTTTTGAATTCAACTATATACAATTATATCAAGTATAGAAAATAATCTAAGATGGGCATTGTTGTGGACAGTTTGCTCGATTGTGACCCTGTTGCCAACATATGCTGCATTGAGATGGCTGGTGACGCTGTCTATAATCCGTGTCCATCTATAGACGTGATGATTTAGTCACCCTTTGGCTATGATAAGGGATGGATCTGGTAGTAATTGTGGACCTTGAACCACTGGCTAATGCTGTAAGCCACCGATAGGTCGCCACGATGACCTGTAAGCTATTATGATTGTGTCAATCCAATATACATGGTCGACAAACTTGTTAATATCAATGTTTACCTTCGCACAAGCTATTAACACATATAGGCACGAGAAATGCCAAACATGGAACTGGCCACAATCACAGTCACTATCATTAATCAGGTTTAGCCTGTAAATACGCCTTGCCTGACGAGTAGAAAGGTATCTGACTCTTCCACTTCAAAAGCTTTGGCCATCCGAGCGAATACGCGTACAGTACATGAACATGATTTCACTCTATTCTCTGTCATCCTCGCATGCATGACCTTTGAGTGTATCTCATTGGCGTTAATGGGTGATCTAAATCTCACCAAATGCTGGTCAAAGTAAGTGGCTAGCTTGTACAATTAGGTCGTTACTAAACCCATAATAAGGAGATGTCTAATGATATTGAAGACATGGTTTATGGATTCGGCTAAGTTTGTCGTCATCTGACCCCATTAACAACCAATAGTATCATATGATCGTGCCCATTGCTCAGGCCTTAGTCCTCTCAACCAATTCTCCACCTGCCTATTTTTATTTGCAGGCGATACAAACATTTCAATCACAACGGCATCCACCACCTAATGGTCATATGAATCCTAATTTAAATAATATAATGATTAGTCTACGAATTATTTATGAATTCAAATATTATTCAAATATCAATAAAAACATACTGGCATGCTTGAGCTTCTCATATAGAAACTTTGACCCCCAATGTAGTATGGACATTACTGGCCAAGTGTCGCAGACAATACATATGGGGCCAACCATGCTGGGGCACACTGATTTACAAACCCGTAATGCTTATCAGAAATTAAGGTTATATCCCAATTGCCCACAACCCGTTCCTTGAGAAGCTGAAGGAACCACAACCAATATTAATTTATTTCTTGTTTCATCAGTACAAATGCAATAGGCAATACTTTGTTGTTGTCTTCTTAGGATGAAGTCATCATTAAGGTTCCTTTATACTTTCTATACAAAAATATACTATCGACTAGTAAAATTGGCTTCAAATGAGCCAAGGCATCTATGTAGGTTTAAAGGATCAAAATACGCGGAAAAACTTCTCCTATGGGTTACCATCTTTGTTAGCAGCTAATGAATCTTTCTTCCAATCTACCACGGAACCTAGCATCGCCTACTGGATCATAGCCATCAACCAAGGTAGCAGCACATGATTCTTCCCAGTCCCCATATACCTCGGCAATGGCCTTTCATTTTGTAGGCCACGCTTTTTAGTAAGAAATTTTATACCCAAACTTGACTTACATATTTGCGATTACTTGACTGATCGAGATGTCTGCATTAGCTTGCACCAAGGGTTTAACATGACAGGCTATAACATCTGTGTCCAACTTCCGATGATCTTGGACTAGAGGTTCATTGACATAGGTGTGGGGACCTAGATACTTTGTAATCCGCCAACAATCAATGGACTTATGTTGGATGGCTCTAAGTCTCCACCCATAAGATCTTTTCTTTTTAGTACACTCGTATACTTCAGCATATTTTCTCTGGTGGACTACTCTATAGGTGTAGTTATTCAAGACAAAGCACTCTTTTACTTTAGTTCGAAATCACTTTTTATCACTGCACAACTTCCCAACATAAAGGTTTCCATCATTCATTGTTGAACTGTCAAGTTCTTCATCGTTCATTGCATCCTCATCTGGAAAGCTTGTTAAAAAACTATGTGTATAGTGTCGATACTCACTAATGGGAAGGATTAAAACTCCTTCACCCTGCACTCCTGCACTCAATCATCTTCACTGTCGTCATTGGCATCATCATCATCACTATTGGCTAAATTACGAAAGCACTCCTCCTTGTCAGTAAAGTCATTCATGCATAGTCAGGGAGATGAAGGAATATCGTGCAGTTACAGCACCAGTTCATCATTATCCGCCAACAATAGACTATTGAACATTCCTTGATTGGGGGGCTGGGATGAAATATCACAAGGAACGATGGCTTGTGATGTACTGACTGAGGTATTAAGATCCATCTGATAGCTTGAAGTTTTGACTAGCAGCTCGAGATACTCAGCTTGACACCTTAACACTTTATTAATCATTGTTCTAACTGTATTGTCAGAACTCGTATTTACTTTCCTGTACTCTCCTTGAAAGAAGTCTGTGAAGCTTACTATATTCACTGATTCACTTGAGGTAGATCTAAATTCTCGTGAATCTTACTTTTCAATTTATTTAAGGTGATATTCAGATTATCAAATGACATCATATCATAAACATCAAATATAAATGTAGCCCTCTGATCACCTTTAACATTCTTTCTGTTGACATATATATATATATATGTTTATTCCTGAACTCATGTTGACTATCTATAGAATAAGTAAGAAGAAACAAATATTTATTCTAAAAATCTATATTTTCTAATTTACTAGACAAATCACATTGCTTTTATCCTAATATATCATAATATAAATATACAAAAGTACACACTAAAAATAAATAACTATATATATGAATTTAAAGTTCTTTTCAAATATATTATATGAAATCAAAAATAAAAATTTAGAATTAATTTTTAAAATAAAAAAATCTATACAATCTAAACTACGTTTTTTTCTTTTTTCAATTACAATTTTGTAATTATAAAAATATATTTCCAGAGTATAGTTCTTCCACAATTAAAATAAGACAATCTAATTTATAATTAATTTTTGAATCTTTTAGCAAAATTTTTAGAAAAAAGTATATTTTTATATAATATATATTTATTCTTAAATCTTATAGTGTAAAATATATATTTTTACATTCTATATAATTATTTTCTAAATGTTTTAGGAGAAAATATATCTTTTTTAATTTTTAATAATTATTTTTAAATCTTTTCTAAAAATTATATTTTAAAATTATATAAATATTTTAGTAACTCAAACTAATTTAATTTTTTAAAATCTTTTCGTAAAAAAATATATTTTTATATTATGTATATTCATTTTTTAAAACATTTTAATATCAAACTAATTTAAAATTTTCAAACCCTAGTCTATACCTAAATAATTTTGAAACAACAGCATTTAATTTAATTTTTAAAAAATCTTTAAGTAAAAAAATATATTTTTATATTATATATATATATATATATATATATATATATATATATATATTCATTTTTAAAATATTTTATTATCAAAAACAAATTTAAAATTTTCACAACCATATTCTATGCCAAAATAATTTTGAAAAAATACCATTTAATTTAAAGTTTTTTATATCTTTCAGAAAAAATATATTTTTATATTTTATATATTTACTTTTTTAATATTTTATTATCACAAACTAATTTTTAAAATCAGTAAAAAAATAAAAAATATAAACTACATTTTTTTTCAAAATTTTCAATTACAATTTTGTAATTGTAAAAATATATTTCTTCTACATTAATAACACAATCTAATGGGAAATATATCTTTAAATTTTTTACTAATATAATTTTTAAAATTACCTTAAAATAACAAAACTTAATTTACACTTTTCAATTTACAATTTTTTTTTGAAAACTAGTATTTTTCTTCAACTACAATTGTTTTTCAAAGTACAATTATTTCTTAAATCTTTAAGGAGAAAATATATTTTTATATTATATATAATTATTTTTGAAAATTTTTAGTAAAAAAATATATTATTTTATATTATGTATTTATTTTTTAAATCTTATAGTAAAAAATATATATTTTTAGTTCAATATGATTATTGTTTAAATCTTTTAGGAGAGCATATATTTTTATGTTATTTATAATTTTTTTAAATCTTTTAGTAAAAATTATATTTTTTAAAACTTTTTGTGAAAAAAATGTTTACATATTTTTTATAATTAATTTTTAAAACTTTCAGTAAAAAACATATTTTTATATCATATAAGTATTTTAGTAAGACAAGCAAATTAAATTTTTTGTTTAAATCTTTCAGTAAAAATATATTTTTATGTTATATATATTCATTTTTTAAAAATCTTTCATTATCACAAATTCATTTAACATTTTGAAACTACTAATAGCATTTTCCTAATTATTTTATAAAGAAATGTAGTATCTCACCCAAAAAAAAAGTCTTAAATGGATGTCTCAATTTATTTTTACCAAAATTATCATTTCATTATTTTAGTTATTTACAGATAGTGTCATATATATTTTCTAATCATAAAAAGAAATTTAAAAACTTTCTATATATAAACATAAAAATTAAAATATCATATAATAACTAATCACAAAAATTTTAACATATTATGTTAACCATAAAAAGTACTAATATACATTTTAAAATTTAAACACAAAAATTTAAACATAATCTAACAAAAAAAATTAAAAATACGCATCTAACGTTAACTCCCTTGCAAGCTTCTCCTTCTTCTTCCCTTCACTGCGTCTACACTCTCTCGCTCGCTCTGCATCTCCTCTCTCTCGCAGCCAGTGTGTGTGTGTTTTTGAGTGAAACATGAAGCCCCTCCCCCACCATATATACCCAAACCCAATATCATTTACTTCTCATCCACCTCGCGCATGCATGATCAGTCTCATCCATCTCTTTCGTTTGCAGTGGAATCTATGCGCTATGCAAAGATTTCGTTAGATTTTGCAGAACTCGGCTATTGACCAGCCGAGTTCCATTAAAACAACATGTCACTTCCTGTCAAAATGTAAAAAAAAATAACACAAAGGATGATGTGACAGATTTAGTAGTATTTAGCTAATTAATTTTAAGAAAGTAGTGTCTGCCTAATTATTTTAAAAATGAGTGGCATTGACCTTGAAAACTCTGAAATAAACCCTTGCTTGAATTTTTCTTTGACAATATGACAATCTATATCCAAGTGTTTTATTCTTTCGTAAAAAATTGAGTTGGTAGGGATACGCATTGCGACTTGGCTATTACAATGCAATAAAATTGGATCTACAAAAGAAATACCCAAGTCACGTAAAATATTTATCCATTATAGTTCACGTAAAGTGGCAACCATGGGTATGTACTTTGCTTCGGCGGAAGTCGTAAATCTTTTTGCTTAGTATGTCTTTTTTTTGAGTAAATGTAATTTGATACACATTTTCACATATAACAATTACTAAGTTAGATCTTTTTGTTTAGCCTATCTCTTTTTGATTAAATGTATTTTGATATATTCAAATGCACATTTTGATATATATTAATTTAGTAGGAATATATATTCTTTTGTAGACATTAATGCATATCTTTTTTTGAAAAAAATTATTAATTATTAGTCATGATTTAACCGTAACAAATAACTGTTAAAAAATATTTTTAAAAAACAAAATTATCTTGTTTGTCACAATTTTACCTGTGGCTATTTAAATGTAATCACAATTATAACTGTAAATGTGGCAAATTTATACTATCTCGGTTAGCTAAATCGTAGCTAATAATAAAAGCCATGCTCAATTTTGTCACTAAATATGCAACCATGATTTTACCGCTATGGTTTTATTGATATTAACTACAGTTAAAATTATAATTAAAAATTAAAATTTTTTTTTTGTAGTGAGTAAAGAATTTTCTATAGCTTTGGAACATATAAAAGACCTTTTTGGATTTCCACGAAGAACGTAGGAAGTCCCAAAAAGGGGCCGTGCAAGACAGAAATACTAAACGACCTTCTAATCCTCTTTCTTAATTCTTTTTTTCTTTTTTCATGGGATCACGTGCTCATTTGTCGTTAGCTAACAGGATATGGATTTTAGAAGAAGTCATTGAAAGGAATGTTTTATCACAATTTGAGGGTTCAATTATCTGTCCACATCTTCAAGTTGAACAGGGAAATTTATTTATCCGCATTCATTACATTTATTTTTGTGGTGAATCCCCTATAATCAAACTTTAACTTTACTCATCTAGTTTGTCAACCAAGTCCATCTCTAATCAATTCTTCTTTTTGTTCAAAAGTGTAATCTTATTTCTTCTAACTTCATCTTCAACTTGGAACCAGATCTCCTCAATGGTCTTTCAAGGAAGTTTTCTTGGGGATTAAATCTGGATTGTTGGATGAGATCATCCAACAGTCTAGATTAATTTTACATTTTTTTAAAATTACATAATTAATTTTAAAAAGTTCAATCTTGTATTTTTTTTATTTTTTAAAAATTAATCATGTAATTTTTTTAAAAAAAGGTTAAATTAGTCTAGACCATTGGATGATCTCATCTAATAGTTCAGATCTAATCCTTCAAAGAACATCTCTTAAGAACCCTTGAGGGGATCCGGTTCTTTTCAACTTCTTTTTTTTTAGGAGGATAAAATTTTCTTTTATATGGTATCGAATTAAATATACAAAAGATAATATAAGGCATACAGATAAATTATTATAGTTTAAAATATATTGCAGGTCTCTATAATTTCATCTTGCAGTGAATTTAGTCCCTATACTTTGAAAGTAATGATTTCAGTCCCTATAGTTTCAAAAATCATGAATTTAGTCCTCAGGGTTACTCAAAAATTAGTCAACCCTCTGACCATGACATGTGACAACAACTAGGATGATGATGTTAGCTAAAACTCCATGTCAGCACCACATACGGTAATGACACATCAGCAAATAAAATCCACATCACCTATATTTTCTTGCCTCAGCAAAAAATCCCTTTCTTATCTTTTTTTTTCCTTCTCTTCTTCCTCCATCCTAATCTTCTATTACCATTGCAATATACCTCTCATTCTTCCATTCTGATTCAATGCCTCTTTCTCTTTTTTTTTTCCTCTTCTCTTGTTATCTTCAAATATTTGAACCCCATGGCACTTGTACCTTCCGTCCTCGACTAAGCCACTGTTGTTCACTGAGGCATCACTATTTGCATCACCCACCATTGTTTGTGTTTTCCACCACTGTTCACATTTGCCACCACTATTATCGTCTGCACCGTTATTCTCGTCTTCCACCCCTATTCACTTCTACTATGGAGTAGACGAGGCCGAAGGGAGACTAGCCGGACGGAGACAAATTCGAGAGCCTGAAGTGAGAAGGAAGAAGCAAGAACAGAGAGACGAGGGTATCTCTTGCTGAATTTTAGAATGGAATAAGAGAAGGGGAAAAAATGAACATGACGTAAGTGAGAGGCAGTAAAATATAGGTGACGTGGATTTTATTTGTTGATGTGCCATTAGCCGACGTGGTGTTGACATAGAGTTTTAGCTAATGTCATTGTCCTAATTGGCACCATATGTCATGGTTAGAGGGTGGACTAATGATTGACTAACTTCTAGGTAACCTCCAGGACCAAATTCATGTTTTTTGAAACTATAGGGACTGAAATCATCGCTTTCAAAGTGTAATGACTAAATTCACTCCTAGGTGAAACTAAAGGGATTTACAGTATATTTTAACTATTATTATATAAACTGGACTTTGAGAAAAGAAAAAACAAAATAAAAATATTACTATCAAAATGGGCTTGAGTTGGCGGGCTAACCAATAATCTCCTGTTTATGGGTCGAATTAGATTTTATATTTTAGACTTGTTTTAAAATAGTCTAAACAAGCCGTCTCGTTTAACCTTTCGAGGCAAACCAATAGAGCTAATGGGTTAGTCCATTTTTTATTTTTGTTTTTGCAAACTTTGATTTATTTCACATATAAAATTGTATTTTATTACATTTCATATTTTATAACATTATATTGAATAAAAATAATAAGTTTGGGTATGAAACTTTTGTAACTTGTTTAATTGAATATAGAAATTTTAAATTTAAATATAATATAGTTAATTTAAAAATAAAATATGAAAAATTAAAATTATTGAAAATTTAAAAATAATTAAATAAAAATATTTTGCAAATATAAAATTGTCCTTTAAAAATATTAAAGTTTTTTACAAAAAAATAACATTTAATTATATAAATATAAAAATATTAAAAAATAATTAAAAAAAGAGTAGCTTGTTGGCCATATGAGCGGTTTTAAGCATTTAAATATAGTTTGTTTGTCGAGCCAACCTATTTGACATTATTAAATGAAAGACAATTGCAAACTTTAAGAAGAAAGTCTAAAATAATACAACATCAATATCTATTCGAGAAGACTTAACTATAGTGGCAACACATTTATCTCCTACTCTTTTTTTTTTTGGGAGGGATTTCATTAGAATAGGTCTTCATTCTAAATACAATTTGAAGAAGAAATTTTTACAAATATAAAGAAACAAGTTGCAAAGCTTTAAGAATAAAAAATATATCTCTCTAAAGAAAACATCTTTTATGAAAAAAGTGAAACATTTTCATCATAAAAAAGAAACTCTTTCTATAAACAAAGAAGAAAACTCTTGCAAAAGAGGGAGGGCAAATGAGCACAGCTAATAGGAGAGGCAACCTTATGGCTACCTTCAAAATCCAAGCTTAGTGGTGCTTCGTCTTCAACTCTCTGTCTTTTATCACCATCCTCATGTTCTTGGGCCATTACATTCGGAGGATGTTTGTGGACTTTGTTTTCACCCTACTCTCTTTGTACTTCCGGCTTTTACAATTTCATCGGATTTATGGTTTACCAATCTTTTTTTATTTTTTCAGTTAACCTTTAAATTTTTAGGAATAAAAGAGAAGAGAAAGAAAATAATTAAAAAAATCTTTACTGTAAAAGAGAAAATGTAAAATTTTTCAAAATTAATTCAAAGTTCGTACACTTTAATAAAGTAATTAAAACTCCCAATTCTAAATAATTATATAGTATTGAAAAAGGCAAACCATTTCTATGATGACATTTGTAACTTATATGCATAAAATTTTACTTGATAAATTAATTTACTGAACAAAAGTTTACCATTTAAATAGTGATACATGTTACCACCGAAAAATTTGTAATTCATATAGTATGAATTTGGGTGCTATGAATTTAGGGGCAAGCCACCCATAAAAATAAATAATAATAATAATGATGCATGTTAATACCATAAAATAGCCTTAGTCCTTATCTCACAAAACTCACGCTAAACCAAACTTAAGAAATAGGTCCTCATATTTTTAATAGTGCCTCGATTATCATAATCTTATATATAGTATTTTTTTGTTATGTTTACTCTACTGATTAACATAGGTTTTTGTACCAAAATATCCCGGCAACGATTTTAATTGTCCCAGTAGATTTTTTTTTTTTAATTGTAGGGAAACATTATAGGGAATATGTGAAATTCATTAGAGGCATGAGATAGTATGGTGTAGAGACGGAGATGAGGAGAAAATAGTTTGGGCCCCAAAATGACCTCAGAGGAAGAAAGTCAATTTATCACAAGATATCATGTAATATGATCCAGAATTGTAACTATGCGAAAAGTATGAAGAAAACCAAAAAAAAAATGACGTTGCACTAGCGTCACTAATGTATCATGACATAAATATTTCAAAGAAGTAAGGCTGCATAATCATAAAGTCTGATGGCTTCATAATTATAAAGAAGACTGATATGAGGGACTGCGGCAAGCCAGCAACGACTATTTTGATAACCTGTCTTTTTCATTATTTCCATGGCCCTCACTCCTCACCGTTCACCAATAAAAACGTAGACCTTTCACCCCTCCATTTGAGTCTCAGCTTCAACCTCGTAATGTAACACGTCATCCATAATTTCTAAGATCATCCAGCATGTCATTATATTATGGTTTTTAAAATCGGACTGATCATTAAACTGATAGAGTCACCGGTTTAAGATTCAGTGATTAAACTGTGGTCGAATCAGTAATAATTAAAACATATTAAAAATATACATAATTTAAAATATAAAAATATATATATATAATTTAAAATATTAAAATACTTAATATAAATGATAATTCATAACAATAAGTGAAGAAAATAAAAAATAGATTAATTCATAATTGATAATTCATCACAACTCATAATATCTATAATTTCAAGGTAAGTCTTATTGTGAAAATAGCCTTGTAAAAGTCTTTGTATTTCAAAAGAGTGAACCAAGTCCCCACATTGCTTAGTTTTTCTTTTCTTCGGATTACATTTTTGTTTTTTTTATTTACTTACCTGAACAAGGACATATTTGATAGTTGCAAAATTAACTTTTGTCAGTTTCATACAATCATAGACAATAGCAAAAAAAAAAAAATTCCCCGAAAAAAAAAACTGGTTCAACCACCCAACCTGTCGGTTCAGTCTGTTTTTTTGATTTAACCCCCAGTTGATTTTTTAGCCAGACCACCATCCGATTTTCGATCGAACCTATCGAACCGATCGATCCAGTCTGATTTTGCAATCATGGGTGACCATAGCCCCCTTCTCCCTTTTCTCTATCTTTTTTTCTTTTCTTCAAAAAATATTTTGTATTTTATGAAATAGGACTTCTTATTCGCATATTATTTAATTGCCTCATTAATAGTTTACATTGTTAATATTTATAATACCAAAAATATTTAAACAATATAATTATCTATATTCAGATATAGATATTTTAAAAAAAAGTAGCTTTGGGAACTGTTGGATCTGATCATCCAATGTTTTGTTTAACTGAAATTGTTATTTTATATTTTTTTTGCATTTGCAATCATCATTGGATCAATTGATATTTGTAAAAAATTTTTAAAAAAATTGAATAAATAAGAGCGGTTAGATCTCACAAATCCAACTACTTCCAAGGAGCCGCCTTTTTCATTTTAAATACTATAATTTTTGCAGCTATGTGTACTCATTCATTTTTTGTTATTTTTTAGAAAATAGAATACTTGATCATATGCAATATCTATTGGCTAGAAAAAATCACGTAATAATTTATCTAAATATAATTTATTTTGAAAGTGAAAACTTCAAGTTGTGGTCAATTTGCTCTTTTGATCTTGTGACAGGCTTGGGAGGCAAGAAAAGCTTTAGCAGTTTCATGGATTGAAAAGTCAGAGTAAACACCAGCAGCCTGCTCCAACACATATATATACACCGTCTCGTTCTCATCCCTCGAAAGTTCTTCAATACATTTATTTGTTCATAACCTTAATTGTTCTTCACTCATCAGTCAGAATAAGCACATTTCATTGTTCCTATATAGATACAGAACTCATGTCGAACGTTTCAGGAGCAGAAGAAAAGGGAACAGTAGAGGCCTATGGATGGGCAGCTAGAGACTCCGCCGGAGTCCTCTCCCCCTTCCACTTTACCAGAAGGTACAAATTATGTTCCTAATTTAAACTTTAAATTAATTTATCATCTATTCAATCACCAACTAAATCATGATCAGTACTGATTTTTATACTCATCATGAACAAACAGGGCAAATGGTGACAGTGATATCACCATCAAGATACTCTATAGTGGGATTTGCCATACCGACCTTCATTTCCTCAAGAACGATTTCGGCATGACCATCTATCCCGTTGTTCCTGGGTACTTTTCTCGTTCTCTATCCACCATTAAGTCTCGATCATGTCTAAGTAATTAAAACCTCAATAGATGTTCTTACTAATCTTAATTATTTGTTTGGAACAAGTATAGGCACGAGATTGTGGGGGAGGTGATAAAAGTGGGGAACAGTGTCACAAAATTTAGAGTGGGGGACATTGCTGGTGTCGGTGGCATGGTGGGTTCGTGTGGCTCCTGCTCCGACTGCACCCAGAGACAAGAAAATTACTGTCCAGAAATGGTGTTAACCTACAGTGCCCGTGACCACGACGGATCAATAACCCAAGGTGGCTACTCTGATAAGATTGTGGTGGACCAGCACTTTGCTGTGGTGATTCCGAAAGCTTTGCCACTTGATGGCGCAGCCCCCTTACTGTGTGCTGGAATCACAGTATATAGCCCCATGAAGCATTTTGGACTAGCCCAACCCGGGTTGCATTTGGGTGTGGTGGGTCTTGGTGGGCTCGGTCACGTGGCTGTCAAATTTGCCAAAGCCTTCGGCATGAAAGTCACAGTAATAAGTACTTCTCCTAGCAAGAAGGAGGAAGCATTGGAACGTCTTGGTGCCGATGCCTTCTTAATTAGCCAGGACCAACAACAGTTGCAGGTAATATTAAATTAACTATTACCATGTATTCTTCACCAAATAACAAAGTCTACTGGATATGAGAAGTGTCAAACTAGAATTTCATTTATTATGAAGAACAAATATAGCAAAGATCAAATGTTGGATCAATTGGTTATAAAAGCTGTGAATTTGGCAATATAGGAAGCGAAAGGGACAATGGACGGAATACTTGATACAGTCTCAGGGCCTCACTCTCTCGTACCATTAATTGACTTGCTGAAGGCACATGGAAAGTTGATTCTATTGGGTGCAACATCTACACCGATTGAGTTCTTGGCCATACCTTTACTTATGGGTAAGTATATATATACAATTTTATATGGAGCAAATCAACGGGGTTCTCTTTATAAATGATTTACTTATGAGGAAGGGGTTTGAATTTGATTGATAAGAAAGAAAATTAATGTGTTGGGTGACATATAAATAGGGGGGAAGACAATTGCGGGGAGTCCAGGAGGAGGATCCGTAGACACACAAGAGATGATTAACTTTGCAACAAAGCACAACATTACTGCAGATGTAGAAGTCATTCCAGTGAACTATGTTAACACTGCCTTACAGCGACTTGCAAACAATGATGTTAAGTACCGATTTGTCATTGATGTGGCTAATACAATCAACTCTCCACTCACAAATTGAAGTGCCCCAAGTAGCAGAGTTTGAAAGCTTGATATCTAGTTGTTTACCTAGATTTTTGTGTTGTTTGATTAATTCCGAAACTATGATATAAAGTTTTGTATACCTTTCTTGGAGTTTTGTTCTACTTTAATTTGTACTAGATTATTTCAATAAACAAAGCCTCCTTCAAATAGTAAGTTTCCCTATGATAGAGGATATTAGTATATATCCTCATGTCTTGGCATTTATAGAATACAACAAAATTTTCATTAAGGGACAAATTATGAAGAGAACTGGTCCTTGTAAAGATTGGCAGATCTTCCATTATTTTTTCTGCTCTCCCCAATTAACTTGTGTTTCGTCATGTCATTCAATGTGTTAATTGTCTTGTGGGATAAGGCACACGGCCCTCCACATGCTTAAGTTTGTTTGGAAATAATGTGACCTTTTCTAAAATTAAGTTTAAGTGCGGTGGAAAAATCATGTGAAAAGATTTAAAAAATGTTTGACAGATATTTTATAAAATCCTTTCGATAGCATAATTGTTATTTTGAAAAAAAAAAAAAAGGAGGCTAGGTACTCTGAAAAAATATTCTTACATGTCATGTTTTTAAAATTATATAGTATAGAATGTGCATAAAGATTAATATATACAATAGATATTATCAACACCAATTATATTTGTACATGCATGTGTTATTTATATAGTAGATCTGAAGATTGACGAATACAGATTAAGTCAAGGGCAGATTCAATGCAGAAATGGGAAAATAGGCGGCGTTGACACAAAAGAGATAAATAATTAAATATGGACAATAGAAAGTACCCTCAAATTGTACATTGAAGTTAAAAGTAATCTCGTAGTTTAATTTTTTGTTTAACTGTTGAAATTTATTTTACGAATATTGAATTTTTAAATTTATGTGTAAAGTGTGTGTGTGATACTATATTGTGATGTAATAGTGCTTTGATATGTGATTTTGGGTTGTAAGCTAGTAATGTGTGGCTCTAGGGCATATAGGGACTAAAGTGAAATTTTTAGGGACTAAAATAAAAATTTTGAGATTTTGTTGAAGTGTAATGAAATATCTATATAAGGATACAAATAGAACGAGAAAATTATAAAAAATCTTAATGTGAAATAAGAAATGAAAAAAGATTCTTAAATCTTGATATATTAATTTTTGTATATAATAAATTATCATAATTAAGTAATTAAATAGAAGAAAAAGAATAAAAAGAAAAAATTAATAAAATATAAAAGTAAATAAAAGGGGAAGGATCCGTGCATGGTTAATGAAGTGTTCAAAATAATATAATGTAGTTGGTAGTGGAAATAAGTAAAGGATAATGTAACCAAATCTTAAAAAATATTAAACTAAGGATAAATAATCTGAAATATATCTTTTGAAGTCTTAAACTAATTAGGATTAGAATATCAAATATATTTGAATTTAAACAATTAAATTAATAAGATTATACATTCTAATAGGATAATTAATAATAATTATAGATTAAATAAATCTAAAAGTATACTATCCAAATCTAGATTTAAATCTTAAAATATATTTACCTCAAATCTTTTCAAAATTAGGTAGTCTTAAATCAAATTAAACGTAACTATCTAGGAGTAAAATTAAATTAATCTATCTTAAACAAGAAAAATCTTAAATTTCACACCCCTAATTGTCGTCGCCTCTCTTTCTCTTTCTTCCTCTCCAATCCAAACCATTTGGCCAGATTCCTATTCTCCACCTCTTCCCATCCTAGTCATAAAGCCTCACAACTTTTCTTTCACCGTCCAAACGTAAATGCACATTCATAAAGCATTCATAAATCTTCCAACTTCATACACAAACATCTACTCCAAAGTTGCCGTCAAGCCAAACCTTCAATTCTCCACCTCTTCATACATACACCCACTTTGCACACAAGGCCACACCAGACCTCTCTCTCTTCCACTAGAACCCCACACACCTACCCTAGAAGAGAAAACCAAATTGACCACATCCACCTCTTGGCAAACTCTCTCTCTCTTTTTGCCGTCAAATGCACCAAGCATATCAACCATACATACATACTTTTACCTCTCGACCAACTCCAAGAAGCCACCAAACCCTTAAGCCCCCGGCCTCCCCATCTTTCTCTCTCTCTCTCTTCACATCGATTCTCTCTCTTCCTCTCTCCAAAGCTCTAAGCTAACCACAACATACACTACACAACACTATACCTCACTCATACACTATCCCTCGGCTAAACATCCCTTCTAAACATTAAAAATTCACAACTTGCAACCTTTAGGGATTTCAAGAGGAACTAACAGTCAAGGAAACACAAGAGATCAAGGTAAGTTGTGATTCCTCTTTTCTTAACAATTTCGGTTTTAAACAAATACAAGAATAAATCCTAACATTAAACTCTCTTTCTTTTTCGAAAACACCAAATATCATAGTACACAAAATCTATTTTCACATCAAGGAGGTTTGATCGGGTTTGATCAGAGGAATTTGTTGGAATCTAAGTGAATAAATTAACCCCTATTTAATATTATCTTAGTGTTAAAGTATAAAATAGGCAAACTCATGGTGAAAAAGAGGGAATTCGGTTAAAAATTCAAAATGATGAATTTGAGAGATTATGAATTTCAAGTAACATTGATAATTGCTAACGGGAAACATTAGGGAAAGAGATGACTTTGTGACATATACGAATATTTGCGATTTGAGATAATTAATCATGTGATATATATATATATATATATATATATATATATATACACAATTACTTGTGATTTGAGATAATAGTGGCTATCTTGTTGAAACTTGATTGATGATTAATATTGATATTTTTATGGATTGATTGATTCTTGATTGTGTTTGAGCAGGATGATACCCTGTCTTATGTCAAGGCTGGAAACTCAGCAATTGGGTGTATTGACCTCTGAGGGTGGAAATAACAACTCCCTCGATTGGGAGATAAGTCCGAGTCCAGGATTGGGACCCATGAGGCGCCCTGACCGTAGTAGATGAAGTTGTGTGTCATAGCGAGTTATGATTAGATGGGTTGAGCGGGCCTACGGGTGCTCTTGGGTATTATTGCCATTGACGAGTATCAATTCCAATGGTTTGGATTGTTTGAGTTGAATTGTATTCTCTATGGTATGATTACTTTCCTTGTGATTTCATGATAAGTGTTTTTGATTTACTTTATTATTGTTTAATACGTTTGATTTTTATTAGGGTCAGAATTGACTCGCTCACTGAGATTATTATCTCATACTTGTTGATTTTTTCTTTTCAGATCAGGTAGTGGACGAGGACCTTCCTTTAGAAGAATAGTTGTTGTGAACTTTTTCCATTGTTGGGTGGGTCTTATGTTATGGTGTCATTTATTTTAAGATTAGGAAACTTTGTGGTCAACTATGACATTTAGAGAGTCTTTGAAAATTAAAACTTTTGTCTTGTTATTATATTTATTTTAATCAGATATTTGAAAGAAACTTAGAAATTTTATGGAAGTTGGAAACTATTTTATTTTATTGGTCTTGAAAGAAGATGCCTGTGTGATTTAAGCTTATTGGCTGAATTTTTAGAATGCATGAATGTCCTCTTTAAGTATAGTACTTTCATTAATTCTGAAAGATTGCAAGAAATCCGGGTAAGTTCACTTTTCTCGATGTGTATGTTAATTTGGGTGGATGCAGATTACGTGGAATCCAGGAATGTACGCTCATGAAACTCCCCTTGTATGTGATGTGTGTAATTGCCTAAATTTTAGAAAAACCAAAAGTTTTACAAAATTTGTAGAGTTGTCTGCTAGGCCAGTGTTGAGCGCCACTAGCTGACACTCAACACCAACCCTGTAGGATAGCGTACATTGGCCTTCCACATGAAAGCCAGCACTGAGTTCCACTAGCAGACACTCAGCGCTAGCCAGGCCAGCGCCGAGCACTGGTTATGGGTGCTGGCTGTCATTGTTATGTTGTCCTTTTACTTATTTTTTTAGCTTGTCTTTTATAGAATATTTTTTAAAATATTTTTGAATGCCATGCTATATAATAATTAAAAAAATAAGGAATGTATACTATAAATAACAAAAAAAGGTTAGAATTAGAAACGTTGGATAGGCTTACATTAACACGAAATTTGTGTCAGCGTGTCAGTCACGTGCTCGAGAATTGGATTGTGACAGTTTAAGTTACTTCTTCTAATAAAAACATGAGGTTGAGACCTTCAAAGCCCAGTTTCAAACCAAAATACGTACGAAATTGAATATTCATATATGGGGATGTGTCACGTCCTAAAATCTGAGCACGTGACCGACACGGAAAGTGAATTTCATTTCACCTCCGTAAGTCTATCTTTCTCTTAAGCATCATACCATTCTTTTAAATACAACTAATTTAAATTACATAATTTAAGAATTTAAAATAAGAGAAATATTCTTTTGTTTTTTTTTTTACAAAAGATAAGAAAATACGGCTAAACCGAGTTCCCTATACACATTACAGTCATTCACATTACATCACTAATGAACCTACCTGATTACAGAGATTTTCTAGATTTATACAACTTAAAATAAGACCTAAACATTATACATTTACCCTGAACAAATGAAAAAATAATCATGGGCTAAGGATCCATAACTCTTTGTATAGATATTTACCTTCAACTGTCAACTCTGAAAAAAATGTTAATAAGAGGGGTATGAGCAAACCACGTGCCCAGTGAGCAGACAACACAACACTATGACAAAAAAAAATACCATGCATCATAATCATAACATGCAGCAATCATACGTAATCGATCATAATATAATATAATTCATAATACTTCGCAAAAATATCCAAGTAAATCAAATACATTTCAACATAATTCAAATAATTCACAACAGCAAATAGTGAAATCAATTTCACACATTTCTCGTACCAACCGGGTCGTCCAGGGTACCTCTGGATCGTTGCCCGTGGCCCCCGCCGCATCCACCCTTATCGCTCCATTTATATTCTCCACCCTTATAGCTTCACATAGATTTTTCCATGGGCTGCACCACCATGCCTTTCCTTTCTAGTCAAACACAATCACAATCACATCTAAGAGCATTCTCAATCATAATCATGAGCCACATACACAACTCAGTCATTTACAATTCAAGTCACAACATAATCAATATGGTTCCAGCAACATAGCATGTATACAACATAATAACCCATAATATAGAACAATTATTCAACAATAACATATTTCAATTATCTGTATATGAATGAACTCAACAATCAGAGTATAACACATTTCAACTTAGTTCACATGTCATTCACAATTCATCATATAACCTCCATTCATGAGAAAATAAGAAAATATAATTATGTACATCACCAGGCAATTTTCACAATTGTTTATGCCTCATCGTCCCACATCATCTTCTTCAAACTTGGATATACAACATATTTTCACTATGATGCAAAAAGTCAATTACAAAAATATTTAATCATAGCAAGTATTAACCTACTCACCTGGATTTCATGCTCTCGGCACTCCCACCTTGTGCCTTGACCATTCCTATTGTAACCAGATAAAAACCATCAGGGCTACGAAATAGAGAAATTTCCTACCACTATTCCCGACCTTCACTCACTTCTCAAATTATAACTCCTAACTGGTAATGAATATCTAGATGAAACTTATATCATTGGAAACTAGACTCAAATAGCTTTTCAATGATATAAATTTCACTCAAAACAGAATCCGGATGAAAGAGTTATGAACATGCTACAGTAACGGTCAACGCAGCTACAGTGTCATTGACTAAGTCAATGCTACAGTAACGTTGACCGAGTCAATGCTACAGTAACGTTGACCGAGTCAATGCTACAGTAACGTTGATTGAGTCAATGCTACAGTAACGAGAAAATCTGAAAAAAATTTCTCGGTGAACAGTATTTTCTGGAAATTTTCTAGAAAATTTCTAGAATGAACAGTGACGTTCTTCGTGTTTTTCATCCAAAAATCCTAAATCACATCTAAAACAACATTTTTTTTTATTTCTTCCATGGGTTTTCATCCTTAATGTGTAAGGAGTGTTTTAACACCAAAATCCCCAATTTTTAGCAACAATCCAAGCTCTAATCTCAAATTTTGATTAAGAACCCTAACTTTCTTCAAATTTCCTAATTCTTGAATTTCTCCTAATTTTCTTCGAATTTCTTGTTCCACAATTATTATCCAACATGTAGAAATATTTTAAACTAATATCTTTACTTAAATTCATCCATAGAAACAATATACAAAGATTTCCCAAAATGATAACCTAGGATTTATTCTTGTAAGAGGAGGAAGGAAAAAAAAAAAAAAGAAGAACATCTACTTACCAGTCTTCCTAGCTTCCAAGGCTTTCTTCCTTAAGCATTTGGCATGGATGGAGGTGAAGAAGAGAACTTGGGAGTCCTTGGCCGAGAGCTACGGGAGGAAGATAGAAAAATGAATAAGAGAGAATGATGAATGTTTAAGTGTGTATGTGTGGGCCCAACTCATTTTCTTTTTAATTTAGTCCCTTTGGCAACCATCTTACCTAGGACTTGCAAGGGAATTGAAAAGGCTTGATTATACTTAGGGCACCCAATAGACTCCCACAAAATACACCTCATCACATCTCATTTTTATTAAAATTTCAAAATCCCGTATTTGTTCACTTTAATCCCTCTTGATGTCTCAAATACTACTTTAACATCGAATCCATCATCTTTTCAGTACCGGACTCATAATTCATTCTCATAAGCTTTATTCTTCCTCTCAGGTTCCTATTTGGTCATTTCTCAAAAGTACTCCATATTTTCTTTTCTTTTCACTTTAGTCCTTGAAAATTTGTAAAAATTTTCTAAATTAACATTTTGAAATTTCTATTCCCAAATTTCCCTCACTAATTCAAAAATAACATTTTCTATGTAATTAAATTTTCTATATATATATATATATATATATATATATATATATCATACTCCCCGTCCTTGGTAATTTCATTTAAATTACTAAAATTCCCTTTATATATATATATATATATATATATATATATATATATATATATATATATATATATGTTATTTGTTAAGGATAGATTAGTCATTTCACAATTAAATTTAAATTAATTTAATTAAAAAAGACAACCCTATATATATCATATTTATGTGCGGTGCGGAGTCCTTTCCCCGTGCCACAAATATTTGTGTATATTTTTATTTGTTCCTCTGGTATTTTTGTGTTTGCGCCACTATATATATATATATATATATATATATATATATATATTAGATTAAAATTAATATATATTTACATCATTTAAATATATTATATAATAAGTTAATTTTGTTTAAGAAGATGTTTTAAAAAAATTGTTGAAAAATAAGTTCATAGCTACCAACAATGGAAAAATACTAAATTATCACACAATGTATATGATATAGTATCCTTCAGTATTAAGAAAGAATTGTTCAATATAAAATACAAATTAGTTATCACTTTCTGTGTTATCCTCTACTACGTTTTGTTTATGTTGTTCTTCATTTGTATTTGTGTTTTGGTCATCATCCTTATCTTCACTTTGTTTGTCCTCCTCTTCATCTTGATCTTCCTCTTTTGCTTCTTCTGCATATCTTATTTCTTCATAATTAGACCAGTATATTTTATATTTTATCTAAATATATAAGTACATTTAAAAGATAAGTATATCTGAATAATTAGAGAAGTATATTTTAACTAATGAATATATAATTATCTGTAATTAATGAATCATTTATTATATAATTATAAGTAATCAATATAATTAGACAAATAAGCATAATAACTAATAATTATTCGACAAATATAAACACACTTGAAACATACAACATATGTAAAAACAATATTCATTAAAAAAGATCTAAAATTGTACAGATATTCCTCATTTTAGGTTGGACACTGTTGTGGACAATTTGACTGATTGTGACCCTATTGCCTACATGAGCCACATCGGGATGGCTGTAGACACTGTTTATAATCCATGTTCATCTATAGTCGTAATAATCTTGGTCATCCTTGACCTCTAGCATGGGATGGATCTGGTAACAACTATGGACCTTGAGCCACTAGCCAATGCTCTAGCCCACCAATAGGGCAAAACGATGAGCTATGAGCCATTATGATTGTTTCAAGTCGGTATATCTGGTGAACAAACATGTTACGATTAAGGTTTGCATGCGAACAAGTTGCTAACACGTGT
Source organism: Biancaea sappan (assembly GCA_037074585.1). NCBI lineage: Eukaryota > Viridiplantae > Streptophyta > Magnoliopsida > Fabales > Fabaceae > Biancaea > Biancaea sappan. The sequence goes on from CM073490.1 coordinate 25,227,171, forward strand.
GGACACAAGAAATGCCAAACTTGATATTGGCCACAATCACATTGGCTTCCATAAAGGTTGAGCCTATAAATACGATCATGCTGACATCTCAACTAGTCATTTGGTTCCTCTACTTCAAAATATCCAACTACCCGATCAAAGACGCGCACAATGCATGAAGATGTTTTAACTCTATATTCTGTAAACTTTGTACGTACAACATTTGATTGTTTCTCATTGGAGTTAATTTGTGTCATTGTTGTCGTCAAATGCTACTTAAAATAAGAATATATATTGTACAAGATGGCCTTTACTAACCCTAGAATAGGGAGATATCTAACGTCTTTGAAGACATTGTTCATGCACTCGGCTAAATTCATTATCATTTTGTAATACCCATGAAAAATAAAATATAAATGCGTGTTTACAAACTACTGTTATTATTTCAGTATATGGTACTATTCACCAATATAATACTATTTACATATATGGTACTGTTTATTTATACAATCAAAATGTCAAGTACTAGAAGTGGTTTGATCATAAGAGAAAACTAGAAAGAAGTTCGTTGGAAAAAATGACGTTTTATGTGTAAAAATACTCTTAGGGACTAAAGTGAAAGGACTGAATTGAAAAGAAACTTAAAGGTTTAAGGTGAAAAGATAGTTTTTCCTTTAAGTTTTCAATAGTAATAAAAATTCAAAGCAGCCGTATTGCACAGTAAGTTGAATTATTAAGGTGCACAGTAAATTGCATTATTAGAAATGTCATTTTTATGAATAGTAAATTAAATATTTTATTAGCGCATAGTATCAAATAATACCCTTAACTTTTTCTATAAATAGGCCCTTCCATTTCACTTCTAAACTCACACCTTCAACTTATCTTCTTCTCTCCTTAAGTTTCTCTTGCTCCGCCGGTAGGCCTCTGAGATTTTGGACCTTTCCTTTTCTGCTTAGGTAAGGATACTATACCCTTTCTATGTTTTTCAAATTTTAGAAGTTATTTTCTTAAGTATGCTCTGTGGTTGCGACTTTGGCTGATCTTCCACATCAGAAAAACTGTCCTTAGCTGTCTATATGTTATTTTGATTCTCTGATTACCGAAATAGGATGTAAACTGTGAAGAATACATGTCTAGAAAGTTCTGGCTAAGGAAAGACCTGGTTTTTAAGTGTGTCTATTGTGACCCTCCACTCTTTCTTGGGAACTTACCTGGTGTACTCTTTTACAGATTGTATTCTCTATTTCTGGTATGAATAGTAACCATACATATAAATAGTAACTGTATGAACAGTAATCGTGCATATGAACAGTACCATATGTATGAATAGTATCTGTATGAAAACAATCCTAACTTATTTTCTCTAATCTTTCATGAAAATCTCTGTAGCGGAACACTGAAATTCACCTGAGTATTCTTGTCCATAACGACTTAGAGAAGCGATACTCGTACTGAATTCAGGTGAGTGAAACGACCCCGTTTTAATAGAGTTTTAGCATTACAGGTGATAAAAAGTATGTCGTAGGACACTCCCAAAATTCATAGGGGGAAATTGGATTCAGAATGACGAATCTAATGAGATAATTAATCCAGAAGTATGGATAAGACGAAGCAAGTATCTCATGATGATGTGAAGTTTGAATCTTTTCAAAAACAGTTTAATTGTTATCTTGATTTGTGGTTTATAAACCTATAATATAGTTATATATTATACCTGTTATATGGATGAATATTATATTGTGCTTCTGATTATGATATGAAATACTGTACTATTGATTGTGATTGAGCGGGACAGTACCCCCTCTCAAGGCAAGGCGAAAAACCTGGTTTAAAGGGTGTCTTGACCAACGAGTGTTGAGACAATGATTCCCTCAGTAGGGATATAGCCCGGATCGGCAACAGATCCGTGAGGCGCCCTAACTAAGAGGATGAGGTTGTGCGTCATGGCAGAAATATACAGAATTGGTGAGCTGGCCTATGTGCGCTCTCCTGGATATATTGCCATTGATGAGTACTAGTAACGTTTGTTGAATTGGATGAATTTTTATCTTCTTGTATGTAATTTCTAACTATGTCTATTGGTTGAGTTTGAGCCTTCGGATATGCTTGCATGACTGGTGATGTATTTGAATTTTATTAACGCGAGGCCGATTTGCTCACTAAGTTTAAAAGCTCACACTCTCTACAATTTTTTTGTTCAGATCAGGTTGCCAGCGAAGAACATCCGCTAAGTAAGTAGATCACTTTGGACCTTCCCGCTGTCAGGTAGGCCCCTCTTTTGTTATAGATTATGTTGCTCTGTAACCGTCTAGGAAATCTAGGTCAGGGGTTTAGTATTTGGCTTGTATTTTAGTACAATAATGTATTTTATATTGATGATCTATTATTATACGCAAATCATCTCTATGAATTTCAAATAAGAAAATTTGATATATTTTCTTCGTATTTATTAAGGAATGGTTATTTTGATAATATAGAGATAATGACTTATAATTTAACTCATTGGTAGAATTTATCGAAAGGCTTACAATGATGGGACATTCATCATTGTGCCGGTCATGTGTCCAGAAAACGGGTCGTGACACATTTGACCCCATCGACAACTATTAATATCATATGCTCATGCCCATTGCTCAACACTTAGTTGTCCCAGCCACCTTGCAACATGCCCATTTGAATTTGCAAGTGAGGCAAGCATTTCTTCCTCAGTGTCATCCACCATCTGATGTTCATATAAATATCTTAATTAAAATAATATAATATTAGTGCACGAGTCATTTATGCATTCAAATATTATTCAAATTTCAATAAAGATATACCACCATGCTTGAGCCTTGACGCTAACCACTTTGAATGTAATGTGGTGCGGACATTATTGACCAAATGCTGCAAACAATGCATGTGGGCCCAGCCATGTCTAGGTGCACCAACTATAAGCCCGTGATGCCTATCAAAGATTAAAGTTATGTTCTGATTTCCTACAACTCGTTGCTTAAGAAGTTAAAGAAACTAAGACCAAGAAGTATCAGTTTCTTGTTCCAATAGCGCAAATGCAATAGGCAATACTTTGTTATTGCTATCATTGGATAAAGCTATCAATAAGTTTTCTTTGTACTTGCAGTACAAAAAAGTACCATCGACTAGGATAATTGGCTTCAAGTGAGCCAAGGCATTTATGTAGGGCTTATAGGACCAAAATGCCTACACAAACTTCACATGCGGGTGACTATCTTAGTCATTAAGACTTGGGTCGGTCTTCCATTCCACCATAGAACATGGCATATAATATCTAATCATAAAAAAAAATAAATAAATAACAAAGCTACATATAACCATGAAAATTAAAATATCATATAATATCTAAGCATCAAAATTTAACCATACTAATCTAACCATAAAACATAGAAATTTACGTTTTAAAATTTAATCGTACTAAATTAAGCATATCAATCTAACCATAAAGCACAGTAATCTACGTTTTAAAATTTAATCATACTATTTTTTTTATTTTAGATGAGGCATTTATTTTTTAAAAAAAATTGCAATAAGCCGAGTTTCAGTCTGACAATTTTTTTTTAAAAAAAAGTAGAAAACGTTGATGTAACTCAAAAGATAATATGTGGCTAATTTTTTTCCACAATGAAATTTGTGCCTTTTTTTTGGATAGTAGCATCTAACCAAAAGAGTCACTTGAAATGAGGGTTTGATTGTGAGAAATTTCCCTAGGGATGTGGCAAGACAAATAGTAGCTACTCCGAAATTCGGGAGAGACACAAGACAACTTAATTTGGCCATGGACAAAGAATGGAAAGTACATTGCAAAAATCGGGTATCATAAGGGACTAGAGGAAAGTAAGACGAATTTAAACAGTAAAAGCATTTCCATGGAAGAGAGTGATGACATTGGGAAGGAAATCTGGAGGATGTGAAAAGAAGCTCTCCCAACTACCAAAAACCTCAAGAAACAAAAAATATTCCCAAAAGTTCTTGCATGGTGTGCAACAACCATGAGGAAGATATAAGACCTAGTCATTGATAGAATGTTTTGGCTTTTGTGGTGCATATGAGATATGAGGAATATGAAGGCTTCTGAAGGTGTGTCCTTTAACCCCAGAAGAGCTATTGCTAGAGTGAAGGCAACACATGCAGAATAAGAAGAAGGTAGAACGATGTCCAAACCATCAAATAGGGCAGGAGCCAGATGACTGTGGGCGCCTGGCATCTCTCCTTAGCATATGGCTCCAAGGAGAGAACCCGAGTTTGAGTTAGAACTAGGTTCTCTCCCTTGCGGGAGAGTCCTTAGTGCACGCTAAGCGCCCACAGCTCTTGGATGGTTGTAGGCCCACATAGATGGGTAGGGTCTATAGCCATTAAAGGGTTATGGGAGCCTGGTGTCTCTTCTTGGCTACAATGCTAGGGAGAGAATCTGGGTCTAGTTAACAAAGGTTGTAGGGGGTGGCAAAGGTTGATTGACACTAGTTGAAGCTCAATATTAACGCAGCAGTCAAGGAATGTCTGTGTAGGGGAGAAATAGTAATGGTGGTTAAAGATGAGTCGGGAAGCCTTTGTACTAAGGTATACAAGAAGGATAGCATGTTCTTAATTTAGTCTTCCATTCTGAGACAGTTGGAATTCTAAAAGCACTGAGGCTTGTGAAAAGCTTGGATTTGTCCTAAGTAATTGTGGAATCTGACAATCAGGAAGTGATTAGCATGTTCAATCAAGAGGGTTACTCATGGATGGTTGAAGCAATGAAAACAAAGGAGTTGGACCAATTGGATGATGCCAGCAGTGTCTTGTTCAGGTGGGCAAGAAGGGAGGGGATCCAAGTTGTAGACATAGTAGCTAAGCTGGCTCTCACTCAAAACCTTCTCATTAACTTGGTGTGGAGCGTGCCCATTAAGGTTAGAGTTGCTCTAAAGGAGGACGTGGCCTAAGTAGGCTTGTGCTTTTTCCTTTTGTTTCTCTTTGGTGTGTTACCTTGAGCTTTTTGGTTAACCCTGGACTGAGAGCGAAATAGGCCTATTTTGCATGTACTCCAACCTTCTATGTGTTTGTTGCCTTTCTCAATAATTGACCAAAAAATAATTGAGTTAGATTTGGCCCCAAGCCTATACTTGAATATTTTTGTTTGGATCCAAAGAAAAATTTTGTAAACAATTAACCCAAAAAATCGAAAGCGGAATAGTTTGCAAACGGGCCGAAAAGCAGGTGTTTTTCAGATTAGCAACGGTTTTAACCGTTGCTAATATTTTTAGCAACAAGTAAAACCGTTACTAACATTAAACAACCGTTGCTAAACTAAAAATGTGGTTAATTTTCACAACGTTTTCACCTTTCGCAATGTTTTCATTGTAGCAACGGTTATTTTCATTTTAGCAACAGTTTAAACGTTGCTAAAAGTTTTAGCAATGTTTAAAACCGTTGCTAAAATGAAAAGCACCTACTTTTCTAATACAGAAAAGTAGGAACTCCGGACTCAAATAGTTTAAGCTAAATAGCTCAATCAAAATTTAAAAAAAAAAAACTGAGGTAACCTTGACCCCAAGTTCCAGTCCAAAATTTTTTATTTAGGTCAAGCTGAATATTGGCCTTTTATTAATGCAATCATATAGTCCAAATCTTTTCATCGAACTGTCCAAACTTACATTGACATCTTTTTCATTTAATCTAAATAAAAAATTCATGAAATAAATTTTTTTTATAAAATTATTTTCTCACGAAACAGACGAATTTTACGTAATACAATATAGAAGCGGATTAATCAATTCACCTATTTTCAGAGGAAGGTTTGAACATGTATATAGTTAAAATTTCTATTTGATTAGTCTATTCGAAAGGTATTATATATGTACATGGTATACTCTTTAGTAATATTAATACTTTCAAAATTATCAGAAATAAGCCATTTTCAAAATAATAAAAAACAATGAAGAATATAACCCTTAGGCCAATTTCCGCTCCAAAAATTCGAGATTGATATATTTATTAACTGATGGTTAAACATCTGCTACTAGTTAATGTCACAATTTTATTACATAAATGCCTGACTTTAAGGCCGAAGACATTAAGCTATTGGCACTTCTTACTCTGTCCTGTTTTAATACTTTTGTAGTCTTCCCAAATATATCTCCTTCTTCGTCCTCCTTACTCCAACAAAACACTTAACAAGCTGGCGCAGGCGCTGAGCTATCCCTGAGGTTTTGAGTTTCAAACTCCCAATAAAATAATTATCATCAATCTGCTTATTTGCCAAACGGGCTGCGCAGGGACTCACTGTACAAATGCAAGAGCGTGGAAATTTCATCCTCAAGCTAGCCTATATAAATACTCAACTTCACATCGCACATCTCTATCACTCCAATATCTCCAATCCATACCCATTCGAAACAATATGGCAGAGGTTTTCTCAGCACAAGAAAAGGAGCGCACACCTGCCTGTGGCTGGGCTACTAGAGACTCCTCAGGAATTGTCTCCCCTAATTTTCACTTCACCAAAAGGTGTGTATATATATATATATAGCACATGCATATGACTATACGCTTCTTCCTTCTAACTGCAGTAATATTTTATGCACATGCTTCACTGTACTACCTCGCATTATACAGGGCAAACAGTGATCATGATATCACCATCAAGATTCTATATTGTCGGATTTGCTACGGCGACATTCATTTTGCCAAGAATCAATTGGGCCACAGCAACTATCCCGTGGTCCCCGGGCATTCCTTTCTCTTTACCCTCCACACACACACCCACATATATATATAGAGAGAGCTTGTTGGTCGAATTGGCAAGCGTACCAATCGTACAAGTAATACAGAGTGAGTAGAGTATCGTTCCACTGAGGATTGAGGTACCAAGTACCCGTGAAGCTAAAGTTAAATGCTATCTAGACGAATCGTTAAACAGAAATATGAATCTAACGCTACAGATTAAACTAAACTATATCTAAAACCTAAAACTAAACTACTCCTAATAACAATAACCTAGGATTGATGGGATTGATTTCATTTAATTCTTAATCCGACTAATTCATAGACAAATGAGTCTTTGAGTTGTTAAAGATTGATTCAATCAAATTACAAATCCTTTTGGAGTTGGTTAAGCTCTCAAAGTTGTTTGAACCCAATCCCTTGGAGAAACAAACCTACCTATCCCAAATGATTGTTTAATTCCTTAATCCAATCATTCAAATAGGTGATTAAGTTTAGGAACTCATAAAAACCACATAAATAAGATTATCTATCCCTAGATTAATCCGATTTATGGTGGAAGTTACAATGGGCTAGTTAATACCTAGCTATCCCTAGCATAGATAAAAACCCCAAACTCATAAAAGTGGTGATCAAGCATTTTTAGAGCAATTCAATTCCGTAAAATCCACTCCAACAAAATACGAAATGCAATTGAGAAGAATCATTCAATAACAAAACCTCATAAGATACTAAATTATATCAACCACCAAGCCCATCATTCTTCATAGGTTCCATTATCATCCTCTTACTCTTGCTTTTATTAATTGTACATGCTAGTCTAGGGCACAAATATTTCTAGAAGGATTTTCCCAAACCTCAACTAAGATAAAACCCAATTCTCCATAATTCCTTATGTGAAAATCAAGTTCATTAAATGAGCAAACCCTAATTTGACTATATAAGGCTAATATCTATATTCCTATGACATTAGCAAATCAATCCCCTCTCCTTTAAGGTTCAAGAACTCATACAACTTATTCCTTTGGTCTAGTTTTTACCTCCCTTTCCCAAGTTTGGTAAAAACACCAAATCATCCCAATAAGTGGCCAATTTAAAGGAAAGTATTAAGATTAGAATAAATAAACATGTATTAACCAAGCAATAATTACAAGAGTTTAAGAAATTACATAAAACCTAATCTAAAATCGGGCTCATAACAATCCTTGAGTTACATACTACCTATCACTACATAATACAAGAAAATGCAACATGAAAAGAGAAAAAAAATGAAGAGAAAAGAGAAGAGATGGGGGAAAGAGTACCACTCCCATGAAGGAGGGCCTTCTTCCCCCCTAACCAGCTCAAGTTGTTGCTCCTTTGCTGCCTCCAAGCTCCCCAAAATCTCCCAAGTCCAAAATTAGGGTAAAAATGCTCCAAAATGAGTATTTAAGCTGCTGATTCGTGACTTGGCGCCTGGGCGCCAAGGTTGCAGCTCCAATTAAGTTCAAGGGTTGGGCGCCTGGGCACCACGTCTGGCGCCTGGGCGCCAACTGAGCAGAGAGCCCTTTGAAGTACAAATGCCTGGCGCCTGGGTGCCAGGCCACTGGAATCTCAATCTTCTCTTGCTTTCTCCCCAAAATTGCGCCTACAAAAGAGAATAACTAAAACAAATTAGAAAGGCAAGAAAAGGGGAAATAAAACAAGAAAATACGACCACTATAAAGCACCCGGAGATTGTACGAAAACAAAGATAACAAGTGCAAAAGGAAAGCAAACATGGCTAAAAGAGGATCGAAAATCCCATATATGATGGCATTATTTAGTGACTTTCTAGGACTTATCAGAGCTCCTTCCCTTTCTCTGATTGATTAATGGTAGGATCTCAGGCATGAGATAACAGGGGAAGTGACGAAGGTGGGTCCCAAAGTCACAAAATTCAAAGTTGGCGACATAGCTGGTGTGGGTCCAATCTGGGGTTCGTGTGGCTCTTGCTCTAACTGTAACCGAGGCTGGTAAGTTTATTGTCCCAAATTGATCTTTACTTGTAATTCAATTGATCATGACGGATCTGTAACCTACGGTGGATACTCCGATAAAACACTGGTTGACGAGCATTTTGTTGTCAAAATGCCCAATGGCTTGCCCCTTGATGCTGCAACACCCTTAATATGTGCTGGAATAACTGTGTACAGTCCCATGATCTACCATGGACTGTGTCAACCAGGTCAGCATGTGGTTGCGGTAGGTTTAGGTAGACTCGGCCACGTGGCTGTCAAATTTGCCAAGGCGATGAACATAAAGGTGACAGTGATAAGCACTTCTCCTGGAAAGAAGGAGGAAGCATTGGAAAGGCTTGGTGTAGACGCTTTTATACTCAATAGTGACTAGTAAAAATTGCAGGTAATCACTAATCACACTGAAATTATTGTCATTTTATTTTGTCATGTTGATTTCAAAGGTCGTAAGAAAATCAGAGTGATTGGTACGTATTTGGTTGTAAATGATGGATAGGATGGGAAGGAGACGTTGGACGGAATCATAGACACAGTTAGGCTCTCATTCTCTGCACCCATTAATTGATTTATTGAAGACAGAGGGAACATTGATTTTGGTGGGTGTGGGTACTTCAATAACACCTTGTGAGTTACCAACAATGCCTTTGATGATGGGTAAGTAATTTGGCTCTTATGCCTTTCCCTATTCAACCATTTATTGGAAGATCTCATAAGTTATGGTTCATAAAAATGCAGGGAGGAAGGTAATTGCTGGAAGTGCCGGAGGAGGGATGAAAGAGACCCAAGAGATGATGGAATTCGCAACGAAACATGATATCACAGCCGATGTTGAGGTTATTCCCATGAATTACGTGAACACTGCCTATGATCGACTTGCAAAGAATGACGTTAAACATCGATTTGTCATCGATGTCGCCAACACACTCAAAGACTCCTGTTAATTAGAAATTCACAATTGGAAGCTTCATATCCAAGAATAATGTTAATTTTTTTTGTTCGTTTCTTTTTCATTATTTTTTTTTTGTATTTCAGTTAATCAATAATTTCTCCTAGTCTTTTATCGTGATGTAAGTTATCAGTCAACATAAAGAAAGGCTTCCTCCCAATTTGCTACATTAACAGGCGATTAGGCCATTCTGGGGCTAAATTTCGGAAAACATGCAAAATGGTTGAACTTTTCATCCCTTGCATTGTGTTACTTCTGTAAGAGTGTGTGTGCGCGTGCGTGCGTGTGTGTATTTCTTTTCAAATTATAATTGTAATTATTTTTAGGCCAAAGAATAGAAGGAATGCTAGGCCCAACTGATCTGATATTAACTAAAATGTATGGGCCTTAGGCAGAGAATCCGAATATGTAGGGGAAGCTGGGCTTTTCCCACATATGACCCATTATACATCTCATCTCTTCCATATGCCTGACATCATGCATTTATGACCAAAAATAAATAAATAAAAAGATATCTACATGCATTATCTAATCTACATTAATTATAATATAAGCAAAAGTACATATCTATACACTCAACTTTCTCTTAAGTTTCAATTATAATTCATAATTTTATTTTGTATTAATTATTTTTTATATTTTTTAATTAATTATGTTCTTAAGTCCAACGTCATCCAAATTATAAATGTTTGATGTTAAATATGACTATTCAAATTTATTCAAATATGTCTCTCATGTTTATTGTAAGTGTAAAAATTGTCCCTTAATTATGTTTGAAGTTTCACATTTGTCCATGGTACTTCTTTAAAGTTTTAAATATGCCTCCCATGTCTATAAATGTAAATAGCTATATTAATATTTGTCATTAACAATTTGGATGATCTTAAATTTAAAGGCATAATTAAAATTAATTAAAAAATATGAGATATAATTTATACAAAATAAAATTCTAGATTGTAATTGAAACTTAAGTCAAAGTTAAAATTTTTTTGTCAAATAATATAATATAATGACACCAATGTACATTATTGATGGAAAAAAGATATTATAATTACATTAAGTATGATGATTGATGAGGTTGGGAATCTATTCCCAATATTAGGAGGAATTAGAATGAATCTTAATGCTGAAAATTTTTAGCCGGCGAAATATGAAAAGGAAAGAAAGTGTATATATAAATTGAAAAGTCGAGCTTACGTGCTTATTAGAGTTTAAACAAGATTAAACTTTTGAATATAAAAGTGATATGAAATTTTTTGAGTAAATTAATGATTTAATTTTAAAATATTAGTTTGAGTAAATTAATGATTTATTTTATTTTTTTGGACAAATTAATGATTCTGTTTTGAGTGGCCCATTTCCTTGCTCGACATGAGTGTAAGCCCACGGTTCAATTTTTAACCTCTCATCTTCTTGGCCCTTCATTGTATTTGGCCATGCTGATTATTAACAATCTCTATTTATGGTATAATCTCTTCCAAAAAAAAAATTAAAGTAAAACTTTTTAATTTAGTTGCTTAACCATTTTTTTCACAATCAAATTCCTCTTTGAATTTTAGCAAAGCCATGGTCACTTAACAGATAAATTGACATGGCATAAACAGGGCTCATGTAACCATTAACTGATGATCTGAACCTGGCCAAATCATTCTCCCTTAAGTGGCATTAATTGATTTGCCTAATTTATCATAGTCCACTTGGTCCAATTAACAATATAGAAATCAAGCACATCTATATGGTATTGGAGGAAAATAATTGAAGGACCAAATTGAAAAAAGTTTATCTTTGAGAATGACCAAAGGGAAGTAATATTTTTTAAAAAAACTAAATCATCAACTTATTCCAAAAATTTAAAAATAAATAAATGATGAGGCTATTTTAAAAAGACTAAAATAATATTTAACCTAATTATTTCCAATTGACCCCATCATATCAAATGACTCTTTAACATAATACTAGCTATTAGGAAAATAAGTTATTACTTTGCTCATTGTTTTAGGATGCCATGGAAGAAGTTCAGCGTTGGGACAGTTTGTTACAGACAAATGGGAGTTGGTTTTGATGGGAGCAGCAGTTTGAGCTGCTGAGTTACCCATGTGTGTGAGTGGTGCTTCTGATGTTCTATTAGTTTCTTCTGTTAAAGAGTACTTGATGAATCATGATAGTGGGAGTGCAGGAGAAGGGATGAAAGAGACCCAACAGATTATCATAATATCACATGTGGAGGTTATTAATTCCCATGGTTTATGTGAACACTGCTATACGATGACTTGTGAACAATTTTATGTTAAGTACCTATCTATCATGCATATGTGGGGCACACGCTGACCTTTCAAACTTGAGTAAATATACAAATTACCTTTTTTAAAAAAAAATTAATTTTTAAAATTTAAATATTAAATAAGTTAGTTCTTATAAAGTATAAATCTAGTACAATTAAGTCTTGTTATAAAATTAAATTGTATATTTACTTGTCTTTAAATAGTTAATTCAATAATAGTGAATGTATTACAACTTTATAACATTTAATGATTAAATCATATAAAATTAAAATTTCAATAACAAAATAATCAATCTATTGGTCTCTTTGACTCTAAATTATTAATGTAGTCTTTAAAATTTGAGGCATATCAGAGTGACTTTAATTTTGTGCTTGTTTCCGCTTAGAAAATTGTATTAATGTCTGCATATTAGGAGAGTCTTTTTATATTATATATTTATGCTTTTTTTTTTTTGAGAAGTGTTTAATACATTTTTCTCATAAATGCTTCGCGTACTTTCATCTTTTAAAGCATGTTTTTAAGTCTTTCACCGGTTGCCTCAGCTTTTGGACAAAATTTGGGGGTCAGCTTAAAATTTAATATTTGAAATATCTTATGAGATTTAGGCGTTATTTGTTTATCTTAAATAACCATCTGAATTTGATTCATTTCAGACAATTATAAGTACGTTTGAATTTTTTAATTTTTTTAATATTTAATAAATTTGAATACATCTTAATAAATTAAATTTTGTGACAATTCTTAATAGTTAATATCATTCAAATGTATTATTATTTAAGGTAAAAATATACTTTACTCTCATAAACTTTGTCTTATGTGTACTTTATTTTCCTAAACTTTAAAACTTAATTAATAACTCCTTCAAACTTTATAATCTATGCAAAACAACCCTTTCATTAAATATTTTGTTAATTAAACTAACAATCAATCCTTGTTTTTAAATTTTTTATTCAATATATAATTCTATTTTTTAATTTAGATTTCATTAATTTTTTTTCATAACATATGTTTAATTAATAATTTATTTAAATATTATTTTTTTACTAATAAACAATTTTTATATGCTCAGATGTTAAAAAAAACAGTCTTAATCATTCAGAATTCAAATTCAAAGATAATATCTAAATATTCAAATAATGTGTATTTAGACTCAAGCACCTTAATTTATATATATATATATATATATATATATATATATATATATATATATATATATATATAAAAGACACACGCTCTCTTAAACTCGTTTAACAAAAAAAAATTATACTTTTTCATCCCTAGAAAATTGTTAATTTGTTTGATCATTCAAATCCTTTGTGGCAAATTCATAGTAAAATTTCATTTAAAAAACAATTCCATGTATTTCATGTCAATTAAGATGCATCAAATATAACTTTTATGTTAAAATAAAAAGAACTCTTTCCAATTTAAAGAGTTGTGATAATTTATCTCATTAATTTTATAAATTGGCAATAAATTTTTCTTTTTATTTTAATTTTATGCAACATAACCCACCATTTGATTTGTTTATCCAAAATTCTAACGTCCTTGTCAAGATGGACTAAGGCATCTTTTGGATAGTAATAATTTATAGTTTAATAGAGCTTCTCTATTAGTATAGTATTTTTATGTACAAAAAAAATAGTATATAAGTTTAAATAAGTAATTTATTAATCTCAAAAACTATTTTTATTTATTTTATGAAAGTCAATTTTTTAAGCTTCTAAAAAAACTTTGTGCGAAAACTCAAATTCATATGACTAGAAAATTGTTTTACACCTTTATAAGATAAGTATATCCTTAATCATAATTTGAAATTCTATGAAAACTAAATCCTTCACCTCCATTTTTCCTCAATCATAGTTTAAAAACTTTTCTTTAAGTATGTATCCAAACACTAAATAATTTAATTAATTTAAAATGAACTTATAATATAAAAATTTTTCATATAAAATCTATTTCTTCAAGCATTTAAATGAGTTATTTATCTAAACGAGACTTAAGTTAGACAAGTAAAGTTAAAATTTTTGACCAAGAAAGTCCATAAAAATTATAATACACAAAATTAAAGTTAAAGATAATTTAGTATTAACTTTTTGAGTTAATATTAACTTTTTGAGTTGTGAGAAGAAATTACGTAATCGCTTAAACTGAGATGAATTGTTTGTATTATAGTCTTAAATTTTTTAAAACTTTAAAGTTTTGTATTGAAAAGAAAAAGGATTTAAATCCTGAAATACAGAGTTACATATAGATTTGGTGGGAAGAGTTGTTTTAGCAAATCAAGAGCCTAAGGGAAGGGAAGCAAGGTGGTGAGCCGTACTGTTGGAGAAGTGAGACAGTGCTTCAGTTTCAGCTTCAGCTTCAGCAGAGATTGCTGAATGCTGATGCACATGCACTCCCACCCCCCCTTCCGCTTGCTACGTAGCTGTCTAACACACTAGACCCATATACGACAAAATACTTCCCGCTAATTCAAATCTTTTTTTATTCTTCATTTTTATAAAGTAAAATCTCCCACATTTTTTAACCATTATTTTTTGACTCATCTCATGTTGCAGTTCCAGACTTGAAAGCGATTGTTCATTTGACTAACCTTCCCACATGGCGCAGGCAACGTATGCTTCTGCACCAGCATGCATTTATTTCCAACCCAAAAATCTTATGGCGGTAATTAATGATAATTTTGACATTATACTTTTTTTTTAAAGCTTGTTGGAATAAATTTATGTAACGCTATATTTGCCTCTCGAAGCATTTATAGTTTGCATTATGTAACCTAATGGAAGTGGGCGCTTTCTGCTGAGTTTGTCCAGTTGTTGGCTTACATCGTCGCCTCCTGCCTGCCTTCATTGCTCTTTCATTCTACGCCTTAAATATATATGTACACTCTCACGCCTCTCTCATCTACCTCTACTGTACCTTCATTTTTCATATTTTAACCTCTATTTTCCGTTCCCATTATAAGATAAAATAATCCCCATTTGAAGCTAAGATAAGACGAACAAAATATAACTATATGTAGGAAATTGGGCCTCTCGCTACATCTCGATGATAGGAAGTTGAACTCAATGTCTAATGAAAGATTTTATTCTCACCTTGTGTTTATATGTGCCTATGTGTCTTTATGTGCACGCGTGGATGTGTGAAAAGCCTATTTACTGTTATGCTTTTATTAAATAATTACGTTATTTGATAATATTTTTAGAAAAAAACTTATATACAATAATTTATATTTTTACTATTAATTAATCAATCAAAATAAAAGAAATATACGATTTTTCAATTAAAATACGAAAAGTGTATGTATGATCTTAAAAATGATTTATTTCTTTTATAACTCTATTGCAATTCGGTTCTTCAAGAAACTTTTTTATGCATATTCTATTTTTAATGGATAACTTCATAACAAAAATATAAAAAAGTAGATATTAGTCTATTCCTATATAAAAGCCTATTTTCTGTTAGGTTTTTGGACTAAATTTCTTTATTTGATAAATGACTTGGTGACAATGAAGGAAATCTAAAGACTGTAAATCATATGACTCAGAGATCTCTAGACCTTATAAGATTAATTTCTTTGTTTTGCTCTATAGGTTAATTTCATCAAATAGTGTGGACCACTTGTTAATTATTGATTGGGTCTAGCTAGGAGAGGTATTACAGAGAGAACACAATATGGTACTAAAGGCTGCGAGTGTGCATTCGCAGTTGTAAGCTCCGTGTATTCATCGCTGTTACAGTTCGAATGCACATTATATTTACGGTGAAAATAATAAAGATAATAGATGACAGAGTAAAATCCACTCATATGATATGACGCCACTAAGTGCACGACTTGTTTAAAGTTGTCATGAATTTTTTTTATTATAAAATTTGTTAATGGAGTTTTTCACTATAACAAAGAAGTCATGAGTGTTTGGAAAATCTTTAAAAAAATATTTTTATCAACAAATGAGTAAAAAAGATATAAATAAAAATGATAGTACAAGTTTAAATGGATAAATTATTTTTAATATTCATTATATTCAATATTATTAAATTTTTAACTTTTATTCAATTAAATTATAAAAAATATTTCATAATAAATATATAATACATTTTAATCAAAACATATATATATATATAAAAATGAATAAGTACATCAAATTAATTCTTTAAAAATTTGTAAACAAAGTTTTTATTATATTAAAGTCTATAATAATTTGTATAATGGAAAAGCGAAAGAAGAAGAAAAGAATACAACTAAAGCATTTGTTTATATTTAATAAGGGGTGTGAATTTAATTCATTGAGATTTTGGACCATTATATATGTCTGTATTTTTTTAATTATGTGTTTAATACCTCTAAATATCTCTTACTAAATCAAATTTTATGAAAATTTGAAAAAGTTTTCAATATAATTATTCTAAATATATGTTTTACTAACATGTATTAATACGTACAAATGTTTAAAAACAAGCAGTCTTAATTATTCAACATCTATATTTAAAAATATTATCTTAATAATTATATATTTATTCATATTCAAACCTCTTAATTTTAAAAAAAAATGGCTAAGTCAACAATAGAGGAGGGATAAATTTATACAAAGGTATATTCGTCTTCTAGAAATAATCTGCTTCTGCCTTAACATTAAAGAAGTTCTAATTTCGTAACAGCAATTATTTTTTTTCAACTATGACTCAGAAGTTTTGGATATCGGTCAAACGCGATAAAAATTAAAATATATATTTTTTCAGGAAAACATTTTGCATAAGAACAAGGTTAATCGCAAAGATCAAATTAAGAAATCTTAAAAACTACAAATATCCAATTAATACAAACTTTCAAATTAGGTAAACTTAATAATTTAGTGAAAAGTCAAACACGTTTTCAATTTCTTTTCGGGGGTTTTCACTAAAATAGCAGATCAAAATCGAAGACTTGTTTCTCTTCTTAGTTCTTGTGGTAGGAAGGTTGGAGAAGAATAGAAGTAGTAGATGATAAAAGTGGTTAGAGACAGAGAGAGAGTACAGCGTAGGTGCTCGTGAGAGCGAGATGTAACGTTCGAGGAAACCTTGTTGTTATGTAATGTATGGTTATGGTTTCTAGTTTGCTCTCACGAGAATCCACCCACCCTCTCACGTGTTCCTCCCTCCCTCCCTCTCTCTCTCTCTCCCTCCGTTGGTCCTGCCTGTTTTCAGCGTATAACCAGTGATTTTACGGCGCCGCACGTTTCTTCTCCACCATTCCACCTTCCTTGGTCGGTGCCTCCATCTCTACCCTCTTATTTCATGCTTCTGTTATGTATCTTACACTCTTTCTTTCTTCTTTTTGTTTTTGTACTTCTAGCTTAATTAATGGTAAAACCCATTATTAGAATTTAATTATAATTAATCTTACGGTTCAGATATTTGGAAAAAAGGGATTGCCTTCTGGGTATGGTGGGCATTGGGCAATATTATTATTCATATTCAGAGACCTGCTCTCACTTCTGCTGCATAACTTGGCAGCGGGCCGTGATGCATGGTAATCTCTAAGTAAATCTCTTTTTCTCTTACACGTTATACTGCCCTAGATCTTCTGCTTCCCATAAAGGTTTTCTATCAACTAAGCTACAACAAGACAAACAATTTGGAAATGGTTCATCATGACCGTTAAAGTCCCTGTTATACATCGGGTATCTTTGCAGTTACAAGCCTCTTCACTACTGTACTTCCTTCTATATTGTCAGACTCAAATATAGATATAAAGGTCAAGATACAGATTGAAATGAAGAAAAAGCCTTTTTATTTATTTATTTATTTATTACAGTAAGAAAGATGTTGGGTCAAATCTCCCAGGCCAATCGCTTCAACAAGGCCTACTTGCATGATTGGCCGTTTAACAACATAATCAGAGTGTATGAGCTCAATAATTTAATCACCTTCCTCTTCTAGCGAACAAAACTTTTCAAAGGATCCCGGGCTGATGGTTCAATATTAGTGAAAAAGTAAAAAGTTTGTGTTATACGGTGATGATAATAAAGAGCACAGTGCCCAAAGGAGACCACCGGTAGTTCACTGCAAATTAACTAAAAGTTAATGATGTGAGATATGTAAGCTAATAGAGGTTTAGGGGAGAATATCACACGTGTGAGTTTTTATTTGGAGTGTAGAGAGCAAGAAGTAAATTAAAGTTGGTATATATAATGCTGTCAAGCTTTGGGTTTAAAAGGGACGTGTCAAGGAAAGAAATAGACAAGCTGTTGGCAGTGACAGAGCACCCAGTGCTGTGTGTACTGCCTGCTGTTCCCTTTACTGACTCGCTTCCCTTTGGTTTGGCCTTACTGCTATCCTCTCTATCATTTCTTCCCCTTCTTCTACTTGTAATGTAGCCTATATTCTATTGCTATTTCTCCTGTAGTCCTTGTACCATACAATCACTTAATTAGGAGAGATTTACATCCATCTATGTAGTTGCCTCCATACAGTGACTTGCTAATAAACAAATGGAGCGTCCGGACTGGACCCAACTTAAAAGAAAATTGGTTGAATTTATTTAGCTATATATGTATATAAAAAATACAAGAGCAAATCATTCTAATATTTTCATCACTGAAAATGCAGCTTGTGGCTAGGAATTTTTCTATTTATGTTCAAACCTAAGTGTCAACATCCACGAATTATTTAACTTAAAAAGGAGAAGAAAAAGAAGAAGGCCTGCATGTGTGACGAAAAAGTTTGTTAAACATGTCCCGAGCTGAGAAAAGAAAGCTGGGTTACTAATTACGTAATCGAAATAAAAATTATTGGTATTTGCAGTTTAGCAGTAGTACATGCATGATGAGAGACTACTTAATTATAATTGTCATTCATCAAACTCCGATACACATCTCCCATCATTATCAACCCATATTAAAAAGGACTCGCTCCCTGTCTAATAGTTTTGTAGTTGTAGTAGTAGTAGTGGATGGATCTCCTTATACTGCCATAACAGTTTTGGATGATCTACTTTTTCTTGTACATCTCTTCTCTCTCTTAGTTTCTTTCTCTCTCTAGTCACCACCTCCGGTATATATAAAACCGACTCCTTTTTCTTTCTCTCTCTGTCCTTCCCACATACTTATTTTCACATACACCTTTCTTTCTTTATTCTGCTAGATCTGAAAAGACCTGTAACCCCACCCCCTTGTATATCATTTTCCCAATCCCCAATCACCCTCTTTGATGAAGATCACAGGCGCCCATCAAGACTGTCTCTTCCTTCATGCATGAAATCATTCAATTCCTGAGTATCTTTGCCTCTGCAAAAGGAAACTGGTATATCAAAGTCTCAAACTTTACCAGTCACCTCCCCTACTAGCCCCTCCTTTTTCCCCTCCCAACGATGTCACCGGAAAATAATCCTCCTTCGAAGCCTGCTGCCGCGAAGGACGACAATAGCCAGGGCTCCGGCGGCCGGAAAACCACATCAGCGAGGCCCCCAGAACAAGGCCTCAAGTGTCCCAGATGTGACTCGCCCAACACCAAATTCTGCTACTACAACAATTACAGCTTGACGCAGCCGAGGCATTTCTGCAAGACGTGTCGGAGGTACTGGACAAAAGGCGGAGCTTTACGCAACGTCCCCATTGGCGGCGGCTGCAGGAAGAACAAGAAGGTGAAGTCCTCGTCGTCGTCAAGGCTCTCCGGTGACTCCAAGGACTCCGGCTTCCCTTCGGAGCTCGGTGGCTTCAAGTTCTTCCACGGCCTTTCCCCTTCCATGGATTTTCACCTTGGTGGGTCCTTGCCTTTCCCTAGACTTCACCACCACCCTCCAGCCATCTATAACCCAATCTCTTCCTTTGGGGATGTTCAAGCAGCCACCTTTGATCCGTCTGGCAGCTCAAATTCTATGATTAATTTCAATTACCCATCAACAGGAGGAGGAGGAGGGTTTAGTGGTGTAATTCAGGGTATGAGCTCTATGAACGTTAACAGTAGCCTCGCTTCTTCAATTGAGTCATTGAGCTCTGTGAACCAGGACCTGCACTGGAAGCTACAGCAACAGAGGTTAGCGATGTTGTTTGGTGGTGATGATAATAACCAGAAAGATGAGGGAGTTTCAGCGGTTAATCTTGAGAACCAGACCCAAAAGCCACAACCCATTTTGTTTCAGAATCTTGAGATCTCAAAGCCTGAGATTTGCCCGGTTGGTGGTAGCTTGAGAAAAGAAGATACACCAACAGAGTGGTTCTTTGGGAATTCTTTTGCTTCAGTGACTCCTACGCCTACTAGCACCAGCAGTGGTGGGAATAATGGCCATGATAATGCAACCAATAACTGGAGTACTGGTGTTCATGCTTGGGGTGATGTGCAGCACCAATATAATGCTTTGCCCTAGCTGAGGTAGAAGCAATTTATAGCCAAATTAATCTCTCTGATAATTATCAAGAATCCCTTTTAGGTATATGTTAATTAGTATATGTAGAATCAATGTAGTGTTGCTCTTTTATGTTGCTTCAAATCAACATATATATGTAACAGGTGGGAACTCATTAGTTTCAGCTAGACTTTATTCAATTGCCTAAATTCTCAATTAATCTCCCATTTCTTGATATAATGTTGGGGCTTTAATTAGTTGTGGTGAAGAGCAACGGAAATGGATGGTTCCCCTCAATCAGCTGACTTTGTATTGTTATAAATGTTATCAAGTCAGTTATCGATGAAATGGGGCCGTTTTGTCTCTATTTGCTCGAGCAATCTCAGGCTTCATGACTTGGAAGGGGCTGGTTGAAAACTTTACCCTTGCCCCTCCAAAAATTCTTTGGGATCTGTGATGGATTTTTGGAGTGTAGTTATTTTGAGATGAGAAGCCTTTTAACGCCATATCTTTGATTTGTTTTATGTTCAGTCGATATCCGGAACTCATACACACTAATGTCCTACTCTCAGCGTGTCCTTCTGTGATCTATCAGAAAACTGAGCTTCAGGCCCTTGAACTTCTGATCAATGCAATGCACAAAACACACCACTGGGCGTAGCTTTCGCTGCTTGGCCTCTTCTTAGCCCTGCACTATAAGGGCCTAGCAGCCCTACGCCCCTACCCTATTCTCTGTCTCTCTCTTTCTATGTTGCTAACTAAGGCTATTCGTAATAATTAGTTGCAGTGTGGTGTGATTTGGTGGTGTCTGAAAAAGTGGTGGTTTGAAAGTGAATTGAATGAAGCACTGTCAACTTTGAATGAGAAAGAGAGAGAGAGATAGAATCTAATTAAAAGTTACTTAGGGTTCGATTTTTTTGTGGCCAAAAAAAAATGTTGTTTTTAGCTTTTAGGGTGTTGGAGAGTGAGCCCTCTCATCCGTGCTAATTTCCCACTGAGCATCGTCTTTCATTGCATTTCTGAAGTATGCACAGAGAGAAAGAGAGAGAGGGAGGGGAAAGCAGGAATCATTGCTTTTCCTCGGTTGGTCGCTTTGGTCATCTTTCTATTATTCCTCACTTTCACTATTTGTAAGAAAATTATAGACCCCACAATCTCGAAATGATTAGCATTAAGCTCCTCCTTTATCCCGCATAACAAACAATTACGTGTGTCCATTTTGCTTTTTTGAGTTTTTCAAAATGACTTCACTGACAATTACTCTTTTTTTTCAATTTTTTTAAAATTATTTTAGTACTTATTATAATTTTATAGATATATATTAACTATATAATTTCTTTAGGAATCAATATTTTATGAAAATGAAAATAAATTAAGTTCTCGATTATTAAAATAATAAAAGAAGGTCCTTAAAAGAGTTCGTGAAAACTGAAATCATCCTTATATAATCAAAATGAAATTTTAATCTTTATGTGTGTGCAGGCAATGCACGAACTATTCCAATTTTTCTCAATTTTGTACAACTTAACTAGCGAAGAATGAGTTTGCATATATAAAGAACAACAGTTCACTAACTAATTGAAAAGGTGTCAATATATTTTACTTAATTTATATTATATTCAACTATTAAATATCAATTTAAATATAAACAAAATTGATGAGAAAACATTATATTAAGTACTATAAAATTTTCATTCATAAAATATTCCATTTTTTAAATTATTTACTTCCAGTAAACTGGTCCATTTCTTCGCTAAGAGTAAAATATACATGCCTCTTGTATATAATTCAGCACGCAGCAGCCATGCCTTACAGCAACATTCCTTTGGTTCATGGTAGAAAAGACCACTTTAGTGGCAAACAATATTTGCCTAATCAAAACAAGCTTTTAGGAGCTCTTTCCTCCTCTTTAAAGCTTATATATAATATATCGTTCTATACTTCTATTCCTCTAAAACCTTTAAACCTTTATATATATATATATTTTTTTTTTCTAAATGTTATATATTAGGCAGCAATTTCTCCTTCTTCCTCTCGTCTTTTCTGTACGTGCAGAAGTCTTTCTTTTCACTTAATATTTTATATGTGTAGATGAAGATATGAAGAAGTAGAGTGACCAAGTATATATCGATCAGACTAGGGATTTGATTTTTATTGTTGGGCATGAGTTTGGAGAAAGAAAGAGAGAAGAGGAGAGGAGGAGGATGAAGTACATGAAGAAGCGTGAGTAACGTGATGGAGATGGAGTTGGAGAGAGAAACGTTGCTTTTTGGCGAGGCGCAGGATGGCGTTAGTGTCAAACTGTCATTTTACAACTTACGAGCTGCAAGAACCTCATGACTCATGTCATTTTGAAAGAAACTCCATTTTATTCCCTGCTTCTCATCATTCCCTCCTTATGCTGCACCCAATCAAACCCCTGGCCCCACCATACTCTCCATCACTTGATACTTCCCCCCACTACCCAACTGCAATCATGTGTCTCACCACTCTCCACTCTCCACTATACATACATATATATATATATATATACATATATATATATATATATATATATATATTTAGGAAGCGGATTCGCTCCAAGCCTTTATTTGGATTAAAATGAAAATAAAATAAAGAAATTTGGGATCAAAATATAATTTTAATATGTGTCTAAATCTGTAATTTTGACAAACTAAAAATTGTAATTTTTCTAAACTAAAAAATGTAATTTTTCGAGACTTTTCATTTTTGGACCATGATGGCTTTTTTTTTTTCATTTACACAGGGACTAAAATGAAAAAAAGTAGCATTCACCGCAAATATACACTCTTTTCAATCAAAAACCAATTCAGAGAATTGTATAAAAGAGAAAGAGATAGAGTTGGGAGAGGGAGCTAGAATGAGAATAAAGAATTGCAGAGAGAAAGAAAGAGCTTGAAGAGAGGAAAAGAGAGAAAAGAAAAGGAGAGAAAAGAAAAGGAGAGAAAAGAAGAAGGAAGAAGAAAAGAGCAAAAGAACCCACGTTGGGAGCTTGAATAGTCTAAAAATAAAGGTGGATCATTTGGAACAAATTACAATTTTTGGTTTGTCAAAATTACATATTTAAGCTTCATATTTTTAAAATTACATTTTGATCCTAAATTTTTTGTTTTGTTTTCATTTCAATCCCAACAGAAGGCTCTGAGCAGGAACGAATCCGCTTCCATATATTTACCAACACCGCAATATTCTAGTTTTCAATTTTCATCATCATCTTTCATTTCATAATATTTTTATTTTTATATGCAGGTCATTTTAATTGAAAAATAGTAATTATTAATCCTAGTTCTTTTATTTAATTATATTATTCATAGTTGACTCTTGATTTATTAGCACTATACTATATTTTTTTACGGGCTAAATGTTAACCAATGCTAATTGGTTCAACTAATTTACAATTGTTTCTTATAAAAGATAGTCTTGAGTTTAAGTGTTAAAAGTAGAAAAAATGAGGATTTTACATTTTTTTTATCTAACTCAACTTAAATTAGTTAAAGTACATTGAGCTTCTATATATTAATAGTTTTAATGAAAAAATATCAAATAAAATTTAATTAGTTGGTTTTATACACGCATGAACACGCGCGCACACATATATATATATATATATATTCAAAACATTAGTTAATTTTTCTTCATCAATCCGTTAGATTTTATTACCGTTCTCTCTCTAATCTAAAATCAACTAACTATAGCCAACATAATGAACATACTCAATTAGATGGGGAATAGGAGAAAATAATTTAATATAACATTCTAAAGATTTGCAAGTCAAGGCTGAGACAGATATTCAAAGTTCCACCCAAAAAAAAGATTCACCTTCTTATTAATATTCTTAAATTTTTACTACCTTTTATATATGAATCATTGGTTTGCCTTTTAATTGGAAGAGGAGAAAATGATTTAACTTGAGTCATATATTTGGCATAAATGGGAACATTAATAGAAGAGATATTCTCCATCATTGTTATTCTTAATTAGAATTAAATAATTATATGATATTAAGATTAGTTGTTTTTTTTAATTTCAAAAGAATATTCAACATTGCTAAGCACGGAGGAAATTATAAAATTGAGAGATCTCGCGCCTTTGAAGGTAGATTGAAATTATTAAGGCCACAAAATTGGGACTTACGGCCATTAGTAGATATATATATATATATATATATATAAAAAAAATTAAAATGACACTGTTATAGAGGGAAGCGGATTCCCTCTTTGAAAATATAAAATATTCATATTCTAACGTAAATCATTGAATGCGTCACATATAATAGTTTATGTTTTTTTTTTGCATATTTTACCTTTTTTAAAAATTTTACTGATTATTCGATTTTGGTCAACGAATATTAAATTAATCAACGTTTAATATAATTTTAAAAATTAAAAAAATAAAAAATAAAAAAATATGAATAATTATATACATATTTAAAAAAATACATAAAAACCTTCAAGAAGGAATTCACTCCCTTTTATCGTGTTGGTGACACGTATGTGATGTGGCACAACAAGTTAACGTGGGCACTTTCCTCACTTTCCTATCTGCAGAGATTTTGTCTTGTGATGTATGGGTGAAGGAAGAGAAGCTTTCTGTCGTCTCTCAAAACATGAGAATAATGCTTTCGTCTCCGTCATTACTTTTGTCTTCTTCCCAGTGGCGAATTCAAAACCCTAACATCATCCACTACTTCCACCATCACCCCCATCATTTCACTTCTTATCCTTTTCTCTACCTGCTTCTTTCATTTACATCTTGTTATCCAAAGGCGCCTCAAACTACATATATGAATGAACTTTTACGTACTCTCTATTCAAATAAATTAATTTCCTCCACACAGTTCTGCATCCCAACGTACATAAATTATTACCTTTTAGGACAAGATATATAATACAACATCATACTTTTTGACACCAAGGAAAATTTCAATGGACAACTTGATTTATATTTGAATAGGCAAAAGCATGTCCTTTTTTATTTTTTATTTTTGGGGGGAACATTTGAAGGGAACAAATATTCTTAGGGAAAGGTTTTCATGGAAACTAGTTAGAAATTCGTTTAAGGAAAAGATTTGAAAATGGGGTTTCGTCATCGTATAGGATTTGCTCACAATTGAGAATCCTTTTTCAAAAAAAAAAAAAAAAACCACCCCCAATTTAGTGTAGTGTACATCGCCATGCCACATAGATCACCACATAGATTGATGTTATATTGGACTGGAAATGACATGCTTTTGTTTTATTACACTCCGCTAAATATTTCATCCATATTCGATTTATACCATTACCACCAATTAAGTTAATGCGAGATGATGTAGAAGGCGAGTAAAATATTTCTTCCAACCCTTGAAGTTCAGGCGCAATTACTTTCTAGATATTGTGGTTAATAAGGATAGCAAAAGGCATCCTCTATCTCCAATCTCCATGCTCCAAATTTATAATTACAATAAAAATAAAATAAAACTACAATTTAATTTATACAATAAAAATAGAATCCAACTAAAATATAATTCAGAAAATTTTAAAATTACAATAAAAAATACAATCCAACTAGAATTTAATTTATAAAAAAATAAAATTACAATAAAAATACAATCCAAATAAAATAAATTCAAAAAATTTTAAAATTACAATAAAAATACAATCCAACTAGAATTTAATTTTGAAAAATATAAAATTAGAATAAAAATATAATCCAACGAAAATTTAATTTGGAAAAATTTTAAATTACAATATTGAAAAGCTCATCATGTTTCTTTGTCAACATAGATGGTCTCTACAAAACCAAAGACAAAAAGTTTATGTCAAAAAATAAAAACATAGAAATTACTACTAACCTCAAGTATCTTAGTCTGGATGTGAGAAATTTTTACTAAATTCTAATGAATCGAGTGATTGTGTGCAATGGTCAATAGACGCCTACACAAAAAAAAAAAAAGAACAGAATTCAATAGAGGCATAATAAGTAGTTTGAAAAAACCTATTTTTATAATGTCAAAGAATCTTAACCATTAATAATTCGATGAAACTCAAATTGACAACATGTGTTTGGGTACTGGAGGTACCAAGCAGGATACTCCAAATTGTGCTTCATTCATCTGCAACATTGAAAATAAAAAAGAAGAATATTGTTAGACATATAGACACATATATGGAAGGATATTTTACTTGTTGTAGACAGAACTACTCTTAAGTCCTTAACAGTTGTAGACCTCTTTTTTCCCTTTCCTTGACCCTCCAAACAACTCTTATTACGTTTCTTAGAACTCTTGTTGGTTCTTTGCTTGAATCTGGTTGGCTGTGGTGTGCAATCTATTGTGGGCACGGTAGTGGCATCAACATGTCTATCCACATGAGGCTCTTACTCTTTTCGCAAGGAATGACGATTGCCTAATCTCTTACTACCTTCGAACAATGCATCTAATTATATAACATAATTACATATTCTTCTTCACTGTTAGAGGCTTCGGCAAATAATCATATTCTTTCTCGACTGAGATGTTTGAATCGTTGTGTGCTCTCTATTCTAGGATATGCTTATATCTTTTTCCCTTAACATCGAGTATCACACTAATTCTTGTTTTTTTAGTCCACTGATGTAAATAATGTACTACTTCAGAAGTAATTTGACATCATTCACATCATACACCTTCAAGGCATGACAACATAAGATATCAACGCTATCAAATATTTGACAACTACATATAACGGTCTTATCTGAAGGGTCAAAAGAAATATTGCAGTCTCACGAATTATATAATAGTACACCAACATATGTTTGTATTTATTGGCCCTCATTTCTTTTCTTGATATATGCATCTACTATGTTATCATATTATTTTTAGAATAATTCAAACATAGTAAATGTATATATTTCATAAAGTTGTTTCAACATGTGTGATCTCTTATTTATCAACCGTGGGATTTCTTCTCTATATTCTTAATCAGACTTCAGTTCATTGTACCGCTTGTCCTCCACAATCCTCTCAAAGTATTTGAAGAACTATACAATATGTACATTTGATCTCATCAACACCTTCAAGTCTACATTAAAACTTCCACTGAGTTGTGTGTTTTGCATTCCAAGGATGAAAGCTTGCCTCATTATATATGCCGCCCATTTTTGCTTAATATTATAAAGCAATGCTAGCCATTGATTATTTTGAAGTCTACGGTCGAATTATAATTTAGTTCATGCCATCTCAAACTATTGTTGATCCAAAATATCATACATGCATTGTGAGATATCATTCAATATGTAGGAGTCACCCCTAAGCAGATAGGACAAGTGCTTTGTGGCATTTTGCATCAAATGCCAAGTGTATAATTCATGCACAGTGTCAGGCATCACCCAATTCAATGCTTTTGTCATTGTTGCATCCTAGTTAGTGAATAGTGTAACAAGCTTTTTTGTCAATTAGCCTCCAAAAATGACTCAAAAAGCCATTTGAAAGAGTTAGCAGTTTCATCATATAATAAGGCCGCTCCAAATACAATTATCCCCTCTGTAACAATTAAACCCACAAAATACAGCGAGCAATCTATTTCCTTTATTAGTGTTGAACGTTGTGTCAAGTAACACCACATCCCCGAAAAAGCTATATTCGATTAGCATTTTTGTTGGTCAACCCAAAAAACATTCGTAATTTGCTCCTCTGAATCCATCTAATAAGCATGAAAATATGATGGATTATCTAACAATTGTTTTTGAAAATAGTCCAACAAAGCACCAACCTCCCTATACGCCATATTTCTTTGCCTTCTCAACCTTAAATAATTTTTCACATCAGTGCAAGTGTATCAAAGATTAGATCTTCCCCTTATATGCATACTCATCAAGTCTAAAGAGGCTTTTTGTCGAAGTCCAGAATCCTCTACCAATTTAATGTCATATGAAGCATATGACTAGTTTCTATGGTATAAAGTTCATGATTGTGGTCCTCTATAAATTCATGAATTTTAAATTTACCTTTTTTAAATTTTACTAAATTTTCACCATGCAATTGGTTCTATTCTCTTGGTGAGGATTCTTAGGGTTTATATGTCTCTTGTCCGGCTTTCGAAACCCTTCCTTTAAACATACAAAATTTTGACATATTATGCTATCATGACCCAGAAATCGAACACGTGATATACTCAAGACTTCTAGGGTGTACCTCCTTGGTACTCCATGAATTCCTTGAATTCAATTTACAATCCACACAACATGTATCCCATGCAATTTTATCAATACTTAGACATAAATGAAATTCCCTTTCATTTAAATAAATACTTATAGTATTTGGTTAATTTCCCAATTAACACAATTTGGAGAAAATATTCAAGTCAAGACATAAGATAAATTACAACTGGAAGATTATAATTTCCTAACTACGACCGAGCTAGGAGGCTTACAGGACTACAGAGTATTCCTAGGCATATAGCCTAAAATTTGTTCCAAGAACCCATCAACAAAAACAAAGGTTTCCTCCACGAACCAAATTCCTCAAGTAGGTAATCCTCCTCCTCGACCACTGAATCTGAAAATGGTAACCACAGAAGGTGTGAGTTCATCAAAACCTAGTGAGCAAAACACTGTGCAATAAATAAATAAAGTAGCATTAGTAAAAGTACCAAAACTCACATTCACAATCGGAAATAAATTCCCAAGCATGTGCAAGCATAAATAGAAAACACACTGAGTATAATATGCAATAATGGCATGATTTTACTCCCGTGAGTCTACATTCTCACGAATACCTTATTGAGGCCAAATCACGAGTCTCACTCTCCCAAGTTATCATTACTTAATAAGTTAATGCTAAGGGTCTACATTCCCCTGACTTAGTTCCACGAGGTTTATCTGCACGGATACACCCATCCACGGATTTACTAATCGGTTCCCTCTTTTGTGTAGGTCTATATTCCTACTCTAATTCTTTCATCTCATGCAATTGTATACACAATATCACACAACACAATACAATTGTTCCCAACAATGATCTCAGATACATTTACAGTCCACAATCTAATTAACACCATTAACTAGAGAATTCAATTTATTTCCATACATAAGGTAGGATGAATTTATATTGTACTTGTATTATAAAACCAATTTAGCAAATTCACCTACTCACCTCGATGTCGAAAGGATTTATAGTGGAAGAAAACAAAGAAGCAAAGCTCGGGAACCTCCGAAAGCAACCTAGAGATCAACCTCGAAATTATTTAACAACGTAGAAATTCCTTCTTCATGCTCAACCTAGGGCACCTGGGAGCCCCAAAATTTACACCAAGAGGCCGAGGCCTCTGCCCACTTGGCACTTGGGTGCCAAGCACCAAAGGCTACTGCCTTAAGGGCGCCTGGACGCCAGCCATGGTGCTAGGTGCCCAGGCTTGGAGGTTCACCTTCTTTCGGCCAAAACAGGCGCCTGGGGAGCCAAGCATGGTTCTTAGGTGCCCTAAGGTTTAATGCTCTCTATACTCTTTGGAAAATTAGTCCTAAGCTCCCAAAATCTTATCCTTCCATCCCTTGCCCCTTTCATTTGCTTCTAACCTCTAACTTGTGGTTAAAAGGGGCTTGTGAGAGTGTCAAAACTTCCCTTAAATTTGAGAGTAGAGTTGAGTTCATGAACATCTCAAATCCTTCCAAAATCCTTTTTAATAAACCTTACCAAGAATGGATTCATGAACCCAACCCTCCTTTCTCAATAGTTTCCTCCAACACTCTCAGCAAGAAAAACAAAAGAAAGGGGCAAGAAAATATAGTTTCCAACACCAACCAACAAAATCCCAAATTTCTACTCTAGGGCATAAAAATCCAAAAATAGAGGAAGAAAAGGAAATGAGAGCTTACCTCCTTACTTCTTGGACTTTGGTGACTGAGAATGTGGTCAGAAAAAAGTGATGACCGAAGGAATGGTAGAAGGGTTTAGAGAAGCTTGGATGGGTGGTTGGAAGAGTTCTTCTACCTCTTGCCTAAGTGTGGTCAACTTGAATGGGAAATTAAAAGAGAAAGAAAGAGATGGAAGTCTAAAGGAGGCAAGTGGGCTTTGGGTGACCCATAGGGTATCCATCCATCCCAAGTAGACTATCACCAAGCCCAAGGATCCAAACCCAATTTCTCATAAACAAAGCTCATAATTCAAATGAATCCCTATTTCAGCATTACCACAATTCCACAAAATTACCACACAGTATAAAACATAACATTCTAGCCAGTATGCACAATTTTCATAATTAAAAACTAAAACATAATAATTAAATTATAAAAATTAAATAATGCAAGAAATATCATAATATCTCCAAACACGTGACCCCGAATTTAGCGAGTATTGCATATGCTTCCATCCTTCTTGCTCCTAGTATGCCATTCTTTCCTCACTCTAAATCCAGTTCGTCCACCATATACCCTCCAAAAATCCCATGCTTCAATCTAAACTATCAAATCTCATCCCAACTTTAGGCTTCAGGGTGGCCTCCATTGAAGTCCTCAACTACATTATGGAAATAAATAAAAGACAACATAAACAAATTTCAATGGCCTCTAAAAATGACATTTAGCAATTAACAATTAACAATCACCTCTTCATCACTAAAAGATTAAAGAACACAAATCTTTTGAAACTAAAACAAATTATTATAACAAATTTTCAAAACACAAATCCTCTTAAAATAAAACAAATTATCAAAACAAATTTTCAATTATCAGTTTTCAATTATTTTTAGAACAAAAATCCTTTTAAACTAAAACAAATTATTAGCACAAATTTTCAATTTTCAGTTTTCAGTTATTTTCATTGCTTATTTTCACCATGAATTTGGGATTTGACAAAACTGAAGGAAGCGGATTACCCAATCATGAAGGAAGACCATGATGCAGGGGCCGCCTCTCTCTCTTTTTCTCTAGGCTACAATAGAAGGATGTCGGTAGGAGGAAGGTGGTGATTGCTAGTGGATCACGAAGATGGAGATTGTGTGATAAGGACATCGATGTAGGGGGTATGGAAGACATGATACCACAATGCACAATGCAGGGGCTTCTCTCTCTCTCTCTCTCTCTCTAGGCCTTGCAGGGACCTTTCTCTCTCAGCGATCGAAGAAAGACGCCAAGAGGAAGTGTTGAACTACTGATTAGCAGGTCAGATGCCTCCCCTATTCAATAGGTCACAAAATAGAGACTGTGTGAGGCTGCTCCCCTATCAACAAAAAGAGCATTGGCAGTTAGGTTAGGTCAACCCTAGTGGCCACATGGCGAAATATGGTTGGTTGGTGCCTCAACCAAAAAAAAAAGTTAAATTGTGCATTGTAGTATGGGAGAGATTCGGGTTGTCTGATCTGATTACCAATAACTTAGATTGGACTGCTTAGGATTAATGATAACATGCAATTTTCCATATATTTTAGCCTATATTCTAGCCCTTTTTGCATCTTGATTTTTCCCAAAACTCTATTTTTATAATGTTTTGAATTATTTTGGGTGAAAGTTAATTATAGATTTATGTGCTTTAACTCCATAATTTTACTCCAAAATGGTTCATTTATGTGTTTTACAGAGTTTAGAGGCATCTGGGCTCGAACCGGACAAGAAACAAAGCAACAGAGAGTAAATCAGAAATGCTGAAAAAAATGGCCTGGCGCCCGGCGCCAGGAAGCCAATGCCCGGTGCCAGGAACAGTGAGTTAGCAGGATGGCGTGGAATTCAGAGGAAAAATTAGGTTAAGCCACCGCCCGGCGCTGGGATCGCAGCGCCCGGCACTGGCGCAGCAGAGAGCCACTATAAATGTGATTTTTAGGTCAGAACAGAAGAGGCTTCGCTCCAAACTTCAGACCCGCGGCTGCTGTAGACAGAGGCGACTTCCAGAGCTTGGTTTGAGGGAAAGGAAGCCTTCCCACTTGGGAATGGCTCTCCTTCTCCCATTTTCTTTCATTTTCTTCCATTTTCCTTCATAGTTTCTTAGATTTCTGCTGTATTTTCTGTTTTCTGTTATGTTCTTCTTCTCTTCCATGTAATTTCTGAGTTTAAAGATTGATGTAGCTTGGTTCTATGATATTTTATTACTGAACAATTTCGATTTTAATGCACTTTCGTTTAATGGAATGGATTTTACCGATTATTCTTCCTCTTGAATGTTTGATGAACCTTCAATGAGTTTGGGATTTTGATGTCTATGCTAGAGTTAGCTAGATATTGAGCTTGACCTTCTAATTTCCACCATAAACTAGATTATCTAGATATAGATAGTTTTATTTATGTGGCTTGAATAATTTTCTTGAGCTTCATAACTTAATTGAATGGTTGATCTAAGATTTTAGTCAATTATTTTGGTTAAGTTAGATTGTAATTTCAAAGTTTTTGGATTCAATCATATTTTAGAAAATTGGCCAACATTGAATGGATTGTAATTTAATTGAATTGTTCTTCAATGATTCAAAGATTAATTTGTCTATGAATTAATCGGATTAGACCAACGAAATCAATCTCATTTTCTTGTGTAGTCGGTCATTTGATGAAATGGAAATTGTACTTTAATTCATTTGGACCAATGAGTATTTTCTTGGCCAAAGTTCTATTTTATTTATTGTCCTATGAAGCTTGTTATTTATACATGCATGCGATTGCTATGTATTTGTAATGAGTAGGATAAGAGATAACATGTCATATGCGATTACGGGGCATTGATGTGATTAGGACTTGATCGGATTATATTTGAGTTATAGATTAGTGAAGATCTTCCTAACTATAATTTTAATATAATTCAGTCTTAGAAGACTTTCTGAGAATTTTAGATTGAAGATTACATAATAGAATTAGCCAAGAATATTCAAAGGAAAGGATGATGATGTACAATTCCATAGAATTTGTGACCAGTCCACATCTTTTCTCTGTTTTGTTTTCTATTTAGTTATTTAAATTTCAGTTATTTATATTGTGTTGTTTCAATCATCACCCCCCCTTTTTGTGTAATTTCTGAAATTTACTTCATAAGTCTTAATAGCATTTCACTTAGCCTAATTGAATTTTATTTGATACCTCAATCTCTGTGAGACGATACTCTACTTATCACTTTATTACTTGTTGCGACCTAGTATACTTGCTGGAATATTTTATGTGCTATAAAATATACGTACCAATTAAGCTAGCAATTTTTGTTCAAAAAAAAAAAAGGCAGAACGAATAAGCACTGTTGGATTGAATTCAATTCAATGGTGCTGAATGGACCTGAAGCACCCAAAGGACGCTTGAGGTGATCCGAATCCAATTTGAAGTAACTAAGTAAGTTCATATCAATTTAAGATTTTGGTTTCTATAATTTTAATCTTTAAGGTTTAATTTGAATATTTGATGAATATTTCAATTAAATATTAATCGATGGTTAAACAAAAATAACTTGACAATTGCCCAAAAAAAGATTATAAACTTTTTCTTTTTATCCAATAAAAAAAGATTATATAATAATTTTAGTAATTTTCCAATAGATAAAATATGTTTATTATTTATCTTTAATTTTTTTAGTAAAATAATATAAAGTGTGTCAATTTTTTGATTAAATAATTATTTTTTATTAATTAAATTATTCACTTTTTTATTACAATGATATAATAGGAAATAAATTATATTATTCTTTTACTTAAATTATATATATACCCATTAAAAATTTTTTGAACTTCTTTATTAAAATAATATTAAATTTATTAAATATATACAATTTGTATACTTTTTAATAGTATTTAATGCTTTTTAATTATATTGTCTTAAGGGCACTAATTAGCCAAACTTATTGTATAACATTTAATTGCTAGCTAAAATGGAGTATTTTGGTAGTTGGCACTAGGATTGAGATTGGCTCCTCTTCAAGTGCGAACAAGAGCCTTAGTTCTTAGGGATGGCAACAGGGCGGGGCAGGGGCAAGGAGTGCCTCCCTCGTCCCCGTCCCCGTCCCCGCCCCCGATCCTCGTCGTGGAGTAAAAATTCTTCCCACCCCCATTCCCCGCCTCCCCGCGGGTCCCCATGGGGACCCCGCTGATTATTAAAAAATTTGAATTTGTTTTTTCATCAACAAAAAAATTGCTTTCTTACAAGAATCTTAGCTAGAATGATATTAAGATCAATTATAAAAGCTCTAACCCTAGCTTCGAATTCAAGATCATACTCATCTATTAATCAAATGATGCTATTTCTGAGTTCAATCATTAACTTTTACATCTAAAAAACCCTAATCTTGACTACCTTTAATGTATGAACAGAACAAGGAAAGAGCCAAATCAGGAGAATGAGAAAAATCAAAATTGATGGTTGACAAAAATTGTAGCAAGAAATCAATACATTTTAAAGCGAAATCAGAGAAGAATCAACTACATACTTTCTGGACTGAGGGAAGAAGATATAGGATAAATTAGTGGAAGAATTATACCTGAGAGCACGAACAAAGACGACAACAGCACGACCAGACCAGAGACGGCGAGAGCAACGGCGAAGGCACGAACAGAGATGGCGAGGGTGGCGCTAGCAACGGCAAATCAGAGAAGACGATGGAGATGAAGACATTTAGGCTATGGAAATATTTGCCCTTGTCTAAATGGAAATTTTCGACATCTCATCAAGCAGAGACGATGACGACAGCGGGGGAGCAGAGCAGAGACGATGATGACAGAATGAGGAAGGATGCAAAAGTCAACGACAGCGAGCGATCACGACTGAAGGAGAATGGCGAGAGAGGAAACGGCAAGGTCACCATTGAAGGAGAAGGGCGATAGATCAGAGTCCAAACTTCAGAGATTCAGAATGAAGCATAAATAGCGAATGAAAGGATTTGGGATTAGGGTTCAGGAATTTTAATTTTTTTTATTAAATTAGTTTTAATTGTAAAATATATTAAATAGACTTATTATTATATTATATTATATTATATATATATATATATATATATATATATATATATATATATATATATATATATATTTTATGGGCATTTTAGTAATTTCATGAAATTACTAAAATGCCCTCGAGGATGGGGAGCCCGCGGGGCAGGGAGTGTGATCCCCGTCCCAGTCCCCGTTTAACTTTTGGAGGGTTTTTTTCCCCGCCCCCGTCCCCGTGGGGGAAAAATCCCAGCTCATGGGGCCCCAAATACGGGGATCCCCACTTCCCCATTGCCATCCCTATTAGTTCCAATCTAAGTCATTTGATTCCATTTGATCCAGCAGCCAAGAGCATGTCACGTTGAGGTAATAGAGATATATGTTTTGGATTGTTTCGGCAGGATCTGGCTTCTCTCCAACGTTGGAGAGGAAACATTTTTAACAGTTTACTTGTATTTTTAATATTTTATTGGAGAGGAAAAATTATAGAAAAAGAATATAATATAATAGAATATATAATGCAATTTTGGACAAATATTTTACTTGTATTTTTAAAGTTTTTTGAAATATTGATTTTGAACCAATTCTATTAAAAATGTTTCCTCTGCATGATTTCATTATATGTTCTATTATATTTTACTTCATCCATATAATATTTTAGATATAATGAAATATTTTCTATTATATTCTATTCTTTTTTTGTAATTTTTGATATTTACAAAGATTTCAAATTTTTAACATTAAACTATTAAAAATGTTTCCTCTCCAATGCTGGAGAGGAGCCAGATCCATTTCGGAATTGATGACTATCTTGAGTACTTCTCCAACTAAGTTGAGCCTCCTCATCTTCCTCCACCGACTCCCACCACCAATCACCACTACCTCCACCGCAAAACCCATTTCACCACAACCACAACCAATCCTCTTCTGACACCTTTATTGATTTCTTTTCCATTGACTTAACTACTGAACTGTAATACTCGTTAATTTTGGAATATAATTCGCTTGAGAGTATTTTAGAATTTTACAACGTTACTTTAGTTATTTATTTTGGTCATTTTTAATTTTCATATTTAATTGTTCTCTTTGAATATTATTTATGAAAATTAAGTTAAATGACTGGACTGAATATTTGCACCATGTGGGATATATTCTTAGAATGGTGAAATTCATGGAAAAGTGGTTTAAGAATGGTCAATTAGTCCATTAATTGTAATTTGACTGGATGGGTTTGGATGTTGGGTTATGGATACCCATGGGTATTCAAATAACCCATTAGAAATCTTTAAAATAAAACTTCAATAGTATCCTTTCATTACTCACGCATCTGAAGCAAAGGCTGAAGTGAACAGTAAATTTGTTTTCTCTCATTTCTTCATCCTCTTCTCAAATCTTTTCCTTGATCTTCAGAGTTTTGATTATTTGTTCGGTTCAAAAGCCTTGTAAGGATCAAAGGTAAGCTTTAATCTCATTATTTTCCTTAAGTCTAAGTTTATATGGAAGATTAGAGGAGGTTTTGTTCTTGAAGATTTTGATGATAATTCATGAACCTTAGTTGTTTTAGAGGTTATTTTTGAGTTAGGATTGAGTTATAGTTGGTTAAGAGAGATGAGATTCTGGTTTTGAAACAAGAAATGAAAGGATGAAATTTTCTGGAAAATTTTCTGCAAAACTCGAACCGTTACTGTAGCAAATCGTACTGTAGCGAACTGTCACTGTAGCGAACCGTCACTGTAACGAACCATTACTGTAGCAATCAGAAAATATTGCATATTTTCGTGATTTTGTTTCCTTTCTTATGTTTCCTTGTAATATATTTTACTAGGAAATTTTCCTACACAAATTCTAGTGTGGAACAAGGTAAACTTGGACAAATATCAAGGTAAGTGAATAACTTTGCTAAGCTAGTTTGATATTACTAGTCAAAGTACAATATAAGTCTCATTTATAATATTATTTGGATATTAAGCAATCAATTTTTCATATGGCAGTATATGATGATCGGTATATTTTTTTTACAGAAATTCAAAGGAATAAGAGTATGTAGAAATTATTTTATTTCATGGCAATTGTACTATGTGATAAATTCTCACTATCTTATTAATGAGTAAAGATCTACAGGATCTAATACATGAGTTTAAAAGGGTTAAAGTCTCATACTACTCAATGCATAACGATGAAAAACTATACACGAGTTTGAAAGGGTTAGAGTCCCATACTACTCGGTGTAAATAGATGAAATTATAAATACGAGTTTGAAAGGGTTAGAGTCCCATACTACTCGGTGTATATCTATGAAATTATATTCACGAGTTTGAAAGGGTTAGAGTCTCATACTACTCAATATATAAAACAATTAATTATATGAGTAAATGTGGTATTTGTACTTTTGATATTTTATATAGTACATTTATTTACTTACTGAGTTTTTAAATAAACTCACACTCCCTATGATTATCTTTTCAGATACAGAAAACAAGGAAGAAGAATATCCGATTGAAGATTAGAAGCCCCTTGAAGTTATTCTCTATTTCTGTCTGGTGGGATACCAGTACTTATTAATGTGGATACTAGGAACGCTCTGTACTTTCTATAGGTCTCCTAGGCTTGCGATGAGATAAAAATCTCAGATTATGTATGCATATATTTGTTTATCAGATGAATATAATTCTGTCGTGTGGAATGAATAATAGAGGTTGAATGTAAGACCTCACAGAATATATGTGAATAACTCATTTTTGAGAATTTTATTAAATAAGTAGTTGTGGATATTAAGATTGTCCAGGATTTCGAGATACCACTGAGGTTTTTCTTAAAAATAGTATCTTTCACATGTTAAATTTTTTTTGGGATGTGACATGAACTATACGTCCCTGTAATATGACAAGTTTCATTTTAATCTCTTGATATCAATTTAGTTATAAGTAATTCCATTTCACTTGAGAAAAGATGTTGAAGTTGTGGTGACTCTTATAGATACTCATCAATATGTTTACCATGTGTGTGGAAAAAGAGCTTCTTGCTGCTATAATAGAAGGAAATGAGAGGTTCTTGACATTGTAAGATTTTAGATACTATACAATTACATTAAAATTTTCTCTAAAACTCATTTATCAATGGATCAACCTATATTACCATTATATTAACCATGAAAAACAAGACGAAAAGAAATACCTCTTATAGTGTAGCAACCTCTCCAAGTCAAAGCTAGTATCCAAAGTAGAATACCTCTAATGGTAATCCATACGAAATTACACAAAAAAAAACCTCTTAAGGTAATAGGTTTCTTCTCGTTCTTGTGCTAGCAAGCACAAAAAAACTATGGATAAAACCCTCTTAGTTGAAGGAGAAGATAACAAAAGTGTGTCTAAAATAAATACTCAACAATTGAGAGAGTGGTAGATGGTGTGTGGCTTTCACTATCATATTTAAAGTGATAGATGCAACCACAAACCCTAAAGCCTTGATTTCCTTTAGTATGTGTCATTCCCTTATTGGGCTTCTTAAAGTGACATCTTAAGAAGCCCAATCTCTTTGAGAGAGTGACACCTAAGAAGTTGTTGTTTTAGACTTTTCCTTGCTTAGATAAGAATAGGAACATATTCCTATTCCTTTTATTCTCTTATCTCCTTTTAATTAATTCTCCAATTTATGATCAAATCCTCAAACCCATTTTATGGTCCTAGTGAATTTCTATGCATGTGACTCATTAAGTTTTCGGCTATGTTGACCATTCATAATCAATATTTGATTGTAAATAGATCACGAACGGTATCTAGCAATGCGTCGTGACCCCCAATTAACCGAAAAGTTAGTTGTTTGACTTTAAACCTTTCTGCAGCTAAAACGTGTCTATATAATGTATCCTTTCACTGTCTTATGCCCACTTGGTTCAGAGTATGGCCTATGTGTCAACTCTCACTAGACTTGATTACATCACGTCCAACCTAAGTAGTCAGTTCCTTATCCTGTGGGATCAATCACCATAAGACCATCTTCATAAAAAGTTTACTTTGGCCAAAGACTTCTTAGCGATTATCCCGACAAGTGGCTATGTGTATACTTCCTTCTATCAGGAGTTGTGAATCCTCTGTTGACTACTTAAATATCTTCGAATACTTCACATTGTGTGCAATTACCACCCTAAGAGTGACCCATGGTGGGTAACAAGGAATGGAGTCTAAACATAGGATCCATGTCCAAGATAACTTGAGTTCCTTAAATCTAAGGATACTTGCACTATTAGCTGCTATGAGACCTATTACTGACATTTGAATAGGTATCCATATGATGTCTCATACATGTTATCCAATGTACTTGTTACCATTAACAAGCATCCATGTGTTCACTCATAACATCTCATGTTATAGCTTATGATGACAGTTGTTTGATCAAATCAAGAAGCATAACATGTGTTAGTCTATCCGGATCACTATTGCCCAGTCTCAGGTGATCCTACGACTAGGGATAATTTAGATACATACATAATGACACATAATAGGAATCTCACATTATGATCGTCATCATAATTTCCTTCGTACTATATTTT
This sequence comes from Biancaea sappan, assembly GCA_037074585.1. Taxonomy (NCBI): domain Eukaryota; kingdom Viridiplantae; phylum Streptophyta; class Magnoliopsida; order Fabales; family Fabaceae; genus Biancaea; species Biancaea sappan. The sequence continues at coordinate 25,266,828 of CM073490.1, forward strand.
TTGTCATGAACTTCATTATTTATTTGACGATCTAATCTTAAGTTTATGAATATGAATATAAATAACGAAAAAAAAACCCTTTTGGATTAATTATTGAGTTTCTACATCTGATGCTAAAAATGATTGCCTTTAAAGCACCTTTCTAACAATCTTCCACTTGTACTAAAGCCAATCGCCTTTGTATCTAATACCATAGGCGTATGTGTGTCTCTCTAACTTAGACTGGGGTAGTGGCTTAGTTAGCAGATCAGCTAGATTCCTATCAGTGGGAACTCTCTATATTTTCACATCGTTTCTACCAATGATTTCCCTTATCAAGTGGTAACGTTGGAGTATGTGTTTAGATTTCTGATGAGACCATGACTCCTCCATTGTTGTCGTAATAGACTGGTACTAAATCAACAATGCTGGGAACTACTCCTAGTTCAGTGATGAACTTCTTAATTCAAATCGCTTCTTTACTGCCTTAGAAGTTGTAATGTACTCTGCTTCGATGGAAAAATCTGCAATCATTTCTTGCTTGGAACTTTTTCAACTGACTGTACCTCTATTTAATATGAATATGTAACCTAAATGGGATCTTGAATCATCCTTATCAGTTTGAAAGTTGTCATCTATATACCCACTTATCTTGAAATCTCTTTCTCCATATATTAAGAATAAATCATTTCTCCTTCTTAAGTACTTAAGGATATTCTTAACAGTCACCCAATGACCCTCACCACGGTTAGACTGATATCTGCTCACAACACTCAAAGTGTATGATACATGGGGTCTAGTACATAACATAGCATACATGATTGATCCTATGGCTGAAGCGTAAGGGATCAAACTCATGTAAGTTCTTTCATCTTGTGTCTTCGGACACATAGACTTTGAGAGTGTAATCTTATGTGTCATGGGAATAAATCTTCTATTGGACTCTTCCATGCTAAATCTCTTTAGCATCTTATCTATGTATGTAGACTGCAAAAGACCAAGCAACCTCTTAGATCTATCTTGTAATACCTGTTAATTTCGGAATATAATTCGCTTAAGAGTATTTTAGAATTTTACAACGTTACTTTAGTTATTTATTTTGGTCATTTTTAATTTTCATATTTAATTGTTCTCTTTGAATATTATTTATAAAAATTGAGTTAAATGACTGGACTAAATATTTGCACCATGTGGGATATATTCTAAGAATGGTGAAATTCATGGAAAAGTGGTTTAAGAATGGTCAATTAGTCCATTTATTGTAAATTGACTAGATGGGTTTGGATGTTGGGTTATGGATACCCATTGGGTTACCCAACTAACCCACCACATTTTAACTCTCTCTCTCCCTTCTAGCTTCATTTTTTCCCGCATCTTCTTCATTCACTCTCTCACAATTCTCTCAACCTTCAACCTTCCCTCTCAACTCTCCCATAGATTTGGTGTTGTTTTTTGAGAATTGTTCGGTTTAAAAGCTTGGTAGAGATCAAAGGTAAGTTTTAATCTCCTTATTTTCCTTAAATTTCAGTTATGTGGAAGATTGGAGGAAATTTTGGTTCTTGAAAATTTTGATAATAATTCATAGATTTGAGTTGTTTTGGAAGTTTTTGAGTTAAGATTGAGTTAAGTAAGTTAGAAGAGATGAAATTTTGGTTTAGAAACAAGGAATTATAAGATGAAATTTTTGAAAGATTTTCTGCAAAATTCGAAGTACTATAGCAACTGAAAAATCTGGAAAATTTTTTCGAGTTACTGTAGCAATTACTGTAGTGTCGGCAGTCAACGGTACTATAGCAGTCAACGTCACTGTAGCGAACCGTTACTGTAGCAAACCGTACTGTAGCGAACCGTCACTGTAGTGAACCATTACTGTAGTGAACCGTACTGTAGCAAACCGTTACTGTAGCAATCAGAAAATTTTGCATATTTTTGTGATTTTGTTTCCTTTCTTATGTTTCCTTGTAATATATTTTACTAGGAAATTTTCCTACACAAATTCTAGTGTGGAACAAAGTAAATTTGGACAAACATCAAGGTAAGTGAATAACCTTGCTAAGCTAATTTGATATTACTAGTCAAAGTACAATATAAGTCCCATTTACAATATTATTTGGATATTAAGTAATCAATTTTTCATATGAGAGCATATGATGATCGGTACAAATAAGAGTATGTAGAAATTATTTTATTTCATGGCAATTGTACTATGTGATAAATTCTCACTATCTTATTAATAAGTAAAGATCTACGGGATCTAATACATGAGTTTGAAAGGGTTAAAGTCTCATACTACTCAGTGCATAACGATGAAATCCTGTACACGAGTTTGAAAGGGTTAGAGTCTCATACTACTCGGTGTATATCTATGAAACCTATACACGAGTTTGAAAGGGTTAGAGTCCCATACTACTCGGTGTATATCTATGAGATCTTATTCACGAGTTTGAAAGGGTTAGAGTCTCATACTACTCGGTGTATATCTATGAAATCTTATTCATGAGTTTGAAAGGGTTAGAGTCCCATACTACTCGATGTATAAGACAATTAATTATATGAGTAAATGTGGTATTTGTACTTTTGATATTTTATATAGTACAGTTATTTACTTACTGAGTTTTTAAATAAACTCACACTCCCTATGATTATCTTTTTAGATACAGAAAACAAGGAAGAAGAATATCCGTTTGAAGAATAGAAGCCCTTGGAATTATTCTCTCTTTCTGTCTGGTGGGATACCAGTACTTATTAATGTGGATACTATGAACGCTCTGTACTTTCTATAGGTCTCCTAGGCTTGCGATGAGATAGAAACATCAGATTATGTATGTCTATATTTGCTTATCAGATGTATATAATTCTGTAGTGTGGAATGAATGATTAAGGTTGAATGTAAAACCTTACAGAATATATGTAAATAACGTATGTTTGAGAATTTTATCAAATGAGTAGTATCTTTTCACATGTTCAATTTTTGGGATGTGACAATTTGGTATCAGATCCTTATCCCCAATATATAGGTTGTTTCTCCAAGGTCTTTCATAGAGAAATTTTAGAAAGCCAGAACTTCACAGACTGAAGGACAAAAACGTCGTTTCCTATGAATAGTATGTCATCTACATACAACACAAGGAATACGACTGCACTCCCATTAGCCTTCTTATACACATAAGGCTCATCTAGATTTTGTAAGAAATCAAACTTTTTAATTGTCTCATCAAATCGAATGTTCCAACTCATAGATGCTTGCTTTAATCCATAAATAAATCTCTGAAGCTTGCATACTTTGTTGCTATCTTTGAATGTGAATCCTTCAAGTTGTATCATATATACATCATCGGTCAGGTTTCCGTTGAGGAAAGCTATCTTCACATCTATTTTTCATATCTCATAATCATAATGAGCTGCTATGGCCAGGAGTATTCTTATGGATTTAAGCGTTATTGGTGGAAAGGTAATCAACCCCTTATTTTTTACGATATCTCTTTGCAATCAACCTTGCTTTATAGGTTGCAACATTACCTTCCATGTCTATTTTCTTCTTGAAAACCCATTTGCACCTGATGAGCTTAATCGCCTCAGGTGGATTAACCAAAGTACCTACTTGGTTGTTGTACATGGAATCCATTTTGATTTCATGGCGTTGAGACATTTATCAGATTCTGAACTTTTCAGGACTTCTTCGTAGGTCGTAGGTTCCTCATCTTTTATAAGTAGTACATCGTTGGATTCACTTATAAGAAATCTATATCTCTTAGGAGCCCTATGTGCCTTACTAGACTAGACTTACGAAGCATTTGTGCTTGTACAGAAGGCTTAATCGTTACTCTTCTAGAATGAGTGAACAGTTCTAGCTCTTGAGCTGGTAGATGTTTTGTATCTATCGGCTCTTAATTAGGCAGTTGTTCTATGTCTACTTGAGTATCTTGAGCTTCCTCAAGATCAATCATACTCCCACTATTTTTTATTAAAAGAAACTTTTTCTCTGGGAAGATAGCATATCTTGAACAAACATCTTTTGTTCTAAAGTGTGGTAGAATTGATATCCTCTTGTTTCCTTGGTGTATCCCATAAACAAACATTTGTCAGATTTTGCCTCAAGTTTATCTGACATTATCCGCTTCACATAAGTTGGACAACCCCATATCTTTAAGTAAGATAAGATGGGTTTCTTGTTATACCATTTTTCGAATGGAGTAATATCAACTACCTTGGTTGGGATTCCGTTTAGGATGTGAACAGCGGTCTCGAGTGCATAGCCCTAAAAACATTTAGAGAGCTTTGAATGACTCATCATAGACTTAACGATGCCTAACAAGGTTCGTTTTCTCCTTTCAGCCACACCATTATGTTGTGGCATGTAAGGTGGAGTCCACTAGGACAATATCTCATCGTCCCTAAGATAATCCTGAAACTCTTGGTTTAAGTATTCACCACCTCGATCAAATTTTAATGTCTTAATACTTTTACCAAGTTATTTTTCTACTTCATTTCTGAATTCTTGAAACTTCTTAAAGGCCTTAGATGTGTATCTCATTAGATACATATACCCATATCTAAAATAGTCACTGATAAAGGTAATAAAGTAGACATAACCATTCCTAACATGCATTGACATTGGTCTACATACATCGGTATGTATTAGACCCAATAAATCAGTTGCACGTTTACGCTTTCCACTATAAGATAATTTAGTCATCTTGCCCTTTAAGCAAGATATGCATGTGTCATATGATTCATAATCAAATGATCCTAAGTTACCTTCTTTGTGTAACTTACTCATGCATTTCTCACTTATATGACCTAAACAACAATGATATAAATATGAGGTTAATTGATTATCTTATTTTAGGTGTTTAGGATTGCCCTTTTCGATGTTGAAAATTGGGTTAAATGTATTTAATACATAAATCTCATTGCATAATGTACCAATGCCATAAAGAATATCATCTAACAAACAATTATAACTAAATGTTAAATGAAAACCCTTTTTAGTCAAACTCAAAATTGAAACAATGTTTTTAATCAAGGATGGAATGAAATAGCAGTTGTCTAATTCTAAAATTAAACCACTAGGTAAAGGTAATACATAATTTCCTACAGTTAATGGAGTAACTCTTGCTCTATTTCCGACTCGTAGGTCAGCCTCTCCTCTGGTCAATTGTTTTACTATTCTTTAAGTCCTGCATATCAGTACATATGTGTAAGCCACAATGGGTATCTAATACTCAAGTTTTACTAGAAACAATATTTATCTCAATAATGAAAATACCTGAAGTAGTTTCGGCATCGGATACCTTTTTATTTTTTAGGGACTCTAGATAGGTCTTGCAGTTCCTCTTCCAATAGCCCTCTTTGCCATAATAGAAGGAAGTCCCTATAGGTGCAGCTTTCTCTGCCTTCTTGGCCTGCTTTTTCTTGATACCTCCCTTGGCCTTGTGTTGCTTATAAAGCTCGGGTGTCATAGAGGTCAACATGATACATGTTGGTAGCTTATCATCACCTATACGCTTCTTATAGGCCAACACTTGATCTTCATCAGCGTCATCAGCAGGGGGTTCAAGGAGTGCCTCATCAAGAACAGAGGCTATGTGTTCAACCTTGAGAATGATTCTCAAGTTTCTTAGCCAGTCCAAAAAAATTTTCCCTAGTCAACTTATTTGACTCGAGAATAGATCTTAAGTTCATGGTGGATGTTATGATTCTATCAACCTAGATGTAAAAACATGAGTATGTTAAAGTATGTAAATAAATGCATGATATACGATTTTAATATAATGCATTATTACTCCCTCTATTTTATTACAAATGCAAAAGCCCCCACTTTGGATCCGAGAGAACCTGTTGGAAGTTCTTCTAGTTGGCTCTATGTCTAAAACTCACCTTGAATGACCTTGGAGAGAGTCTAACAAGCCATCTTGGATCAAATGGTAGGTATCTCATACCAATTGTATCGTGTATGTAACCATCGAGTAATGCTATCAATTGTTAATGTATGCATTGATCAATGGGCTTGACAACTCTTGACTCATATACATCATATGTTTATAGCCCAACTTAGTCTCTATCCACATTGACCTTGGAGAGAGTCCAACAAATCTATACTTCTAGTTAAAGCCGGCCCATTAATCATAAAATCATATCTCAATGTTTTGAACATGTTCAACTTAAAGCCAGGTTTGGAGAGGGCAACAACCCAAGCTTTAAGAATATTTCTAGTTCGCCCCATATTAATGGAAGACTTTAGCTTTAATATTATTCGAGGATTTTCTTAATTAGTCTCATCATATTTTAAATTAGACATGCATCATATGTGTGATCACATTATGCATATATAGATAGTAAATTATATGGCATGATTATGAATTTATCTATGGTCAACTCTTTGAGCCAAAAGAAATGACTAGGTCAAACTTAGTTATATCCATGATTTTAAATTGAAGACATAGAAATTCTATTTGTACTCTCATATGGCCTTGACTCCGTCTCTACAGTTTCTTTCTTGCATCTCGTTCCTATAATATCCCTATGCAATCTAATTACATTGTTTAATGAAAAACCTCAGGTTACATTTGAGAGGAGTTGGGTGAGAAGAGAAGTACAACAGAAAAATAGAGAGAGGTAGGGTACACAGACCCTATTTACCAAAACTATAATTTAAAAACATGCATAAACAATTCATATTTGGTAAAAGTCCATAACCAGTCATCATGTCATACATACATCCTATCATGTATTGTCTATTAAAATAAATATACAATGGAAGTTGGCAATTAAGGTCTACGTGGCGTTAGAATAATTTCATCACATGAATTATTTTTACTTTTATTTTAATCTCAATTAAAATTGCTTGTTTCCTTGTTTAGAATTAAATGTCCTTTAATTCTAGTTTCTTAATCTTATTAAGTAAAATAAATAAATTTCAATTCAATTCCAAATTGATTTCTTTCCTTATTTAAATTAGGAAAGTAAAAACAAAATTCTAGTTAATTTTTTAAAAAATGTTTCCTAATTTAAAATGAGAAAATAATCGAGATTTAAAATAATTAATTAATTAATTTATTTCTTAAATCATATTAGGAAATCAATCAAGATACAATCTAATCAATTAATTAAATTATTTTCTAAATCATATTAGGAAATCAATCAAGATATAATCTAATCAATTAATTAAATTATTTCCTAAATCATATTAGGAAATCAATCAAGATATAATCTAATCAATCAATTAAATTATTTCCTAATTATATTAGGAAATTAATCTTGATCAAACCAATCAATTTATTTGACTATCAAATTAATTGATCTTATATTGATTAAGAATCATGTTTAATTTATTTCCTAATCAAATTAGGAAAATAATCATATCTTGAATTAATTAATCTATTTACCTTATCTCCTAAATTGTATTAGGAAACTAATCTAAATCTAAATCAATCAAAATTGATTTAACTTAAATTAAATTTGAAATTTTTTTAATTGTTATTTTCAAGCCAAACATCTTCTTGAGAGAGAAAATTGAGATTTATGGATCAAAACAATTTTCTTTTAAGAAACCTTTTTCATGAATACAAAATATTTTCTTCTTTTAAAAAATTCTTGTTTGGCGTCAAAATATGTTTTTCAACAAAAAATTTATAAGAACATCTTATGATCTTTCATACAAAAATTTAAAGAAAAAGAGACAAGCTCCATGCCATCTTCATGTTTCAAAAGCACAAAACCTAAATGTGTCGATTCCTATTATGCTCATACATTCTTCGTTTTAATGTAATGGTAACTATAGGCAGGCTCTGATACAACTGTAGGATTTTAGGTATCATAGAACGCAGCAAAATTTAAAATTTTCTCTAAAACTCATTCATCAATGGATCAACTTATATTACCATTACATTAACCATGAAAAACAAGGTGAAGAAAAATACCTCTTATAGCACAGCAACCTTTCCAAACCAAAGCAAGTATCCAAAGTAGAATACCTCTAATGGTAATTCACTCAAAATTACACAAAAGAAAAACCTCTTAAGGTAACAAGTGTCACGACCCGTTTTCTGGGCACATGACCGGCACAATGATGAATCTCTCATCATTGTAAGCCTTCCGATAAATATATCAAATTTTCTTATCTGAAAATCATAGAGATGATTTGTATGTAATAATATATTATCAATTTAAAATACATTATTATACTGACATACAAGCCAAATGTCGAACCCCTAACCTAGATGTCCTAGACGATTACAGAGCAACATAATCTATAACAAAAGAGGGGTCTACCCGACAACGGGAAGGTCCAAAGTGATCTACTCCTCTAGCAGATATTCTTCGCTGGCAACCTGGTCTGAACAAAAAGGTTGTACAAACAGTGTGAGCTTTTAAACTCAATGAGCGAATCAGCCTCGCGTTAATAAAATTCAAATACATTACCAGTCATGCAAGCATATCCAAAGGCTCATACTCAACCAATAGACAGAAGATAAAAATTTATCCAATTCAACAAACGTTACTAGTACTCGTCAATGGCAATATATCCCAGAGAGCGCACACAGGCCGGCTCACCAATTATGTATATTTCCGCCATGACGCACAACATCATCCTCTTACATACAAGAAGATAAAAATTCATCCAATTCAACAAACGTTACTAGTACTCGTCAATGGCAATATATCCCGGAGAGCGCACACAGGCCGGCTCACTAATTATGTATATTTCCGCTATGACGCACAACCTCATCCTCTTAGCTAGGGCGCCTCACGGATTTATCACCAATCCGGGCTATATCCCTACTGAGGGAATCGTTGTCTCCACACTCATTGGTCAAGACACCCTGTCAACCGGGTTTTCCGCCTTGCCGTGAGAGGGGGTACTGTCCCGCTCAATCACAATCAATAGCATTTCATATCATAATCAGAAGCTCAATATAATATTCATCCATACAACAGGTATAGTATATAATTATATTATAGATTTATAAACCACAAATCAAGATAACAATTAATCTGTTTTTGAAAAGATTCAAACTTCACATCATCATGAAATACTTGTTTCGTCTTATCCATACTTGTGGATTAATTATCTCATTAGATTAGTCATTCTGAATCCAATTTCCTCCTATGAATCTTGGGAGTGTCCTACAACATACTTTTTATCACCAGTAATGCTAAAACTCTATTAAAACGGGGTCGTTCCACTCACCTGGATTCCGTACGAGTATCACTTCTTTAAGTCGTTACGGACAAGAGTACACAGGTGAATTTCAGTGTTCTGCTACGGAGATTTTCATGAAAGATTAGAGAAAATACGTTAGGATTGTTTTCGTATAGATACTGTTCATACGTACGGTTACTGTTCATATATACGGTTACTATTCATACGTACAGTCACTATTCATATGTACAGTTACTATTCATACCAGAAATAGAGAATACAATCTGTAAAAGAGTACACCAGGTAAGTTCCCAGGAAAAAGTGGAGGGTCATACTGGACACACTTAAAAACTAGGTCTTTCCTTAGCCAGAACTTTCCTAGACATGTATTCTTTACAGTTTACATTCTATTTCGGTAATCAGAGAATCAAAATAACATATAAACAGCTAACGACAGTTTTTCTGATGTGGAAGATCAGCCAAGGCCGCAACCACAGAGCATACTTAAGAAAATAACTTTTAAAATTTGAAAGACATAGAAAGGGCATAGTATCCTTACCTAAGCTGAAAAGGAAAGGCCCAAAATCTCAGAGGCCTAGCTTTGGAGTAAGAGATACTTAAGGAGAGAAGAAGAGAAGTTGAAGGTGAGAGTTTAGAAGTGAAATGGAAGGGCCTATTTATAGCAAAAGTCAAGGGTACTATTTGATACTATGCGCTAATAAAATATTCAATTTACTATTCATGAAAATGACATTTCTAATAATGCAGTTACTGTGCACCTCACGCGATGGAAAATTTTTCTGTTATTACTATTGGAAACTTAAAAGGAAAACTATCCTTTCACCTTAAACCTTTAAGTTTCTTTTCAATTCAGTCCTTTCACTTTAGTCCCTAAGGGTATTTTTACACATAAAACGTCATTTTCTCCCACGAACTTCTTTCTAATTTTCTCTTATGACCAAACCACATCTAGTGCTTGACATTTCGATTGTATAAATAAACAGTATCGTATACGTAAATAGTATTATACGAGTGAATAGTACCATATACTGAAATAGTAACAGTAGTTTGTAAACAAATATTTATATTTTATTTTTCTTGGGTATTACATTATCACCCCCTTAAGAGAATTCGGTCCCCCGAATTCAAAACTCATCTCAAGACTGAAATAAATGTGATTACTTCGTCCATATCTCATCCTTTGCATCTCTTTCTTCCAAAACCTCATCACACCCTTGGTGAGATTTATAAGAATATTATACCATTGACTGTGAACTCTAAACCGCATTATCAATAATTTGCATAAGACTTTTTCCTTTTCTAAACAGCAAGTAATCTCTTCCTCATCAGTTTGATCTTCTCCACAACCTTTTGTACCATAAAGTGTCTCATCCTCATAACCTTTACCAAACTCAAACCACCTAATCAGGGACGAACTCTGTCTCTATGTAAAACCTCAAATAGGTGTCTTCTCAACAGTGGCACGTGGTCTTTCCAGTTTATACTGAATATCAGAACACAAGCTACCATACACATAGCTTATAACTTTTACGAATACAAGTATCCTACCCGAAGGCATCATTTTGGCCATAGGCAATATTCTTGCCCGAAGGCGATCATTCTACCTTAAGGCGATACTCTCAGCTGAATGCGTCATATAAAAGGAAAAATCACGTAAAATTATTACATAAATCTCTAGGAAGAACAATCCCAGAAAATGTGTTAAGTAAATAACATACTCCTCATGCATAATTATATATATGGAAATTCCTCTCACCTCAATAACTCATATAGAGTCGTATCCCTTCAATGATTAGGGCAAACCCATAGTTCTCTATGTATAGGTTCATAAAATACTTATTTAGCACTCCTCCATAGCTCAGAAATGCAATGAAATATCATTTTAGTAACTCTTCTCAGTCAAAAGGATATTACCATACTCTGCTTTAGAATTTTCATAATCAAGTACGAAATATAAGTCCAACATTTTCTCATTCCTCAAGTTCTTTCAGTAAAAGGAATCACTTCAACAAAGAAGATCAAAATACTAACTTAAATTTTATTTCTAGTACATAGATAATTTTAATACATGAAGCTTAGACCAAATATAGCTTTAGATACAAACAAAAGAAAGAATAAATTAAGGACGAGGAGGCTTTTGAAATGTAGAAGGTATTCCAGGTCTAGAAGAGGAAGGTGCTTTAGACCTTAAGGAGGAAGCTAATCGTTGCAGCCTAGAAAGGGTTTCTGGAGGAAGCGCCTGAGAAATTTGGCGAAGAGCAGAAGTTACTCCGTTCATACAGTCAATACACCTTGCTTGTTGGTCACGAAAATTTTGAGTTGCAAACATTGAATGTCTATCAACTCGATTAGCTAGTTCTCCGAAACGACGGTTTATCAGTTTCTCTTGGTTTTCAAAGAGACGATTTATTAGTCGCTTCTGGTCCTCTGTCTTGTATTCCAGGCTCTCTATCTTACGCCTCACATTTTCGATCTTACGCTCCAGGAATGCAAGCTTATTTTCTGAGGATGTTGCAGTACTGTCCTCCTCCAACTCTATTACATCCCTCTTTCTCTTCTTAATTTCTGGTGACCTGTCTACAGGTCTCTTCCCTTTGTTATCTCCGAGACTTAGATTTAAATCAAGCTCTACATTGCCAGTCTCAAAATTCAAGTTGAAAGACTTATTATCGGCCATTGCTCTAGGGATCTCAGAAATAACTTCGAATGAGAAAGGAATGGAGATTGAGAAATAGGTATGTAATGAAAGAAGTTCGCTTGGTGTAATGAGTATGGTAACGGGCGTACAAGATTTATAGACAACCCGAAGCCCCTGGAGCTACCACAACCTACACGCCGCTCGCTATAAGGTTTACAGATCACATACGTCGCAATGCCAGCAATTAATGTCGGACATGCAGATAAATAGTAAATGCAATTAACATAAGTCAAAGATTTCCTCAAAAAAAATTTCGGCTAATCTTGACCTTTCTCAAAATTTTGACTAACTACGCTCTTCAGTCTGAGATTTTCTCCCTCTAAACTTATTTTATCCTGTAATCCCATATCACGATGTCCCTCTATGATTAGGTAGCCTCATATTGGCCGTATCTTAGATTCTAATCGGTGTCTTTACTCTAGACTTACACATAATATATATGTAAATATATATATTTTAAAACAAAGTTAACTGCTTACGATCGCATGCCTTAAGCATTATCATGATGTAAGGAAATCACTGCCTTTCATTTGCCCATGAGAGCATTATATGTAAGTATGTGTAACCATGAAGATATATCATCATCTACACATTTCATTCTATCCAAGTCATTTTGATTTCACATCTCTATGAGTATATGTAGGATCATCACATATTCTCCTTGATCGTAGCCTTCACTCATTATGCATGAATAACATACATACATGTAATTACAACATGATTCAATCAGTTATGTATATCATACTCAACTGAAGGCTCTCAAGAACAATACAAAAAAACAGATAAATGCATTTCAGTTTATCATAAAAGCATCCAAGGCAATCTTTAATGGTTATAAAATGCCAACGGGAGAAATGGAAAACCAAGTAAAATCGGCCGCAGATCCACCGAATATTGACTTTCATAGTTTTGGCATTAATGCAATGCGCTATCGGTGTGCACGCCTACCCTAGACTTCTGGCTTTCAGCTTGCAGAAATCCATAGGTTGATCGTGTAGGGATGCGGTGAAGAGATATCTTCTTTGTCTCTTAGTCTAAATTTTTCTCTATAAAAACTTTCTCAGCGTTCTCAGTTACCACACCACAAAGAGTAATAATCTCTGAGCCTACAATCCCCCAATATTCCTCTCGCCTCATACTATTACAAAAATTTCTAAATTTTTCCAAATCATGGCCTCAAGGAAGTACATTGATCTCACAGTAGAGGCTAAGGAAGAAGAACTTGACTTAAACTTAAGTTTATGCAGGGACAAGGGCAAAAGACCTCTCGAGGGACCTCAAGAGAATCAAAAGGAGAAGAAGATGAAGAAGAATGAGGAAGCTGAGGAGATTAGCACAGGTCATAGCTCGGAGGACAAAATCGCCTGTTTAGAGCAGGAGGTGAAAAACCTCAAGAAGATGATAGAAGATCTGGAGAAGTTAACCAAACGCAATAACGCGGCAATGACTTCAAGAATAGATAGGTTCTTCTATTGGTCCACCCAGTGCTTCTGCAATCAACAGCAAAGAAGTGTTGATTGTATGAATGGAATTTACACTACCCTCCGCGACATTGCTATGTCTCTTGCTCCAAGGAATGGTCGAGGGGTAATGATACAATACAACCCTCCTAATCCAAGACCACCTCGCTTTTAGATTACTCATGCATGAGTAAACTTCTCTTTCCTTTTTTTTTTTGCAATGTAATCCTTCAGTGTTTTTTTTTTAATACAAGTGGTTTCTTTTATTGGCTGGTACCCTAAAATAATATAGCTACACAAAATCAATCATGAATTCAGCTTATAAAATCTACCATATAAAAATTTGATCCGACAGCAACGGAATCAAAACAAGTAACAACTTTTCCTTGACTAAGTTCAAAAGTGTAGCCACATTTGTCTAAAACTAAAACTGAGAACATACTTCCTAAGAAGAGATAAGTCTCGGAGGGAAAGAAAATGAAAACATCCTACAGGACCTTCAGTAGAGCCGTCTCTCTATAGTTGTGCCCGGGTTCACAACGATAGAGGAGGTCCTACTAAGGTTACCTTGCTCTGTAATCACTAGGAGACCTAACAACCATTGCTCTGATACCAACTTTGTCACGACCCATTTTCTGGCACATGACCGGCACAATGATGAATCTCTCATCACTGTAAGCCTTCCAATAAATATATCAAATTTTCTTATCTGAAAATCATAGAGATGATTTGCATGTAATAATATATTATCAATTTAAAATACATTATTATACTGACATACAAGCCAAATGTCGAACCCCTGACCTAGATGTCCTAGACGATTACAGAGCAACATAATCTATAACAAAAGAGGGGTCTACCCGACAACGGGAAGGTCCAAAGTGATCTACTCTTCTAGCAGATATTCTTCGCTGGCAACCTGATCTGAACAAAAAGGTTGTACAAACAATGTGAGCTTTTAAACTCAATGAGCGAATCGGCCTCGCGTTAATAAAATTCAAATACATTACCAGTCATGCAAGCATATCCAAAGGCTCATACTCAACCAATAGACAGAAGATAAAAATTCATCCAATTCAACAAACGTTACTAGTACTCGTCAATGGCAATATATCCCAGAGAGCGCACACAGGCCAGCTCACCAATTATGTATATTTCCGCCATGACGCACAACATCATCCTCTTACATACAAGAAGATAAAAATTCATCCAATTCAACAAACGTTACTAGTACTCGTCAATGGCAATATATCCCGGAGAGCGCACACAGGCCGGCTCATCAATTATGTATATTTCCGCCATGACGCACAACCTCATCCTCTTAGCTAGGGCGCCTCACGGATTTATCACCAATCCGTTCTATATCCCTACTGAGGGAATCGTTGTCTCCACACTCATTGGTCAAGACACCCTGTCAACCGGGTTTTCCGCCTTGCCGTGAGAGGGGGTACTGTCCCGCTCAATCACAATCAATAGCATTTCATATCATAATCAGAAGCTCAATATAATATTCATCCATACAACAGGTATAGTATATAATTATATTATAGATTTATAAACCACAAATCAAGATAACAATTAATCTGTTTTTGAAAAGATTCAAACTTCACATCATCATGAAATACTTGTTTCGTTTTATCCATACTTCTGGATTAATTATCTCATTAGATTCGTCATTCTGAATCCAATTTCCCCCTATGAATCTTGGGAGTGTCCTACAACATACTTTTTATCACCAGTAATGCTAAAACTCTATTAAAACGGGGTCGTTCCACTCACCTGGATTCCGTACGAGTATCACTTCTTTAAGTCGTTACGAACAAGAGTACACAGGTGAATTTCAGTGTTCTGCTACGGAGATTTTCATGAAAGATTAGAGAAAATACGTTAGGATTGTTTTCGTATAGATACTGTTCATACGTACGGTTACTGTTCATATATACGGTTACTATTCATACATACAGTCACTATTCATACGTACGGTTACTATTCATACCAGAAATAGAGAATACAATCTGTAAAAGAGTACACCAGGTAAGTTCCCAGGAAAGAGTGGAGGGTCACACTGGACACACTTAAAAACCAGGTCTTTCCTTAGGCAGAACTTTCCTAGACATGTATTTTTCATAGTTTACATTCTATTTCGGTAATCAGAGAATCAAAATAACATATAAACAGCTAAGGACAATTTTTCTGATGTGGAAGATCAGCCAAGGCCGCAACCACAGAGCATACTTAAGAAAATAACTTCTAAAATTTGAAAGACATAGAAAGGGCATAGTATCCTTACCGAAGCTGAAAAGGAAAGGCCCAAAATCTCAGAGGCCTAGCTTTGGAGTAAGAGAAACTTAAGGAGAGAAGAAAAGAAGTTGAAGGTGTGAGTTTAGAAGTGAAATGGAAGGGCCTATTTATAGTAAAAGTCAAGGGTACTATTTGATACTATGCATTAATAAAATATTCAATTTACTATTCATGAAAATGACATTTCTAATAATGCAGTTACTGTGCACCTCACTAGGATGGAAAATTTTTCTGTTATTACTATTGGAAACTTAAAAGGAAAACTATCCTTTCACCTTAAACCTTTAAGTTTCTTTTCAATTCAGTCCTTTCACTTTAGTCCCTGAGGGTATTTTTACACATAAAACGTCATTTTCTCCCACGAACTTCTTTCTAGTTTTCTCTTATGACCAAACCACATCTAGTGCTTGACATTTCGATTGTATAAATGAACAGTATCGTATACGTAAATAGTATTATATGGGTGAATAGTATCGTATACTGAAATAGTAACAGTAGTTTGTAAACAAATATTTATATTTTATTTTTCTTGGGTATTACAACAAGGTTTCTTCTCATTCTTATGCTAGCAAGCACAAAAAAGTTATGGAGAAAACCCTCTTGGTTGAAGGAGAAGAGAACAAGAGTGTTTCTAAAACAAATATTCAACAATTGAGAGAGTGGTAGGTGGCTTGTGGCTCTCACTATCATATTTAATCTGATAGGCACAACCATAAACCCTAAAGCCCTTATTCCCTTTAGTATGTCTTATTCCCTTATTAGGCTTCTTAAAGTGACATCTTAAGAAGCCCAATTTCTTTGAGAGAGTAACGCCTAAGATGTTCTTGTTTTGGGTTTTTCCTTGTTTAAGTAGGAATAGGAACATATTTTTATTCCTTTTATTCTTTTATCTCCTTTTAATTTATTCTCTAATTTAGGATTAAATCCTCAAACCCGTTTTACATTCTTAGTGAATTTCTATGCGTGTGACCCAATAGGTTTCTGGCTATGTTGGCAATTCACAATCAGCATTTGATTGTAAATCGATCATGAGTGATATCTAGCAACATATCGTGACCCCTAATTGACTGGAAGTCAATTGTTTGACTTTAAACCTTTCTGCAGCTAAAACATGTCTATGCAATGTGTCCTTTCACCATCTTATGCCCACTTGGTTCAGAGTATGGCCTATGTGTCAACTCCCACTAGACTTGATTATATCATGTCCAACTCAAGTAGTCAGTTCATTATCTTATGGGATCAATCACTATAAACTATATCACTGAAAACTATCTTCATGACAAGCCTTGTTTGGCCAAAGACTTTTTAGCAATTATCCCAACAAGTGGCTATGGGTATACTTCCTTCTATCAAGAGTGGTGAATCCTCTGTTAACTATTTAAGTATCTTCGAATATCAAGAGTGGTGAATCCTCTGTTGACTACTCAAATATCTTTGAATACTTTACGTTATATCCAATCATTACCTTAAGAGCAACCTATAGTAGGTAAAAAGGAATAAAGTCAAAACACAATATCCATATCCAAGATAACTTGAGTTCTTCAAGTTCAAGGATACTTGCACTGTTAGCTGCTATGAGACCTACCACTGACATTTGAATAGATATCCATGTGATGTCTCATGTAAGTCATCCAATGTACTTGTTACCATTAAAAAGCATTCACATATTCACTCAAAATATCTCATACTTACAATTTATGAGAATAGCTACTTGATCAAATCAAGAAGCATAACTTGTGCTAGTCTATCTGGATCATTGATGTCCAGTCTCAAGTAATCTTACGACTAGGGATAGTTTAGATACATCGATAATTTCACATAATAGGAATCTCACATTATGATCGTCATCATAATTTCTTTCATACTATGTTTTGTGTCATGGACTTCATTATTTATTTTACGATCTAATCTTGAGTTTATGAATATAAATATAAATAACAAAGAAAACCTCTTTGGATTAATCACTGAGTTTGTACATCTAATGCTACAAATGATTGCCTTTAAAGCACCTTTCTAACAGACATAAGATTAGAAAAGGAATGCTCTAAATTTGTATTTTTTAGCAATATTGAGAAAATTAGTGACTATTTATGATGATTTACACGTATGAAATCCATTTATTTATATATAAGGCTTTACTAACTAATCCTACCTGACTTTCAACTAACTAGAAAAGAATACAAGTGACCCCTGTATGCCACACACTAGAAGAAAGGAACCAGCACCATGAGACACGTACCTCGAGAGCCACACACCAAAAGAGAAGAACCACTGCTAAGGCGTTGAAACCACCACCATTGTACGCACAAGATGGAATGGCAGGTCGTCTTCATTGTCAGGAGAGGGATCAGGTGTGCACAGGTGCACCCACATCGCATCTAATAAAATCTTGCAATGGAAAACAGGACCGATTGGACCCAAGACGTTGTGCAACACATGCGGGGTAAGGTACAACACTTGAACTCACACTACAAGGTCCTAGATCTCCGAAGGAAAAAAGAAGGAGTTGGTGATGATGAGGCAGCATGAGTAGCAGAAGAAGCAACACCAACAAGAGCAATGCTATCTTTGCCAGGATGGACATTTCTCAGTCACTAGATCAAATGAAATCTAACTACTAACGCTAGAACTACTGGATGAATCTCAATCCTTTGGAATTTACTCTAACTTGGTTTTCTTCATCAATATTTAGAAAGATTTTTCTTACAACTTGCTCAAAATTTCTCCTATTCTTGTCTAGATTTGATATGGTTTGGCTACTGATTGAATAACCTGTTTGTGTTTTGTTTTTCAAATTTATGGTCAAAATACGAGACTGGCTACATCTACAATATGAGTCATTTGGACTAATTAAGTATGATGATTTAGATCAATTAACACTAACATGGCCACTCAAATAAGTTTTCAGGGAAGCAATGAGAGTTGGGTCCAATGGAAGGAGTTAAACCTTCACAAGGCAATGAACCCAAATTTCAATCTTAATTGGAATAGGTACTCATATTTAGTATCCAATAGTACATTGAACAATATTGCTTTTAATACAATATACTTGTGGAAAATGAAAAAAATGAAAAAAAATTATGGACTAACAGAGGTTATTAGGTCTAGCGCATAGGGCTAGTGCCCTACTAAGTAATGAACCCAAGTTCGAGTCTCCATTGAGAAGAGTGTCTATATTTACAACCCGTTTGGTTTGCAATACAAAGTAGGAATGGAAAGGAAAGAGAATGAAAAAAAAGAAAAGGGAAAGGGAAAAAAGTTGTTTAGTATGCAATGGAAAATATTGGAAAAAAATTGTATTATTGTTTTTTTTAACAAAATAAAAAAGAAATAGGCTAGTAGATTTACTATTTTGCCCTTTAATATAATTTTCTCATTTTACTACAGAAACCTCTAATTCCATCACAATTACTACAAATTTTATTTTAATTTCACCATTTACCCAAAATTTTTTTGTTTATTCACTTAGGTCCCTAGCTAAAATTTTTCTTTTGTCCTTTGCTTGACATAAACTCTTCAATTGCTTCATTGAAGTCCCTAGTTTGAGAATATATTTTGTTCTTTGTTAAAAGCAATCCCTATAAACTTTTCAACTTATTCCATTTGGTCCCTTTTCAATTCATCCCTATCTCTCGTGCATATCTGTCTCGTCTCTCTCCATCGTCTTCCTCTGTGTCACCTCTCTCCAATGCCAACCACCATCAAATCCCTCTATACAATTATAACAAACATGTTTCAGATCCCTCTACACAATTATAACAAATATGTTTCAAATCCCTCATAGTGGCAAAAATGACAGCTTCGAGTTAAACAACAGAAGAAATTTCACCCAATTAACTTTCAACATCAACAACAGAAGAAATTTCAAAATCTGAGTTGACAACAACAACATACCAAAGGCTGGACAAAAGTAGAGCTAGACGAAAACAACAACCCGTAACAAGCCAAATGGAGTAGCACGAATATATCAACGGCAGTCAAGGGCAATGGGGTAAATTCATGCATTTTCCATCCGAGAGAAGTGCTTTTCCATCCATAGTTTTGGGACCCAAACCGGCCCAGAGGGTCGACCTGGGACCTCGCGACCAAAGGTCGGGACTAGTCCAAGTCATGCTTTTCAGACTGGATGCAAGTGACTCGGCCAAGACTTAGTCGATCTGGCCAGGTCTTGGCTGACCCGGAGACTCGAGTCTCTCTCATTTTCTTTAAAAAATATTTTAACTTATTATTTATCATTTTTTTAAAATAGTCTCTTAATTTCTGAAACTGACCCAATTAATTTTCTAACTAACATATTCTCATATGTTTAGATAGGACAAAAAAATTAAATTAAAATTATTTCCTTAAAAAATAAAACTAGACCAGGTCGATAAGTATAAAAGCTTGTTATAACACAATTTTCACAACAAAAGTTTCATGATCTAAGTCATTGAATATGACTGAAAAATTCAAATATGCATTCTTGAGAAAAATTGAAGTTCTGCAACTTAGTCATATTATTATGTTTAGATGATATTATTTATAACTTTATAAATTATTATGAATATTTATGACTTTATGTTTGAATTACTATAGATATTTATGACTTTAAAGTTTGAAATTTGCATATAAGTTATTTATTTTACTTTTTTTAATTTATTTGTAAAGATATATAGGTATATATAATTTTTAATTTATTTTTTCAGATCAGTAATTGACCTGGCGACTCAAAGATTGAACCAGTAACCCGAAAGCTAGCCAGGGTCAATGACCGAGCTGATTTCAAAAATATAAATCTCATGAGAAGGAAGCCTCCATACAGTTAAAAGAGAAAAACAATGCTGTGGTGGAATAGAGACTATCTACTTAGAATGTCATCCAAACGCTCGCTTAGTGTCCAACAGTATCTTAAGTAAAATTACTTTTAGTGAAATATACATGTGTGAAGACCCTTAAAAAAAAATTATAGAGTCCTTTGATTCTTTTTTTTTAATGCATAGTCAACAAAAAAAAATGTAGCATCCGGTCTTCTTCTTCCTCCTTAGACTATCTTTGTGCTCTTTTCTTTGTTGTTCTTATGTAAATATATATATATATATATATATATATATACTCTTTTCTTTGTTGTTCTTATGTAAATATATATATATATATATATATATATATATATATATATATATATATATATATATATCTGATTTTGTTAGGTACTTCTAGCAATCCCAGGTTGACTGTGGGGAAAACTGCCCCAAAATAAATGAGTAATATGGAGCTCAAATTCAGGCCCAAGTGACACTAGCATCAAATTCATCCATGTTTAGCTTTCATACAAATGTCGACATCTCAATAGCTTAAACTTGATCGTTTGTTCAAACTTCAAAATTTATAGTTGAATTTGCTGGGTACAAATTATTATTTCTTTTTTTGGGTCGAAATCAGGTTGATATCATTTTAAAATTTTCAATTTGGGCATGCATAAAGAAAAGTCAGTATTGAGCCTGAGCTCATACTGACTGAACGCGAATCTACTCCTACGACACTGCTTTTTTTTTTAAATCAGAAAGAATTTTTTTTAATTTGTTAGCCAATAAATTAAATTAAATATTATTATAGATCTTAAACTCTAAAGTTAAAATCTTAAATCTAATAAATTAAATTAAATATTATTGTAAAGGTAAGGTTTAGAGTTTACAAAAATATTTAATTTAATTTATTGTAATATATTTAATTAAATATTATGGTTTAAGATTTAGGTTTAATTAAATAAATTAAAATCAATTAAATTAAATATTCTTGTAAGAGTAGGTTTAAGGTTTATAATAATATTTAATTTAATTGATTATAATTTATTTAATTAAATATTATAGTTTAAGGTTTACAGTTTAAGATAATATTTAATTTAGGGTTTAAGCTCAACAATACTATTTAATTTAAGATTTTGGGTGATATTTAATTTAAAGTTTAAGATTTAGTAAAGTTTATATTTTAAAATTTAAAGTGTGCAATAATATTTAATATAATTTATTGGTTCTCAAATTCATTTAAAAAAACAAACGCTTTATGATTTTTTTAAAAAAATAAAGGCAGACACGTGTGGAGATCCGCATCCATATTGATTCTAAACTTTTTATTTGAGTACAAATAGAAATATTTAAATTTTGTTGTTTTGGTCGAAGAAATATATAAGTTTCAAACAACTCAGTTTTTGGTTCCGGGGTGGGCTTTAATCCAACATTTTTTGTCAAAATAGATGGGCCGAAGCCCAAATATCAATAAGACTAAGCAGGGCACCGAAAAAGCAACCAGACCAAAAAAAATAAATAAATGGGGGTTTGCTCTTCTTGACAAGGGAGTCAGCGCTCCGGAACACCCTGAGTCCAAAAATGGATTAAAGCATATATTGAAATGGTTTCCATACTTTTTTTTTTAAAAGCAAAAATATACATATAAAGCAAAAGGAAAGATCATCATAAAAAGCTCCCACTTAACTTGAGATAAATAAGTATCTTCTGGCCCACTTAGCTTTTCAGTTATGGCAAGTGGGAGTTTTCTTCAAAGTGACTAACATTATTTTTCGATACAAACAAACATTTTGAAATATAAAGCCATATACAATGGGTTCTGATTTTGGGAAGTAATTAACATCCAAATTCTTGTGTTGCGGATAGTGTACGCTTCATATATCTTGCAACACTAGACACAGGCAACTCTTTTATCATGCATTCATGCTACTGAATGCAAATACGTATCGATCATGAGAAATATTCGTCAACTTTTATTTAATAATTTGAGTTTTTAAATTGAAATGATCTTTTAACAGATATCATTATTGACCAAGTAGTGATCTTGATCTTATATCTTGTCAACACAAAATATGGTAGACTTATTAATTAAAATAATTTTGACGAGAATCATAAAGATTTGGGTTGAGTTAGAGATAAATGTCTTAGACCTTATTTGAAAGTTTGAACTTATCTAGTTTATCTTATATTATAGGCGCTCATATATGTGTTTAGAAAAACTTATAGAAATAACTTACAGCATGCGTATAAGCTGTTTTTAACTTATTTTCATAAGCTCTGCATAATAGATTATGAAAATAAGTTGAAAACAGCTTATGTAAAGTTTGTCCTTGTAAACTCTTCAATTATAAAAATAACTTATATATAAGCGCTTATTAAATAAGTGTTTATTCTATAAGCATTTAAATAAGTTATTTATCCAAATAGGATCTTAGTCTTATTTTAAAAGCTAAAGTTATAAATATCTGTAATTATTTTCTATCATTGCCCTGGTTTCGTCCGTTTTTGATTGGATAAATTGGTTTATTTTCTTAGAGAGTTGAGACTTCTGAAAAGTCAAACACTGATTAGTGGCAGTATTTGCTGTCATTTCCGAAGTTAATGATATTTTAATTTGTTTAAGTGAAGATGTTTTTGTAAATCTCAACTGCGTTCCGGCACATTTTTTTCAGGCTAATAATTATAAGAAGAACGGTGTCGGGGAGCAATTAGAGACAGAGATTCTATTCCCTGAAAATCATGCTGTGATTTTTGGTACACATATGTATAATTAAGCTCATTGAAGATGATGAAGAAAATGAAACTAAATGCGTTAATGTTTATATGCATGCATTATTAATACTATCCTGGTGTGCTATATAGCCCTTAATAAGTGAATGGAAATCCTAAATCCAACTTTAATAATGTATATATTTTCAAGTCATTTGAAGCTCTCCTCACAATTATAAACCAATCCACTCAAGGTGTAGCAGAGAAACCAAAGAACAAGATTGATGAAAAATTGAAGTCAAAATTGCACATACAGATACATGTATCATTCAGTTCCACGAAATTCTAAAAACACAGACTAAACCGGCATGTATCCACAGAGACCTGTGTGTGTCATGTGTGTATATATATATTTAGAATAATTGTTATATGAAAATTTATTAATTTTTAATTAATCTAATTCGAATTTATTTTAACAATGAGATATAAAATACTTTTAATATTCTTTTCATTCATAACAGTACACATCCGTATATTATGCTAAAAATCATTTGAGCTAATTCAACTATCAATTTATTGGAATAAAATGTTCGGTAATTTAATTAACACATCAAAAGAAAAAGGATGCATGCATACGGGGAATAAATTAAGTACATGTCATTGTAAGAAATTTGATCTTTAAGGTTTGAATACTTGATAAATATTTCAATTAAATATAAATTGATGGTTAAACAAATATAATTATGACAATTCCAAAAAGAAAAGATTATAGGCTTTTACTTTTTCTAATCCAATAAAAATAGATTAAATAGTAATTTTAATAATTTTCAATAGATAAAATATGTTTATTATTTATTTTAATTTTTTATTAAAGTAATATATACTATATCGTTTTTTATTAAATAATTATTTTTTATATTCATTAAATTTTGGTTAATATAATATAATATTAATTTTTTATTAAAACGAAAAAAAAAGTCTATCATTCTTTTACTTAAAATATATATATTAAATACCCATTATAAATTTTTTGAACTTTTCATTAAAATAATATTAAATTTATTGAATAGTACATAATTTGTATACTTTTCAATAGTATTTAATGCTTTTTAATTATATTGTATTAAGAGTACCAATTAGACAGGCTTATTGTATACTACATTCTTTTGAAAACTAGATCAAATTGGTAGGCTGGACCAAAAACTAGTAATCTAGTCACACAGTAATTCAGTTTAATCCAATAAACTAGTTAAAAAAAAAGTAAAATACTAGTAGGATCTATTAAAAACAATTTAATTATTCAACCGGCTTTGGTTTTATTATTTGTTTTTAAAAAATTTCATACATTTTTATTTTTCATATTTTTATGAGTAATAATGTGTTTTTTTTTCACATATGAGTATTATTAATATATTATTTTGTCTTTGGTTTTAAATTTTATTCCACATTTATATATTATTAAGATTAGGTGTTATTATTAAATGTGTACAACTTGCTCAAAATCTCTCCTATTCTTCTCTAGATCTGATGAGGTTGGCTGATGATTGAGTGGTCTGTTTGCATTTTTTTTTTTGAAATGGTAAAAAATACAACATTGGTTGCATATGCAATATGAGTCATTTGGACTAAACTCTTATGATTTAGATATATTCACACTAACATGCCACCTCAAAAATTGTAGCATCCGGTCATCTTCTTCCTCCTTCGACTATCTTGAAATCAACTGCACTATTGTGTTGCAAAGCTTAAGAACATTGCATGAATAGTAAAGAAGAAAAAGCTTATACAGAGAATTTTACTGATAGATGATAAAGATGAGTACAATATGAGGTTATTAATAAAACAAAAAACTTATCTAACAACTCAACCTAAAGGCCCGAAAGCCTACTAGGCAGAAAACTAACTCAAAAAGAAATGGAAATGAGCCTTTCCTGTTGGGCCTGAGAGTGTTGGGTTGAGAGTGTCGAAGAGCTTCAGTGTTGAAACTTGTGAGTTTTCCTTAACTTCAAACCTCTAATCTGCCTTTGTCATCAATTTTGTCTGTCATATCAATTTTAACCCCTTCCTCAAGTTGTGGTTTGGTCTATTGCAGATCATCCAAACACAACTTTCTTAGCAGGTAATGAAATTGAAAACTAGACAACCCTTCTGTAAACACGTCTGCAAGCTGTTCCTTAGAACACATATATTCAGGCGACAAAAAACCACTTTTATAATGCTCTCTAACAAGATGACAATCTATATCTAGATGCTTAGTTTGCTCATGAAACATAGGATTTGTTGTCATGTGTAATGCAGCCTTATTATCACAAAAAAGTTTAACAAGTAAAGGTACAAGAATAGAAAATTCTTCAAGTATATGAGAAACCTATAGCAATTCATAAGTTATAGATGCCAAACTTCTATACTCAACTTCAGCTGAGGATCTACTAACTGTAACTTGCTTTTTTGTTTTCTAAGATATCAAAATTTTCCCTAAGAAAACACAATAACCTGTTAGGGACTATCGTGAATCTTTACAAGTTACCCAATCTGCATCTGGACAAGCTGAGACACTGAAGTCTTGATTAGCTGAAATATATAAACCCTTAGATGGACTCTTCCTTTAAGATATTTAAGTACATATAAAGCAGTATTCCAAAGATCAACACTAGGTTTATGCATAAATTGACTACGTTGCTGTATAGCATAAGTAATATCCGACCTAGTCAAATTCAAATATAACAATCTCCCTACTAACTTACGATACTTTTCAGGTTCATTAAAAGGAACACCATTATAAGTAAGCATTGTACCTTTTGGTAAAGGGGTCTCACTTGGCTTAGTACTAAGTAACATATTTTCTCTAATGAATATATGTTCCTCCACTCTCTCTTGCTATTTCCATCCCTATAAAATACTTAGCAAAATCGAGGTCTTTAATAGAAAAATATTTATGTAAGTAGTCTTTTATTCTTTTTATTTCACCTTCATTGTTTCCAGTGATTAAAACGCCATCCATATATACTAAAAGAGTAACAAACAAATTAGTTTCATATTTAATGAAGAGACAGTGATCATGATAGTTTTGTTTAAAACCATAATTTTCAAGCCTAGCACAAAACTCTTTGTTCCACTGATGAGAAGTCTACTTTAAACCATAAAGAGACCTCTTTAACAAGCAAACATGCCCCTCTTTTGGCTTAGCGTATCCTCCAGGAGGTAACATGCAGACCTTTTCATCTAAATACCCATATAAGAAACCATCATTAATGTCTAATTGACGTATTCCCCACTGTTGTTTGGTAGCAGTGGTGATAATAATCCTAACGTGACAAGTTTAGCAATAGGGGCAAAACTATCCTTAAAATCTACCCCTTCAATCTGATTATATCCTTTAGCTACAACTCTAGCTAGCTTTAAATCTATCTATTGAACCATTTGGTATTATCTTATAGACCCGCTTGGACCCTATGGGCTTTTGGTCACTCGGCATAGGAACTAAATCCCATGTTTGGTTAGATTCTAAAGCTTGAATTTCCTCATTCATGGCTTATGTTTTATAGCCGGTCCCAAGCCCGGAGAAAGGAGGAGGGTTGTGTTAGGCCATCGACAGCCAACGTAAAACTGTGTCGAATCTCTCATGAACATGGATCAACGACAATATTTTGCTAACACTAGGATGTTGCCCGGAAGCAACGCACTATATGGCTCGAGTACAGTGACAAGTGAGCTAGAGCCGCTGCATCGGCACCCGGATGTAGTGTTAAATGAGCAAGGGTCCACTAATACTAGGTCGTTGCCCGTAAGCAACGCGCTGTATGGCTCGAGTACAGTGTCAAATGAGCTAGAGCCACTGCATCATCGATCGATTGTAGTGTCACAAGAGTATGTTCCTGGAAGGTTGAGGGTAAAGAAGCTAGTTGAGGAGAACAAAATCAGGATTGCTACCTGGAATATTGGAACCATGACAGGAAAATCTATGGAGGTTATGGACACTATGAAGAGGAGGAAAATTAACATCTTGTGCCTTCAAGAGACTAAATGGGTTGGAGAAAAGGCTAAGAAATTTGACTGTTCAGGCTTCAAGTTCTGGTACACTGGAAAAGTAAAGACAAAGAATGGTGTAGGTATTATGGTGGACAAGGAATGGACACCGAGTGTGGTGGAGGTAAAAAGGATTGGGGATAGGATTCTATGCTTAAGGATGATTATTGGAAGAGATACTATCCACATCATAAGTGCCTATGCACCACAGGTAGGGACAGATGCATATCTTAAAGAAAAGTTTTGGGAAGATTTGGAGGGATTGGTTAGAAGCATATCTTTAGAAGAGAAGATTTTCATCGGGGGGGACAGTCTATATTGGATTTCTCAATGGCTTATAACTTCAGGGTTGTCAATACCTGCTTCAAGAAGCGAGAGGAACATTTAATCACATACAAGAGTGGAGCTTCAAGGTCACAGATTGACTTCTTTCTGGTAAGGAATCCAGATAGAAAAATCTGTCAAAATTGTAAAGTTATTCCTAGAGAACCCGTGGCAACTCAACATAGGGTTTTGGTCCTTGACGTGGTTATTAAGGGTCGGAAACATAAGCATCGTCAGGTGATGAACCCTAGGATCAAGTGGTGGCAGCTAAAGGGGGAGAATCAACTGACTTTCAAGAGAAGATTGTTGGAGGAAGGATCTTGGGAGGTACGAGAAGATGCTAACACCATGTGGGAAGAGATAGCCAAGAAGGTTAGAAAAGTAGCTAAAGCATTTTTAGGAGAATCAAAAGGTTTTGGACAAAGAGATAAGGAATCGTGGTGGTGGAATAAGGCTGTTCAAGAAAATATCAAATTTAAAAGAGAATGCTTTAAAGCTATCCATCTGTGCAATAACTCGGAAAATTGGGAAAGGTATCGGAAGGCTAAAAAAGAGACAAAAAAAGCAGTAAGTGAAGCACGATCTAAAGCATTTGAAGAGTTTTACAAGGATTTAGGAACGAAAAAAGGGGAACAAAAGATTTACAAGATTGTGAAGGCTAGAGAGAGGAAATCTAGAGATTTGGATCAAGTAAGATGTGTTAAGGATGAAGAAGGAAAAATTCTGGTTACAGACAGAGATATTAAAAATAGATGGCAGGGTTATTTTCATAAGCTCTTTAATGACGGAACGGAGTCGACTTGTGATATGGAAGATTTAACAACCTTGGAGAGAGAACAAAATTTGGCATATTATCGCAGGATCAAGGTGGATGAGGTCAAGAAAGCTCTTAGAAAAATGGATAATGGTAAAGCTGTTGGCCCCGATGGTATTCCTATTGAAGTTTGGAAGTGTTTAGGAGAGGACGGTACTATCTGGCTAACTAAGCTCTTTAATGAGATTTTAAGGACTAAGAAAATGCCTGAAGAATGGAGAAGAAGCACTTTAGTACCTATTTACAAAAATAAAGGAGACATTCAGAACTGCGCAAACTATCGTGGGATAAAGCTTATGAGTCACAATCTAAAATTATGGGAACGAGTGATTGAACGTAGGTTAAGAATCGAGACGAGTATTTCTGAAAATCAATTTGGATTCATGCCAGGACGGTCTACAATGGAAGCTATATATCTTCTAAGGGGGTTGATGGAAAGGTATCGGAGTGAACAAAGAGACCTTCATATAGCATTTATTGACTTGGAAAAAGCCTATAATCGAGTACCAAGAGAGCTGCTGTGGAAAGCCTTAGAACAGAAAGGTGTACGGGTTGCGTATATTAGAGCCATAAAAGATATGTACGAGGGGGCTACGACTAGTGTGAGAACGTCTGGCGGGAAAACTAGAGACTTTCCTATTAAAATTGGCCTCCATCAGGGATCATCCTTAAGCCCTTATTTGTTTGACTTGGTTTTAGATGTTCTGACGAAACACATCCAAGAAGAAATCCCTAAGTGCATGCTTTTTGCAGATGACGTTGTTCTCATAGCAGAGACAAGGGAAGAGATTAATTCTAAACATGAGTTATGGAGAGCTACTTTGGAATCGAAGGGTTTTCGTCTGAGCAGGAGTAAGACCGAATATATGCATTGTAAGTTTAACAAGCGACAAGCTAGGAACGAGCTGGAGGTTAAGCTTGGTGATCAGGTCGTATCACAAGTGTCAAAGTTTAGGTATTTGGGATCAATTATACAAGATGACGGCGAAGTTATTAGAGATGTGGAACATAGGATACAAGCTGGGTGGTTGAAGTGGAGAATAGCATCAGGGGTTATTTGTGATCGGAAAGTACCTGATAAACTCAAAGGAAAGTTTTATCGTACTGCTATAAGACCAGCGATTTTATATGGGAGTGAATGTTGGGCAATGAAAGGACAACAAGAACATAAAATTGGAGTGGCGGAGATGAGGATGTTGCGTTGGATGTGTGGTCATACAAGAAAAGATAGGATCCGTAATGATCATTTACGAGGTAGAGTTGGGGTGGCACCTATTGAGGAAAAAATGGTTGAAAACCGTTTAAGATGGTTTGGGCATGTGCAAAGAAGATCGTTGGAAGCGCCAGTTAGGAGAGTTGAGCAGATGGTTTGGAGCCCTATGAAAAAAGGTCGAGGAAGACCAAAAAAGACATTTAGAGAAATTATTGAACGGAACCTTTTAGTAAATGAGATATCTAAAGAGTTGGTCATTGATAGAGCTCAATGGCGTCGTGCGATCCATGTAGCCGACCCCACTTAGTGGGATAAGGCTTTGTTGTTGTTGTTGTTGTTGTATGGCTTTAACCCACATATTATTCTTATAGGCTTGTGAATAAAATTTTGGTTTAACTTTAGAAGAAACATTAGCAAGAAAAGCACCATAGGAATCAGACAAATAAGGAGATACATAATAAGGATAAGTACAAGGAGTAAAATCAAAGAAGTTTAGATTTTCTAACATAACTGACTCCTTTTTTACGACATTTAAGACAAAGTCATTCATCTAAGCTGGTTTATCCTTTCTTCTACTGTTTACTTTGGGAGAGTTTTCGTTATGACTAGTGTGTGTCCACGTTTTTATAAGACCCTTCATGGTTATTATCCCGTGAAGAATATTTTTAGTTTCTGTTCCTTGAATTACTTCCTTTTCATTAGTAGAGTTATCACTGACATTAATAGGATCAGAAATATTAACAGGCTAAAAAAAATAGCAAGCAAAGTAATATCATCTTCAGAATCAGAATTTATAAAAGGAAATTCATTTTCAATAAAGAATTACATCCCTAGAAACCATATACTATTTACTCTCAAGATCATAGACCTCATAGGCTTTCTAACCTGTAACATATCCTACAAAAATGCATTTGTAGGCTCTAGTCTCAAACTTTTTCTTACAAGGCTTAGTATTGGTAGCATAACATAGATAACCAAAACTTTTCAACATACTATAATTAGGTTCTTTCCCAAACAACATTTCATATGGTGTTTTCTAATTCAGAATAGGAGAAGGGATTCTATTTACGATGTGAACAGTCATAAGAAGAGCAAGACCCCAAAAATTAATAGGTAAATGTGACTAAAAAATAAGAGCTCTAACTATGTCAAGCAAATGCTTATGTTTTCTTTCTACTGCCCCATTCTGTTGGGGTGTATAAGAGCAACTTTTTTAGTGCATAATACTTTTTTTCTTTATTTGTGAACTCAGTCCCATTGTCTATTCTTAGGGTCTTAACACTTTTTTGAAATTGATTATTAATGAAATGTATAAAAATTATTAGAGTGTAAGAAATATTTGTCTTGTTATTAAAAAGAACACCCCATGTTCCCTTACTATAATCATCAATTATAGTAAGCACACAATGTTCATTATTAATAGATGCAATCCTATAAGGTCCCCAAAGGTCTATCTGTAGCAATTCAAAGGACTTACTAGTTTTAATACTACTCCTTCCAAAGGGTAATTTATGTTGTTTAGCCATATGACAAACCTCACAGGCACTTAGAGAATTAAAACTCATATTTGACAAGTAAGGTATACATATAAAAGTGTTAACAAATGTGTGGCCAAACCGTTTATACTAAAGAGCACCAGAGATTTTATTCATATAAAAAATATTAAGTAGTTTCAATATTTTTATATTTCCTACTAATCCCATACAAAGATCTTTCCTTTTGCAAAACATCAATATATCTAGAAATGGTTTTACTGTGAAAAGAATTTTTATCTAAAACATATAGATTGCCAATAACTCTTCCAAACAGCAGTGATTTTGTCAATTAGAAGGTCCTGTAAAAAACAACAATGAGCATAAAACTCAAACTTAACTCTAGATGTAACATAGAGTTTTCTAACAGACAAAATATTGAATTTAAAACTTGGCACAATTAGCACATCAGTAAGAATAACATTGTCATTAAGATGCATGTCTCCTAAGTGTTTGACAAACTTTACATTCCCATCAAGCAAATAAGCACATGTTATAGAATTAACATGTGTTATTCTTATAAAGGAATTTATTTTTGTACCTATATGACTTGAAGAGCCTGTATCGATAATTCATGCATCATGCATAATTTTTTCATGTCTATGTAAAGCATAATTGTAAGAAGTGGATTGGTTATTACCTGCAAAATCCATCAGCTGAGCAAAATTAACTTGTTCACCTTCCAAGTTGAATGTATTTTTCAGGATCTTTGACAATTCTTGTTGTAAGACCTCTACCAGTTGCTATTCCATTTTCTTTTCTGAATTTTGTCTGTGTCTGCTTCAGGCTTTCCCTCAGCAAAATTCACCATGGTTTTCCCTTTTGCCCCTTCTTTCTTATTTTTTAATTCTTTAAACCATTATGGATAGCCATGGATTTTAAACATGTGTCCCATGTGTGTGTATCCATTGGCCTTACAATTCTCATAGTACCTATCCCCTTTATCTTTCTTTTGACTAACTCTATATCCATAAGTGTTTTTCCCATAAGAGTTTTTTTCGCAAGCAGAGCTGCATTTCCAGCCTTATCCCATGAAAGAATATTAACATCTCTCTGTTTCTCTATACTAAGAATCATAGATAGGCTTTATTTATAGAAGGTTTAGGGTCATAACAAGAATTTGGCTCCTAATATGGTTATATTCATCTCTCAAACCCATCAAGAATTGAATTAGCCTATGGAATTCACTAGAATCAATGATCCTTTTTTCCTAATTCACAATTACAATTTGAACATGTACATGTAGGATCCAAAACCATTATTTCATTCCACAATTTTTCTAATTTGTTACAAAAATCACTCCCTTACGTGATATTACTAATTTTTCATTCTAGTTGGATTTGTAGGCCACTAGATTCACCATTTTTTTTCAATTTCACCCACAAATCCCTAGCCGTATAGGCGTAAATCAAAGTTTCAGCAATATCTTTAGAGATAGAATTTAAGATCCAAGATCTTACCATATAGTCGACTTGTATCCATCGATCATACTGACGTGAGCTTACTTTTGGTTTCTTGAATCTTCCATCGATAAGCCCTAGCTTTCTTTTTGCTCCCAACGCTATCTTGATGGATGTGCTCTATATCAAGAAATTTTTTCCAGTTAAGTAGTTTGTCATGATTTGAATTCCAAGATTGTCCAATATCGCCAATCCCATCAGATCACCAACCAAATTGTTAGCTTGTCTTCTGGCTTCCGTCGTTCTTTGAGTCTGAGAAGACACATTGCTTCCTCCACCCTCCATTTCTGTCAATATTGGACTGAAAGTAAGTATTCTTTTGGCTCTGATACCATGAAATCAATCGCACTATAGTGTTGCAATGCTTAAGCACATTGCACAACCAATAAAGAAGAAAAAGCGTATACAGAGAACTTTATTGATAGATGATAAAAATGAGTACAATATGAGGTTATTAATAAAAACCCAATAACTCAGCTTAAAGACCCTGAAGCCTATTGGGCAGAAAACTAACTCAAAAAGAAATGGAAATGGGCCTTCCATATTGGGCCCAAAAGTGTTGTGCTGAGAGTGTTGAAGAGCTTGAGCGATTGAAGCTTGTGAGTCTTCCCTGACTTCAAACCTCTAATTTGCCTTTGTCATCAATTTTATCTGTTATATCAATTTTCATATCTCTCTCCCCCTTTTCCTTTATTATTCTAATTTACTTGTTATATCTCCTCAAGTGGTAGAATTTGCTGATGGTATTGATTTCTTCTTTTACTGATTTTCATCGGTACTTCTAGCAACCCAAAGTTGATTGTGGGAAAACTTGTGCCAAAATAAATTTAGGCCCAAGCGATGCAAATAGAATTCTCTTTTGTTTTGCATGGAACAAGAGAGATTTGCTAATTAGATTTCAGCTATCAATCATGAAGATATATGGCTCAAATCTCTTTGGTATATTTTTTAAAAAAATTAAAATTTAATTCTAGGTCATCGATCTTCACAATTAACAACCCAAATAAAAATCAAATCCTGTTATTCCATTCATAACAAAGCAATACTAGCATCAAATTTATCCATGTCTTCCTTTATAAAAATGTCTCCATCCCTAAGCTCGAGCGTTTTTCAAACTTCATAATTTAGAGTTAAATTTGCTGGGTCCAAATTATTATTATTTTAATTGAAAACACTAAATCAGGTTAATATCATTTTAAAAAATTCCTATTTGGGCATAAATAAAGAAAAGTCAATATCGAATTGAGTTTGTCCTCATCTTGGTTCTAAACTTCTTATTTGAATAAAAATAGAAATATTTAAGTTTAAACGAACTCAACTATTGTTCAAGTGTAATTCTGGGCTTTTATGACAATTTTTGGTCAAACAAAGAGGGGCCGAAAGCCCAAATATCGAGAAAACTAACCAAGGGACCGAAAATGCGAGGCTTGAAAACGACAAATCAACCCTGCTCTTCTTGAAAAGGGAGCATGCTCCAAAACACCCTGAGCCCAAAATAGATTAAAACAAATATGAAAATGATTTCCATACTTTTAAAAAATTAAAATAAAAAGAAAGATCACTGTAAAATTTAAAAAAAAGAAAAGAAAAGGTTTCAGCAAATATTTCTAAAAAAAATATTTTTATAAAACAAAAATTAAAATCTTTCAATAGTAAAATTTTATAGGTATTTTGGAGGTTCAAGTAGTATAATAATAATCTTAAGTTTTGAGGTATTATTTAACTTGAATTTATATTGAGAAGCTGAAAAAAATTAATGTTTAGAGTTATTTTATAAGATAATTGAGTCTTTTATTTTATTAAGTTCAATTTCTTAGGCTGTTAATCAATTTTTAACATATGCACTATTTTAAATAGAAAACTTGATAGTAAAGATATAAAGAAATTTATACAATTTTTTTCTTATCCAAAAATAATTTAGCGTACAAATTCTATATTTAATAAATAAAAAATAAATTTAATCATTTATAATTAAATTAATAAATTTAAAAATAAAATTATAAGTAATTTATTTTGAATATTTACTTGTTATTTTTAATAGTATAAATTGATTCCTCTTATATAAAATGTGTTTTATCTTTTCACAAAAAACAAAATAAAATATGTATATAATTATTTAGGTTATTTTCTCGAAATTTTGCATATATTATGTATAGAGAATAATTTTAATAAAATTTTCAAAATATTTGGCATGTATAGGCTTGAAATAATTTTCCTCAAGGCGGGAAACGTGAGTAGGCTTGCACGAGTCCTCCTTCCCAAGGCATTTGTCCCATCTTTCTGAATGATTTGAAAGAGTATGGTCCACGCGTGCTTCAACACTACAAAACATAGGAAAAGCCTATGGAAAGAAGTGAAGATTGAGGTCTTTATTATTTGATCAATTTAAAATTTATGTAAAGTATTTTTTTACTTATTATAGACATAAATTTTAAAATGATTCAATAATTAAAAGACTTTGACAGACTTTCCTAATACCATATCAAAAAAAGAAGGACATGTTTAATTTGTATATTTCTTGTTTTTATTTTTATTAAAAATATAAAATAGATTGAAAAATATGTTTAGTTGAGTTTAATAAAAATATTTTTTTAAAAATACTTCTTAAAATAGACCTAATGTAATATCCCAAGAATTTATATGAATATTTAAAATCTATTTTGAAATTTAATTACGTAAAAGATATGCTTTTTGAATTAGTGAAGAAAATCTGGGAATAGAAATTTTAATTTTTTTAATTTAGGAAATTTTTATAAATTCTCAATGACTTAAATGAACAAATTTTAAAGTTAAAATGACCATGAACAATTTTTCCAAAAAAAGTAGTGGGGCCCACACGTATACATTTCTCTTTTATTCTTTTCTTTCTCAAATGTTGTTTTGTATAATTCTAGCAAAATGAAAAGTAAGGTGTAATATCTAACTAAATTATGAATATTATTATTAAGTATGAAATTTTTATTATATTAAATATTCAAAAGGACTATTATGAGAAGAAAAGAATCATAAAATAATCTTGAGATGTGAGAATAAAAATTTAACCATTAAGTTAGGGATTTAATTGAAAAGGTAAAATAATGGATAGGAGCCTTTTTGTATTTGAACCAAAAGAGAATGTGTCAGCAGGACCACACACCTGGACTCCACTCTTTCTTTTCAATGCTTAACACAATCCTTCCCATTTTACTGTCTCACACATCATCTCTTTTTTTCATTAGTGAGCCCGAAGTAGAGAAAAGAGAGAACAAAATAGCCATGGGAGTTCGAATTTTCTGAATCTTCGGACAGTGACTCGCACGGCTAAAGTTATGCTAGAAAATATAGAAAAAGGCTGGACTAAGGGCTTGGAAAGAGAAGTGTGCAGTAGAAGAACGAAAAACAGAGCATAAAGCCTTGGGTAAGTTAGAATTTTTTGGATTTGGATTTTAATCCATCTCTTTTCTTTATTTTTGGTTAGAAGCAATCAAATATGTCATAATCTGAGTTAGAAATGAAATTATGATATTGAACTTGGAGGTCAAATCAAGAAAATACAATAGATAGGGACTGAACTGAAAAATGCAAAAAAAAAAACAGAACTGATTTAGCATGATACGATTTTTGAGTATTTTGAATGATCAAATGAGGCCCTAAAATCTTTAAAAATTTATAACAACTATCTGGGAGGATAAATGATCAAATTGAAAAGTTTCATGACAATTAGAGAAGATTAACTTGGTAAAATATTGATAAATATAATCAGAATTCACTACAGAAACAAACGTGGGCAGTTTGGGAGTTTGGCTCTGTTTGGGCAACTAAATGATATTATTTTGGCCTACAAATTTTATGACACCTAGCTAGGACATTGTTCTATCTCCCTGCAAAATTTTATTGCATTTGGATATGATTAGATAGGTCTAAAAGAATAAAACAACAACTATATGAAAATCTGACAGCTTTGACTTAGGGTCACTAACGAGGTATGTAGATGGGTCAAATGAGTGAATTTTAATCTGAAATTTTTATCATAGTATGTTAACATATACATAAGGGTCAGTACCAAGTTTCATAATTTTTGAAGCTATAGATTGATACCAGAATTTTCTCAAATTTAGACGTGAAAGTGGCTTCAAAACAGAATAAGTTGAGTGTTTGGTGGTCTTTGTTATGGTTTAATGTTGTTTCTTACTTTACTTGATCTTTAGGCTTTCAATAAGATCTTTGGCATCCTTATCTAGTTTGAAGTGTAGAAACTTAGCTCGGAGTTAAGGTGAGTGGGTTAATACTTGCTATGATTACATATCTTTGTTATTGACTTTTTGCATCATAGTGAAAATATGTTGTATATCTAAGTTTGGAGAGGATGATGTGGGATGATGAGACATAAACAATTGTGGAACTTGACTGGTGATGTATATAATTATATTTTCTTATTTTCTCATGAATGGAGGTTATATGATAGATTGTAAATGGCATGTGAACTGAGTTGAAATGTGTCCTACTCTGATTGTTGAGTTCGGATAGTTGAAGTATGTTATTGTTGAATAATTATTTTATATTATGGGTTATGTTGTATACATGCTATGTTGCTGGAACCATATTGATTATGTTGTGACTTGAATTGTAAATGACTGAGTTGTGTATGTGGCTCATGATTATGTTTGAGAATGATCTTAAATGTGATGGTGATTGTGTTTGACTAGAAATGAAAGGCATGGCGGTGCACCCCATGGGGAAATCTACGTGAAACTATAAGGGTGGAGAATATAAATGGAGCGATAAGGGTGGATGCAGCGAGGGCCGCGGGCAACGATCCAGATGTGCCCTGGACGACCCGGTTGGTACGGGAAATGTGTGATATTGATTTCACTCTTTGCTATTGTGAATTAGTTGAATTATTATGAATTATATTATAATCGATTACATATGATTGCTGCATATTATCATTATGATGCATAATAATTTTTTTTTTGTCATAGTATTGTGTTGTTTGTTCACTGGGCACGTAGTTTGCTCATACCCCTCTTATTAACATTTTTTTTTTAGAATTGACAGCTGAAGGTAGGAATTATGGATCCTTAGCCATGATTACCTTTTTAGTTCAGGATAAAGGTATAATATTTATGTCTTATTCTAAATTGTTTAAATCTATAAAATCTCTGTAATCGGATAGGTTCATTCAGTGATGTAATGTGAATGACTATAGTATGTATAGAGAACTCGGTTTAACCGTATTTTCTTATCTTTTGTGAAAAGATAAATAATTCTCTTATTTTAGTTCTTAAATTATATAATTTAGATTAATTGTATTTAAAAGAATTGTATGATGCTTAAGAGAAAGATAGGCTTACGGAGGTGAAATGAAATTCACTTTACGTGCCGGTCACGTGCTCAGATTTTGGGACATGATACCTAAATATGATAACATCTCCAATGACAGTTTTTAAAAATAAAAATATGTTCTTAGTAAGTTTCAACATTGAAGTACGCCAACGTAGTTGTCAAATGTAAAAATTGTTCTGATATAAAAACTGGTTCTTAGTTCTTACAACAAAAATAGTGGAGAGTTGTGAGATCCATTGTGGGAGTATAAAAATGTGAGATAAATTGTATAATTCATTTATGAGTTCTTTAGAGTTGTACTATTGATGTGTATAGTTGTTTAAAGCAAAAAATGATGATGTGGTATTGTATAACTCACAATAAACAACTCATTAGAGTTGTATAATTGAAGATGCTCTGAGAACACCAAAAAGATATATTTAATGTTTCAGAAAATATATTTCAAGAAATATAAAACATGCTGAAAAATGTGTTTGATTGAATTTAATTTTCTTAAAATAAGTCTAAATTTAAAAATATTAAAAAGATATTTTCAATATTTCAGAAAATACATTTAAAAAAAACTACAAATGAAAATAAAAAATACATTTTAACCGATTCCAACATCAATAAAAAACTTCAAATTGATTTCTGAGCAAACATGGAAGGCCCTTTCCTCACCCACTTGCAGTCTGACTCACCGGTTTTCTACTGCTGCATTTGCGTCATTTGGCTTTTAGTGTTCGCTGGTGGTGGTGTGCGGCGAGAGGCAATGTCAAAGCCTCACACTCTCTAATTTGCACCTTGAGAAGGAACGGAAGCAAATTGGGTAAACGCAGCCCAACGAGTTGCCAATTTCAGCCAACCCCGCCCAGTTCGTACGGGCCGTTGGCAAGACGGTCCTATAAGCTTGGTCAGGACGACTTGGCCCCAATTGCATCACCGGTCCAGCAATCCCACTAGTTAGATTGGTCCAATTACTAAAATAATGCATTAAAGTCAAAATTGTGTTGACCCTAAGGCTATATGCCATAAGTTTTGATGATAACAAATGTATTTGAATAGTAGCATTAATATATATAAAGATTAATTATCATATATATGCTACAAGTACTTAAGCATGATTATGTTATTTAATATGTATGTTGCATATATTGAATCATGCTATTAAACTAACCATTGGGTTTGCAAGTAAGATATATTTTATAGGTTGGTTCAAAAGAAGAAGAGTGAGCATTGTATTGAAGAACAAGAAAAAACAATATCATGCTTCACTCAAGGAAAACAACATGCAAGGATGAAGCTCCAAGAAATGAAGAATTAGAAGATTTGAAGTGTTGGAAGCTTGGATGCATCAAGATAGCCTATGTGTTTATATTAGGTATATTTTATATAGGCTAGTATACTTGTGCAACTCAATGATTTAGATTTGCATACATTGGCTCAATTATTTTGAACAAAAAGATAGTGAGATATGAAATTTTACAAAAGTTAGTTTTTGACCTTTGGTCACTCTTTATATCATATCTCATAAACGAAAAATCATTTTTTCAAGTATCTTAATCTCATTTGATAGTAGACTCAAAGATCTTTCCAAAGGTATATTATTTATTGAAAACGGAGTCCAAATGAGAAATATATGACTATTTAAAATATAGTTTGAAAAATTGAAAGTTGATTATTCTGTTCTGAGCTATAGTCAGTATTTTGATTATATCTTTTAAAAGAAAAACAATTTTTGAGTAAAATGCTCATTTGAAACTAGACTCCAAGAGCTTTCCAACGGTATATTATTTGTTTAAAACGGAGTTCAAATGAGGGAGTTATGAATTTTTAAAGAAAGCTCAAAATCTGGACTGCACTATAAGTGCTGTAACGGCTATATAACGGCTATATAACGGCTAGTTTTGTAAAATCTTATATATATGACCTTAGATACACGATTTTGAGTAAGAACAAAGTCCTACAATGTGATATTAACTTCTTCTATCATCTTTGAGAGAAAGGAAAGCATTCTTGAGCCAAATCTTGCATATTCTCTATCATTAGAGTTATTAGAGCTTCATTTGTTTTCATCTACTCTTTAGAGAGAGTTTCTTTGTATTGTTGATTTTGATCAACACATATATTATTCTGAGTTGAGGTTCGCAAGTACCGGTGTTGGAAGAACTTGCTTTGGGTTGAGGAGGAGCCCGGATTCATAAATTCTTCATTGTGGTTTCGCAAATACCCGGATCGAATTTGCGTGGTTGTAGTGGTTTGCAAGTACCCGGATTAAACTTGCAATTATAGTGGAAATACTCAAGTGATCTCTTGAGTACTGGATGTAGGCTTGGATTAGCCGAACCAGTATAAATCTCCGAGTTTGCTTTTTCTATCCCTTACTCTTTAATTTGTGCATATTGATATCTATTCTTTAATTCCTTGATCTTTATAATTATTTATCTTAACAGCACATTGATTTTCTGTATTATATTTATTATCCTAAGCATTGTACTTTTACAGAAAATCATTTTAACTTCCAATTAATTCTTGTGAAAAATTTATAAAACCCAATTCACCCCCTCTCTTGGGTTCCAACCATTACTTTCAATTGGTATCAGAGCTTGGGCTCTTGTTTAAAGACTTAACCGTCTAAGAGTTAGCATGGTTGGATATAGTGATTGGTTTATTTCTAAAAATTGTTCTTTCACAGAACCTCCAATTTTTGATGCTAATCATTTTCAATATTGGAAGTATGAAATGAAAATGTTTTTAATTTCAGTAGACCATAAACTCTGGGATGTTATAGAAAATTGTTCTTGTATGCCTGTCAAGGAAGAACAAGGAAAATGCATTCCAAAACTTAAGAGTGAATGGAATGATACTGAAAGAAGTTTAATGCAACTCAATGCTAAGGTAAAATTGATTATTTCTTGTGCATTGAGTCAAGATGAATTTTTCAAAATCTCCAACTGTGCAACTGCAAAAGAAATGTGGGAAATTCTTGAAGTTGCACATGAGGAAGATCTTATTGCTGAGGAATTAAGGTATAGAAGTTTCATTAATGAACTTGAAATTGCTCAAATGAACAATTGCAAAACCATTAATGAGATACAACTTGTGCTTAATCAATTGCAAGCTCTTGGTGTTGAACTTACAGGAAAATCTCAAATCACCAAGGTGGCAAACGAAGAAGAAAAAGGAGAAAAAGAGAAATTACAACCAAAAGGTGAATCATCAAAGAAAGCTTACCTATCTTCCAATTGGGGAAATAGCAATTCTGATAAGCAGAACACAAATGAAGAAGCCAACACTTGTCTTGTGGCCAGAGATAAAGATGAGGTAAATTCATTTGACTACTCTTTTGAAGAATTACAAGATGCCTTTGATGATTTACATGAAGAATCTCTTATACTTGCAAAGAAACTAAATGTTTCAAAACAGAAAAACTCTTCTCTTGAAAATGAGTTGGAAATATTGAAAAATGAATTTTCTATTTCCAAGGAAGAGAATTTTGTTTTTGAAAATCAAAACAAAACTTTGCAAGAAGAGAATTTGATTTTAAAAACAAATATCTCTACCAACAAAAATTGCTTTTGTACCAAGTGTGATTTTTTGAAAAAAGAAAATGATAATCTTAAAAACACACTTGCAAAACTCTCTCAAGGTAGAGAAATTTTAAATACCTCAGTTTTGAAACAAAGAAGAATTAACAAAGTTGGTATTGTTTCTAAAATGAAATCAAACCAAAAGCAGTTTAAAAACTTCTTTGTTTCTGCAAAGATGTCCAATAGTCCAACTTACACTTGTTTCTATTGTGGACTGAAAGGACACAAATCTTACTCCTGTTTTTATAAGAAAAATCTTGTTCATGGAGTAAAAATGAAATGGGTTCAAAAAAGAACTCATGACCCAGGCAAACCCAAAGAAATTTGGGTACCAAAGATAAATGAATAATTTGTAGATTTGCTTCGAAGCAAGGAGCGGAAATGACTTTTCAATGGCTACATCATTCAAACTCCACTCTCTTGCATCAAAAGGAGGCAATGGATAAGTAAACATATAAGCTGGAATGCATTGTAAGAATTTTGACTGATATGTTTACTGCTCTCTAATGCTTTTGTCTGTTATCTAATATGCCTTACATCTATCCTTGATATTCATGCATGCTATATCTGAAAACAATTGTTAGGTGTGCAGATTATAGATTCAAATTTTGTTTTGATCTAAAATCTTTCTTCCAAATTTTGCTCAAACTATCCTTTTTACTGCATCATGAAAACTTGCTTCCATTACACGCACATTTTTCTTGTCTTCACAACAATAAGATTCCTCCTACCTATAGTATTTATCCTTGCTGTAATCTTATTTAAATATTTTCAATGAAATCAAATATTTTGCAAAATTGCATTTCATGAAAGCATAACACTTTTATTAATATGGTATATCTTGAACATAATGTTGCTCCTAGTACTCGAGATTTATTTGAACATTACTGATTTAAACATCAAAGTGCTCCACCAAAAGTGTTTTGCAGGAGTTAGTCCTCAAATCTATCCTCTAAGCTCATTCGTAATGATCGACCAATGCTTGACAGTGATCTTATGAGAGATTGTTTTCAAGAGGATCTTGCAAATAATCAATCAATTAAGTTCATTAAAATTGCAAGAAGATAGAATCAAAAGAAGAGCAATGAGCAAAACGAGAATATCAAAATCTTGAGGAGGAACTTCAAGAAGCAATAAGAGTTTGTCAAAATTGATGAGTATCTCTATTCTTTACCACTTTAATATTTAATTGAGTAATACTCCCTGATCATAATTGGCTATGTTGGCAATTTTTTTTACTGACATACTTTCATTACAATGATATATTGTTCTCTAATATCTTACATATTTGATCATATCATTGTATATAAAGATATTGTCTTTATACCATTCATCATGGTTTGAGCATTATACATGTCATATCCTTTGTATAAGATATAGCTTATGAACGATTGTTTACGGATTCTAGTTTATATCTGAT
Source organism: Biancaea sappan (assembly GCA_037074585.1). NCBI lineage: Eukaryota > Viridiplantae > Streptophyta > Magnoliopsida > Fabales > Fabaceae > Biancaea > Biancaea sappan. Next base: position 25,309,605 of record CM073490.1, read on the forward strand.
TATATCTTATTAATCCATATTACCTCAATTATTGTACTACATACTCAAGTTATAATATGTTTTATCTTGATAAGTATGTAACTTGCTTTTGCTTTGAAATGATGATATATATGTCCATGTCAGAAAATTCTTTCCATCTTTAAAATGGATATATATTTTTCAATATATATATATTGTGCTGAATTTGTGTAGCTGATTTATTTTATCTTTCTTTATTATTATTTTTTTGTACCGTCAAATAAAAGAAACCACTTGCATTAAAAAAAATCGAAGGATTACATTGCATAATTAAAAAAAAAAAGAAGGGAAAGTTTGCTCATGCATGAGCAATCTACAGGCGAGGTGGTCTTGGATTAGGAGGGTTGTATTGTATCATCACCCCTCGGCCATTCCTTGGAGCAAGAGACTGAGCAATGTCACGGAGGGTAGTGTAAATCCCATTCATACAATCAACACTTCTTTGTTGTTGATTGCAGAAGCATTGGGTAGACCAATAGAAGAACCTATCTATTCTTGAAGTCAGTGCCGCATTGTTGCGTTTAGCTAACTTCTCCAGGTCCTCTATCATCTTCTTAAGTTTCTTCACCTCCTGTTCCAGACAAGCAATTTTGTCTTCTGACGTATGGCCTGTACTAATCTCCTCAGCTTCTTCGATCTTCATTTTCTTCTTTTGATTTTCTTGAGATCCCTCCAAAGGTCTTTTGCCCTTGTCCTTGCCTAGACTCAAGTTTAAGTCGAGCTCTTCCTCCCTGGCCTCTACTGTGAGATCAATGAACTTTCTTGCTGCCATGGTTTGAAATTTTTTTTGGAGTATGAAGAGAGAGGAATGTCAGAAAGTTGTAGGCTCAGAGATGAATACTCTTTGTGGTGTGATAATTGAGAACTCTGGGGCAGTCTTTATAGAGAGAAAATTGTGACTTAGAGCCAACGAAGATATCTCTTCGCCGCACCCCTACACGCTCATCCTATGGATTTTGCAAGCTGGAAGCCAGAAGTCTAGAGTACGCATGCACACCAACAACACGTCGTATTAATGGCAAAACCACGAAAGTCAATTTTCGGTGGATTTGCGGCTGATTTAATTTGTTTTGATTAGAAATTTTAAGGATTAATAAAATGGTGATATTCAGAACCGTATCACTCTGCTTTGTTGTGTTGTTCTTGAGAGCATACATGATTACATCATGCTGTGATTATATGTATCTAAGAACATATGTTGTGTATGCTATTCATGCATCATGAGCGAAGGCTATGGCTAAGAATAATATTTCATGATTCCACATGCACTCATACAAAATGAGCTGTCAAAATTTTTACATGTACTCATCCTCGAGATACATATATAAATTCATTTTGAATGGGTATATAAATTGCTTCCTTTGTGCTGAAATTTATCTTATCCTTTATGAAGCAAATTTGTTTTAAAAAAGACTTTAAAAATGCTTCTGTTATGTTAATATGTTTTATCATATGAAGCAACATTCTTTTTGAAAAAGAAAAGATTTTAAAGATCTCTTTTGTTGTAGATAACAAAAGGGATGAAAAATATTGATGTTTCATATATGGATTATGAACTATATGCTTGAATATACCTTATTACGCTAATCCATATATATTCCTTCCTTAGATGAAATGTTTCTAAATTCCTTCGAAGCAAAATGTTTTAGAAAAATATCGTGAATCTCTTGAATTGCTTCCACAATGCTGAAATTGCTTTGCCATATTGAAGTATTATCTGTTTTGAAAAGAAAAGGATTTGAGTATCCTTATTTTAAATCACTTTTGCTATATGTTGAAATAATTTTATGCATATATGCAGAAATTGTTTTTCAGAAATCTTGAAAAATATTATTATTCGATTTATGGATTATGATTAATATTCTTGTTTATATCATGCTTTGCTAATCCATATATCATACTTCTGCTGTGTGCTGTAAATATTTCTATCATATGACACCAAATGATGTTTTTTTTTATTTCAAAGAGTTTAATTTTTCTGCTATTTACTAAAAATGCCTCTTCATAAACAAGCAGAAATCATTTTCAATGAAAATATTGCAGAAATTTCTTCAAAAATCTTACTTCAAAATACTGCAATCAAAAACTGAATTTCCTTTATAATGATTTGGACTATCTTTTTCAAAGGAAAAATGTTATGAAATTCAGGGGGAGCTTTGTCTCACTTGAATGTATTTTTTTTGAAAAAGAATATATCTTGAAAAATTGGATATTCATTATTCATTATTCTTTTTCAAATTATGCAAGGTTTAAGGGGGAGCCTAAAACTCTTTCAAGTTTTATCTTTTGGCTCATTTCATTTGACATGAGAAAATTTTTTTTAAAATTTTCTTTTTACATGTCAATGAAATCAATGATAAGTTTTGATGTATCCTTACCCCATACTATATTGACATCTTCTGACATCCTGACTTAAAGAAGGTATGTGCTTTAACTTCTATATATTGTGTTCCTTACACCTTTTTGTTGATGTCAAATAGGGGGAGAAGAAACAATAGAAAAATATGTATACGTGCTTATAACATTGCATTCATTATCTTGTGATACATATTTTTCTGTGGTGATTTGTCATCATCAAAAAGGGGGAGATTGTTGACCCTAAGGCTATATGCCATAAGTTTTGATGATGACAAATGTATTTGAATAGTAGCATTAATATATATAAAGATTAATTATCATATATATGCTACAAGTACTTAAGCATGATTATGTTATTTAATATGTATGTTGCATATATTGAATCATGCTATTAAACTAACCATTGGGTTTGCAAGTAAGATATATTTTATAGGTTGGTTCAAAAGAAGAAGAGTGAGCATCGTATTGAACAACAAGGAAAAACAATATCATGCTTCACTCAAGGAAAACAACATGCAAGGATGAAGCTCCAAGAAATGAAGAATTAGAAGATTTGAAGTCTTGAAAGCTTGGATGCATCAAGATAGCCTATGTGTTTACATTAGGTATATTTTATATAGGCTAGTATACTTGTGCAACTCAATGATTTAGATTTGCATACATTGGCTCAATTATTTTGAACAAAAAGATAGTGAGATATGAAATTTTACAAAAGTTAGTTTTTGATCTTTGGTCACTCTTTATATCATATCTCATAAACGAAAAATCATTTTTCAAGTATCTTAATCTCATTTGATAGTAGACTCAAAGATCTTTCCAAAGGTATATTATTTATTGAAAACGGAGTCCAAATGAGAAATATATGACTATTTAAAATATAGTTTGAAAAATTGAAAGTTGATTATTCTGTTCTGACCTATAGTCAGTATTTTGATTATATCTTTTAAAATAAAAATAATTTTTGAGTAAAACTTGGCTCATTTGAAACTAGACTCCAAGAGCTTTCCAACGGTATATTATTTGTTTAAAACGGAGTTCAAATGAGGGAGTTATGAATTTTTAAAGAAAGCTCAAAATCTGGACTGCACTATAAGTGCTGTAACGGCTATATAACGGCTAGTTTTGTAAAATCTTATATATATGACCTTAGATACACGATTTTGAGTAAGAACAAAGTCCTACAATGTGATATTAACTTCTTCTATCATCTTTGAGAGAAAGTAAAGCATTCTTGAGCCAAATCTTGCATATTCTCTATCATTAGAGTTATTAGAGCTTCATTTGTTTTCATCTACTCTTTAGAGAGAGTTTCTTTGTATTGTTGATTTTGATCAACACATATATTATTCTGAGTTGAGGTTCGCAAGTACCGGTGTTGGAAGAACTTGCTTTGGGTTGAGGAGGAGCCCGGATTCATAAATTCTTCATTGTGGTTTCGCAAATACCCGGATCGAATTTGCGTGGTTGTAGTGGTTTGCAAGTACCCGGATTAAACTTGCAATTATAGTGGAAATACTCAAGTGGTCTATTGAGGACTGGATGTAGGCTTGGATTAGCCGAACCAGTATAAATCTCCGAGTTTGCTTTCTCTATCCCTTACTCTTTAATTTGTGCATATTGATATCTATTCTTTAATTCCTTGATCTTTATAATTATTTATCTTAACAGCACATTGATTTTCTGTATTGTATTTATTATCCTAAGCATTGTACTTTTACAGAAAATCATTTTAACTTCCAATTAATTCTTGTGAAAAATTTATAAAACTCAATTCACCCCCCCTCTTGGGTTCCAACCATTACTTTCAAATTGTAGATATGTACATGTTCATTTAGTTCCAAGAAATTTCAAGATGACTTGAGACTAGACTTGATCATGAGTTGAAAAGTTTGTCTAATCCAATAGGTTTGATTTGAAAAATGAAAATGGGTCCAAACAAAAATGCTTATTTTTATAAATAACTCGAAAAAATATGAGCCAAGCTCAGACATTTTTGAATCTCGGCTTGAATTATTTTTATATATTTTTTAAAATAAGAAATTACATTCAAATAATAAAATAGTATATTTTATATAAATTATATATCATTGTATTTAAAATATTTTATATACATATATAATGTTAAAACGTATAATTAATATAATATGTACCTTTTACTTTTTATTATTAACATATAATATATAATTCCATATAATTTTGATATTTGGCTTGCTGTTCAATTATTTATCATGCTTTCATGTTATATAATATATAGTACCATTTCAATACGTATTACTCATGAATTATGAGTTATGTTGTATTTAGAGAATTGTGATATAATTGTAAACTTGTTATAATTTAAGTTGTTATGTGTTTCTTTATTTATAATTGGATGAGAGAACTCACTTTAGTTATTATTTTTAATTTTATTACATATATCTAAAATAATCATTTTTTTTGTTGTGAACTAAAATAATCATTTTAATTATATAACATTATTATTAAATTCTGTTATTCAACACAAAAAAAAGTAAGATTTTTTTTATATATTCACATGTAAAAAAAGTGAAATTTTTTTTAAAAAAATATGGCCTAGAATTAAAAATAGGCCCAATCTGAATAATTCGGGTGAGCCTGGCTTGAATAAAAAAGGGCTTAAGCTTAGGCCCACTTTTCTAACATTATTATATAAAGAAACCTGACCTGTTTTTTCAACGAGTCTCACCCGTAATCATATCTATTTGAAACTATAACCTGCAATTATACAAAAAACTTAATTTCTTTTTTCGTTTTTGTTTTACTACCAAAGTTTGAGAATTCATTGGGTTGTAAATAAATCTGAATTTTATTTAAGAGAAATAAGTACTTTTAAAACCTAAAGCAATCAACATTAGTATAAAAAACAAAACATTATTTTGGTCCCTCACAGATCTATTTTTTCTCAAGTTAGTCCCTCACAAATTTTTTATTTTCAATTTAGTCCCTTAAAAATTGATATGTTTTCAATTCAGTCCCTCATAGATTTTCATTCTCAATATATTCCCTCACAAATTAATATACTATTAATTTAGTCCCTCATATATTTGTATTTTCAATTTGATCCATCATAAATTTATATGTTATTAATTTAGTCCTTCATTAAAAGTTATGACCGATAAAAAGGATTATATATCAATTTATGAGAGATCAAACTGAGAATGAAAATAGTTGAGATACTAAATTGATAACATATCAATCTATTAGGGATCAAATTGAGAATAAAAATCTATGAAGGACCAAATAAAAAAAAGGACATTTGTGAGGGGCTAAAATAAGATTTTAGTCCTAGTATAAATCTGTATATTATGCTAAAGAGCATCTCAGCTAATCAAGCTATCCATTTATTGGAATAACATGTTCAGTAATTAAATTAATATATCAAAAACAAATCTAGATGTATAAGCATCTCTAATGGAGATATTTTAAGAGTTCTTAAAAATAAAAATTGATTTTTATTGAGTTTCACAATTAGAGTTTACTAGCGTAGCTGTCACAAGTAAGAATTGTTCTTATATAAGAACCGATTCTTAACAAAATAAAAATTAAAAAATTAAAAAAGTAAACATTAAATATTTGTATTAATTATCTTACATTAATTAAAGTAGTATATATTTGTTTATGGGTCTATTTGTAAGTTTTTAAAAATTACACTATTAAAATAAAAAATTATTTAAAATTAAAAATGATGATGTGAACTTATAATAAACAATTCATTAAAGTTAAACTATTCCAAATACTTGATGAGTTTGGAAGAAAAGGACGTGACTATACAAGGAATAAATTAAGTAGATCTCATATAGTAAAAAACAAAAAGATAATGTGGGGCAAGAACGGCCATTAAGGAAGTTTTCGATACAACCAACGATTTCCATTATTTGCTTTTGAAAGAAGAAAAGATGGTGATGGTTGATGAAGATGAAGAGAAGAAAACACATTAATTGGTAGTTCTGAATATAGGATCTCAGCATAAGAATAAGAGCCGGCTTCTTTGATGCTTTCTGCTATGAGACAAACTTGGATAGTTGCCGTCCAATGCATGCATGTGGTTATTAATTATATATTTCATCATCAATATTTATTTTATTTATTTATCAACTCCTCGTCCTCGTGATTCCTCTATCTCTCTCTCACACAATTTGTAGACTGTTCCGACTTCCGATTATTGAATGAAGATGCATGCATGACCATTTTGTGGAATCAATCTGTGGATCAAGTTCGAAGAGAGATATGGGTTTGAGTGAAAAGCGATGAATATAATAATTTTGAATTACTTGACAACTTATTTTAGAACTAAAATTAACTGCGTAATATATAATTCTACAATTCTACTTAATTATTAATAGTATTTTTGTTCTACACGCATAGCAGCAAAGAAAAGTTAAGGAAAAAGAAAAATGACGTTAAAAATTAATTAATTCATAAACTTTGGCACTTTGTGCACTGGTGTTATGAAAGGTATTTCATCAAGAGAATTTGATGTAGTTTTAATTAATATTTGGTATTTCTCTGCTGAACAAAGGGAGAGAGGAAAGAAGAGGAAAAATGGGAGAGTGATCATGTAATTAAAGGTTCTCATGAAAACTACAAATCGGTGTCAAACTAAGACTTAGATCTTAAAATAAAGAGGAATAGGATGGACTGGAAATTAAGATGATTAGCTGGAATTTGTGAAAATCGGATTATATTAAAATAATGATTAAAACAAAATTATTTTGTTATTGGACAGTTACTTGTATGTACTATAATTAAGTCAAATAAATTCAGAAAAATATTTCAAAATTCACAAGAGTTACATTAGAAAAAAAAAAAAGATGATTACGAGATGAGATGAGAAAGCTAATGGTCAAGATGCCCATAGCTGCTAAATTGTTTGTAGTACTGCAGAATATTGATTTTTTTAAATTTTAATAGGTAATTCTATAAAATTTTAGAGTCAATATTTATGGTTTTTGTAAAAAATTTAATGATAAAAAAATTCGTTTAGAATATACAATAAGTTCAATAATTTTTAAGAATTTTAAAATATTTTTTTGTAGTAATGTATTTAAAAGGATATTATTTTTTAATTAATTCTGACCAGCCTAGTAAGTTTCCCACTTAGGAGAGCTGCTGAAAGTAGCATCAAAACTCGCCGCCACTTCCAATTCCAAGTTGTGATTCTATCACTTTAATCAATACTATGGATATTGCTTGTCTAATTCTATTTATCATTAATAATTAATTTATCATCAATCTAATCGAATTTTGTAATTTCTGAGCCGGATTTGAAGTTTTATAGCCGTCCCTTTATAGGCTCACGCGCATGCTATGATGTGACTATGTGTGAGAGAGAGAGAGTGTGTGTAAAAGCTAAGGGCATGTTTGATTTGAGTATTTTTTATTTTTATTTTCATTGAAAACAGAAAATAGACTTAAAAATGCGTTTGGTTGAGTTAACTGAAAACGGTTTCTTGAAAATATTTTTTAAAATATGCCTAAATCTGAAAACACCAAAAAGATATTTTCAATGTTTCAGAAAATGCATTTCAAGAAATGAAGACTGAAAATGAAAACAAGAAATATTTTCATAAACCAAATAGACCCTAAAGTTTTGAGATAAGAATTCATATTATATGAAAATATTTTAAGAAAAAAAATCGTCTAATATTGCATAAAATATTTTTGAGAAATTAATTTTCAAAATATCGAAAAAATACTGAACACCGAATGGATATCGTCAGATATTTTATTTGATTATGAATTTAGTAACAATCCTGAAATATTTGTTATCCTTCATGATTTAGAACATCTCGGAGTGTTCTTAAACATGCTTTTTCAATAAATCACGTCCCGTCCAAATGTTTAAGTATTTATTTTCAAAAAAAAAAAGTTTAGGTATTTCTTTAGAAAAATAAAAAGAAAGAGATAAAAAATAGTAATATTTCTTTACTAAATTAGTAATATCATTCCGTTTAACTTTATTTCCAAAGTTAACTCTTTCCAATTATTCTCTCTTCTTATTTTGTCTTCCAATCTATATCTATATAATATATTAAAATAATTTCACTTTACAGTATTAATTGTAGGTAAGTTATTAAATTATTATAATAAAATAAATTTAAATTAATTAATTTGATAAATTAATCAGATCACATTAAATAAATTTAAAAAAATTAAGGTGTATTGTTATATAATTGATATAACTAGTGATGTGACCTGTGCGATGCACGGTTAAATTAATAATTTTAAAAAATTTTGTAATTTATAAAAATAATAATAATTACAATTGATTTATATAAAACTTATGAGTTATGACATATACTTTTTAAATATAAATAACTAAATATTTTTAATTGATTTATTAGTTTCATAATTAAATTTATTTTATCTACTTCAACTTTGATTGGAATTGATTTATTTATTTAATAGAATAAATTTAAATGAATAAAACAGATAAATTAATTAATTTATTAATTTACAGATTATTTGTTATTTGTTATAAATTATTTGTTGCATAGATCAATGATTGATTGAATATTGATTTTATTTTTACTTTTCAATGTGTCTTTTTTGGTTTCAATCAAATCCATGGAAGAAAAATTACTACATTTGGACTGGATCTTTTGGCCTCAGATTTCGTCTTTCAATAATTTAATTTTTATCTCTTTCTTTGGTCAAGGGATAATAATTTAAAGATTCATATCTCAAACTTTGATTTCTATTAAATTAAGAACTATTTTGGAAAGAAATCAAAATAATATCAAATAAAGCAAATTTTTTAATTTACATATCAATTTCATAATCAAATTTATTTTACCTACTAAAAAATCTCTAAGACACTACAGTGATCAAATAATAAAAGTAATTTTTTTAATTTCAATTTAAATCATTTAAATAAATTCAAATCAAATAATTAATATTATGTGATGTCATTAATTTATTAATTTACCTAATTTATTTATTCATTCAAATCAATTCAAATTAAATAAAATAACAACATTTACTAATTATTAATTTCACTTATTAATAATTATGATAATATATTCTAATAAAAATATATTCTACTATTCACTTTAATAATAACCCACACAATATAGGGATCCACATAATATATTCTAATAATAATACTATAATTTATAATTTTGTGAAATTTATGAAACTTATGAGACTTATGAGTTATGAAATATACTTTTTAAATGTAAATATTCTAATATAAATTTTAATTATTTATACAAATATAAATTATAAATTTTAATAAAAATTTATGATAATAAATGACCACATTTTATTATGATGTAGAGTAAGGCATCAAATGGAATAAAATAATAAGATGTATGAGTAATCAATAAAAAGTTTTTAATTTAAAATTTTTTACAAAAAAATAATAATCAAATTAAAAATGTTCATATGGAATGTAGGATAATCAACTGTAAAGAAATTTTATACATATGATCAATAATTAATTCTAATATGTCGTGATCCTTGTGTATGTATATTTCAACAACTTATTATATGTATATTTCAATTCAAATCAATCCAAATCAAATAATAAAGATAATTGTTTTTTAATTTCAATTCAAATTAAATAATTCATTTAATGTGACGTCATTAATTATCCTACAATGGTCAAATAATAAAGGTAATTGTTTTTGAATTTCAATTCAAATCTTTTCAATCAATTAAAATTCACCAATTATTAATTTCACCAATTACACTAATTAATAATTATGATAATATATTCTAATAAAAATATATTTTGCTATTTACTTTAACAATAACTCACATAATATATTAAATACATTGGAATCCATATAATATATTCTAATAATAATACTATAATTTATAAATTCGTGAAACTTATGAGACTTATGAGTCATGACATATATTTTTTAATAAAAAAACTTAACGTTATATTATGAAGAAAGACTATACCTTTGACATGAGATGAATGTTCTTTACATACTATCTCAGCACTTTCTAAACTTCAACCAAGTCTAAACCTCTTCAAACAAAACAAAGAACAATCATGTCAATTTTGTTGAGAACTCCCCATTTCAAGATATCTTCCTTGTCTTTCTCTATCAGTGTAGGAAGATCCACTATCACTCCAAAAAAATTAACATTATTTCCTCGCCAAGAACTGTAAAGTTCTCATAACGACATTAAACCAAACTAAATTTTTTGCCACATGATAAGTTCGTAAATGAGATAATTCCATTTGAGCACAATATTACACTACCAGGCTTCACATCCTTAGCCAACTTTTTGTAGCTTATACAAATTGTATTCTCATCTCCCTTTATACTATAGTCAGTTGATATGGTTATTTCCTGATCTTGTTTCAATTTAATAGGATTACCATCCTTCAGAAATCCAGTTCAAATCTCGGGGCCCTACAATATTAAAAACAAAATGAAAAATAAAGAACACAATAAAATTTGATTGACTCCAAGATGTTAAGTAGATTCAAATAAAAGAACTATATTAAATCAAAGAACAAATAAATTAAAAAGGAAAAAAAAATATTGGATCCGAGGAGTTTACCTTTCCCCTATAATCGCCATCTTCTTGGACTCTCTGTTTATCAGTTGGGTCCCTTTTTCAGCATACTCATGGGCGATATATTATGTGATTGCTCTTAATTCTGTGTATTGAAATGATTTTGATAAGTAATTTTACAAATGCTAATTTAACAATCTTTGGGTGTGCTTGTTGGAGATGTATACTTAATACTTATCAAATAGTTTTAGATCTCCATTTTCAAAGGCTGCAACTTGACTGAATGTTTGCATCAAAAGAAGCGAAAGTTAGTTGAACTAAAATTGATAGACAAGCAATTCATGAATTGTTCTAATACTTACATTAAGAGAAACAAAATATTTCTTTTTGTGTTTGCCCTCTTTTATGTTAATAGGAGCAAACTCGAATTCAAGCTGTTTCTCGAAAAGGCAAGTAGTAACCTACATGATGGCCATCGAGAAGGTGCTTTCATGAACTTTTATAGCTACCATAACTAAAAATATTATATCGAGTTTGAGTGAAAATAGAATAGAGACAGAAGCAAGCTGCTTCTCTGTAATTGGTGGCGAGAAATTCACTTTAAAGTTGATATGGGAGCCATCCGATCATTCCTCTATTGCTGCTTCTTAGTTCAACGCATGACACTCAACATTTAATCATTCTTAAAGTTTGAAACGCACTGTATTAGCTTGAGATCGAGTTTCAGATTGGTACAAAAGCAACTGATATAAACTCTCTAAATATAGAGTTCTTTCAGCTTCAGATTGAGCTCCAAACACTCAAATTTTACGTTGATTCACAATTTTAAAAGGAATGATTTGAATTCATTTGAATGAAATTATAGAATCAATCATACCAATTTGCATTTAATATATTGTAATTATTTAATTATTAATTAAATTTACGACAATTCGTAGTTTTAAAAGGGATAATTTGAATTAGTTTGAATGCATTATAGAATCAATTACACCAATTTACATTTAATATATTGTAATCTTCACATAATTTAAAAGAGAGTCTTACAGTACATATCAAAAGAGTTGCTTGGAATGAATTTAATGTAATGTCATTAATATGAATGAATTTATTCATTTACATAATTTATTCATTTAATTTTTATTTTAATTTATTAATTGTATTATATGTTACTTAATGACATCCATGTAATTAATGTCTTAGAGTGGAATTGTTTTAGTCTATTATATAGATTGCTATATAATCTTATTAAATGAATTTTAAAAAAATTAGGGTAAATTGCTATATAATTGGTATGTAATTGTTATAATTGCTATATAATTGATGAATGAGGTACATTTTTCAATTGAAATAAAATATTTTATTATTTGGTAAATTAGCATTTATTATATACAAATAATTAATTGCTATATAAAAACTAACCTACAAGTGTTCATATTATTTATTTCTCTTCTTAAATAATTATAATAAAATTTAAAATTACATCCAACAGCTCAAACTATAATAATAAAATATCACTCTTTTTTTTATACAAACACACTAGACTTCTTTATTGCATCATCATCAATGACCAATCTCCTATCTTCATGTAGAGATTTTTAAAAAGTAACCATCACTATTGGCCAATTTAGAAGTTTTTTCGTTTTTCAAAATTAAAATTTTAAAATTCAACATCAATGTAGATATTTATATATATCTTTCAAATATCTCATTTATATTTACATATCTCTTTCTCTCACATAATTTCTCTTCTTTTTTCTCTTTGATTTTGCTTCTTCTTCCCTTACATGGATGAAGGACAGCAATGACTATTTATCATCAAAGCTTTAAAGTGATGATTCTCTCACATCATTTGGAATCATAACTCAGTTTTCCTTTTATTTATTTTTTATGATATATACAGTTCATGTACTGTTCATATTCGCGATTACTGTTCATTCAATTGTGATTTTTTATTTTCTATTTCTCTTTCGTTCCTACGTTTTTTTTCTACTTTCTTCATTTCTATATTCATTCTCCGTTGTTGTTTTCCATATTTCTGGTTCATTTATGTTTCTGTTTTTGGTCTTCTTGTTTTTTATTCTTGTCTGTTGTATTTTATTTCTACATTGTTCTAGTTTTCTACTTCTAGTTTCGCTTTGTTGTTTCTGTCATTATGTTTTCTTGAGAAAAACAGATCATGAAAAAGATCAAAGCCTAAAAGAAAAAAATGATGTCATTGAGGTAATTACTTGTGTTTGAATAATATAATTTGACTATTTTTAAATTAATTTTTTTCTGATTTTTTCATCTAATAGGATTAATGAATAATCCCTTTAGGCTTACTATGAGCAAAGGGTATAGCCCTCCCTATGAAAAGAAACTTTAAGCAATGCCGAGATTATATGTGTGCGGATTGATTGAATGCTAATTTAGGATTTAAAGTATTAGATTTTAAAGTTGGGATGTGATATATATTTCCTCTCTTGATTATCTTCTTTATGTTGTTTTAAGATTTTGTGGGTATGTAAGTTATGTTTTAAATTTCAATAAACCTATGATTGTTAATCCAAATTTATATTTACAGAAATAGAAGAAACAATCAAAGGAAGACAAGGATTTTAATTCTAGCAGACCTATAAGGTTAGTAACTTTCATTTCAATTCATTTTCATCATTAATTAATATATTTATTTAAATAATTTATGTAATACCTTATTTTTTGTTCTTATTTTTATTTAACGTTATTCACATTTAATCTTCAAGACATTTGTATCCAATGAATCATCTTATATATGTCTTAACATGACTTGAATGTCTTATTATTTTTGTACTTGTATTCTTTTATATATATTTTAATTATTTTTATTTATTTGATAAACAAAAATTGTAACATTTATATTAATCTGTGCATCGCACGGATCACAACATTAGTTAAATTAAAATGATTACGTTCATCTACAATTGTATATTTCATATGTACCAAAAATTGTGAGTTTTAGGTGTGTAATTTCGGAGTAAGCATGTAATACCCGTTAATTTCATAATATAATTCGCTTAAGAGTATTTTAGAATTCTACAACGTTACTTTAGTTATTTATTTTGGTCATTTTTAATTTTCATATTTAATTGTTCTCTTTGAATATTATTTATGAAAATTGAGTTAAATGACTGGACTAAATATTTGCACAATGAGGGATATATTCTAAGAATGGTGAAATTCATGGAAAAGTGGTTTCAGAATGGTCAATTAATCCATTTATTGTAAATTGACTGGATGAGTTTGGATGTTGGGTTATGGATACCCATGGGTTATTGAATAACCCATTAGAAATATTTAATATAAAGTTTCAATAGTACCCCTCATTTTCACTCAGCCGAAGGAAGCAGAAAAGCATTTCTCTCTCAGTTCTTCATTTTCTTCTCAAATCCTTTCCTTGATCTTCAGAGTTTCGATTATTTGTTCGGTTCAAAAGCTTTGTAAGGATCAAAGGTAAGCTTTAATCCGATTATTTTCCTTAAATTTCAGTTTATGTAGAAGATCAGAGGAGGTTTTGTTCTTGAAGATTTTGATGATAATTCATGAATCTCAGTTGTTTTAGAAGTTATATTTGAGTTATAATCGGTTAAAAGAGTTAAAATTCTGGTTTTGAAACAAGAAAGGAAAGGATGAATTTGTTAGAATTTTCTGCAAAAACTTCTGCAAAAAAAAATCTAGTTACTGTAGCGACCAGAAATTTCGAAACAAAATCTGAAAAATTTTCTTCGGGTTACTGTAGCAGTACTGTAGCATCGGCAGTCAATGGTACTGTAGCAGTCAACGTTACTGTAGCGAACCGGCACTGTAGCGACCGTTACTGTAGCGAACCGACACTGTAGCAAACCGTACTGTAGCAACCCGTTACTGTAGCAGTCAGAAAATTTTACGTATTTTCGTGATTTTGTTTCCTTTCTTATGATTCCTTGTAATATATTTTACTAGGAAATTTTTCTACATAAATTCTAGTGTGGAACAAGGTAAACTTGGACAAACATCAAGGTGAGTGAATAACCTTGCTCAGCTAATTTGATATTACTAGTCAAAGTACAATATAAGTCTCATTTACAATATTATTTGGGTAATAAGCAATTAATTTTTCATATGGGAGTATATGATGATCAGTAGAAATAAGAGTATGAAGAAATTATTTATTTCATGACAATTGTACTATGTGATGAATTCTCACTATTTTATTAATGAGTAAAGATCTACGGGATCTAATACACGAGTGTGAAAGGGTTAAAGTCCCATACTACTCAGTGTATATCTAAGAAATTTTATACACGAGTTTGAAAGGGTTAAAGTCCCATACTAGTCAGTGCATATCTATGAGATCTTATTCACGAGTTTGAAAGGGTTAGAGTCCCATACTACTCGGTGTATATCTATGAAATCTTATTCATGAGTTTGAAAGGGTTAGAGTCCCATACTACTCGATGTATAAGACAATTAATTATATGAGTAAATGTGGTATTTGTACTTTTGATATTCTATATAGTACAGTTATTTACTTACTGAGTTTTTAAATAAACTCACACTCCCTATGATTATTTTTTCAGATATAGAAAATAAAGAACAAGAGTATCCGTTGGAAGATTAGAAGCCCCTTGGGATTACACTCTATTTCTGTCTGGTGTGATACCAGTACTTATTAATGTGGATACTAGGAACGCTCTGTACTTTCTATAGGTCTCCTAGGCTTGCGATGAGATAGAAATATCAGACTATGTATGTCTATATTTGCTTATCAGATGAATATAATTCTGTAGTGTGGAATGAATGATTAAGGTTGAATGTAAAACCTTACAGAATATATGTAAATAACGTATGTTTGAGAATTTTATCAAATGAATAGTATCTTTTCACATACTCAATTTTTGGGATGTGACAAAGCATTTCTTGAAGCTACTAGAATATTTTATTTGATTTAATAGATCAATTTATTTCAACTTTACAAATAAGATGAAGTTGATCAATAATTTAATAACTTATTTTTTTAATAAGGGCTTTTAGCCCAACTAATCAAAATTCTTGAGGCTTAGGTGAGTTAAAGTGGGGGCTGCCAATGTGAGCTTTTTTTTATAATATATTTTAAGTTTTAGTCTAATTTTTCTAGAAGTTTAGTTTTATTTTTAAAGTTTTATAGTTCTAATATCTAATTTTTGTTATTCAAAATAATTAAAATTACATTTGAAAAAAGGCCTATTTTAAGGTTTAATATAGTTTTTAGAAGTTTAGTTTAATTTTTTGAAATTTGACTGTTCTAATATCTAGTTTTATAATTAAAATAACTAAAAATACATTTTTAAACAAAATAAATAGGCCAATAGAGTCAACCCATATAGCTCATGATGAGTTGGTATAGGCCATAATTTTTTAGCTATGAATTATGTCGGTCTAGCTCAACTCATATTCACAATTGGTCTTGTAGGGTTTTGGGGTTAGAGTGGACTAGCCCGGCTCATTTGACAACGCTATATACTACTAATTTGTTTTGATTAATCTGCACTAAATTTTAAATTCAAGCAATTGTACCATTAATGTACCCATAAAATTGGTGTTGAGTTCGAATCTTGTGAAAAGAAAAAAAAATTAACACTTGAAGATATAGCTTTACACTTACAAAATTAAACCTAACTAAAATTAGATTAGTTAGAGTCCAAAATTTCTAGAGATTGATAGTTATAAACAAAAAATAAAGAAAAATTTTCCATAGATGTATAAAAGAAAGAAATTCCATTGTACTCTTTTGTTTATTTGAATAACTTATTAAGAATTTGGCCTTTGCCTTTTCTTTGTCATTATATATATATATATATATATATATATATATATATATATATATATATATTCTATGGTACATTATCTGAATTATTCACCAAAGATAATTTTGCTTAAGGCACTATCATACAAACACTTAAATGTGAACATTTTGAAAGAATATTTTGTGTAAATTCAAATCAAACAATACAAAATCATAGAGAAAACACAAATGTGGAAAATTTTCAATCTATAATCCTATTGTTTGTTGGTTTTAGATAAGTAATAAGAACACAAAATTATTAGTTACGAGAGCTTACCTTGATCTATTGTAAACCTGAATTCAAAATCAAATGGGTAGCCTCTTTTAGGAAGATATAAGTGGCTCTCTCTCACTTTTGTCTTATGGAACACAAATGACAATAGGAGTTTGACAAAAGTAAGCCTCCTTCATATAACTCACGGAACCACTACTATATCCATTATACCAATAGATTGACCTATTTTATAATAACACATATCCAGTAGCGGATCTGGAACCTCTAAGTTAGTGGGGCAATCTATCTTAAAAAAATTAATAATAATTATTATGATACATATGAAGATAAAGACATAAATGTTAAAATCATAAAATTTTAATATATCTAATCAAATAAATTACATACCTTATAATTGTCTTTTACGTGATTTCATGTTTTAAAATTGTTAAATGATCAGTTCATTGTGAATGTTATTGAACACATCGATCTTAATATAAGTCACTAGACAATCATCCATTCATGCATCTCTTCTAAATTAATTTCAATTTGTTTCTAATTTGATAGTAATTTCCTCTTCAAAAATATTTTCATTACAAAAATATTTCCTCTTCTAAATCCTAATTGCATAATTAATCAATAAATTTGATAAAATAAGACCTATGTAAAAAAGCCTCTTTACAAAGAAGTCTCATAATGGAATGAGAAATTAACTATTATCAAGAAAAAATTTCATAAAATTGACTTCACAAATATGTTACTCATGATCTTTATTGCATAATCAATCAAACATTTTGATAGAATTAGACCTATGTACAAAAATCTCAAATTTCAAGCTTTTACAAAGAGTTTCCTAACAATAGAATGAGAAATTAACCATAAAATTGACTTCACAAATATGTTATTATTGATCCTAATTACATAATCAATTAAACAATTTGATAGAATTAGACATATGTATAAAAATCTCAAATTTCAAGCTTTTACAAAGAAGTCCCTAATAATAGAATGAAAAATTAACCATCATCAAGAAAAAAATTCATAAAATTGACTTTACAAATATGTTACTCATGATCCTAATTGCATAATCAATCAACCAATTTGATAGAATTAGACCTATGTACAAAAACTTAAATTACAATCTTTTACAAAGAAGTCCCTAACAATGGAATGAAAAAGGAAGGGGTGAACTCACGGGCGACCGTAGTTGGTGACTGGAGACTGCTGGTGGTCGAAGGTGGTGGGCCAGTGGCAGACTAGCGGTTGAAGGCGGTGGTGGACTATTGAGAACTAGAGAGGGAGAGTTGATGGGAGTCGGGAGATTGAGAGAGGAGATAAAGATGGTGGTTGTCTTCACCACATCGGAATGTAGGATTCGGCGTAGTAAGCTAGGGATTGCTCCAAGAGGAAGTAACATGGGAAACTGAAGAACACATGAGAAGATATTATCTAGAGTTATTTGACTAAGGTAATTAAAATTTCTAATGTATGACTAATCCTTTTAATTATAAGCTTTCTGAATTTTGCGGACAAAATTCAAATTTTAGGGGGGGTGAGTTGTAACATCCCAATTTATTATTGATTAAATATTTAATATTTTTAATAATTATGAGGGATTATTACTAAATATTAGGTATTCAATATTCAGAAGGAATTAAACTAAGTCAGAATTTCTTCTGCTACAATTCGTCTCTTACTGTCAAAAAAAATCGAGAAAAGAAAGGGAACTGTTTTTGTGTTTTTCATTGCCCAAACCACAATGTCAAATAATGGCTTCAATTACGTGTGAAAATATGAAATGTGGCATATTGTTTTAATGCCATGTGGCTAGTCTAAAACCATGAAAAATGAATGGTTAAAAAGCTTTCAAGGTGGCCTCATTTTGTACCATATAAAATGAGTGATAGAAAAGCCCTCAAAATGACTTCATTTGCAACCATACAAATGTGTGGCTAAAAATTGAAGAAGAATCAAAGTCAGATTTGGACACCTCAGAGGAAGAAGCAAATTTGGTTTTGACTTCTAGAAGGAGGAAGCAAATTTGGTCTTGACTTCTTTCAAAAGGACAAAGAGGAAGAGGAAGCAAAATTGATTTTTGTTTTCCATCACAAACTCTATAAATAGAGCTTCCCCCTTAAACATAAGGAAGTGTGACAAAAACAAGAGTGGATGTGAGCAAAGGTGTGATCTTTATGAGCTTTGGGTTATTGAAGCCAAGCTTAGGCTCTTAGGGTGAGGTATAGCTTGAGTTAACTCTTGAGGCCTTTTTATGAGTGAGCCAAGTTTTCCAAGACAAAAACGTGTTCTTCCTTGAGAGACCAGTGCAATCTTCCTCCAAGTTCACGCGATATCTCGGAATTTGTGAAACGAATTTCAAGATAGATTGAATAGCTATTTGAGCTAAAAAGTTAGACTACAAAGTCCAGGTAGCTTAGCAATTCATAAAAGCTTGTTTTTACTACTGTAGCTTAGCAATTCATAAAAGCTTTGTTTTTACTACTGTAGCTTATCAATTCATAAAAGCTTGTTTTTACTACTGTAGTTTAGCAATTCATAAAAGCTTGTTTTATTACTTGAATATTTTATGTCCATGAAGTTTTATTTAAAGTGAAATATGTTTTTCATGATGAAATTAGCATGATATCAGCTTGGAAGTTTACTTCCATGTTCAGCTTGGGAGCTATGCTTCCATGTCAGCTTGGAAATTCTATTTCCATGTCAGCTTGAAAATTATATTTCCATGTTTTAGCTTAGAATCTTTCTAGCTTGAATTAAAGGATTGCAGTAGCCTTTCTCTCATGTTCAGCTTGAAAAAAGTAGTTCTGCTGACTATCTTTTCCATGTTGTTGAGTGTGCCACCAACTACTCTTGATTCCATGGTTTATTTATATATCAGCTTGCTAATTTTTTATCAACTTATTGCACTGAATTGAGAATTTAGTAGCTTAGCAACTTATAAAAGCTTGTTTTTACTACTTGCAGTTTAGCAATTTCATAAAAGCTTGTTTTTACTACTTATAGTTTAGCATTTCATAAAAGCTTATTTTTACTACTTGTAGCTTAGCAATTCATAAAAGCTTGTTTTTACTACTATAGCTTAGCAAATCATAAAAGCTTGTTTTTACTATTTGTAGTTTAGCATTTCATAAAAGCTTATTTTTACTACTTGTAGCTTAGTAATTCGTAAAAGCTTGTTTTACTACTTGAATATTTTATGTCCATGAAGTTTTATTTAAAGTGAAATATGTTTTTCATGATGAAATTAGCATGATATCAGCTTGGAAGTTTACTTCCATGTTCAGCTTGGGAGCTCTGCTTCCATGTCAGCTTGGAAATGCTATTTCCATGTCAGCTTGGAAATTATATTTTCATGTATTAGTTTGGAATCTTTCTAGCTTGAGTTAAAGGGCTGCAGTAGCCTTTCTCTCATGTTCAGCTTGAAAAAAGTAGTTCTGCAAGCTATCTTTTCCATTTCGTTGAGTGTGCCACCAACTATTCTTGATTCCATAGTTTATTTATATATCAGCTTGCTAATTTTTCATCAACTTATGTAGTTTAGCATTTCATAAAAGCTTATTTTTACTACTTGTAGCTTAGCAATTCATAAAAGCTTGTTTTACTATTTGAATATTTTATGTCCATGAAGTTTTATTTAAAGTAAAATATGTTTTTCATTATGAAATTAGCATGGTATCAGCTTGGAAGTTTACTTCCATGTTTAGCTTGGGAGCTACGCTTCCATGTCAGCTTGGAAGTTCTATTTTCATGTCAGCTTGAAAATTATATTTCCATGTTTTAGCTTGGAATCTTTCTAGCTTGAGTTAAAGGACTGCAGTAGCCTTTCTCTCATGTTTAGCTTGGAAAAATAGTTGTACAAACTATCTTTTCCATGTCGTTGAGTGTGCCACCAACCATTTCTTGATTCCATGATTTATTTATATATCAGCTTGCTAATTTTTCATCAACTTATTGCACTAAACCGAGAATTTATGTTACATGGACTGATTTTTATGATATAAGTACTTTTATGACTGAAATAGTATATTTATAAATGTTTATAAAATTATGCTAGCTACTGAGATACTCTTATGTCACCTTTTTGTGCTTTTCCAACTGACCATTTCAGGGGCTGAGTATAAAGGGAAAGGTGTAAAGATTGATTGAACACTTTAAGAGCACTCAAGTTTAAGTATTAGAATTATAGATTTTTTTTAAAAGTTTAGATATCAAATTACTATGTACGGCAGATTTGTACTTATGTACGGCAGATTTGTACTTTGTTTCGAACGAATGTAAAATTATCTTATGCTTAGAATTTGAATTATTATGTATAACAAATTATAATTTGTACTGAGAACAATTGTACAATGTTCTTTTTGAAAGTACGAGTATTAAGCATTATAATTTGAAAAAAAAATTCAGATTTTAGTAGAGTAAAATAAGGACATTACACGAGAGGGTTGGAGTGGAGTGTGGCGGAGTAGAGGTCAAAGAACGGCGTTTGCTTGCACATTTGGTCAATTGTGTTGCCTTTGTCGCTGCTCGAGAGAGGGAGTATGAAGGAGTGGGACAATGGGGAGAGAAGGGAAGCGAGGAAGAGGAGAATGTAAGGGGTTCCAAAAAAGGGCAGGCAAAATTATAAAAAAATTATGGTATTATATGTAAATATTTAAAATTCAGGGGGTGCAATGGCTCTACCTTTGACCCCATCACTATTATTATTTAGGGTTGAACATATAACACCCCAGACCAAAAACAACTATATATCAAATAGGTCCCTAAACACAAAACTAATGAAAATTATATAACGGACCTAATTATAGATAGTATCAATTTATATGTCCTGAAAATATGTAGACATATACAATATTTAATATGTCAATCTACATATATTATTGTCAGCGTTAAAAGATTAATAATAAAAGAAATAAATATATAATAATATATATAATAACAAAATAACGCTAACGCATTTATCTCAATGAGATCTTAAATTTTATTTTATTATCTTGTGAAAAACTAGTTTTTTTCACTAAATCCAACCCCATTGGTACATTAATGAATGAATAACATTTGATAATAAAAAACAGAACTCTTAATTAAAATTCATTAAATTATACGTTTTATATATTGGGATTCTTAGAGCATCTTCAATGAGAGTTTTTAAAAATAAAAATCAATTTTTATTGAGTTTCACCATTGGAGTTCGCCAGTATGACTGTCACACTTTAGAACTGTTCTTATATGAGAATCGGTTCTTAACCAAAAAAATAATTAAAAAAATCATAAAGTAAACATTAAATACGTCTGCATTAATTAAAATAATAGAAATTTTTTTTGTAGGACTTATTTATGAGTTTTTAAGGGTTGCACTATTGGAGTGGAGAGTTACTTAAAGTAATAAAAAATTGTTTAAAATCAAAAGTGGTAATATGACATAGTGAGATCCACAATAAATAACTTATTAAAATTGTATCATTAGAGATACTCTTAGGATCATGTTAGAAAGAGAAGAAGATTGATGGTTTGGCAAAAGTATTTATATTTTGAAGAATTTAGTAATTTTTTATTTTAATAATTATTTTCTTAAAATTTAAAACATAATTGAATCATAATTTAAATAAAAAATAATATAGAAATATTTACTGTATATATATATACATATAGATATTCATATAGTGTTAAAAATTCCATTTTCGTCCAAAATTTAAAACTTGACTCAACCATTACTGAAATTAAATTACATGATTTTAAATTAAAAATAGAATAATATCAATATTCATTGTTAAGTCATCAATACTAAAGAATTATCCATTCATTGCATTTGATGATTGAGATCATCTCAACACCCACCCAATTTAAATATTGAATTAACGTGGGTATGGATTCGGATTTACTGCTTGAAAGACAGTGCCTTTCCTTTTAGTAACGATTTTTATTATTGTTAAAAATTTTGACAGCAGAAAAAAATGTTGCTGAAAGTATTTTTAATGTTAATGTTAAAAATACTTTCAGCAACAATTTTTTTCACTACTAAAAGTAAAGTCACGGTGCCCTTAAAGATAGCAAATCCGGATCCGGTGGGTATAGGTCTGCGTAATATAAACTAGAACTATTGTCTCGTCTCTTCCTCCTCACAACCATCTTTCGTCATTTCTGGCTCTCATATTCCAAAGGACATGGCTTTTTGTGGGACTTTGCTACAGCCAAACTCCCACTGTCTCTCTTCAATCTCATCCCACAAACCTCCAACTCCAAGCTTTGCCTCTGCTTGCAGAAACCAGGTTAATCAAATCACTACCCTCCTTTTTTTTTTGGGGTCTTTTTAACCCTTTAAGAGCCCGTTTTCTGATTTATGAATTCATCCCTTCCTCTCTCTCTCTCTCTCTCTCCCCCCGCCCCCTCTTCCTCCTCCTCCTCCTTTGTGTTCTACTTTTAATTATGGATTTATGTTACTGCTTTGATTTCCTGCTTAAATACCGTGAATTGTCGTTGTCGTGATTTTTCTGCATTTCCTGTGCTCATCTCTTCTTTGTAGGTCCAATAGTTACCAATGCTTTTTTTTTTACATGCTTTTAGAGATTTATTTAAAAAAAAAATTTAGATACGTCTCAATATTTTTTTTTGCACATGTTTTTGAAGACTTATTTAAAGGAAAAATTTTAAAGACCTATCTAAAAGCAGTCACAAATTAAAAAAAAAAGCATTGTGGTTCATCTGAAATTTTTTTCATTAAATAGGTCTCTAACAACAGACATAAAAAAAATATTTAGACTTATCTAAAATTTTTTTTTTCAAATAAGTCTTTGAAAGCGTGAATGTTGGATGGAAAGACCTAGACAAACATAATATTTGTCTCTTCAAAAATAACAGAAGAATCGCATGTGCTTGATGGTGCAAATAAGGATTTGAATTTGCGGTTTGATGAATAATCACACCACCATAACTCTGTCCGGATTCATTGTTCAATGAACCTTAACCAGGCCACGTAAGAAGTTCTTCATGTATGATCGATGAAGCAGTTCACTGAAAATTCGTCAAAATTCAGAAGAGTTTCATAAGCAAATGAAAAAAAGGTGATGAAATTTGAATGCTGCATCTCAAGATGAGATGATCAGATGAATTTATCTCTTTTTTTTTTTTAAACAACTTGCAATGATAGGTGAAAATTCTTGTCCAATAAATATGGCCAAGAACAAATATAATTACATCTTTTGTGATTTCGACCAAAAAATTTTTTCAAATATTGTGGAACAAACTATTGGTGACCGATTCCTAGAACTAAATTACGGGTACTGTATGAGTACTAATTTAGTTAAATTTTTTGTAGGGAATTTTTAAAATTTTAGAGTTAGGTGATGATAATTTTTTACGTCAATTTTTTAATTATAAATTATTTGTTTAATTTAACAAAAAATGAGCAAACTGCTTTCAACGCCATATCACCCGACGAATAACAAATTCGTGTTATTTATACAATATTCTATTATAGAGAATTAGATATATAGTCGATTACTAAGCTCCCACCACCCAAGATTCCCCATTGAGACTTGGGAGCCGCTAAAAGTAGCATCAGAATTCTTGTTTTTTCCTAGGTATCATCCCATCTCCTAACGTTATTAAATTAAAGTAGATGGATTTCATTATTGAATTAAATTGCATATTAATTCACTATCAACCTAATTAACTTAGTAATTTCTGAGCCAGATTTGAACTTGAGATTAAGTTGGCGTCCTAGTTCATGGCATAAGTTGTGTTTGGATAAGTAATTTATTTAGGCGTTTATAGAAAAAAAATTTATGTGAAAAATTTGTATACTATAAATTCTTTTTAAATTAAATTTTTTAGTGTTTTATGTTTGGATACATATTTAAGGAAATACTTTTAAATTATGATTGAGAAATGAGGAAGGTGAAGAATTTGGTTTTCATGAAATTTTAAATTATGATTGAGGATATATTTATCTTATAAAAGTTTAAAATAACTTCTTGGTCATGTGAATTTGAATTTTCACACAAGACTTTTTCAAGAAACATAAAAAATTGGCTTCATAAATAAGTTAAAAATATTATTTTAGAGATTAATGAGTTACTTATTTAAACTCATATAAATACTATTATATATATATATATATAAAAGTATTTATAATAATAGATAAACTCTAATAAATTATAAACTATGTTATTCAAACGGAATCAAATGCTAAAAAATGAATTGATTCCTGCACAAGGGCCTCCGACACACGATTCAAAATACATGATCTTAGTTGTTGGATCATATGCATCCAATAGTTGAGATCTTTTCTTTATTTTTTTAAGTTTAAAATTATATTAGTAATTAAAATTAATGGTAGTTAGATCAGATTTGATGGTTAGTTAAATTTTATTTAAAAAATAAAAAACAAAAAAAATAAAAAAAATATTTCAACCGTTGGATGCATGATTCGACTAGAATTATGTGCTGAGGCTCCTGCACAAAAATCTGATGACTAGCTAGTCTGCTTTCCATAGGCTCACACGCATGATGTGATATTTGTGTAGGAACCTAATTACTATGTAGCGTGGCCCCACTCGAGCAGGACTCTCTTCAGCTTTCTTCCAATAGACACACATCTAAGTCCTAAAAAAAATTTGACCATTATTTTTTTTTTACCTGTTAAATAAATCTAACAGGTAAAAATTCCCTTCAGCACTTTAGCAGGAAGGATCCAATCCCGTTACTGTGATATAAGGATAAATTTTGCCGTAAGCCAATGTCAATATATATATATATCGTACGTTGAAGATTCGTGTCTGACACTATAAACTCCGCTTATTGTCTTCTCTCTTCCTGCTTACAACCATCTTTCCCCCTTTCTCTCCCGCAGACTCGACAAAGCATGGCATTTTGTGGGACTTTCCTTAAGCCAAACCAATACTATCTCCCTCCATGCCATAAAGCTCCTACTACACACAATGCTTGCAGAAAACAAGTTAATCAAATCACTACCTCCATTTTTTGAAGGCCCTTTTAACCATTTTAAGGCAACATGTTCTGTTTTATGAATTCCTTCCTTCCTTCCTCCCTTCTTCTTTCTCTGTTTTACGTTTAACTATGTGTTTTATAATCTTGCTTTTTTCCTACTCCGTGATATTTCATTGACGGTAGATGATGATGGTGTGTGATTGCATGACAGTTCTGTGTGAGAGCTTCAGCACGCAATTCAGATGACGAGGAAAGGACAATTATAAGGAAAACAAAAGATGGTTGGATGATTAGTTATTCAGGCCAGAAACCAGAGACGCCATTGCTGGACACGATCAATTACCCAGTTCATATGAAGAATCTATCCTTACAGGTGAACCCTTTTAAGAGGGGTGAATAGTGGGCATATTTTTCTCGTCCATATTGTGAGCACAATCATTTCTTTTTTCAGCCAATTTGTGTCAAGAATTTACATATTATATGTCAGGATCTTGAGCAACTTGCAGCAGAGCTGAGGGCGGATATTGTGTATACTGTGTCAAGTATTGGAGGCCATCTTAGCTCAAGCTTAGGAGTGGTGGAGTTAGCGGTATCCCTGCATCATGTTTTCAACACACCAGAAGACAAAATTATATGGGATGTTGGTCACCAGGTTAGTCTTCTTTTCTCTTGTTTTTGAATAGACATTAAACTTCAATCATGCAGAGAAATTTGCTCTAGTAGAGGAAAAAGCATTTATTCTTCTGTGTTTGTGTAAGAGGATCTAAGCAGAAATCAAATTGCAGGCATACCCACACAAGATTCTCACAGGTCGAAGGTCTAGAATGCACACCATTAGGAAAACTTCAGGGCTAGCAGGGTTCCCTAAAAGGGAGGAGAGTGTTCATGATGCTTTTGGGGTAGGGCACAGTTCTACTAGCATATCTGCTGGTCTTGGTAAGATTCTCGAATCCTGAAGATCGTTACATTTTGAAAAACCCAATAAGTACAGATCAATGAATTGAAATTCTCAATGATCTCTCTCTCTCTCTCACTCACTCACTCACTCACTCACTCTTTGTATTTGGCTACAAAAATTGGTAGGCATGGCTGTTGCGAGGGATTTATTGGGAAAGAACAACAGCATTATTTCGGTGATTGGAGATGGAGCAATGACTGCAGGTCAAGCCTACGAGGCCATGAACAACGCAGGATTCGTTGACGCTAACATGATAGTTATATTGAATGACAACAAGCAAGTCTCGTTACCAACTGCTACACTTGATGGCCCTGCAACTCCAGTTGGAGCTCTCAGCAGTACTTTAAGCAAGATTCAAGCAAGCACCCAATTTCGCAAACTTAGAGAAGCTGCAAAGGTAGACCCTCTAAACTCTCCTTAGTAGCCGACTTTATAATTTTCAGTGCTTTAGTCAAATTTCAATAACATGTGGCGAGAGTCTAATGTTATCTTTTGAAGAACATCACCAAGCAAATAGGAGGGCAAGCGCACGAAGTCGCAGCAAAAGTAGATGAGTATGCAAGAGGTATGATCAGTGCATCCGGGTCTACATTTTTTGAGGAGCTCGGCTTGTATTACATCGGCCCTGTGGATGGTCATAACATTGGAGATCTAGTCAGCATTTTT
Organism: Biancaea sappan; assembly: GCA_037074585.1. Taxonomy (NCBI): domain Eukaryota; kingdom Viridiplantae; phylum Streptophyta; class Magnoliopsida; order Fabales; family Fabaceae; genus Biancaea; species Biancaea sappan. The sequence continues at coordinate 25,337,097 of CM073490.1, forward strand.
CAAAAGGTGAAAGCAATGCCTGCCCCAGGTCCAGTTCTGATCCATGTGGTGACAGAGAAAGGAAAAGGATACCCCCCAGCAGAGGCAGCAGCTGATAAAATGCATGGTAAGACTGGAATTTGTATATGATGGATAATTCTTAATGAGGCTCATATTCTCTCACACTTTCAGGTGTTGTCAAGTTTGACCCAAAAACAGGTCAACAGTTTAAGCCGAAGTCCCCAACACTCTCATATACCCAATACTTTGCTGAATCTTTAATAAAGGAAGCTGAAATAGACAGTAAGATAGTAGCCATTCATGCAGCCATGGGAGGGGGTACGGGTCTAAATTATTTTCAGAAAAGGTTTCCAGAACGGTGCTTTGATGTGGGGATAGCTGAACAGCACGCGGTTACGTTTGCTGCTGGGTTAGCAGCAGAAGGTCTCAAGCCATTCTGCACTATCTATTCATCATTCCTGCAACGTGGATATGATCAGGTGAGCCAATAAATAGTCCACACAGCATTGTTTCAGTGTTTCTTTAATGTCAGTGAACTATCATCAAATAATCTCACAACTGTTTTTACAATGAATACGAAGGTGGTCCATGATGTAGATCTTCAGAAACTACCTGTTCGCTTTGCTCTGGATAGAGCTGGTTTAGTTGGTGCAGATGGACCAACCCATTGTGGAGCATTCGATATCACATACATGGCCTGTTTGCCCAACATGGTCGTCATGGCTCCATCTGATGAAGTTGAACTAATGCACATGGTTGCAACAGCAGCAATCATAGATGACAGACCAAGCTGCTTTAGATTCCCAAGAGGCAATGGAATTGGAGCTGTTTTGCCCCTCAATAATAAAGGAACCCCACTTGAGGTTAGCATTTAGTAACTATCAAACACTTTCCACAGAATACTGAATAAACAAGTAATCAAATCCAAACATTTATGGCTGTGCAGATAGGCAAGGGCAGAATACTGGTAGAAGGCAGTAGGGTTGCCATTTTGGGATATGGTTCTATAGTTCAACAATGCTTGCAAGCTGCAAAGATGCTCAAAACAACAGGTGTTTCTGTGACAGTTGCTGATGCTAGGTTTTGCAAACCTTTGGATACTGATCTCATTAAGCTGCTAGCTAAGGAGCATGAAATTCTCATCACAGCAGAAGAAGGTTCTATAGGAGGTTTCGGATCTCATGTGTCACAATTCCTAAGCTTAGCGGGAATCCTGGATGGCCCTCTGAAGGTAGTTTATCTTCTACATAGATAGGCTACCCACTACCCTCACCATGATTTCTCTTTACCATTACATTCTGATTTTCTTTTGAGCTTTGCCTGCAGTGGAGAGCATTGATGCTTCCCGACAGATACATTGAGCATGGATCACCTCAAGATCAGATTGAAGAAGCAGGATTGTCAGCAAAGCATATTGCTGCAACAGTATTGTCTCTTCTTGAGAGGCCAAAAGAAGCTATGCTATTCAAGTAAAATCACTGATGGAACAAAATTCTCGCCCTCAGAAACTTGAAAGACAAATACATCCTTAAGAGACTCCATTTTGGCTGTGTGCAAGTGGAAGTTGCCAATAGCTACCCTAGTAAGCCTTTTTAGTACTTCTGATTTAGTTGATACCCTTCTCTACCCACATCTTGATGGACCCTTAATGAGTGCGGATTAAAAGTGAGTCAAGAGAAAACATGCCTCAGCAACCTGTAACTAGAAGAACTATTATATATTACTTTTTGTACATTAATTGAATGAGTGTAATTACTAAGTTAGTGATCAATATATATATGCATAGGTCATCAAAATCAAGGCAAATTAAGCAAAAGTAAGCTATTCTCTTTGGCAAGAACTAAGAACCAAGAGAGCAAAAATCTTTCTTCATAATCAGATTTGTGCAACATGTCAGTCACATAATTTAAGGACCCAAACATGTCAATCAATTTTTCTAGAAAGCAACAAAACATTCACAGTCCTCGCCTAGGTGTTATGTTATAGCCATGTTGTAGTAATTTTATCACCAATATTAACTCAAATATCGCAGGTTATTCTTTAATGATTAATCACATTAAAAATAATATAGTCATGTTAAAAAATGAATGGCTTCAATTACCGTTAGATGCTCAAGCATTTACCACGCGATTATCTTAACACGATCTCCAATCTAAGACTACATGGATCTGTTTAAAGGACGTTACTGTACAGGGAATAAACTAAGCAGACCTCATTGTGAAAAATACAAGATGTTAATGTGTGGCAAGAACGTACGTCCATCAATGAAGTTTTCGATACAACCAATGATTTCCATTATTTCCTAATTAAAGAAGAAAGATGGTGATGAAGATGAAGAAGAAGTAAACACATTAATTGCAAGCTCGAATATTGAATCTCAGCATAAGAATAAGAGCCGTCTTCTTTGATGATTTTCGCTATGAGACAAACTTCGAGAGTTGTCGCGCCGGGGGCATGCATGTGGTTATTAATTATATTTCATCGTCAATATTTATTTTATTTATTAGTGAAATCGATCTCAGGACTGCTACACAATAGAACCTTGAGATTCACGGTTATGATTTGGTGAATTGGACTCAGAATATAGAATTATGCAAGGAGTGTTGTATTTCTGGTATTTGTACATTTTGTCTGTATTGTTGTGCTGGCAGTAATTAGTTATTTTGTGCAGAATATTCTTTTTGTACCAATGGGGACACCTGTCATCATATTATTGAATGTTGTATATCCTTTTTCTTGTATAAATACTGAAATGTAATACGGAGAAGGTGCCGAGTTTCATTTTCACTATTTCTCCTACTCTTTCCATTTTTCGTTTCAAGGATCAATTTCCAAGAAACGTTTGTTTTTGAATAAAAAACTGTGCATATAATAATTTGAATTACTTGGCAACTTATTTTAGGACTAAACTAATTGAGTTATAATTCTATCATTCTACTTAATTATTAACAGTATTTTTATTTTACACGAATAACCAGCAAAGAAAAATTAAGGAAAAAGGAAATGACATTAAAAATTAATTAATTTATAAACTTTGGCACTGTGTACACTTTTCTATCTATTTGGTGTTATAAAAATTTCGATGAAAAGTATTTCATCAGGAAATTTTGACATAATTTTAATTAATACGTGGAATTTCTCTGCTGAACAAAGGGAAAGAGGAAAATTTCAAAGAATGATAGGCTCTCATTATGAAAACTGTAAGTCGGTGTTGAACTGAGACTTAGACAACAAGGCTACGACAATTAATTAGACATTAGATCTTAAAATAAAGATGGATTGGAAATTAAGATGATTGGTTGAAATTTGTGAAAGTGGGATTATAATAAAATAATGATTAAAACAAAATTATTTTGTTATTGAACAGTTACTGTGTATGAACTATAATTTTTATGTCAAATTGATTTCAGACAAATATCTTTTTTTTTCTTTCAGCCAGATAAATATCTCAAAATTCATAAAATGTAACGTTGAAGTAAAATCTGTTTTGGCCCAATATTTTTTATAATGGATCTGAACTGTTTGCGCTCAAAATATTCTTCTAAAGTTTGACCCATATTTTCTCTCTTTATTTTCTCACATGTTTTAGATTTTCTTCTTCTGCTCTTACTTGTGTCTCAGTTGATTCGACTTTCCTTTCTCTCTTTTTATGAAATCTTGAAAAGTGACATAGCAGATACTTTGTCAGTCCAGCAAAACGAAAAGAAACAAAGCAAAGAAAAGAGTTGTTTGTCAGAACATGAAGAATGCCATATGTACTACTGAAGCCTATTTTATTATTTTTGCCGCCTCTTGCTCTCTTCTCGGTTGCTTTACATTAATGGATATTTGAAGTTTTTGAAACAGTGTATTTAATGTCTTTCCCGTTAGTGATTCAAACCTGACAACGGATAATTTCCTTCCACCTCTTATTTAAATTTGAAGTTTCTCTAAAATTAAAACTAACGAAGTATATTAGTTATTGTAAGAAAGAGCATCATCATCTACCTTAATTTCTTCTTTGTAAATCCATAAGTGCATCTCTTTCCCCGCCTAAAAAAATCGAAACAATAAAATGCATAGGTAAATGTAACAAGTCACAAAAGCTAAGTGAAACACAACATATCAAATTGCAATATCTTACGGTGTTCACACTGATAATGAAAGAAACCATACGAAACTACCTACTTGTTTATTTTCACTTTTACAGACCAGCATATACTAAGCAATTCTAATATTAAAAATAGACCAAAACAAGGGAATGTACGCTTATTATAAATCCTCTTCTCTTAAAATTTTGTACCTGTTTCTGCTTGGAAACAAATGAAGGAATCAGACTAGGTTTACTACACACTCATCTTACAGAAATAAATTGGATTTGCAATCCAAGTACCAATTCCATACTACACATTCATCTAACAGAAATAGACTGGATTTGCAATGCACTAATTACCAGATCCAAAACCTAAATGATACGAGCAACATAGGATCTAAAAGGAAATAGATATATAACGAATAGGATTCACCAATAATCTCCACAGGAACAAAGCCCCCCTCTAAAATGATGGAATCTTTTAGCATCTCTGGTAATAATATCCCTCCCAGTAAGTAAAGAAATCAATTTTATCCAATTGTGACAGTCCCCACAAATTCTAAGGTTCTTAAAAATCCTGATGCTACTAGTCCTACCCTTAGTCTTCCACAAAGTAAAAGCTATAGCTAGTTTTTCACTATGATAATATAAAGAACTTATCTTCTCCTCTTCACCCAAATCCTGCAACGCAAATTTTGTATCAGGATTATAACCCAGAGTTTTAACCTTCTCAATCAATTGATGCAACATGTCACAGATCTCATGAGCTCTTGGATGAGATAAATCTCCGGCCATAAAAGTTTGAACCTCTCTATCAACATCAACCCAACTCATTGCAGGATTTTTCTTCACTTTTAGATCCTTTATTATGCCTTTCATCTGAATAACCTGGTTCCACTTTCCAGCTGAGGCATAAAGATTTGACATGAGGATATGAGTTCCCTCATCCCTAGGAGCAAACTCAAGCACCTTTCTCATGACTCTCTCTGCTACCCTCACCTCTCTATGATTCCTACATGTGCTTAGTAGCGTCCTCCATAGGACCACATCTGGATCCCTCGCTTCCTCTATTAACATTTCAGCCTCTTCAAATCTTTTACATCGTCCTAGCAAATCAATCATACAAGCATAGTGATCTCTTGTCAACTCGATATTGTGATTTTCCCTAATGGAGGCAAATATTTGGCAACCTTCTTCGACTAACCCAGCATTGTTGCATGCCAAGAGAACACTTAAAAATGTTACATCATTTGGTTCAAGTCCCAAATTTTTCATCGTTCCGAATAGCTGAAGTGCCTCATGTCCAAAACCATTTTGGGCATAAGCATAGATCATTGAATTAATGGACACCACATCTGACTCAGTTAATATATCAAAAACAGACCTTGCCATGTCTGTACTTCCACATTTTCCATATAAATTAATCAATGCCGCACCAACATAATTATCACTGTAGAATCCTTTCTTGATGGTTATGGCATGAATTTGTTTCCCTACCTCAAGCATTGCAAGGTTTGAACAAACCTGAAGAACACTGGACAATGTGAACGCATTTGGATTTATTGAACAACGTATCATTTCTCTAAATATTGATAAAGCACCCTCTTCTCTCCCATTTTTCACAAGACCTACTATCAGAGATGTCCAAGTCACCTGATTTGCATTAGCCAGCTGATTAAAAACCTTCATGGAATCATCAACCATACTGCATCTTAAATACATTGTAAGGAGTGACGTCTGTGAAGCAACGGCGGATTCAAGACCAGATTTAATGACAAGGCTGTGAATCAACTTACCTTTAACTAAACTCCCCAGATCACCACAACTGATCAAGATGCTTGCAAGAGTATACTCGTTAGCCTTAATTCCATGATTGATCATTTCCCCAAAAACTTCTAAAGCTTCACTGTGATGGCCACGCTGGGCATAACCAACAATTAATGCTGTAAACAAGACAACATCTTTCTGCAAAACACGATCAAGCACCAAACGGGCATCTCTCATTTTATCAAACTTCGCATACATATCAACAAGAGCACTAGCAACGAACCCACTGAAAATTTCAAAACCCAATACCACTGACAACCCGTGAGCCCTCTGGCCGTGGTGCAGGAGACCCAAATCTGGAAAAACCTTTAAAATATTTGAAAACGTGAAGTCATCAGGTAAAATTCCGTCCACGAGCATTTTATCGAATAGTTCGAGGGCTTCTTTACTCCTCCCATGGCTGACATGAGAAGAAATCATTAAATTCCAAACAACTATATGTCTGTTAGGCAATTCATCGAATAGCCTGCGTGCATCAGCTAGGCTACCACACTTAACGTAGCCATCAATGAGTTTATTGCCTACAGAGAGGTACGAGACGCCGGATTTGATAATGTGGGTCTGAATTCCTGTGATGCCTCTTAAAAATTTTGTCTCTGTATATTGTCCAATGAGAGAAGAATAGAAATGTGTGGCGTCGCTGAGACTGTTAGTGTTGGAGGTAGTGTTCAAGAAGGCGTTAGCGCAGTACGATGACGGATTAGAGAGTTTAATAAATTGTTTTGATTTTCCTCCCGCACCACCTACTTCAAGCATCAGCTTCAAATTCATTCGGATGGGAGATGGGTCAATTTGTGTTCGAAGTTGTGTTTTCCGCCGCTTACCACCTCATCCTTGTTGGTGTATTACTCTCAATTTGCTCCAGTAGTCTTTCTTTCAATTCTTTGTGCTAGGGCTTGTTATGATAGTATTCAAGTACTTTGTTGTGTCCAATTGGATGCTGGATAAATGGCCTGCGGATCCTCTGCTCAGAATAAAACAAGCTGACACCTGCTTTAAGTTTTACCAATTTTTATTGTTGCTGAACTCCAAACAAAAAAATTTTAAACAGAAAATCTGGACCCGGATAAATGAGTGGTTAATTTCATTTTTTAAAAAAATATTTCAAAAAATTGAGACTCTGATCATTTGAATCTTTAATCTTAAATATCATAGGATCCAAAACTCTTTTATTATACTCATTGGAAGATCTCATTCCCACCTAGAAGAATTTTATCGTGGCTGGTTACGTAGATTTGGATTCAGTGTTCTTGCTTCCATATTGTGATGCTTGCAAATTATCTTTTTCTTATTGAAACTTGTTCATTTTGATTTGAATTAACTTAAGTTTCTTTTGAAGTAAATTAATTAATGAAGCAATTTCTATGAGGTATTATCTGAAGCACCCAAACCTCCTTTCGATATATGTATATCCGCACCAGTTACTTCTCTTATTTCTTAAATTTTAAAGGTCTGCGTCTATTATTATTTTATTTACTTTATTTATTTTTATTTTAAAGTAAAAAGTAAAAATAATAGTAAACACAAACCTTTACGACATGTTTGATATAAACTCAGAAATATGAGGGAAAGAAAAAAGAAATGGTAATGAAAATAAAAATGAGAATGAAAAACAAAAATTATGTTTGGTATGATATGGGGGGCGAAGCTACATGTAATTGTGCACCCCCTTCAATTTTACAAATTTGATGAAAAATTTTTTTTTAAAGATTTTGCCCCCTCCTTTTTTGTGAATTTCCTTTAGTGACTTGGTCCTTTTTTACTATTCAGAGTCACAAGACTCCCACTTCTCAGAGTCATGAAATTTTTTCTTGATAATGGTTAATTTCTCATTCCATTATTAGGGACCTGTTTGTAAAAACTTAAAATTTGAGGTTTTGTATATAGGTCTAATTCTATCAAATTGATTGATTGATTATGTAATTAGAATCATGAGTAACATATTTGTGAAGTCAATTTTATGAAATTTTTTTTTATGATGGTTAATTTCTCATTTCATTGTTAGTGACCTCTTTCTAAAAGTTTGAAATTTGAGATTTTTGTACATAGGTCTAATTCTATCAAATTGGTTGGTTGATTATACAATTAGGATTATGAGTAACATATTTGTGAAGTCAATTTCATAAAATTTTTTCTTGATGATGGTTAATTTATCTTTCTATTATTAAGGACTTCTTTGTAAAAGCTTGAAATTTGAAATTTTTGTACATAGATCTAATTCTATAAAATTGGTTGATTGATTATGTAATTAGGATTTAGAAGAAGAAAAAAATTTTGTGATGAAAAATATTTTTTAAGAGGAAATTATTATTAAATGGGCAACAAATTAAAATTAATTTAGAAAAATTGTCATCAGATCCAGAAAAACGAATAAAAATTTTACTCTTTGACCGAGGAGTCTTGGATACGCCATTGTATAATATAAGAAAAAATGAAAAGCATTGCATTTGTTTTGTTTGGTATAGGGTTTAAAATAAAGGAAAGAAAAAAATTGAGTATAAATTTACTAATTTTTCCTAAAACCAAAAAAAAAAAACCCACTCAACTTCAGCCTCTCGTCTCTCTCCCTTTCTTTGCAACCTCAGCCTCTTGTCTCTCTCCAAAAATTGGTGTCTTCTCTCTCTCTCTCCCCTACAGCTACCTTCCTTCCTCCTCCTTCTTCTTCCATCTCATGATCTCTCTCTCTCTCTCTCTCTCTCTCTCTCTCTCTCTCCCTCCCTCCCTATTGTCGTCTGAATCGATGAAGAAGGAGGCTGAGCAGTGGAGGACAACAGACAAGAGCTACACGAGGGCAAAGCTGAAAATTGGAAAAATTATGAAGGACAAAATTGTGATTTCAACTAATAAGTATGTAATGGAATTTGTCATTGTAGATGGGAATGTGATTCCTTTTACAGCCACTAGAATGTATACCAATCAAGCATTTGGGTTTTAAAGAGTTGGAATCTATTTACCAAATATCTTCTTAAATTTCTGTGCCGTAAATTATGAAAAAAATCCATTATTTAAAACAGATTTTCTTCTATATCATTCCAATTTTACTGAATGTTCTTGAAGGGAATTATCTAGTACAGATTATGTAGTGCAACCCATATAGTCAAAGGGTAGCATGAGACACCAAAGTACAAAATTGTTTAGGTTCATCTTAATAGATTGTTAAGCGCAAATTATTTAATATATTATCAAAATATAATGCATACAATTCAAAAGCTTTAATTTAAACGACACTTTTTCTAAACATAATTTTTAAATGTCTTTCATAATTGAGAGTTAGACTCCTATATCACTATTAAATTAGGGGTGCACATGCACATCTATATGCGTGCGTGAGATTGTGTATCTTGTGCCTGTATGGTAAAGTATATGTGGGATGTAATTGGATTATACTTTAATATAACAATACCTTACTTGAGACCATATGATAGGATATATATGTGAAATATAATCGAATTACATTTTGATATCATAATACCTTATATCTATTCATAGTTATTATTACTTTGAAATTACTACACTTTTAAGACAAATTTAAAATTGTAAACGTGCACACTTTTATATAAATGCAATTCAAAAGTTAAACAATGGAAAAAGAAAATTAACCTGAATTTTTTTTTACCAATAAACTTTTGTTCAGTAGTGCTAGAACCATTTTTAGTGTTGAAAGATTCAAACTGAAATCTCAATCAAATCAAATAGTATTTATTTTTATCTGAATCAAAATTCTTAAGATGAATAATAGTTTTGAGATGAGATAAAAGTTTGATAGCTGTAACATCTAACTAATTTTATATTCACTTTGATACTAGAGTTGTGTTCAATAAAGATCCAAATTCGAACTAATAGATATCAAAATTAATCCAAAAAAACTTGCACATCTTTAACTTTATATCTATAGTTATCAGCATGTATTATTTAATTATTTTCATATTTATCCTTATAATACGACTAAGAAAAGATAAAAGAGAGGGAAAAAAATGATAGTGAGTGATATAAAAAGTAAGAGATAATAGACAAAAGTACTATTTATGTCTCTTAATTTTAACTCATGTTTTAATTATAATTTAAAATTTTAATTTGTATCAATTATAACACATGTTTTTAATTAATTTTGATTATATCTCAAAAATATTTAAATACAAATATTAACGTGACATCTTATTTTATATACATTAGCACTAAATTATTCTTGCTTTAATATATATATATATATATATATTATTAAAGTAAAAAGTAAATGATAATCCATTGGGGGAAAAAAAGAAAGAAAAGATGATTTGGTTGACAAAAAAGTGAACCCAGCCTTTATATCAGATGACAATTGAACTAGTTTGAAAAAAAAAAAAAAAAACACACACACACACACACAAAAACACATTCATTTACTTAATGAGCAACTTGAGCCAGATAAATGAGGTTTTTTTTTTTTTGGGTTGGGGGGGGAGGGGATTTTATCATAAGCTCTTTTGATAAATTAGCTATTGATTAAAAAAAAAATTTGTTGAGACAGAATTTAAGGTATCCCATCTTATTCATTTATCTGACTGTGCATCTGATTAGGATATTTTATTATGAAATAATGCGCACGAATAATATAACACTTCGAGAAATTAGAACGTAACGAATAATTGCCCACAGGTTTTGTACTAGAGCACTAGTTTTTGTTGGGATTGCGGATAGCAAATCTACTTATCCATAAAACAACTATAAATCTTTATCTCATCCTTATCATTTATTTTTCAACTATAAAGAGGAAAGGGATTAAAGGAGTACATTGAACCAAAACTATGTTCGCAGGGGAATTCTTTACAACGAAGCAATATCTATATAAAAAATACTGAATAAATATTCAGTATTCACAAGGTAGTCGTGTAATATAAACACATACACTATTTGTGTCACCTACACCACCTGAAACCCTAAACTGCAGCTTTCCTTCCATCAGCTGCCTTGAAAGAGAAATACTAACTTCCCAGTGTTGTTTCTCCGGCTTGGATGAAGGCTTGAAGCAAGCTTTGTGCGGCAAAGGTTTGATCAGGTGTCCCAGATATAACAACTCTCCCTCCACCTTCTCTAATACGAGGATTATAAACTTCAACATTTGCACCTGAAATCTGCTTCCACGAGATCAGAATCATAGAAAACAACCATTAGAGCAACTAGTTAAGCATAAGTGGGACAGTATTTTATTAATATAGTTATATAAAACAAGAGTAAGTCCCTGGAGCATATCTGTACATGCATCTAATTTTAACTCTCCAAGCCTAATATTTGATAAGATCATACGGCTCTGAAGTTGAGATAGATATTACAAATCGAATCAAAGTGACAGGACCGACTTGCAAAGTTCTATAACTCAGTTACAGTTGCATTTTCTTGTCGTTTTAATTTTTCAATGTCCGCCTTTCAAATGAAAAATGGACATAACAATTCAAAGGATAAAGTACGTACATGTTTAGTTGTTAAATACACCATCCTCCTGAATTTGGAGGGACGAAGAAATAATAAAGCTAAGATTTTTTTTTTCTGTAGGGATAATAACAAGGTTAAGAACATTTTCATAAGTTGAAGTTCAAAGGTAAGATTTTTTTTTTCTTTAGGGATAACAACAGAGGTAAGAAATTTTCATAAATAAGTTGAAGTTCACTGCAAACTATGCCATATTTTCTAAACAAATAATCATAAGCATATTTTCTAAACAAATAATCATAAGTAGCTATGTAAGCATCAGTATAAATTGTATATCTAGACTTAGAAGCTGAACTTTTTATAGCAGCCAATCTTCTATCATAATGAAACCAAATTTCATTTTTCAGCACCAGTAGCAGTCAACGCAAGCAACAAAATGTTATGCAACTTTTAACTCCCTCTCTCACTTGAATGATTTCTTACGCAGTTCACAATCACTAATATATATATATGTGTGTGTGTGTGTGTGTGTGTGTTCTTTCGTTATCAAATTGTTCGAATCAAACCAGTTAGTCAAAAGACAGCAGAACAACTGAACCACAATTAACAGAAAATAATAATCCATCACATCTTTGTAAACAGGTACCTGTCTGATTCGATCCACATTACCACCATTTTCACCATAAACAGAGCCGAAGACATGTTCAGAAACTGAAATCTCCACTGTAGTATTTGTCACAGTTGCAAGCTTGTTTCCTCTATTAAAAGAGTTCATCAAAGAAAAAAAGAAGTTGCGAGGTTTAGTCAGAAGCTTGCAGCTGTGTTAACAAATTGATATATTTGTTTATTGAGCAAAAGGTAACAGATTTTAATGACTTCATTCATACGCCACAAATCATGGAAAATTGGGCTCATCATCAAATAATTTGGGATCATAAGCTGCCCGAGTATTGAAATTGAATATCTAATTGATAATGTAATTATGTAATCAACCTAAATCTGTTCTTTCAAGGAGATTACTGATGCCCCAGCTTCAAGCTTGTTTCCAGCCACATAATTCTTAAGATCTATAATATCAGAGTCACTTAAAACATAATCTCTCTAACAGCAAAATATTGGGGGAAAAAAAAGAGAAAAAAAAAAGATTGCACAGTAGAGGACAAGAGAAAGAACGTGTGTTCTATGCTGCATTATACACTGACCTCCCAACTTCCAAATTGTCATATAAATTAATGTGTGGTTTTCCATTCTCTGAGATTGACCCTGCTCCTGCATTCTGCAAGCATACCCACCGCTAAACAATCTGACGTTAAGCTAAATAGCCTTGAAACTTGGAAGGACAAGATAAAGTGGTAATGGAATAATGGAAATCGGACTAGACTTAAAGAGTAATTAAAAAGAAATGAAGCATACCTGTGGTGGCAACCTCCCTGATGGACAAGCAGATGTACCTTGAGCAAAAATATTATCCCTGATTATACTAGTGACTTTTTGTAGAGCATTATGTACACATCTGTGCGCACCAGTAATCTGCACCAAATTCTCTCAGTATCAACTTGAGTAGGAGACAGTAACAAAAGATTGTTCAAGTCATAACAGGAAACTTAGTCTTTCCTGAGTGCCTACCTCAGTAATTAGGCAAGTGTACAAAATAAGATATTTGTTATAAGGTCAAACATATGCTAATTGGCAAAATGCCAATCTACGCCAATCATTATGCTGAAAAAACAAGGATTACAAAGATACTGAAAATTAACTATATATACAGAAGGATCACTTGAAAGAACAAATCCCATGAGTTTGGTCAAATTTTTATACATATTTTTGCTTTCATGCATAACAAATATCTTCTATTTAAGTATTTGAAACATATGCATATGTTTAGGAGAGCTTATATATTTGTCCATTTCTTTCCCCATTAGTTAAGTTCAATTTTATAGTTCATCATGACAAAAATAAATATTATCTATTCATCATGAAAGGTTATTGCACATGACACTAAATTCTATCTATACAAGCAATGGACCTCAATTTGTACTTGGTAATTTACATATGCCCTTTAGATTATTGCTGAACATAACAACTTTAAGATAAAAGAAGTAACTGTACCTGTACTACCACGTCATTATCTGAAGCACCACATGCAACCCCCTCTCCGTGATGTATTTGTATATTCGCACCAGTCACTTTTCTCATTTCTGAAATCACCTGACCCTTTTTGCCTTCCAAACAATTAACCATGCTTGATGCAACTAAAAGTCTCATAGTTACAGGTGATTCCATACTAGCTACTGACAGAAAACCTTTTTCAAACTGATGTTCAACAATTCTGGCGAAAACAAGAATAACAGCATCTTGTGCAGGAGAGCAACTAGATTCAAGATTCTAGATGAAAGAAAGACATTTAAATCAATAATAAAGAACAGCGATCAGAGCAGTCAAATTGAGTTTGCAATCTGCCAATACATGTCTGTGTTTGCACATGCATGTGTGTGAGAGATACAAATAAAACAGATCCTGTGGAAATACTATGAGCGTGAAACATTAATGCACCTTTCTATATGACTAACCTCTACAGCAGAAATGGTGACAATGCGCTCAGCAAACTTGCTTAAAGGAGGTGCAAAAATAATCGAAGCACATGTTTTGCTTTCAAGAGCTCTGACTATAGCCCCCTTTTTTCCAATCACGCTCCCAGCTACACTATTGGAGCAGAGTAATCTGAATACAACTTCAAGTTCTGTACCTTTTGTATCATGTCTAGATTCCCCGATAGAGTATGTTGCTTTCTCTGAAGTATCATATAGAGATCTCTCTTGCATGGGGTGTAACCATGAATTAAGGTGAGGAAAAAGTTCAGTATGTCGATCATCAGATACCTTATCAAGAGGTCTAACAGTTGGTGTGCTCCACGGTGCTGGACCATTGCCTAGGGGCGGACAATCATGAAGACATTGAGACACAGCAATCAGAGCCTTCTTTACAGCCAAAATTCTACCAGTTATCTGCAATTAAACAAGTACCCAGATGGAGAAAAAGAACTTAATATCCTTCCCCAGGTATAATACAGGAAAAATATAGTCATTTCAATGAAATAGTGGTGCTATTTCTTAAGTTCCTTAAGAAAAGATGCAAGCATCAAAACTAGATTTTATTTTTTTATTTTTGGCAACGGAAAAATAACACTGAGTCCATAATATATGGGAAGCGAAGTAACAAAATGTGCTGCCAGGAAGCTAATACGGCAAGGTGACAAATAAAACTCAATCTGCCCAAGGACTTTGAGTTCCCAACACTTGGCTTCAAAATTCGCGCATATCTTAACCTTAAAACCCTTTATTCATCTATCCCAACCGAGGTTCATCAAAGTTTACAAGGGACGGAAGACTCAACTATAGTAAGAGAGGAGAATGGTAACATAATATAACGTAGATAACCATAGAGTAAGTAAGGATACATGACCAAAAAGAAAACGGAATACAATCAAAATGTTTAAACCATCTCCAAATAAATGTATACACTATGAGAAACTCGTCCTATTTCGTTTCCTTTTTAAATTTCCCATAGTAATAGCAAAACTAAACTCACTTGAATTAACTCCTCGTTTTTAGCCGCACACTGCGGAGCAGGCAAAATCCTGATTTTAGCACCGCTATTGTTCCTCATCGTCGTTATGTTCTTCCCCCCTTTCCCCACAACCGCCCCAATCTGAGATGTATGTGCCAGAAGCTTACACCACGCCTCCCCATTCACTGCTTTGCCACCTTTCTCAGCCTCCAGCTCCCAAATCCTCTCAATAACCCTAAGAATAGCTTCCTGAGCGTTGGACACCTCAACTTCTCTTTCACACCCATCATCCTCGCCCGCAACACCAACCAACGTAATAACCTTACGGGGCAACACGGACCCGATTACGAGAATGACCCGGTCGTCCGTACATGAAGTTGGGTCTATACAATGGATTCTACAGGCAGTTTCTCGCCGGAGCTGGGAAACGATGGAACCAGAGCTGCCGATTAAACCGCCGACGGTGAAGGCGTGGCAAACTAGACGAAAGCCGATCTGCCCCGGCAGGACTTTGAAAACGGGTCTTTTCCCACGGTTGCTGCTGCGCTTCAATGGGGCTTGGTGGTCGTGATCAACACTGGAACTGGGGTTTTGCATTGTGGGAACGGCGTCGTCGGAAATGAGCGAACGAGTCGGAGGCAAGATCACAGTTTTCATCAGAATCTGTGACCAAGCATGACGAGACTTCGATTAGAAGTAAAGGGAAATGGGAACAAGCTCACGACCATCATCTCTACGGGTACTATTTAGCGCTAAAATGGAATTTAAGTACGGAGTGTCAGGCAGTGAAAGGCAGGAGTCCACGACTCATCAAGAAAGCGAAAACCGCTATGGTACTGTGAGTGGCGAGCCGACGGAGTGGGAGAGAGAGAGAAAGTTCGAGAGTAGACGAAGAAACGTTGAAGAAATCAAAGTGGTTGCTTATGTAAGAAGATACCACCCGCTTGTAAAGCGCGCGAGTGGGAGTAGCTGAAGGCTGAAGCAGCTATTATTCGACAAACACCAATCGAATTTTTTTAAAGTAGCATCATCCTAATTTTTTTTTTTAAAAAAAAAAGTTGCTCTTGAAAATAAACAATGTTTTCGTTTGTTATGACTAATATTAATATAATTTAAAAATTAATCAATCAGTAGCGTTAATTAATTAATTCAATTACGATTATGTAATGCTTAGCATCTTTTAAACGTAGCAACAGATTCCATAACCACGATTAATTCTGTGAAAAATATATATAAAAAAAAAGGTAATGTTACAGAAATTTTCACCCAAAAAAGAATTTTGCGCTAGCGAGTCGACGAGCAAAGGCCTTCTATCATCACGTCAAAAGGATATTAGGGTTGACGACGAAAGGGATTTAAAAAAAGTGACTGAATAATACTGGTGGAAATCAATCCCAGGCATACATGATGTGTAAAGTCAAGAATGGCTGTCCCAACTCCAATATTTTAACGATTTAAATTCACCTTATTCTCTATCGCAATGATTGTTATAGAAACTGAACTTATCGATCAAACTACAAAAGAGGTTACTGAGAAAGGGAGGAAAAAAAACTGGAGATAATAAAACATGATTATCAACTAAATATTTAATAATAGCAGCTTAACGTGTATAAAAATTTATGTTAATTTTTATAGAATAATTTTTAATACCAAAATAAATTGAAATAGTATTTATTATATTTTTAAAATAATAAAAAATTGTGAGGAGTAATTTAACTTCTGACTCTCTCATTCTGACACATAATTCATTTGTTTTATTATATTTTATATTTTGTTTTATATATATGATAACATATAATAGTTTTATGAATCAATTATCAGAGAATTCCAAAACCATATATAAAAGCGATTAAAACTTTATTTTAGTCGATTATACATAGAATATTTTTAATTTGATTTTTTTAGAATTATTTTTTCAATTTGATTCTGTATAAATGAAATATTTTTTTACATTGATTAATGATAAAATTGTCCTTTTAATTTATCCTTCACATATGAATTTTTTTTTTTAAATTTGGTCCTTTGTTTATTTCACTGATACAAAATTTACAAAACGGCATTATTGTTATTGATAACAATATCATTTATAAGGAACCAAATTAAATTATACTTGTAAGGGACTGAATTGAAAATATTTCGTATGTGATGAATTAACTTAAGAAAACAATTCTATAAGATACCATTTTTTTCTTCCTGAAAAAAAGAAGCCCATTTGTAAAATACCAAAATAAAAATTGTAGTCATACTAACCAGGAGACTCCCCGTTGGCGTAAAAGATTGAGCAATGATCGAATATCTCTAATCAAAACTCCATTATCGAAGGGAACATGGGAGATACACAGCCACAGACAATAATCAAGTTTATATAAACTTAATTGAATACGAAATAAGGAGTGTGTCTTTTACCAGGCTGTAGAAAAAGATATGAGGACCATATATAGCGTTTTCCTTTAACATAAATTTGTTTAATATACCAAAATGAACAATTAAAACTACGACGACTATCCAATAAAAAATGACACAATTTTCAATTGGGTTTAATAAAGGGATTATTTCCATCGTAGACCTGAAAAAATAATTTTATTTGGTAAGGTTTTCAAGTGCAGAAGATTATGGGAGAGAGATGTGACAGAGTGGCCATGGTTAATTTTTTTATCATTACCTGTCAGTTCAACAGTGCCAACTTGGTTTCAGTCCGCAAGAGGCTAATATAGAGAAAGTGACGATCTTGATTAAATTTCCAGATCTCACCATTGAATGGTTTGATAAAAAAAATTCCTCACTAGCTTCAGGAATAAGATTGAAAGGATGGTTGGGAGCTCACAACTATTTTACAAGCAGGGAGAAAATATGTTAGGGTCAGCTTTGAGATCGACTTGAACAAGCCCCTTTTGTCTAAATTCAGTTTGGAGGGAAAAATTTTTCCGATAGAATATGAAAGTATACATGTCATTTACTTTTTGAGTTTTTATGTGTGTGGTAAATACGATGCGAAGAAAAAGAATAACAAATCAAGAAATTACCAAGGTTTAAATATGATAGATTGAGTGCATGTTTAGATACGAGTTTGTAATTCTGAAAACTACTTTTAGAGTTTCAAATGTAGCTTTGTAACTTTTTATGGCTGTTTAATATGCGTTTTGAATCAAAACAAAACTACGTCTATTTTCTAAATCTCAATTTATGTTGAAACTTTCCTTTCTTACTTCTACGTTCGTACGTTTGCATTGCAGTTTAATATTCTCTCTTTTATCATCAATATTGCAATGAAAGAGATAGCTAAGAAGAGTGAGAGTCAGCTAGCAAAGCCAAACAATCATTTCCAAGTTCTCTCTCACCCACCCTCTGTCACGACCCGTTTTCTGGGCACATGACCGGCACAATGATGAATCTCTCATCACTGTAAGCCTTCCGATAAATATATCAAATTTTCTTATCTGAAAATCATAGAGATGATTTGCATGTAATCATAGATTATCAATTTAAAATACATTATTATACTGACATACAAGCCAAATGTCGAACCCCTGAACTAGATGTCCTAGACGATTACAGAGCAACATAATCTATAAC
The DNA here is from genome assembly GCA_037074585.1 of Biancaea sappan. Classification (NCBI taxonomy): domain Eukaryota; kingdom Viridiplantae; phylum Streptophyta; class Magnoliopsida; order Fabales; family Fabaceae; genus Biancaea; species Biancaea sappan. The sequence goes on from CM073490.1 coordinate 25,355,542, forward strand.
AGAAGAGAGGTCTACCCGACAACGAGAAGGTTCAAAGTGATCTACTACTCTAGCAGATATTCTTCGATGGCAACCTGATCTGAACAAAAAGGTTGTACAAACAATGTGAGCTTTTAAACTCAATGAGCAAATCGGCCTCGCATTAATAAAATTCAAATACATTACCAGTCATGCAAGCATATCCAAAGGCTCATACTCAACCAATAGACAGAAGATAAAAATTCATCCAATTCAACAAACGTTACTAGTACTCGTCAATGGCAATATATCCCGGAGAGCGCACACAGGCCGGCTCACCAATTATGTATATTTCCGCCATGACGCACAACCTCATCCTCTTAGCTAGGGCGCCTCACGGATTTATCACCAATTCGGGCTATATCCCTACTGAGGGAATCGTTGTCTCCACACTCATTGGTCAAGACACCCTGTTAACCGGGTTTTCCGCCTTGCCGTGAGAGCGGGTACTGTCCCGCTCAATCACAATCAATAGCATTTCATATCATAATCAGAAGCTCAATATAATATTCATCCATATAACAGGTATAGTATATAACTATATTATAGCTTTATAAACCACAATTCAAGAGATTCAATTTTCACATCATCATAAGATACTTATTTCATTTTATCCATACTTATGGATTAATTATCTCATTTAGATTCGTCATTCTGAATCCAATTTCCCCCTATGAATCTTGGGAGTGTCCTACGACATACTTTTTATCACCAGTAATGCTAAAACTCTATTAAAACGGGGTCGTTTCACTCACCTGGATTCCGTACGAATATCGCTTCTCTAAGTCGTTACAGATAAGAGTACACAGATGAATTTCAGTATTCCGCTACGGAGATTTTCATGAAAGATTAGAGAAAACAAGTTAGGATTGTTTTCATACAGATACTGTTCATACATACGGTACTATTCATATATACGGTTATTATTCATACGTACGAATACTATTTATACATACGGATAATATTTGTACATACGATTACTATTCATACGTATGAATACTATTTTTACGTATGGATACTATTCATATGTACGGTTACTATTCATACATACGGATACTATTCATACCAGAAATAGAGAATACAATCTGTAAAAAAGTACACCAGGTAAGTTCCTAGGAAAGAGTGGAGGGTCACACTGGACACACTTAAAAACCAGGTCTTTTCTTAGCCAGAACTTTCCTAGACATGTATTATTCACAGTTTACATTCTATTTCGGTAATCAGAGAATCAAAATAACATATAAACAGCTAAGGACAGTTTTTCTGATGTGGAAGATCGGCCAAAACCGCAACCACAGAGCATACTTAAGAAATTAACTTCTAAAATTTGAAAGACATAGAAAGGGCATAGTATCGTTACCTAAGCTGAAAAGGAAAGGCCCAAAATTTCAGATGCCTAGCTTTGCAGTAAGAGAAACTAAGGAGAGAAGAAGAGAAGTTAAAGGTGTGAGTTTAGAAGTGAAATGAAAGTGCCTATTTATAGCAAAAGTCAAGGGTACTATTTGACACTATACACTAATAAAATATTTAATTTACTATTCATGAAAATGACATTTCTAATAATGCAGTTACTGTACACCTCACGCTGGAAAATTTTTCTATTATTACTGTTGGAAACTTAAAAGGGAAAAATATCCTTTCACCTTAAACCTTTAAGTTTCTTTTCAATTCAGTCCTTTCACTTTAGTCCCTGAGGGTATTTTCACACATAAAACGTCAGTTTCTCCTACGAACTTCTTTCTAGTTTTCTCTTATGACCAAACAACATCTAGTACTTGACATTTCGATTGTATAAATGAACAGTATCATATACGTAAATAGTATTATACTGGTGAATAGTACCGTATACTGAAATAGTAACAGTAGTTTGTAAATAAATATTTATATTTTATTTTTCTTGGGTATTACATTATCACCCCCTTAAGAGAATTCGGTCCCCCGAATTCAAAACTCATTTCAAGATTGAAATAAGTGTGATTACTTCGTCTATATCTCATTCTTTGTATCTCTTTCTTTCCAAACCTCTTCACATCCCTGGTAAGATTTACAAGAACACTATAGTATCAACTGTGAACTCTAGACCGCATTATCAATAATTTTCATAGGACTTTTGCCTTTTCTAAATAGCAAACAATCTCTTCCTCATCAGTTTGATCTTCTCCACAACCTTTTGTACCATAAAGTGTCTTATCCTCATAACCTTTACCAAACTCAAACCACCTAATCAAAGACGAACTCTGTCTATATGTAAAACCTCAAATAGGTGTCATCTCAAAAGTGGCATGTGGTCTTTCCAGTTCACATTGAATATCAGAACACATGTTTCCACACACATAGCTTATAACTTTTACGAATACAAGCACCCTACTCGAAGGCATCATTTTGGCCATAAGCAATACTCTTGCCCGAAGGCGATCCTTCTACCTTAAGGCGATACTCTCAGCTGAAGGCGTTATATAAAATGAAATCATTACATAAATCTCTAAGAAGAACAATTCTAGAAAATGTGTTAAGTAAATAACATATTCCTCACGCATAATTATAAAATAAATATATATAGAAATTCCTCTCACCTCAATGACTCATATAGAGTCGTATCCCTTCAATGCTTAGGGCAAACCCATAATTCTCTATATATATGTTCATAAAATACTTATTCAGCATTCCTCCATAGCTCAGAAGTGCAATGAAATATCATTTTAGTAACTCTGCTCAGTCAAAAAGATATTACTATACTATGCTTTAGAATCAAGTATGAAATATAACAAGTCCAATATCTTCTCATTCCTCAAGTTCTTTCAGTAAAATGAATCACTTCAACAAAGAAGATCTAGATACTAACTTAAATTTTATTTCTAGTACATAGATAATTTTAATACGTGAAGCTTACACCAAATGTAGCTTTAGGTACAAACAAAAGAAAAATAAATTAAGGACGAGGAGGCTTTTGAAATGTAAAAGGTGCTCTAGGTCTAGAAGAGGAAGGTGCTTCAGACCTTAAGGAGGAAGCTAATCGTTGCAGCCTAGAAAGGGTTTCTAAAGGAAGCGCCTGAGAAATTTGGTGAAGAGCAGAAGTTACTCCGTTCATACAGTCAATACACCTTGCTTGTTGGTCACGAAAATTTTGAGTTGCAAACATTGAATGTCTATCAACTCGATTAGCCAGTTCCCCGAAACGACGGTTTATCAGTTTCTCTTGGTTTTCAAAAAGACGATTTATTAGTCGTTTCTGGTCCTCTGTCTTGTATTCCAGGCTCTCTATCTTACGCTCCAGATTTTCGATCTTACGCTCCAGGAACGCAAGCTTATTTTCTGAGGATGTTGCAGTACTGTCCTCCTCCAACTCTATTACATCCCTCTTTCTTTTCTTAATTTCTGGTGACCTGTCTACAGGTCTCTTCCCTTTGTTGTCTCCGAGACTTAGATTTAAATCAAGCTCTACATTGCCAGTCTCAAAATTCAAGTTGAAAGACTTATTATCAGCCATTGCTCTAAGGATCTCAGAAATAACTTCGAAGGAGAAAGGAATGAAAATTGAGAAATAGGTATGTAATGAAAGAAGTAGGTTTGCTTGGTGCGATGAGTAGAGTAACGGGCATACAAGATTTATAGACAACCCGAAGCCCCTGGAGCTAAAGCCACCACAACCTATACGCCGCTCGCTATAAGGTTTACAGATCACATATGTCGCAATGCCAGCAATTAATGTCGGACATGCAGATAAATAGTAAATGCAATTAACATAAGTCAAAGATTTTCAAAAAATTTTCGGCTAATCTTGACCTTTCTCAAACTTTTGACTAACTACGCTTTTCAGTCTGAGATTTTCTCCCTCTAACTTGTTTTATCCTGTAATCCCATATCACGATGTCCCTCTATGATCAGGTAGTCTAATATTAGCCTTATCTTAGATTCTGATCGGTGTCTTTATTCTAGATTTACACATAATATATGTATATCAATATATATATATTAAAACAAAGTTAACTGCTTACGGTCACATACAGTAAGTATTATCATGATGTAAGGAAATCACTGCCTTTCATTTGCCCACGAGACCATTATATGTAAGTATGTGTAACCATGAAGATATATCATCATCTACACATTTTATTCTATCCAAGTCATTTTGATTTCACATCTCTATGAGTATATGTAGGATCATCACATATTCTCCTTGATCGTAGCCTTCACTCATTATGCATGAATAAATGTAATTACAACATGATTCAATCAATTATGTATATTATACTCAACTGAAGTCTCTTAAGAACAACACAATAAAATGGAGAAATGTATTTCAGTTAATCATAAAAGCATCCAAGACAATCTTTGATGGCTATGTTATCAACTTCTTTGAATTTCGGAAAATGCCAACGGGAGAAATGGGAAAACCGAGTAAAATCGGCCGCAAATCCACCGAATACTGACTTTCATGGTTTTGGCATTAATGTAACGTGCTATCGGTGTGCACGCCTACCCTATACTTCTGGCTTCCAGCTTGCAGAAATCCATAGGTTGATCGTGTAGGGTGCGGTGAAAAGATATCTTCTTTGTCTCTAAGTCCTAATTTTTCTCTATAAAAATCATCCCAGCGTTCTCAGTTACCACACCACAAAGAGTAATAATCTCCGAGCCTACAATCCCCCAGTATTCCTCTCGCCTCATACTCTTACAAAAATTTCTAAATTTTTCCAAATCATGGCCTCAAGGAAGTACATTGATCTCACAGTAGAGGCTAAGGAAGAAGAGCTCGACTTAAACTTAAGTCTGGGCAAAGACAAGGGCAAAAGACCTTTTGAGGGGTCTCCAGAGAAGCAGAAGGAGAAGAAAATGAAGAAGATCGAGGAAGCTGAGGAGACTAGCACGGGCCATACCTCGGAGGACAAAATCGCCTGTCTAGAGCAGGAGGTGAAAAATCTGAAAAAGATGATAGGAGACCTGGAAAAGTTAACTAAACGCAATCATGCAGAAATGACTTCAAGAATAGACAGGTTCTTCTATTGGTCTACCCAGTGCTTCTGCAATCAACAACAAAGAAGTGTTGATTGTATGAATGGAATTTACACTACCCTCCGCGACATTGCTCTGTCTCTCGCTCCAAGGAATGGTCGAGGGGTGATGATACAATACAACCCTCCTAATCCAAGACCACATCGCTTTTAGATTACTCATGCATGAGTAAACTTTTTCTTTTTTGCAATGTAATCCTTCAGTTTTTTTGTTTTTAATGCGAGTGGTTTCTTTTATTGGCTGGTACCCTAAAATAATATAGCTACACAAATTCAATCATGAATTCAGCTTATAAAATCCACCATATAAAAATTTGATCCGACAACAACGGAATCAAAACAAGTAATAATCTTTCCTTTACTAAGTTCAAAAGTGTAGCCACATCTATCTAAAATTAAACCTGACAACATAATTTCTAAGAAGAGATAAGTCTCGAAGGGAAAGGAAATGAAAACATCCTACAGGACCTTCAGTAGAGCCGTCTCTCTATAGTTGTGTCCGGGTTCACAACGATAGAGTAGGTCCTACTAAGGTTACCTTGCTTTGTAATCACTAGGAGACTTAACAACCTTTGCTCTGATACCAACTTTGTCACGACCCGTTTTCTGGGCACATGACCGGCACAATGATGAATCTCTCATCACTGTAAGCCTTCCGATAAATATATCAAATTTTCTTATCTGAAAATCATAGAGATGATTTGCATGTAATCATAGATTATCAATTTAAAATACATTATTATACTGACATACAAGCCAAATGTCGAACCCCTGAACTAGATGTCCTAGACGATTACAGAGCAACATAATCTATAACAGAAGAGAGGTCTACCCGACAACGGGAAGGTTCAAAGTGATCTAGTCCTTTAGCAGATATTCTTCGATGGCAACCTGATTTGAACAAAAAGGTTGTACAAACAATGTGAGCTTTTAAACTCAATGAGCGAATCGGCCTCGCATTAATAAAATTCAAATACATTACCAGTCATGCAAGCATATCCAAAGGCTCATACTCAACCAATAGACAGAAGATAAAAATTTATCCAATTCAACAAACGTTACTAGTACTCGTGAATGGCAATATATCCCGGAGAGCGCACACAGGTCGGCTCACCAATTATGTATATTTTCGCCATGACGCACAACATCATCCTCTTACATACAAGATAAAAATTCATCCAATTCAACAAACGTTACTAGTACTCGTCAATGGCAATATATCCCGGAGAGCGCACACAGGCCGGCTCACCAATTATGTATATTTCCGCCATGACGCACAACCTCATCCTCTTAGCTAGGGCGCCTCACGGATTTATCACCAATCTGGGCTATATCCCTACTGAGGGAATCATTGTCTCCACACTCATTGGTCAATACACCCTGTCAACCGGGTTTTCCGCCTTGCCGTGAGAGGGGGTACTGTCCCGCTCAATCACAATCAATAGCATTTCATATCATAATCACAAGCTCAATATAATATTCATCCATATAACAGGTATAGTATATAACTATATTATAGCTTTATAAACCACAATTCAAGAGATTCAATCTTCACATCATCATAAGATACTTATTTCATTTTATCCATACTTATGGATTAATTATCTCATTTAGATTCGTCATTCTAAATCCAATTTCCCCCTATAAATTTTGGGAGTGTCCTACGACATACTTTTTATCACCAGTAATGCTAAAACTCTATTAAAACGGGGTCGTTTCACTCACATGGATTCCATACGAATATCGCTTCTCTAAGTCGTTACAGATAAGAGTACACAGATGAATTTCAGTATTCTGCTACGGAGATTTTCATGAAAGATTAGAGAAAACAAGTTAGGATTGTTTTCATACAGATACTGTTCATACATACGGTACTATTCATATATACGGTTACTATTCATACGTACGAATACTATTTATACATACGAATAATATTCATACATACGGTCACTATTTATATGTATGAATACTATTTTTACATATAGATACTATTCATATGTACGGTTACTATTCATACGATTACTATTCATACGTACGGGTACTATTCATACCAGAAATAGAGAATACAATCTGTAAAAGAGTACACCAGGTAAGTTCCCAGGAAAGAGTGGAGGGTCACACTGGACACACTTAAAAATCAGGTATTTCCTTAGCCAGAACTTTCCTAGACATGTACTTTTCATAGTTTACATTCTATTTCGGTAATCAGAGAATCAAAATAACATATAAACAGCTAAGCACAGTTTTTCTGATGTGGAAGATCGGCCAAAACCGCAACCATAGAGCATACTTAAGAAATTAACTTCTAAAATTTGAAAGACATAGAAAGGGCATAGTATCGTTACCTAAGCTGAAAAGGAAAGGCCCAAAATTTCAGAGGCCTAGCTTTGGAGTAAGAGAAACTTAAGGAGAGAAGAAGAGAAGTTGAAGGTGTGAGTTTAGAAGTGAAATGCAAGGGCCTATTTATAGCAAAAGTCAATGGTACTATTTGACACTATGCACTAATAAAATATTCAATTTACTATTTATGAAAATGACATTTTTAATAATGCAGTTACTGTATACCTCACGATGGAAAATTTTTCTGTTATTACTATTGGAAACTTAAAAGGGAAAAATATCCTTTCACCTTAAACCTTTAAGTTTCTTTTCAATTCAGTCCTTTCACTTTAGTCCCTGAGGGTATTTTCACACATAAAACGTCAGTTTCTCCTACGAACTTCTTTCTAGTTTTCTCTTATAACCAAACAACATCTAGTACTTGACATTTCGATTGTATAAATGAACAGTATCATATATGTAAATAGTATTATACTGGTGAATAGTACCGTATACTGAAATAGTAACAGTAGTTTGTAAACAAATATTTATATTTTATTTTTCTTGGGTATTACACCCTCATACTCATTATCCAACGGAAGCGGGGTCCACAGCCGTCGATCGGTTGTAGGTCCCACCCAGACAGGTGGATCTTACAACCGATCGACGGCTGTGGGCCGCCACGATGCATCCTTAGCGCGTCTGCTAAGGAGGCACCCGCGATCCTTATCCAACACCCCCAAACACTCAATGAGAAGTTGAGAAGGGGTAAGAAAAACAACAAAAACAAAGCATAACCTCTTCAAATGTTGAATGTTGTCTCTTGGAGGAGAAGAAGAAATATAACATAAGAAAGTTATTTGATGAAGCCAAGATCCAACAGAAAAAGGAACAAAGGAAGAAGCTCAACCAGTGAAAAAATGGTGATTAAAAAATTTGGGGAAAATTGCACTCTTGAACCCTCATTTTTGCTAAATCTGAGCTTTGACTCCATGTCTGCCTAAATCTTTGTTTTCATTTTAGTCCCTTTTTGTTTTTTTGGAAAGAAAAAACTTAAGTGCAGCTCTTTATATATTTGCTATTAAGTTCTTCAATCAAAATATAACAAAAGTATAGTTCTTCAATTAAAACACGACAAGTGTATAATATTTAAAAAATAACTTTATATTTTTTACAAGTCATTATTACATTATTAGTTTTTTTAAAATTTTTTTACACATACTATGTTTTTATTAAAAAACTTAATAGTAAAGATATATGCAATTTTATATAAGTTTTTTCCATTTTGGAAAACTCTTGAATCTTCTTTGTTATTTTGATTTTCAATTGAGTGTTATTTTTGTCATCAGCCTAAATTGTATTTTGATCCATGATTTGTTTTATTTTAAAATTTTCATTTAGGCCTTTTAGATTGCTTAACAAAATATTTTTCAAAACAATATAAAATTCATATAAAAATTTACAAATTCATTGAGCTGTTAACAATATTTGTTATTTGTACTTATTATTTAGACCATGCATTAATATTGAAAAATTGCCAAAAACAATTTTAAAAATTAATTTTTTTTCCAGTTAAATTTACCCCACTGTTTTTTAAACAAGCACAAAATGGATGAGAACAAGGAGGAATCATCTGGCAAAGCTGGGCTATGAACGATTGCTCAAAATGGGAGGATAAATCGCAAAAATAGAGAAACAAGGAATGACTTTGCATAAAACTTTAAGAGTATGTTTTGTGCGCATGAAAATTTTTTGAAGGAAATAAAAAGAGATATAGAAAAGAAAAAGAAAAAAAATTGTGTTTGATATGGCAATAAAAAAAATAGTAAAGAAAATATTATAAATAATTTTACAAATATACCCCTAAAGAAAATGAGCACGCGGGAAGTAGATAGATAAGTACAAAAGCATCATTTCATCTTCTTATTTTCATCTTTACTTTCTTTGTCCCTCTCGGTCTCGTCTCCCTTTCGATCTCATCTCTCTCTCAGCTTGTTTCCATTTGCTCATAATCGAAATGCTCAAAACAATTGCTACCAGAGCCTTTCCTCGTGCTAGCACTTTTGTCTCCATTATTGGGAAAGCAGAAGTGTCAATCGAGAATAAACTTGTCCTCAACGCACCAAAATACCAATTGTCGCTGGAAAACAGTAACCTTTCATCAATCGCCATTTTGTTTTCTACTCTGTTTGTCTTCATCTCGATCTCTTCCTCTTTGCAATTCTTTCTCTCTCTCTCTCTCTCTCTCTCTCTCTCTCCTCTCTTGATGTCTCCACTTCTACTTTGTTCATCTTCGTCTTTCTTTCTCTTTGAAATTTCTTCATAACTATTGGTCTTCTCCTTTTTGCTCGTCTCTCTCTGGAGGCAGGCTTCAACGAGGACAAAGTTGTCCAAATTCACTTAAATCAAATTTTACCTTGTTGGAAAGTTAGTTTTCCATTGAAATTTGGAGGGAAAATGTCGTATAGTTGTGGAGCAAAATCACCTCTCACTTTTCCCATTGATTGAATTCGCTTTTCTATCGACTAGGTGCTACCAAATGCTAGAAAGACATTGGCACAACGGAATTCAGTCTTCCATTGACAAAAAAGATACATTACCAAACGGGCTCTAAAAATAGTGAACATCCAAAAGTTTAGTGTAAGACTACTCTGCTCCTTTTCCTCTCTAAGTAAAATAGGCCAAATAGTAACTTGGTTGTGAATTAGTGAATAAATAAATAAAATAAAAAAAAGACAAAATTGTGAATTAGTAATCCAATTCTTATGGTATAGACTTTTTCTATAAAAGTGTTCAAAGTATAGGGATTAATTTATATAAAATTGAAATGTAAAAATCAAATTAAAAATTAAGTAAAATTATAGGGAATAAAAATATAGTTTAACCTAAAATTTACTTATTTGGCATGGAAATAGTGATAATATAAAGATGAAGATTATTCTGTTTATATTTTTAAAAGTTCATATTTGGGCTGAGTACTATAATATCCATAGCACGAGACTGTATATAAATACACACTATGGGTGAAAACATTTAAACATAACAACAACTAATATGTTTAAAAAAGAGCATTGAAATTAAATAATTTCAAATCACGTATTCATTGTCACTTTTTTGTTCATCGGTAATATTGCTCAAGTGACTTTTGTGTTTCAGAGTCAACTCCTTTTCATCATCTCTTAGGTTCCATTTAGTTTTTTTTTATGGGATAAATTTAGTTGTTCAAATTATTGTGTTTAAAAATAAATATAATTTGTACGAACTGCATTTGAATAATGAACTTTATTTGAGTAATAAATTCTATAATACATATATATTTATAATTTATTTAACTTCTTAAAATTGGGATTATTAATCTAATAATAGAAAATTGAGAGTATACAAATTGAAGTAAAATGGACGGCTGCTAAGTGCTAACTCTTTTTTTTTTTTTGAGAAGAGAGAGAGAGAGAGAGAGAGGGAGAGAGGGGGGTTTGTTCAATGCTAAATGCTACCGCTAACTAACTAGTAACAGCGAACAGCCCTCGTGGGTGAGACTGAACCATGAAACCAAAGCCCGGTTTGATCATTGGCCCAGAATAAGCCGACAAGGCCCAACTGCAGCACCTCTCTAGCACTAACGGCGCCAATCTCGGCAAACCCAACCCAAGCTAGTCTTCCTCTCTTCCTACAAACAGTTGTAAGAATTCATCGCCTTCAGCTCGCTTGATCAGTTGATCCTCACTCTCATCGATGCTTTGGAAGGCTTAGCTTACACTCTTTCATGGATTCCAGATGAGAAAACCAACGGCCTTTATCATTCTCGGTAAGTCCCTTTTCCATCATCGTCTCCACAAACCCTTTTCTTCGATTGCTTCTCTTCTTACCAAGCCGCTTGTCGTAGAACCCGAATCACCCGACCTTCCCTCCCAGATCTTCACCCTCCTTTCTCACCCGAATTGGGAAAAAGATCCATCTCTTCTGAAGTTAATCCCATTTATAACCCCATCTCATGTTTCTTCTGTCTTCAACCTGGACCTCAACCTCAATCCCCATGTTGCGTTAGCTTTCTTCAGATGGATCGAGAAGAAACCTGGGTACAAGCACAATGTTCGTTCGTATGCGTCGTTGCTTATAATTCTGGTACGCGGTGGGTTACTTCGTGCGGCGGAGAATATTCGGAATTCGATGATTAAATCATGTGCTTCCGTTGATGATATAAGGCTTGTGTTGGATTTATTGCGGATAATGAATTCACATGACGGCGGAGCATTGGCATTTAAGCTTTCTCTTACTTCTTATAATAGGCTTCTAATGTGTTTATCGCAGTTTGGCATGATTGATGAAATGAAAAGTTTGTATATAGAGATGTTGGATGATAAAATTTCTCCGAATACAATTACGTTAAATACAATGCTAAATGCATATTGCAAGTTGGGGAATATGTTTGTGGCAGAACTTTATTTAAGTAAGTTGCTAAAAGCTGGCTTCTCTCCAGATACATTTACCTACACTTCCTTGATATTGGGCCACTGCAGAAATGAAGCTTTAGAAGAAGCTTATAGAGTCTTCCAGCTTATGCCTCAAAGGGGCTGTCGAAGGAATGAAGTTGCTTATAATAATCTTATACACGGCCTTTGTGAAGCTGGGCAAGTTGATGAGGCTCTCAAGCTGTTCTCGCAAATGAAAGAGGATATATGTGTTCCTACAGTTCGAACATACACAGTTCTCATACATGCTCTCTGTGGATTAGGTAGGAAAATGGAAGCTTTAAAGTTGTTTGAAGATATGGCAGAAAGAGGTTGTAAACCGAATGTTCATACTTATACTGTGTTAATCAATTACTTCTGTAAGGAAAGTAAGCTTAAAGAGGCCATGAATTTCTTAGACAAAATGTTGGAGAAAGGTTTGGTTCCCAATGTTATCACATTCAATGCCTTGATTGATGGGTATTGTAAATTGGGAATGATGGAGGATGCAATGAGTATTTTGGGTAGGATGGAATCATATAACTGTAGTCCAAATGCTCGAACATATAATGAACTGATTTGTGGATTTAGTAGGAATAAAAGTATGGATAGGGCAATGGCGCTGCTTAATAAAATGTTTGAGAGTAAGCTATTACCAGACATTACTACATATAATTCATTGATTCACGGGCTATGTAAAGCAGGGGTAGTAGATAGTGCTTCTCGGTTGTATAATTTGATGATAAAAAGCGGTATCAGTCCTGATCAGTGGACTTTCAGTGCTTTTATTGATGGTCTCTGCAGAATAGGCAGAGTTGGAGAAGCTCATAAAATCTTTGAGTCCATCAGTGAAAAAGATGTCAAAGCAAATGAATTTATTTACACAACTTTGATTGATGGTTATTGCAAAGTTGGGAAATTTGATGATGCCCATTTGTTATTCAAAAGGATGCTTGCTGAGCAATGTTTCCCAAACTCATTCACCTTCAATACACTGATAGATGGCTTGCGCAAAGAGGGAAAAGTGCAAGAAGCATTGTTACTGGTGGACGAGATGGTAAACTTTGATCTGAAGCCAACTGTTTACACATACACAATGGTGATTGAAGAAACGTTGAAGGAAGGAGACTTTGATCGTGCTGATAGGATTCTCAACCAAATGATTTCATCAGGATATCAGCCTAATGTGGTGACATATACTGCATTTGTCAAGACATATTGCAGCCAAGGAAGACTAAAAGAGGCTGAGGATATGGTGATTAAGATGAAAAAGGAAGGCATAGTGCCTGATCCTTTTATTTACAATTTATTAATTGGTGCGTATGGATGCATAGGACTAATGGATAGTGTATTTGGTGTTCTGAAGCGCATGTTTGATGCTAGTTGTGAGCCTTCTCGCCAAACATATTTCATTCTATTGAAGCTTCTATTAAATGTAAAGCATAACAAGGAAGGCAGCTACGCCGCGGAATTTCCCTTAAGTTTAAATGCTTTGTTAATTGATAGTGCTGATTTATGGATGATAATTGACTTTGAAATCTCATCTCTGCTTTTTGAGAAAATGGTTGAATGTGGCTGTGTACCAAATGCCAATACGTACAGCAAGATTATTCAAGGACTTTGCAAAGTGGAGCGCATGTCAATTGCCTTAAGGTTACTGGGTCATATGAGAGAAAGTGGAATCTCTCCTTCTGAAGTTATTCATAATACTCTTCTAAGTGGTTGTTGCAAGATGAAAATGTATGGGGAAGCAGTGAACTTATTTGATTCTATGATTGAGTGTGGTCATTTACCACATCTAGAGTCCTGTAAGCTTCTTATTTGTGGGCAATTGGAACAAGGGTACAAAGAGAAGGCTGAGGAAGTGTTTCATACTTTGCTATGCTGTGAGTATAATTGTGACGAGGTGGCTTGGAAAGTTCTAATCGATGGCTTACTTAACAGGGGTTATATTGATCAATGCTCAGAACTGCTGAGCCTTATGGAGAAGAATGGTTGCCAGTTACATCCCGAGACATACTCAATGTTAAAATGTTAATAAGGGATTAGATGGAATTTAACACAATGATTATTTCTTCATTTTGCACTGGAATGGAATAATGGAAAGGATGATTCCCGTTGATTTTCCTTGTTGGTGATTTTGGCTAAAAGTCATATGGATGGAACTCCTGAACTATTGTCATGCTTATTATATTGTCTGGTGGAAAATTGCTTTACATTATTGTATCAGCAAGTGAGCAGCTACTATTTTGGAAATGTAATATCATTATGTGCAAAGGATCAAGAGGCAAGTGATTATTTAAATTCTCACATTTCATCAGTTCATTCCTTTATTTTCTCTTCCCACCTTTTCCTTGCTTACTTTAGGCCCCAATAGGGATATGTAATTACATGTTACCTATGCATATTGTTGCACTATCTTTGCCTTAATAATTTCATTTCTGTGAGTGAATAAATGTTAGTGATCCGGAAGACTGATCCTTATTTAAAAGTACATGGGGCAAATTTGTCATAAATATATTTTTCCCTTGATGGATGCATAATTGTTAGGGGTGTTCAGGGTTGGTTACTTTTGAGTTTCATTTAGGGAGTTAATACAGAGACGTGGACAGTTTTCTGGTAATAAGTAGATTGTTGGTGCAACAAAATTGAGCTTTTTGCCTGCCCATTCTGGTACTAAGATTGGATAAACTGATGTCTTCACTCAATGGTGGAGTTTGGTTGACCTAGGTATGTGGATGTCTGTCTGTCATTTCTGTTCAGTATAAAAAAGCAACTGAATGACTCGAACTGGAATGTAGCAAACCTTTAAAAGCAACTGAATGACTCCAACTGGAACATAGCAACCTTTAATTATCCATTTCTATCTTTTCCATTAGTTTTCTCGGGATAAAGATATTTTGTTCCTATTGCAACTTGTGACTCACCTATGTACCTGTAACAAGACAATCCCGACTTTTCACTAGTTAAATCTCTTCTGACACCCAGAATTATGGTTGCAGGATCAAGAGCTAGCTATAAGTGAAGTTCAAAAGGTACTGTCAAAATCCATTTCAAATGAAAGTAGTTGCTGGAGAGAATTGGAGCCTACCTTGTCACTTGGGAGTAAATGCTTTTCTTGTCAATATAAGGTAGATATTTGTGCTTCAATATCACTCTCATCATTGTTATTTCGTTCATTCTTAATTTAGGTGGTTTGGTGAAGATGGATCTCTTTTCACCACCAACTTTTGCTGCATGATTCTGTCCACAGTTTTGCATAACTCTGTCAGCAGTGGAAATTAACTCTGGAATCTGTGTATTTTTCACCCTAAAATTCATATAAAAAAGGGTGCAGGTTTTGAACATTTGGCATTTCAAATAAGTTGGTGTCATGTCAATGGTATAATTCACCATTTTTTTTACTAATCTCCTCAGTCCAGAAGATATATGTAAAACACTTCTTTTGAAATTTTGGTCATCAGATTTGATTGTCGAAGATACCCGTTTTACAGAAAAAAAAATAAAATTGCTATGATATATATGATCCATGCTTCATATTAGGAAAGATGTGGATATTGAACTTAGGTAATGTTCTCACGCTGTGGTTACCCTTGTCCAAAATAATTGAGGTTTTAAACATGAAAGAATATTAGTTTTCGCAAAAGCAAGTAAAAAAAATATTTTTGGATAGATAAATTAATCTAGATTATGTATTATTACTGTCCCAAAGTAACCAGTAAGCTGAAATTTGTTTTATGATCTATATTT
This sequence comes from Biancaea sappan, assembly GCA_037074585.1. NCBI lineage: Eukaryota > Viridiplantae > Streptophyta > Magnoliopsida > Fabales > Fabaceae > Biancaea > Biancaea sappan. Next base: position 25,371,089 of record CM073490.1, read on the forward strand.
GCTCATATTTCATTTGTTTGCGGAATGATATTTCTGGTTCTTTCGGTAGTTTTACAAGTGCATGTGTTCTGGTCTGTAGTTGATTTCTTGTTTTTCTTTTTCGTTACTATTTTATGAATAAAAACTCTGAGCCAGTTAACGTCATTTTGATTATATATTTTCCAACCTCTTCAGGCCGTTCATTGTCATTTGCTCCTCGTAGGCATATTCTTTCAGGTAACTTCTAGCTTTTTATAAAGGTCTTCTATTATATCAAACACCTCCATGTTTGATTTACATTTAATAAAACAAATTTTCCCTCCAAAGAAGAATTAGAAGATTGCCAACATTGTAGGGGTTTTCGTCTTGGTGTCAGGAAAATCAGTCTTTTGAATTAATTCCATAATTTGAAGTATCGTTTTTCAGGTCTGAGAGAAGCTTTGCCTCTTGTAGACTAATCTGCCATGAAGTTTCTCCAGATCCTATCAAGGTTCGAGCAGTATTCATGAATCAAGCTTGTGGTTCAGATTATCTGGTTTATAGTTATATAGTTTATGCTTCACGCTGTAGCTGTGAATATCCAGAAGATTTTTATATATATATATATATAGTTGTAGATGGAGGGAGCTTGATGCATTTAGCATTTGGTCTATATATATGCATAGTCTTTGCAAATTAGTTGAAAGCTGTACTAGTTAAATAACATGCATAGTCTTTGCAAATTAGTTGAAAGCTGTACTGGTTAAATATTACATTATTTGAAGTCATGGTGAATTACATTAATTGAGAAACTTGAGAATCCTCCCCTAGTTATTAGAGAAACTTGTAGATAACTTAGTTAAATTTTTAAAACCTTCGTAGGCTATTACTAGACAATTTTTTTAATCATGTAGTAACATTATTTTAATTAATTATCCAAGACTGTTATAACAACAACAAAACTTTATTTCACTAGGTGGGGCCGGCTATATGGATCGCACGACGCCATTGAGCTTTATCAATGACCAACTCTTTAGGTATCTCATTTACTAGAAGATCCTGTTCAATAATTTCTTTAAGTATCTTTTTTGGTCTTCTTCGACCTTTTTTAACAGGACTCCAAACCATCTGTTACATCCAAAACTGTTACAAGATAACAAAAATATCAACTACAAATAAATGTACTTTGTCAATAGCCCTACCAAAAGATACGCAATCAGACGGTTGGTCTAACCCTACCAAAAGTTACGCAATCAGATTGTTGGCCTAGACCGCTCATATGGCCCATAGTTAATTGCTTAATGGTTACTTGTCACTTTTCTGTCATGTACCTTTCATTAAAAAAAAAAAAGAAAGAAAAGAAAACATACCAAGCACCATGTTGTGTGTTATATGTTCTTACTATTCTCTCTAAGAATAATTTTTCTTTAAAAAACTGATGGTATTTATAATGCATTATTATATTACTAAGTTGACAGTGTAATTAATATCACTGGATGAATATGTTCGAATATAACAATGATGTTTTTATTTGAGAGAAAACTGCATCAAAAAAATTGATGAATACAGGATAATTATTGATATAATTGTCTGTGCACATCAATTAACCACCTCATAATGAGATGAGAAAGTCAAGTGCAGAGTTTGGCCAAAAAATGGCTAAACTCAAATACAGCCAGTGTCATCGGCATTAGATAGAAAATAAGTCTTTCTTCAGTTAGAGAATATATATATTTGACGGACGTAGGAGTACGGTTGAACGCTTCCAGATTCCAGTTACACAAATGAAGCAAGATGATCGCAGACTTTTGTAATAGTAGCAAGCAACAATTTCTGAAAAGAACCGCCGTCGGGGATTATTTCGTTACCAAGGAAAAAGTAGATGACAGTATGAGTTTAATTCATTACTCCGATAAATCTGATCAAAGCGTATTACTTTTAGATTGGGGGGGAGCTCATAATAAGAACAAGATTCGAAAGAAGCCTTTTAGATTCTTTGTGACTTGGTGCGTTAACTCATGATTCTTCTAATAATGTGGTCGATCATGCTTAGGGCGACAATAGGGACTAGATTGATGGCTCAGAAAATGTTTTGAATTTGGTCAAGGATTGGAATAAGAATATTTTCTGATAATATTTTCAAGGAAAAAAAAAGAATTTTAAGAATATTTATAAGTTATTCATAAATGCTTTAGTGTACGAGATAATGAGTACTTTAGGAACTAATAAAAGAACCTTTTTAAGAATTATGAGTTGATCTTGTCTTAAGAAGAATTAATTCGGTTTCAAAAATTTATTTGTAAGTGGATCAAGCAGGGAGATAAAAATACTAAATATTCCCATGCTATAGTATGGCGAAAAGATGGAATAACAAAATCTCAACCCTTAAAAATGAGAATGGGGAGTGGGTTACAAACCAAAACACCCTTAAGACTATGACGGAGATGTATTTCACAACTCTTAACGGTAGGGAAACTATTCAAGAAAATTTCTCTTACTCCATTAAAGGGGTGTCTTAAGCTTAATTAGCCAAAATAATACAAGTAGAATTTATAGAGAAGATAACGTGCAAAATCAAATAGAAAACACACAGAAATTTACGTGGTTTGATTAGTGTAATTATGGATAAAAAAAAATCTTTAGTTTTTTGGCAAAAATGTTCTAGTATAGCACAATAACCGAGTACATACAAAACGGGTTAGTAACTGAATATAAATTTATATATTAAAAATCTTTAATTGGCCTTTGTTTTGTTCACTTCACAGGTTTTTAAATTTTTCTCCTTCCAAGTTATGTTTCTAAATAAATCGAGTCGAGTTATAATCCATTTCACTATATTCAAGTCAACTGAGAGAAAACCAATGAAGGAAGAGTGGCTTGGTGTGTGAGAGATGTTTCTATGAGCTAAATTTTGAGACGATAATAGTGAGGAAGTGTGCTCTTAGTCTATCTCAGTCTTTGTGATTTCATTTGTTTAGCCACTACTGAATTCAATCTCTCTCTCTCTCTTTCTCTTGCCAAATCTGTTAACAAGAAAAAGAAGGTTACCAGAAAAAGAAAAAGACAAGAGAAGTTTAAAAACAAAGAAAGAGAGCTTAGAAGAGAGTTGTCCATCGTGAATGTATGTGATGTGAGAAGGCCTTGAAGGCTGCTTGAATCCGTTGGGTTGCCTCTTTATTCAGAATACCTGTGGAATGAGAGTTAAAATGATGCAGAAGATCCTTGATATGTTCTCGGACGTATTGAGCCTCAACTGAAGGTTTCTCTTTCCTAGTTAGCCTTTTAGCATCACCAAGCTTAGTAGTCATCACAATTACATCTGAATTCCTCAACTCAGTCTGAGCTCTTGTCTCTATATCCAAGGATATGAAGCAGGTCACCTTTCTTCCAGATCATAGTCAAGTGCTTATGCATCTTGGAAGTAGAAGATTTGAATCTATTTAAAAATGGAACAATGACCCATCCAGACTAAGGTAGGTCTAAGAATGTAGGGATATTGCTTGAATCATGATTCTCACTTCTCTTCATTACCAGAATGCCATGTTGAATTAGATTTGTACATAAAATTTTGGATTAGTCTGACGAATGTATATGGGTTAAGGGGCTTTGTTTTCAAACTTGACTTGGTTTCTGACCATCCAAATGCAATAGAAAGTGATTAGGAAAAGAGCAGAGAAGGTCGATATGTCTGCTGGATCCTTAGATGTGAGTTGAAACTTGAAACCAACATTGGATCCAATCCTTCACACTGTTGAGAAAAATGGTCTGTTCTTAAGGTGAATGGAGAAGCAAACCAATTGCTTTGTTTATAAGTTAGTAATGTAGATCTTGAGTCACCAATAAGAAAATTCAGCTGCAAAACTCAGAAGAGCATAATTTACATCTTAATCTCATAAAACTTATCACACACATTCAGAATACACAGGCTATTCGTTAAGAAATTTTTATCACTTTTAGTATGTTCGGATTAGTATTTGCATGCCTAAAAAGCACGTTGAGCTTCCAAAACATGGATTTATAACATTTTTAACTCATTTAGTTGAGTTTTACACTGTTATTATGGTAAGACTTGGAAGTATTGTCAATTTTTTATTAACAGAAAATAGGTATTCCAAGAAAAAGGTGAGAAACCTTACTTAAGATTTTGTCATAATTCAGCATCACAAAGCAGCAGATATTGTCGAACAAATAAGACAAAATCTTTCTGATGTTGATTTTGGACTTGCCCCACTTTTATCTTAAACCAACGACCATTTTTTTATGATAAGAGCATGCTTCTTGAAATCAAACTATAATGCTCCGGCAAAATGACAGGAGATGAACAGATGGTCCAAGGTTTCCTCTGTTTCATTATATAAGACACAAGTTAAATTCTATCAATATGATGTCTGCTCAAAGCATAAGCGGCAAGAATAGCTTTGTTATAGAGCTTCAAGATGAGTGGAAGTAAAGGAAATGGTATTTTTAATTTCCAGAAGCAATCCCACGGAAAGTAGCAAGAAGTCGGATTGCCTGCAAGATTAGAATTAATGAGTGATTTATATCCTTGAGCACACTATAGTTACTGTCAGTAGACAAATATGGCCATTAGAATTGGTTATGATAGCCTCCAAATTACAGCATGTCAAGTGCACAATTTAATGTTATCAGCATGTTTAGTTTGATGGTCGATAATGATGTCATAGATAAATTAAAAGGGAAGATAGTAAAAATTTGTTTAAATTATTCTCTTCAAAGACTTTATTTTTAAAATAATTAAAATATTTTAATAAAATATTTTGTTTTCATTTTTTTCTTAGCAAAATATCCGAAAGGACTTTTAGAAGAACAAAGATAAATTATTCATGCATATGGTCCTCTTTTTTACACTTACAAGTAATAATCCAAAAAGAGAAGCATCACCTTGTTTACTGGTCATTTTGAATCTTCGGTAACGTGCCGTTTAATGAGGGCAAAATGTATGGAAATTGATCCTTTGCTCTTCGCCTATCGAAGAGCAAGGTGCTCTTCCGGTAGTGTTCTTCTACTTAGCCAAAGTTTAAACCGTGGTTAAGACTTTTAGCAACGGTAAAAATTGTTACTAAAAGTTTTAATTGTTACTTTTTCTACAATACTTTTAGCAACAGTTTTTTGATTGTTGTTAAAATTTTTAACAACATTTTTTTTCATTGCTAAAAGTCTTAACCATAATTTTAACCGTGACTAAGTGGAAGAACACCGTACTCTTTGTCGAAGAGTAGGGGATCCTGGTCCAAAATATATCCCACAGCACAGGTAATTGTAGCAAATGAACACTTTATTCTCCTAAACACTATTTTGTGTGTATTTTACTATGTTTAAAATTCAATAAATAATCTTCTCAAACTCTACAATTCATGAAAAAAAAAATCCTCAATTAAATATTTTGTTAACTAAATACACTTATGACAGGTGAGGGAGCTTACATAATCCAACCCAACCCTCCATTCTTGGACCACATTCTGCTTCCCCAAACTCAGACCCAGCATTGGTTAGGATTAGAGATATACAGAGGATGGATGTTTAAGGGTGACCTGGGAAGGGGCTGTTTTCAATTGACAGTACATTCTCCATCTGTACCCATCCTCCAAATGATCGACCATGTTTTTCATCATGAATCTGAATCTCGATTTTGTCTATCTCTTCTGATCGATTTGTCTTCCTAGGCTCTACCCTACACTCAATCAATAACAGAAAGCAAACAAATCCTAGAAACTAGCATAACAATGGTGATAATGATAATGAAGTCAACATCGGAGATAGTGAATTGTATATAAATCCTCCTCCTCCATCGCCACTGCCACTGCCATCGCTGTCGTGGCTATCAGTAGCACTAGCATTCTATGCAACCCACCATGTTTTTCTACGAAATAATCATCTATCCAACTCTAGTGGTGGTGAAGATGGTGGGTTTGAGTGTAAATCACTTTTTATAGTGAATCATTTTTATATACAAAAAAATAGTGGTAAATAATCGATATGAAATTAACACTATTCTTATTGTCATATTAGAGAAGACGTAAGCAACAAAGGAGAGAGAGAGAGAGAGAGAGAGAGAGAGAGAGAGAGAGAGAGAGAGAGAGAGAGAGAGAGAGAGAGAGAGAGAGAGAGAGAGAGAGAGAGAGAGAGAGAGAGAAACTATTGACAAAAGAGAACAAGGCTTTTTGGTCCTTCAATTTCAATTTTATTTTTAAATTCTTCTTCATCCTTATTTTTTTTAATTTACAAAACTAGGTCATTTTACTTTGGTTTAATTGTCTGATACGCTTGTAGCCCTTGTCAGGGGTAATACAACGTGTCAAGGTGTCACCTCTGATATAAACGAGACGCATGTTGCCCATGTCAAGGGTGACACCTTTTCAATACTTGACACGTGGATCACTTTTTTGACCGTTTGATTGGCCCTCCTTTTTCTTCCTCTTCTTGATCAATTCTTTCATTCTTTCTTCCCAATTTTTCTTTCTTCTCCTTCTTCCCATTCTCCTTGGTCCCCTCCATTTCCTCTTCTTATTTCTCGGCTGAGCCTCTTATCCCCTCAAGCTTCATCCTTCATTTTGATAGTGTTGTGGTCCCTCTTTGCTCTCTTGTCCTTGTTTCAGTGGTAAGATTAATTTTTTATTTAGGTATTTTTTATTTTTGTTTCAGTGGTATTTTTTTATGTTCCCTTTCTCCTTTTTTCACTGTTTTAATTTTTAATTTTTGTTGTATTAGATAAAAATACATTACAATTTCTCATCTTCTAAGTCATTTATATCTATTGTCATTGAGGTATGTAATTTTTTTATCTTTTTTCTACTGGTTATTAATTTTAAATAATATTTTCAGAATATGTAGGTCTATTTTTTGTATTGCTATATTTAGAAAAATTTTTAGATGTATTTTATTTAATTAATTTAGAATTTTAATTTGTTTTAGTTGTAGTTATTAATTGTAAATAATTATTCTTGTAATAATTAATTTAGGTAATTTAGTTTAGGGTGTTGGGATTTTTTTCTTGGAATAATTATGTTAATTTTTGTAAATATTTATTTTTGGGATAATTATGGTATTTTTTTATTTTTGTTATACTTAAATAAAATTTTAGATGTTTTTACTTTAAGAAATTTGTAATTTTAGTTTTCTTTATTTTTACTCTTTACATGGTTGCTTAAATTTTAGTAATGTTTCTTATATAGGAAAATTGTATGTGTTATTAATTTTAAATATTTATTTTTAGAACAATTATTTGTATAAAAAATTTAGGTGTTATTAATTTAAAAAAATTATTTCTTGCATAATTAGGACACTTTTTAATTATTGAGTTTAAATAATTATTCTAGTAATAATCAATTTAGGTGATTAAATATTTTCTCTTTTTTACTTGTTACATATAGTAAATTATTTTCATAATAATTACGTGTTGTAAATAATTATTTTTCGAATAATTATGTTATGTTTACTTTAGGGAATTTGTAATTTTATTTTTAGGAAATTTGTAACCTAAGGAAAAATATTTCAAAATATTTTTCTCTTTTTAAATGATTATGTTAGTAATAATCAATTTAGTTGATTTATGTTATTTTTCTTTATCTTTACTTTTTACATGCTTGCTTAAATATTTATTTTTAGATGTTGTAATTTTTTTTATTGTCTGTCTTCTTGGAAAAAAAATTTACCTGTTAGGTAGTTTGAATTGTTTTTTTTTTGTTCACTCTCAATTTTAGTTTATTACAATTAATTTTTGTTAATTTTGATATTTTATGTTAATATTTATATCTTATTGTTATGAATTTTAAATTGTAGTAATTAAAATGGTACAAAATGTAAGAAATTTTGTGCCAAACCTCAGCCTAGAGGATCCATCGGTCTTGTACTTATAAGACAAACATATTTTGGAGGCTGTTTAGATGGGAGAAGTAACTGTGCATGAAATTAATTTGTTCTTTTAGTTTCTAAAACTACAGTAATTCTCACTTGATTAACATTTTGGTCACAAGCTAATCGCATATTTAGCACAGTGCGACGATGTTATGCCCATACTTGGAGCTTTTACCCACCGCTGTCTCTTATTCCCTACCTCTAGTAGGCTGGATTTTATGGAGCCTTACGCATGGAGAATTTTGAAGTCAATTATGCATTGATCTTTGCACTGGTAAAGCGATGGAGGCACGAGACTCATGTTTCATCTGCTAGTTGGTAAGTGCACGATCATCTTGCACGACGTGGCCATCCTGACTAGCCTACCGGTTGACGGTATGCTTCTGATTGGGAGAACCAATCATGATTGGATCCAGCAGTGTCAGGAACTGCTTAGGGCCACTCTTCCTGATGACGACATAAAAGGAAGATGTTTATCCATGCCTTGGCTAGGTACTCAATTTGGTGAGATCTCCTCGGGTGCCACAGAGCAGTAGTTGTAGCAGCATACTCGTGCTTTTATTTTGAAATTAATAGGGGGCAATGCTTATTAATAATACATCAGGTATGTACGTACACTTGATGTATCTCCCTTTGCTACGAGAGTTGCATAATGCTGGTCGATATAGTTAGGACTCGACCGTACTAGCACACCTTTATTGTGAATTATGTGGGGCCACTGATGTTGACAAGAAAGAGATTGCAGAATATGTGTACCTGCTATATGTTTAAGCATGAGATCACTTTTCACTGATGTAGTCCTACATTCGAGGCCGACACATGTGACATATGGATCCGAAGGAAGAATAAATAATTTATCCTAGTCCTCCACCTCTAAGCTTTAGGTATATACTCAGCATAAATTGTATTATATATAATATAGTTGATTGTATTTTGTATATTATAGTTTAACTTAACGTATTAACCCTTTTAATTTGTAGGTGAGGCGATTTTAAAGGTTTGGAGCAACACCCACAACATCTTCTCATACAATATTAGGAGATACTAAACTATTTGACGGAGAATTATGTAAGTTTTTAACCTGTAACATCATTTGTTTTCCTTAAATTTTTGCCTCATAACTAAATATTTCTCAGCAGGTTGTATAGGAGCCATATAGGAATGATGTGTGTGGACAACCGATACCACCATACTGTTTTGATGGTTTTGACATTTGGCAGGTGGCTGTACCTCTGATATGTTTTCATGTCATTGAATGGCATCAACCTGATAGATGTTTTCACCAGTTCAGGCAAGATCAACCTATCTCTGCACCCCCCACAAACAACGACTAATTTATAAAATATATTTAGATAAATAAAATAAAGTTATCAAATAATAAAAAGAATTTAAAATAGATGTGTAAGAGGATGGAAAGTTAAATAATTTCTTACTATAAATTATTTAAGATTAAATTAAAGTCTAAATGAGATTACATTATAATTTACGTCTAAATGAAAATATTACATTAAAATTTTCTCGAGAATTAAAAGATTACGTCTAAATGAAAATATTACTAACTATTCTTAATCTTGAAGACGATGCCGATTTGGACAAGTATTCAGTTAGTGCCCTAATTCTCGACACAAACCACACCTTAGGGACTCATTGCCTGTATCTCTCCAATCCATCTTATTTCTCAACTGTTTAGACCAGGCCTTCCTGCACCTCAGAGCTCTTTAGGTTAGGCACGAATTGGAGCATTGATGTCTAAGACTAATATTCCTCCCTCTTAATTGAGTGGAAGAGACTCTATTATGTAGCCATTATTGTCTCTAGGCTGTATATCTAGTCAATGAAATTTATTCAGTCAACATTAACATGTAAGCATGCAGCAACGACATGTGAGCAAAGGAAATCAAAGTTCTTGAAACTTTCCACAATCACAATATCGTTCCCCTAACATGACCCTAACACAACGATCGAATTGTCTTCGTCGTTTGCTATATGGTTCTTGCACCTCGAACCACAGTTGTTGTTGGCTGAAATTGTTACCATACAAACACTTGCCTTTAATTCATGATCCTTTTACTCATCTTGCACATAGGTACAAAATCTACGTTGGACATGAGAATAATGGTTGGAACCCAAGAGGGGGTGAATTAGGTTAATAAAAACTAATTGGAAGTTCAAGTAAATTCAAATACTTAGTTGAAAAATGTTGACAGTACAAAGCAAAGAAATATCATGATGAATGGGGATGAAGAACAATAAATCAAATATAAAGCTTTAAGCAATTAAAGAGATAAGGTAAAGAGATGAACACAAGTATTTATACTAGTTCAGCTTAACCCAAGCTTACATTCAGTCCTCAAAAGCACTTATTGAGCATTTTACTATGAACCACAAGTTTGAACAAAAGGGCACTTGTGAACCACTACAACAGAGATCTTTTTCTTTCCAAGGGTATTTCTCCCCCTTACAGATTGTTTTCTCAAAACAAACTCAAGGAACACTTTTCTTAGTCAATACAAGTAAATGAATGAGTAGAAAATAAGTAACTCTATAAAATAGAGTAAGTGTGCAAGTGAAGAGTAATCTAGAGTCAATTGATTGACAAGTGCTTTTGTAATTCAAAAATCAGAGCTATAAATTTGTGTCTTGTTGTTCTTTGACTGCCTCTGAGGTCAATATATAAGCCCCAAAAGTTTTTGGCCCGTTAGAGGAGGATCGTTGATTATATCAGCTGAAATCTTTACAAAATAGCTGTTGAAACTGATGTCATCATATCGGCAGTCAACTGATTAAGCATCATCAGTTGACTGATGCTCTTTAATGACTCGATAGTCGACTAATGATTATTTATCAGTTGACTGATGCGTCCCTGTCTCAAGAATTTAAAAATCTCAGAAACAATCAGTCGACTGATTGAAGAAGATCAGTCGACTGATGGATACTAGAGGTTTATATGAAATAGGACAGTGACTAATTAATCAACTGATTTCATGGAGTAAGTCGACTAATGAGTCTCTGTCTTAAAATTCAAAAATCTTTAGAGTCTATCAGTCGACTAATTCAAGGAGATTAGTCGACTGATTGAAACTATAATCTTTGGAATTTGAGACAATGGCTGATCAGTCGACTGATATGAACGATCAGTCGACTGTTGTAATCGATGCTATGCTAAATATCAGACAGCGAGGCATCAGTCGACTGTTATAAGTATATCAGTCGATTGATGTCTTCTGATTTGGATTTCCAAGAAATTTTTTGCTTTAAGTTTAGCATCAGTAACAACTTTGCAACTTAAAAGAAATTTTCAAAATAAGTTTGCCATTAAAGAACTTTTTTGAGCATTATGGAACAATTTAAATTTGTTTGTTGATCATCAAAAATTTAAGAGAATCTTTGAATGCAATGGGGTCAACAATCTCCCCCTTTTTTATGATGACAAACATATTTAAATTAGTTAGAATATTTTTGAGATAAAAATGCAAGAAGAGAAGGACTCTCCTTAAATTTTATATTCTTTTTAAAATGAGCACAACAAGATATCATAACAGAATATATCAGAATATTGATAATCAGAGTAAATTAAGCAGCAATAGAAATATATGTCAGTAGTCTAATCAGAGTAAATTAAGCAGTAGCAGAAATATATATCAGCAGTCTAATGTTAGTTCAAAGTGTCAAAATATGGCAAAGGAAATAAATCAACAAATCTTCTCCCCCTTTGGCATCAACAAAAAGAAAATGGGGTCTTCATCCTTAATCCAAGGCCACTCAATCCCGATGCTGGAGAGCACAAATTACTTCTATCAAATCATGAAGCGCCTCAATCTGAGATGTTGAAATGCTTTCCAGATGAGAGATCTTAGCATTAAAGGTTTCCATGCCATCTCTCATTTCAGCGATCATGCCTATCATAGTGGTGGAATTGTTAAGCAATTCATTCAGCAACCGGGTTTGCTCCCCAATTTGAAAACCGTGAGCAGATGGTTTCGAGGCCATGTCTTCTTCTTCACCTATGTCTTCATCTGCTTCATCATCTTCCTCATCTTCTTTGTGCCATCTACTTCTTGCTCTCTGGACGGTTTTGTTTAGTTCTCCCCTCAGCCATTCCTCCTTAAGATAAATAAATCTCATTCTTCTAAGGGAATTTTCATCAATAATTGAGGATTTTGTTTCTCGTCCAAAGTGAGCATTGATGTTGGCATCCTCAAGAATCCGAGAAATGAGGCATGCATAGGGAAGAGGGGATTTCCTCCTAGTACATGATTCCATCCTTTTCATAATAAAGTGAGCAAGATTAAAGGCTCGCCCTTGCATTATACATGCCATGACAAAATACTCAGATTCACAGGGGTTAGCATAGCTCCCAGATTTGTTGAAGATGATATGACTTATAATGTAGAGAAGAAGGCGATCATTCACATTTATCTCACTAACCCGGATGTCCTGACCATTCCAATCTTTTATCCTTAAAATAGTATTGAAAGTATCTTGTTTATTGTAGAAGATGGGGGAAAGGGAAGATGGAAGTTCATTGAAGCGTAAATCATTAGGGTTAGGGGCAGGGATGCCTAAAATTCTTGCCAGTGATCTCTCAGTAATTTCCACAGGCATATCCCTAACAGATGAAGTGATTTTCCCATGTCTAGCACTATACTCAAGATTTGTATAAAACGTTTTAACCACTTCCTCACTCCAAGCACTTTTACGACTAACAAAATTTCTTAGACTAAAATTCTGCAGCAGTCTAATAAGTTCAAAGTTCTGTATAGAGAAGTAATTCCAATCAAGATGTCTACTCAGGATTACCTTTCGTTTTTCGAAGCTTTCCTGAAATTTCTCTAGTTGGCTAGGGTTCAGAAGGTTCCCCATTGGTCGTTTGGAGACATCCTTTATCCGAGGTCATTTGGAGGAAGAGGCCATTTAGAGATATAGAGAGGAATGGAAGACACAAACCAGCCCTAATCAGTCAATGTTCCACTTGAGAAGCCCAGCCCTTGAGGTCTTCGAACTTGGAGAAGAGATGAATGAAGATAATCCCAGAGAGAGAAGTTATCGACGAAAGAAGCACTGAGAGAGAGGTACTGAGAGAAATGATAAACTGATGCCTAGGGTGCTGAGTTTCCTTTAAAGATCTTCGATTAAATGATCCATTAGTTGACTGTCGTGGGATCATCAGTCGACTGATTTCAGGAGGTCTGGAAGATTTCAAAGACACATTGAATTAGTCGACTGTCGATGGGTCATTAGTCGACTGATGGCTCTCAGGTTCCCTTAGAGTAATGGATCAGTGATGGACCAGCATTGGGCGTTCGCCTCAGCACTCGGCACCTGCACTAGCGCCTGACGTTCAGTCCATAGAGTAATGTATCAGTCGACTGATTCTTAGTGATTAGTCGACTGATGACTTCTGCAATTTGAATGAAAGTTTGGCAGACAATCATTAGTCGACTAATGGTATTTTCTTAGTCGACCAATTGCTTCTGCTCTTGAAAAAAATTTGATCAGTGGGTTAATAGTCGACTGATTGTCAGTGATTAGTCGACTGATAACTTCTGCACTTAGACAAATATTTGAGCAGAGAGCAATTAGTCGACTGATTTAGTTACGTCTGTCGACTGATTCATTCATGGATTTTAAAAATTATATCCGTTGAGTCGTCAATCGACTGCTGAGCTTATAATGGTCGACTGATTCCATGCAAAAACTTATTTTTGATGACCTTAACAGCAGATTGAGGGAATGAGTGCCTTAGAGGATAATTTGAGGATTCATACCTGCAAAACAATTTTTGTAGACACTCCGATGCTTAAGTTAGTAAAGGGAGTCAATCATGGAACAAGAGTCTAAATATGGATGCAATGGGGAAATAATCAAAGTTCATTTGGATTTGCCATCCCAAGTTCTCTTCTAATAAAGCTGAATCTATCTTCAGCTAAAGGTTTTGTGAAAATGTCAGCCAATTGAAAATCTGTTTGCACAAATTCAAGAGAGACATCTTTCTTTTGAACATAATTTCTAATAAAATGATGTCTAATTTCAATATGTTTTGTTCTAGAGTGATGTATAGGATTTTTGGACAGACATATAGCACTTGTATTATCACATCTAATAGGTATATTTTCAAGTAAAACTCCAAGATCTTCTAGCTGTTGCTTCATCTATAAAACTTGAGCACAACAACTTCCAGCTGCAATGTATTCAGCTTCAGCTGTGGATAAGGCAACACTATTTTTTTTACTAAACCAAGAGACAAGAGAATTACCAAGAAATTGACAAGTTCCACTTATACTCTTTCTATCATTTTTGCTACCCGCAAAATCAGCGTCCGAATAACCAGTTAAAACATTTGAGGATCCTTTGGGATACCATAAACCCATTTTAGATGTGCTAATCAAGTATCTGAAAATTCTTCTTATAGTTTTAAAATGAGATTCCTTTGGGCAGGCTTGAAAACATGCACACATGCATACACTAAACATGATATCGGGTCTACTAGTGGTTAAGTATAAAAGTGATCCGATCATACCTCGATACTTAGTTATGTCAAATGGTTGACCCTCTTCATCCATGTCCAAGTTTGTTGAGGTGCTCATTGGTGTAGATGCAGGTCTTGTATTTTCCATTCCAAATTTCTTGAGCAACTCTTTAGTATACTTGGCTTGACTTACAAATATACCATGTTCTATTTGTTTGATTTGAAGCCCAAGGAAGAAGTTGAGTTCACCTATCATTGACATTTCAAATTTACCCTGCATAATTTTGGCCAATTCTTTGCAAAGCTTTTCATTAGTAGCCCTAAAAATAATATCATCTACATAGATTTGCACAATGATCAAGTCATGCTTTTTCCTTTTAAAAACCAATGTTGTATCAACCTTTCCCCTTGAAAAATTATTTTCTAAAACAAAAGAGCTCAATCTGTCATAGCAAGCTCTAGGAGCTTGTTTGAGACCATAAAGAGCCTTTTTCAATTTAAATACATGGTTAGGCTTTTCAACATCTTCAAAACTAGGAGGTTGCTCAACATAAACTTCTTCCAAGATACTGTCATTGAGAAAAGCACTCTTTACATCCATTTGAAATAGTTTAAAATTATGTATGCATGCATAAGCCAAAAGCATTATAATAGCTTCAAGTCTAGCAACAGGAGCAAAAGTTTCATCATAGTCAATGCCTTCCTCTTGATTGTAACCTTTTGCAACAAGTCTAGCCTTGTTTCTAACCACAACTCCATTCTCATCAAGTTTATTTCTAAATACCTATTTTGTACCAATTATTGTATGATTATTGGGTCTAGGTACTAAATCCCAGACTTGGCTTCTTTCAAATTGGTTTAGTTCTTCTTGCATAGCCAAAATTTAATATTCATCAATAATAGCATCATCAATGGTTTTTGTTTCAATATGAGAAAGGAAGGCGGAGTGATTACAAACATTTCTAAGAGAGTTTCGGAGATGCATCCCCTATGATGAGCTCCTTGGGATGACTTTTGGCATACTTCCAATCTTTTAGAAGGTCATCTTTGTTGCTAGTAGAGATTTCCTCAAGAGGTATTTTCTCTTGTTGTGACATTTCTTCTTCTTGATGCATAGTGATATCTTCATTTGCATTTTCTTCATGATCCTTCTTCACTTTATCATCTAAGGAGATGTTTTTTAAGGAATCTAACACTTCATAGTCATTAGCACAATCTTTAAGAGAGGGGTTAGATTTATCAAAAACAACATGTATGGATTCTTCAACAGTTTGGGTTCTTTTGTTATAGACTCTATAAGCTTTGCTAGTGCTAGAGTAACCAAGGAAGATTCCTTCATCAGCTTTAGCATCAAATTTTCTCAAATTTTCTTTTCCATTGTTCAGCATAAAATATTTACAACCAAAAACTTGGAGATAGAAAATATTAGGCTTTCTTCCTCTATACAATTCATATAGGGTTTTCTTTAAAATTGGCCTTATCAAGACTCTATTCATTACATAGCAAGCAGTGTTAAAAGCATCAGTCCAAAAGTATTGAAGAAGATCCTTTTCATTGAGCATTGTTCTTGCCATCTCCCTTAGTGTTCTGTTTTTCCTCCCAACAACACCATTTTGTTAAGGGGTTCTAGGAGATGAGAAGTTATGTTCAATCCATTTTCATCACAGAATTCCATAAAGTCATGGTTGTTAAATTCTCCGCCATGGTCACTTCTAATTCTCACAATGGTCAAACTTTGTTCCTTCTGAATTAATTTTACCAATTTAAGAAAAGATTGGAAAGCTTGATCCTTTTGAGCTAAGAAGAGAGTCCATGTGTACCTTGAATAATCATCTACAACAATTAATGCATAGGAGTTACCTCCAAGACTCTTTGTCCTAGATAGTCCTACAAGGTCCATATGGAGAAGTTGTAAAGGCTTTGTAGTTGAAACAATATCTTTGGTTTTGAAAGAACTTTTGACTTGCTTACCTTTTTGACAAGCATCACAAAGCCTATCATTTTCAAATCAAAGATATTGTTTCAACTACAAAGCCTTTACAACTTCTCCATATGGACCTTGTAGGACTATCTAGGACAAAGAGTCTTGGAGGTAACTCCTATGCATTAATTGTTGTAGATGATTATTCAAGGTACACATGGACTCTCTTCTTAGCTCAAAAGGATCAAGCTTTCCAATCTTTTCTTAAATTGGTAAAATTAATTCAGAAGGAACAAAGTTTGACCATTGTGAGAATTAGAAGTGACCATGGCGGAGAATTTAACAATTCTCACAATATATCAAATTTTCTTATTTAAAAATCATAGAGATAAGTTGCATATAATAATAGCTCATCAATATAAAATACATTATTATACTAAAATACAAGCCAAATACCAAACCTCTGACCTAGATGTCCTAGACGGTTACAGAGCAACATAATCTATAACAAAGGAGGGGCTTACCCAACAGCGGGAAGGTCCAAATCTACTCCTCTAGCGGATGTTCTTCGCTGGTAACCTGATCTGAACAAAAAAATTGTACAGAGAGTATGAGCTTTTAAACTCAGTGAGCGAATCGGCCTCGCGTTAATAAAATTCAAATACATCGCCAGTCATGTAAGTATATTCGAAGGCTCAAACTCAACCAATAAACATAGTTAGAAATTACATACAAGAAGATAAAAATTCATCCAATTCAACAAACGTTACTAGTACTCATCAATGGCAATATATCCCGAAGAGCATACATAGGCCGGCTCACCAATTCTGTATATTTCCGCCATGACGCACAACCTCATCCTCTTAGCTAGGACGCCTCACGAATCTATTACCGATTCGGGCTATATCCCTACTGAGGGAATCGTTGTCTCCACACTCGTTGGTCAAGACACCCTTTAAACCGGGTTTTCCGCCTTGCCTTGAGAGGGGGTACTGTCCCGCTCAATCACAATCAATAGTACAGTATTTCATATCATAATCAAAAGCACAATATAATATTCATCTATATAACAGGTATAGTATATAACTATATTATAGGTTTATAAACCACAAATCAAGATAACAATTAAACTGTTTTTGAAAAAAAATTCAAACTTCACATCATCAAGAGATACTTATTTCATTTTATCCATACTTTTGGATTAATTATCTCCCCAGATTTGCCACTCTGAATTCAGTTTACCCCTATGAATCTTGGGAGTGTCCTACGACATACTTTTATCACCAGTAATGCTAAAACTCTATTAAAACGGGGTCGTTTCACTCACCTAAATTTCGTATGAGTATCGCTTTTCTAAGTCGTTACGGATAAGAATACTCAGGTAAATTTCAGTGTTCCGCTACGGAGATTTTCATGAAAGATTAGAGAAAATAAGTTAGGATTGTTTTCGTACAGATATTGTACATACATATGTTTTCCTTAGCCAGAACTTTTCTAGACATGTATTCTTCACAGTTTACATCCTATTTAAGTAATCAGAGAATCAAAATAATATGTAGACAGCTAAGGACATGTTTTCTGATGTGAAATATCAGCCAAAGCCGCAACCACAGAGCATACTTAAGAAAATAACTTTTAAAATTTGAAAGACATAGAAAGGGCATAGTATCCTTACCTAAGCAGGAAAGGAAAGGCCCAAAATCTCAGAGGTCTAGCGTCGGAGCAAGAGAAACTTAAGGAGAGAAGAAGAGAAGTTGAAAGTGTGAGTTTAGAAGTGAAATGGAAGGGCCTATTTATAGGAAAAGTCAAGGATACTATTTGATACTATACGCTAATAAAATATTCAATTTACTATTCATGAAAGTGACATTTCTAATAAAAAAATTCATGCGTTAATCATTTACGGTTACTGTGCAAAACGCGTAGGCAACTTGAATTATTGGTTACTATTGGAACTTAAAGGAAAAACTATCCTTTCACCTTAAACCTTTAAGTTTCTTTTCAAATCAGTCCTTTCATTATAGTCTCTGAGGGTATTTTCACACATAAAACATCATTTTCTCCTTCAAACTTCTTTCTAGTTTTCTCTTATGACCAAACCACATCTAGTACTTAACATTTTGATTGTATAAATGAACAGTACCATATACGTAAATAGTGTCGTATGCTGAAATAGTAACAGTACTTTGTAAACACGCATTTATATTTTATTTTTTATGATATTACATTACCAGTGCTTTGACAGCGATGGTAGTGCTAGGGGATTTCTCATCGGCTCTTCGATGGCAATCGGTGTGTGATAGGGTTCTTGGAAAAATTTATATGGAAAATCAAAATAAAGGAAGGAGTTTCTTACCAATTGATTCAAACATTAGTTCACAAGAGATTAGCTCTTTATGCTAGATACAACACTAATTGATAAATAATTAAGATGTTAAAGATGAAAAAAGATTGATTTTCGCATAAGCAAGTAAAAGAAAAATATTTTTGGATATAAATTTATTTAGATTATATCTAGTTACTATCCCAAAATAACCAATAAGCTGAAATTCATTTATGATGTATATTAAATTTGCTTATATTTTATTCCCTCGTAAGCATATTCTTTCAGGTAACTTTTACCTTTTATATAGGCCTTCCATTATATAGAACAAATTCCATGCTTGAGCAACATTTGATAAAACAATCTTTTCCCATCTTTGAAGAATGGATAGAAACTTGACAAACTTGAGTCCACTAATAATTAGAAAAACTTGGTAGATAGCTTAATTATTTTAGCTAAGATTTTAAAATTTTTTCATAAATCGTAGATTATTAAGTACTCAACAAATTTTTTAATCATGTAATAACATCAATTTATCTAATTATCCAAAATTGCATTATAAGATAACAAAATCAAATACAAATAAATGTCCTTCCCCGATAATTATACCAAGAGCTACACAATCAAACGGTTAGCCTAGACCGCTTATATTATGAGATGCGGATTTGCTCCAGCTCTCTTTCCCTCAAAATCCCCTTCAGCTTCATGTTTTGCTGCCACTCAAGTCCCAAAAGTTGAGAGAGGAGGAGCGCAACACATTAGTGAAGACTTCAATTCCATACTCACATAAGTTTGAGGCAAAACTAAAGCATTTATAAATATCAGAAAATAGAGGCCTTACTACTACCAGATATCAAAAAATGGAGAATAAAGAGCACGTGGAATATAAATGCCTTAATTTTGCCTCAAACTCTTGGAGTATGGAATTAAAGTCTCCATTAATGTATTGGGCTCCTTCTCCCTCAACTTCTGGGATTTGAATGATAGCAAAACATGGAGTTTGAGGGGAGCTTGAGGAAAAGAGAGCTGAAGCGTATCCACATATGTAGCATGGCCCAAACTTTAATAACTATGGTCCCCACGATTAATCACTTCATCATTATTTGTCAATTTTTTCGAAGTTAGGATTTAAAAATCAAGATTTATTTACAATTCGTTATACACTACAAAAGAACTATGATTTAGTGGCGTTTAAATAAAAATGTCACTAAATCAAAATATCGTGGAGTTTATAGTGAAAGAAATGGTTGGATCCCAAGAGGGGGGTGAATTGGGTTTTATAAAAATTTTCACAAAACTTAATTGGAAATTAAAATGATTTTCTGAAATTGGATAATGTTAAAGATAATAATTTAATTCAGAAAATCAAAATGTTTATCAAGATGAATAATTTTATAGTGCAAGGAATTAAGGAGCAAATATAAATCTACACAAATTAATTAATACTTGAGGTAGAAATTAAATATAAATACAAAGCATTAATTAATTAACTTCAAATGTAAATAGAGTAGGGATAGAGAAAGCAAACTCGGAGATTTATACTGGTTCGGCTAATCCCAAGCCTACATCCAGTCCTCAAGAGACCAGTTGAGTATTTCCACTATAATTGCAAGTTTAATCCGGGTACTTGCAAACCACTACAACATACTTTTCTCCCTCAAGGGTGTCTCTCCCCCTTACAACGTGTTTTCTCTCAAACACTAACTCAAGGAACCAATCCTTGAGAAACTAAATTTAAAGGCTTAAGGAAAATAATGGTAAACACTCTCAAACTGTAGATAACGCAGAAATTAAGCTCAGAATATTTCTCTAGCAATTTAGAGAGAATGAACTCAAGAAAATATGAGAAATGAACAATTGAAGCTTGATTTAAATGGTGTTGTGAAGTCCCCTTTATATAGTGAAACCTTGCTGCTACAGTGACTGCTTTAGTCAA
Source organism: Biancaea sappan (assembly GCA_037074585.1). Classification (NCBI taxonomy): domain Eukaryota; kingdom Viridiplantae; phylum Streptophyta; class Magnoliopsida; order Fabales; family Fabaceae; genus Biancaea; species Biancaea sappan. Next base: position 25,391,571 of record CM073490.1, read on the forward strand.
AATTGCTACAGTAAGCTTCATCATCATTTTTCAACCTTTCTACAACAACCAAAAAACTTTATCAATCTTTTTCAACAATCAATATTCTTTTTCAAATTTGCTACAGTAAAAAGTATTCTTTTTCAAAGTTTATTATAACAACTAATAAACTTTATCATACTTTTTCAACAATCAAAATTCTTTTTCAAAAGTGCTACAGTAAAAGATATTCTTTTTCAAATTATATTACAACACCCAATAAACTTTATCATATTTTTTCAACAATCAAATTTCTTTTTCAAAAGTGCTACAGTAAAAGATATTGTTTTTCAAATTATATTACAACACCCAATAAACTTTATCATACTTTTTCAACAATCAAATTTCTTTTTCAAAAGTGCTACAGTAAAAGATATTCTTTTTCAAATTATATTACAACACCCAATAAACTTTATTATACTTTTTCAAAAATCAAAATTTTTTTTCAAAAGTGCTACAGTAAAAAGCATTCTTTTTCAAATTATATTAAAACACCCAATAAACTTTATCAAAAATCAATTTATACTACTATATTTAAATATATAAAGCATTAAATATATTTGGGCCAAGAAAAATTGAATCATGTATTTGGATCAAGAAGATTAAATTATACATTTGGGCTAAGAAGATTAACTCATTCATTTGGGCCAAGAAGACTAAATCATTCATTTGGGCCAAGAAAATTAAATCATACTATTTGGGCTAAGAAAGATTAAATCATACATTGGGCCAAGAAGATTAAATCATTCCCACATATTTGTCATCATCAAAACTTATAGCATAATACATTAGGGCTAACATATAGTAAATGCCACTATATAGTGGCGTTTAAAATCAAAACACCACTATATAGTGGCATTTTGATCTTATATAATGGCATTTAAAAATAGAAACGCCACCATGTTAAAAATAAAATAACCACAAATTTCTAATTTTTCCAGTTCTAACATCTTGCCTGCCACCTTACTCTCTCAGTCTCACCATTCATGCTGCCTTCCCTGCCTATTCTACTGAGTCTCTATTGTGGTTCCTCCGTTCCTCCGCCAATGACTCATGCTTTGTCTGTTTCTCCTCTGGTATTGCTTCCTTCATTTCTACCCTGCTCATGCATCCTCTGGACCATCCCTCCTACCATGGTACTTCCTCCATCCCTCCTTCCGAGTATCAATGTGCTTTTCTCCATCTCCTCTCGTCATGCCTCACTCTAGTCTCCGATCTCCAATCTCCGATGTTGCCCATAGGTATGCCAAGACCCATTTTTGCTGTTCATACGAAGTCTTTAATGGATGATTAATTGTTGGTAAGGGTTCAAAATCTAATTCAAGATTTCAAATCATTATATGCATTTTTTATTTTTTATTTAATGGTTTTATCTTATTAAATTAGATTTTATATAAAGTTTGGAATTTTTTTAAATATTAAATATTATGAATACATCTTTTACTAATATTATTTAATGCGTTCAGATGTTAAAAAACAAAAAGCCTTAATTATTTAGTATTTAGAGATTTAAAGATAATATAATAACATTCAAATAAATATTTAGATTCAAACTTAAACTTCTAAAAAAACAAACAAACAAATGCCCCCTAATTCCCACATGAATTTATTCATTGGAAGAATAATGTTATTTATAAAGTGTCTGTATTATTTACTTGACATAATAATACATAATATCATTTCAGTTTAATTTAATTTATTTTAATTATGTTTTAATTTTAAATAAATAAAAATTTGTCATTTATGCACAATTAAAACTAGAGTAGGTATACATGTAAATTTATAAAAATTTGATAGAATTGTTTTTTAAAAACAATCCTTAGATAAATAGATATAGGAGAAGTTATTTGATATTGGGAGTTAATTAGGTGTGGCAACAATGACCCAAAAAAAAGGGATGAATTGCTAATCTAATACACCTAAATGACCAAATGTGACATGAAATAAAGTGGGGTAATCAAGATTAAAAAATTAATTCAAGATATTTTAAAAAAATTAATTTCAGATTAAATTAATTTCAATCATAGTGGCATTTATGTATTAAAATGCCACTATATAGTGGCGTTTAGGTATCGTGTTTACTATGTAAACGCCACTATATAGTGACGTTTATTACTTAAACGCCACTATATTTGCTCACTGAAATTCCTAATTCGATAGTGAGCCCTTTTAGATTGGAGCTTTTTTTCATGTGACCTTCTTCTCGTTCTCCCATCATTCGTGTGACCCTCTGTTCATGTGGCGATTGTCTGATGGTCATATCACCGTCTGTTTGTGAGGTCCATCATTTTATCATCGTCATCATTCCCAAACAGAGGTAACGCCTCTCTATCTCTTCTTCCTCCATCTTCCCTCCGCCGCTCTCTCCCTTGCGTCTCACCCATTCTTCGATTTGTTGTTACTATTGGAATGTTGATTTGAGTGAAATCAATCTTTGATCTAGGTATGTGTTCACTCCCATTCTTTGATTTGCTATTACTATTCGAAGAATGGGTGAGATCTGGGTGAAATCAATTTCTAATTTTTGATCCATTATTATTTTTTTGTTGTTCAAGAATGAAATCTAGGTTAGATTAGGTTCATAATTTGGTGTGGTTCTGGGATTTGGTGAAAAAGGGGCAAGGAAATGGATGTTGTGGAATTTAAGCTCTTAAGCTATTGTTGTTGTGGTATTGGGATTGTTACAAGTTTCTAAAATAAGATTCGGTAGTCCCTTTTATTGTGATTAGTCTAAGTGGCATTAACATTAGCTTGTAAATGCCACTAAACAAGTTTTCTCAAAAGTTTTTTTAGAATCAATGACAATTAGAAGCGCTACAACAAACGCCACTGTGTGCCCATTTAGTGGCGTTTGTTCCCGCATTTGGCTATAAACACTACTAAATTGCTTGTATCGTTCAACTTAGTGACGTTTGGGACAAATGCCACTAAATTTACTAGTGACGTTTACAAACGCCACTAAATGAGCTTAATAAACGCCACTATTTACTTAATTTTTTTAGTGATAAGATTAGACTCATATGTAATTTAGTAATTATATCTTTGCTATCAATTTTTTTTGTTATAATTAAGGCATGCATAATTTTTTTTTAAAGAAACTAATTATATAATGTTAAATTGTAAAAATATACAATTATTTTTAAATGCCATATACTTGTCATGTTTTGGTTAAAAAATTTCATAGTAAGGATATAATAATTGCACCCAATTTTTTTCTTCTTTATATACTTGTCAAGTTTTGGTGTATTCTTTGAAAGAACCAATGATGTAATATTGAGTTGTAGAAAAATATACAATTTTCTTTAAAGATAAGGCACCTATTTGTTCATTTTGATCTTACCAGAAAAATCAGGTTTAGTGGCTTTCATTTTTTTGTTATTTGTTTTTATTTTGCCTTAGTAGGGGTTTAAACCCTAAGAAAAGCAGAAAACCACCAGCGACATTAACTTTTTTAACAATTCTCACACTGGTAAGTTCTTTTGATTTGTGTAGTAAATATATTCTCACACTGCAACAGCGCCAAAAACTTGTTGATCTGACATGCTATCGGCAAGTATATCGAGTCAACAAGTAATATAGAAGTAAGTTAACTGTCGATCCTACGAGAATTATATGGTAGTCAAGTACCGATTTCATTATTTTTATACTATCTAGACGATCAATTTTTAATATGAGATTAAACTAAACTAACCTAAATTAGTTGACAATTAACTAGATTACTAATGATTTGACAAAAAAGTCAAACAAATAAACTAAGCAAAGTATTTAGAATATGCAAATTATCAAAGCGTTGGGATCTGATTTCACTAACCTATCCAACTATTATCTGAATTTTTATTTTAATCTAAGTTCTCAATTTCTACATTAATGGTTAAATTCTTAATTCTAGTTAAAACTCAATCTCTTGGTGAATTAACTCTCTTAACCTAATTAAATTTCCTAATTCCTTAGACCAATTTAATCAAAAAAAGGCAATAAGAACAATTAAATTCAAGTACAACCACACAAACAATTTATCTATTCCTAGATTAAATTAATTTATGGCAATTATTTCAATAGTCATGTTCATTTATGAATTTTTCAATTCCCTACACAAACCCTGATTCAATTCTCAAGTGGCCAAATTTAAGAAAGCAATAGACACATAAATAATTGCTTAATAAGAAAATAGACTTAGATTAACATAAAAAAATTCAAATCATTACATTCAAGGGAAGCTACATCTTCCTCCTAACAAAAAGAATTTAGCTACTCATAGTACATAAAATATCCATAATAATATCCATGAGTTTTTACATCAAAACTAAGAGAAAACTAAAAAAGAGAAAAGATGAATAAAAGATGATTGAAACAATCTGCAATCCTCAATGCTCTTCCAACAGCGCTCTCTCCATCCTCATTTCTCTCTCCAGCTTTCTATTCTCTCCTTGCGTCCAATCCCCTAATCTTCGGAAATCTCATTCAAAAAATAAAGCTTATCGAATCAAAAAAATAAAATCAGAAAAGAAAAACATAATAATATCAAAATCCTTTTTTTTTTCTTTTTATTCAAAACCTAATCTTAAACTAAATTCTAAAAGACACTAACCAAAATAAATCTTAATAAAGGTTAAATTAAATATCGTAAACTAAACTAAAATAAATAAACACAATAAAGTATAAAACATAAGATAAATCCTAAAGAAAAACTAATTCCCTATAAAATTAAACTAAATAATTAAAAGACTAAATAAATCTAAAAAAGACCTTTGATTTACTCAATTTATTAATAAAAATATAGGTTAAATAACTTAATAAAATAGAGTTATCACACTCCCAAATTTAAAATTTTGCTCGCCCTCAAGCAAAAGTAAAGCTTTACAAAAATTCAAGTTGACCACTCTCTGTAATTCATCATGAAAGCCAAATATTAATCCTCAATAATTGCATCGAATAGGATGATAAACAAGAAAGTAAAACAATTCTAACAAGTTTCTAAGTTCGAAAAATAATAATCCATTTTCTCAAGCCCTTGAAGTGTGTGTGTGGGTAGCCAACAAAATTCTCATGAAAATATTTAGAATCAATTCTATATTTATTAAACTATATAACTAAACTTCAAATTTACAACTTCATATGCTTAATCCTCTATTCTCCCTCCGCTAATGTAAGCAATACATAAATAAAGAATAATAGGTCTTTATCTATTTGTAATGAGGCCAATGGTTAAGGGTAAAAGAAGAAAATGATAAAGGAAACACAAAGTACAAGAAAGTAAATAATGCATAGCATAAATACAATTATTTGAACTTTTACACTATTTGGTTCAACTTTCCTTCTTTTTTCTTTTTTCTTTTTAATTTTTCTAGTGTCAACTCCCCAAACTTGAATCATTTTAATCTACTTTTTCTTTTTCTGAGGAGTTGAGAATATTTTTCTTCATTCATCTATATTTTATTTTATTTTTTTAGCCTCCCTTCTTCAGGTTTTTTCTATGTACCACTTACTCTCTTGAAACTGTAAATGATTTCTTTTTGGGCTTAAGGTGTATAAATCGTATAAGTGTTAAAAAGAAAATTCAATTTCCAATTATTTCCAAAACAAAAAGGCTCAAAGTGGGGTACTAGTAGTAAATAATTGAGGAAAAAAAAAGTCCAAGGCTCAAATTAAATCCAAAAAAATGCCTAAATCATATCTCTATCCATATATAACTTAGGATTTTGCCTCGAGAGAATACAAAACCAAGTTCTAGAGTTCTAAAATTGAGTAAAGTATATAACTCAATAAATATATAAACATTTCTTCTAAAAATCTACACTTTAAATATTACTGGCTACAGTGCTCAATTATTTTTTTAAGAGTTAAGAAAATAAAATCATTATCAATCAATCTTTTCCATTGCTAAAATTATCTTTAATTTCCCATAAATCATCTTTCCTTTAGGCAATTAATTTCATCTTAGGTACTTGACTTTTCATAGGATAAAATTACAAAAGCAAACAACAATTTTTAAATATTTTCAAAAAAATTTTTCAAGGGCAAATAAAATTTAAGTTATTCCAATTAAAAGCTCAAATTGAATGACCAAAAGTTCTCCAATCCAAAACTAAATTCACCAAACAATTGCAGGAAAAATTTAAAATTTTGGTGAATTTTAAAGCAATATTTTCCTACCCCCAAACTTAAATTGAAGCATTGTCGTCATGCTTTAAAACATATTTTTCAAAAGTTAAGAAGATTAGAAATTGAGAAACTAATTATTATTCAATAAAAAATGAGTAAATCCAATATCAACAAATGTACAGAAACAAAGTAAAGCACACAAAATGATGAATGATTACCAAATACCAACGCACTTCACTAATGTTAATCAAAAAAATCATCACAGACTTTCAGTCTAAACGATTAGTTATGTTGAATCAAAACACATATTATCAATAATTACAGTAATCCAGTGCAACAAACTTCTAGAACTAAAAACCATAGTTTCAATTAATCAAACTTCAAGCTCTTCAATATTCTATGTTCAATTCAGAGTAGGTGGTTTCAGATTTCCAGTACACAGCCAACCAACGTGTAGACTTCACAAATTCATGCAATGAATTTTCAATTTGACAATACACAAATTCCCTATTCAGGTAAGATGCATCTATTATAATGTTCAGTCTGAACTAAACAACCATTTAAAGCACAATAAAGCCAATAACAATTAAAGCTAAAAACAACTCAACCTTAATTCAACAGAAGAAAGAATCACTAACCTTTTTTGTTGCTAAACCCAAATTGATAAATCACCTTCAACTTGAAGCAATTTCAAACAAGAGAAAAGTGTGAGTTAGTGTAGGGCAAAGCTAGTGTTTGACAGTGTTCGATAGTGTGTTAGTAGTGATATGGGTTAATGGCGACAAGGGCTATAATGGAGAGGGTTAATGGTGAACGACGATGGCGTTGTGGTCAATTCAGGTATAGATAGCGGTTGAGGATTGAATCATGGGTTGTGGAGAAGGTTGCAAAGTGGCGAAGACGATGTGTGAAGGTGAGGACGATGGTGGTAGTGGCGATGATGAAGACGGCAGTGAATAGGGGATGAAATTTAGTGGTAAGAGAGAGAGAGGGAAAGAAAGAGTGAGAAGAGAAGACTGTGGCTAAGGTTTGAATGTTGGAAAATAGGAGAGAGGGGTTGAGTGCCTTTGACTATTGGGGACTTAAGTGCAAAAGAAAAAGGGGCTTCCTATCCTTATCACAATTCACAAAGGCTAAATGGAAATATTTAAAAAGAACCAGAGTTAAAAAAAATACAATTTTTTTTATAATGTGAATATAGATTGGATGCCTTAACATCCAATTTCTAGTTTCATGCACTATGGTACGCTGAAGCTGAAATTTTTTTTTTAACGTCTTCGGATTTTGGATGCCTTATCATCCATTCTTTGGATTTTGTGCACTGCAATCCCTTTTTTTTTTTCAAAGTGGTTTGATGCCAAGGCATTATATATGCATGTTGTAGCATTCAATCTCTGATATTATTATGCTCCAATATCCACACTTATTCCGTAAAATCCATGAATTATACCCAAAATATAGACTTACCTCATCTTCCTTTTGAATTTTTGCTATTTTTTTTTTTGCAAAATAGGTCCCCTAACACTTGTGAATGTGTCAAACTCCATTTTTATCAATTAAACTTATCAATGATCTTTTCAATTACTTGCAAAATAGTTCAAGTCTTCAAAAAAAAATGCAATAAAATCAAAAAGAAAATCAAACACCACAAAACCAAAAAAAATCTAAAATCTAAATATTAAAAATTGGGTTGCCTCCCAACAAGCGCTTAGTTATAATCTTTAGCTTGACTCTTCCAGTCTTCATGTTAGATCAGTGAGATTCGAGGAGAGCTTGTCCTTGTTGACCTCTCTCATAGGATAATGCTTCACTAAAGCTAGTGCTTCCCCATTCTTCAAAACCACATCTTTCAAGGTGATATTAAATCTCCAATGAGGTTGGACCACCAAGTTGTAATTATCTTCCATGAGTAATTTGTATTTACAACTTTTTGATCTTACCCCTTTCATGTCTTTAACGGCATCACTTATCTTTGACTTATGCTTCCTCAAAACTCCTAAAAGTTTTTCTTTGTATACATGTGTCAGTTCAGCACTTATAATAATAGTTACACTAAGAAAAACATATTTAAAATGAAGGGGAAAGGGTCAAATCAACTTTTAGACATTCTTTACTTACCTCCTCCTCTTTTGAGTTTTCAACGTCACTTTCTTGGCCAAGTGATGTACAAGGCAAGGCCTCTAATAATTCAGTACAACTCCTAAGCTTGGACTCACTCTCAAGTTGTTCATCAATATTAATTTCAATTGAATGACATAAATAGACTCAAGAGGAGGTTTAGGAGCATACCTATGAGATACCTCAATGACATGAGAATATGTGGCATCGATTCTAAGAAGTTGATCGTTGTCCTTTATAGGGAATTTCATAGCTTCAAATACATTAAAAGCTATATTTTCATCGTTCACTCGAAGCATGAGCTTTCACCTTTTTCCACATCTATTAATGCTCGAGTTGTTGCCAAAAAGAGTCTTCCCAAAATCACAGGGATATTCCTATCTTCCTCTATGTCTAGCACAACAAAGTCAACGGGGAAGATAAATTTATCTACTTTTACCAGCACATCTTCCATGATACCAGAAGGATGCTTAATTGATAGATTGGCCAATCATCGTGGGCTTAACTTCCTCAATCCCATGTTGATGAAATATAGACAATGGCATCAAGTTGATGCTAACTCCTAGATCATAGAGAGCTTTTCAATAATTGAATTTTCCATTTTGCAAGGTATGTGAAAACTACCTGGATCATTAAGCTTTAGAGGTATCTTTTTCTGAAGTATGGCACTGCATTCTTCATTTAGCATGATTGTCTCATCCTCAGAAAGCTTCATCTTCTTAGATAGGATCTCTTTAAAAAATTTGGCATAAACCAGTATATGCTTAATTACCTCAACGAATAAAATGTTGATCCATAGCTTCTTGAAGATATCTAGGAACCGTGAAAATTGCCTCTCTTGTGTCTGTTTCCTCAAACACTAAGAATAAGGAACTTTCTAGTACAGTGAAGGCTCATATGGCTGATCCCAATCTGGTTCCTTCTTATTTCTCCTTCTTCTAGGAGAGTTCTTCTCAGATTGATCTCTTTTCTATTCACCCTTACTCAAATCATCATCAATGGGATCGTGGGCTGCAACAGTGTTTTCATGTAGAAGTTCAGCTGTCGATTCAGTTTGTCCTCCTTGGGAAGTGGCTCAAGTGTTTTACCACTTCTCAAGGATATTGCATTATAATTCTCCTTGGGATTTGTCTCTGTGTACCCAGTAAATTTTCATAGGACTTTTCAGCAAAGTACTTAGCTATCTGTCCCACTAGTCTTTTAGACTTTTTATTGCAGCATCTTGGTTTTTGAAGTTCGCTCTTGTCTTTATCATAAAATCTGTAGTGTGTTAGGCTAGCTTCTTAATATATTGTTCCTGTCACGACCCGTTTTCTGGGCACATGACCGGCACAATGATGAATATCCCATCACTGTAAGCCTTTCGACATATTCTTACCCATGAGTTAATTATTAGTCATTATCTCTATATTCTCAAAATACCATTCCTTAATAAATATGAAGAAAATATATCAAATTTTTCTTAATTAAAAATAATCGATTCTCAATACAAAATACATTATCATACTGAAATACAAGCCAAATTCCAAACCCCTGACCTAGATGTCCTAGACGATTACAGAGCAACATACTGTATAACAAAAGAAGGGCCTACCCGACAGCGGGAAGGTCCAACGTGATCTACTCCTCTAGCGGATGTACTTCGGCGGCAACCTGATCTGAACAAAAAGTTTGTACAAACAGTGTGAGCTTTTAAACTCAGTGAGCAAATCGGCCTCGCGTTAATAAAATTCAAATACATCACCAGTCATGCAAGCATATCCGAAGGCTCAAGCTCAACCAATAGACATAGTTAGAAATTACATACAAGAAAAATTCATCCAATTCAACAAACGATGCTAGTACTCGTCAATGGCAATATATCCCGGAGAGCGCACACAGGCCGGCTCACCAATTTTGTATTTTTCCGCCATGACGCACAACCTCATCCTCTTAGCTAGGGCGCCTCACGGATTTATCACCAATCCGGGCTATATCCCTACTGAGGGAATCGTTGTCTCCACACTCATTGGTCAAGACACCCTTTAACCCGGGTTTTCCGCCTTGCCGTGAGAGGGGGTACTGTACCGCTCAATCACAATCAATAGTACAACAGTTCATATCATAATCAGAAGCACAATATAATACTCATCCATATAACAGGTATAGTATATAACTATATGATTCAAATTTCATATCATCATGAGATACTTGCTTTGTCTTATCCATACTTCTGGATTAATTATCTCATCATATTCGTCATTCTGAATCCAATTTCTCCCTATGAATCTTGGGAGTGTCCTACGACATACTTTTTATCACCAGTAATGCTAAAACTCTATTAAAACAGGGTCGTTTCACTCACCTGGATTCCGTACGAGTATCACTTCTCTAAATCGTTACGGACAAGAGTACGCAGGTGAATTTCAGTGTTCCGCTACAGAGATTTTCATGAAAGATTACAGAAAATACGTTAAGATCGTTTTCGTATAGATACTGTTCATACGTACGGATACTATTCATACGGTCACTATTCATACGTATGGTACTATTCATACGGTCACTATTCATATGTACGGGTACTATTCATACCGGAAATACAGAATACAATCTGTAAAAGAGTACACCAGGTAAGTTCCCAGGAAAGAGTGGAGGGTCACACTGGACACACTTAAAAACCAGGTCTTTCCTTAGCCAGAACTTTCCTAGACATGTATTCTCCACAGATTATATTCTATTTCGGTAATCAGAGAATCAAAATAACAGCTAACGACAATTTTTCTGATGTGGAAGATCGGCCAAAGCCGCAACCACAGAGCATACTTAAGAAAATAACTTCTAGAATTTGAAAGACATAGAAAGGGTATAGTATCATTACCTAAGCTGAAAAGGAAAGGCCCAAAATCTCAGAGGTCTAGCGTCGGACCAAGAAATCTTAAGGAGAGAAGAAGAGAAGTTGAAGGTGTGATTTTGAAAGTGAAATGGAAGGGTCTATTTATAGGAAAATTTAAGGGTACTATTCCATCTACCCCGTCTCACCTACCAATTTCACTTACTAGTCTCATCTACTAGTTAGTCTCATCTACCAATTTCACTTACTAGTCTCATCTACTAGTTTCACATACTAGTCTCATCTACCAATTTCACTTACTAGTCTCATCTACTAGTTTCACATACTAGTCTCATCTACTAGTCTCACTTACTAGTCTCATCTACTAGTATAATCAATTTGCTAATTTAGTTTCCTTTTAATTTAGTCCCTCAGGGAATTCTCTCATATAAAATGTCATTTTCTCCTACAAATTTCTTTCTAATTTTCTCTTATGATCAAACCACATCTAGTACTTGACATTTTGATTGTACAGATGAACAGTACCATATACGTAAATAGTATTATATACTGAAATAGTAATAGTGATTTGTAAACACGCATTTATATTTTTTTTTTTTATGGGTATTACATTATCACCCCCTTTAAGAAATTCGGTCCTCCGAATTTAAATTACCTCAAGTCGTGAAAAGATGCGGATATCTAGAACGCATGTCGGCCTCGGCTTCCCATGTAGCTTCTTCGTGAGTTTGATTCCTCCACAACACCTTGACTGATGGTATCTCTTTAGATCAGAGTTTCTTTACTTGACTATCGAGGATAGCCACTGGTACCTCCTCGTATGACAAGTTTTCATCTACTAGGATAGAATCATTGTGAGAAGGGTGAAGTATGTGAGAAGGGTCAGGAAGGTACTTCCTCAACATGGATACGTGAAAAACAGGGTGAATCCCTTCCAATTCCATAGGTAGGGCAAGCCGATAAGCCACTTTTCCCACTCGTTCTAAAATCTCATAAGGCCCGATGTACCTAGGACTCAACTTTCCTTTCCTTCCAAATCTCAACACACCTTTCATTGGAGAGACTTTTAGGAATACCATATCGCCGATTGAGAACTCCAAATCACGTCGTCTGTGGTCAGCGTATGCCTTTTGTCTACTTTGAGCTGCTCGCATCCTGTCCTGTATTGTTTTAACCTTGGTTAGGGCATCCTGGGCCAAGTCGGGTCCTAATGCTTTCACTTCACCTACTTCGAACCAACCGATCGGAGATCTGCAACGTCTCCCATACAAGGCCTCAAAGGGTGCCATCCCAATAGTAGCTTGGTAGCTGTTGTTGTATGCAAACTCTACAAGATACAAATGCTTCTCCCAGCTACCACTAAAATCTAGGATACAAGCTCGTAACATGTCCTCTAGCGTCTGAATTGTCCGCTCTGACTGTCCGTCTGTCTGTGGGTGAAAAGCGGTACTGAGGTCCACTCGAGTACCTAATGCTTCTTGAAAACTTCTCCAGAAACGAGAAGTAAATTGAGGACCTCTATCAGAAATAATAGATATGGGTACTCCATGTAGCTTCACTATTTCCTTAATATACAATTGTGCCAACGTCACCACACCGTAAGTGGTTTTGACTGGAATAAAGTGTGCTGATTTGGTTAGTCGGTCAACAATGACCCAAACTGAGTCATAACCTCCTGTGGAGCGAGGTAGACCAACAACAAAGTCCATCGTCACTCGTTCCCATTTCCATTCAGGAATCTCTAATTGTTGTAACAAGCCTCCTGGCTTTAGATGCTCAGCCTTAACCTGTTGACAGGTTAAACAACGAGACACAAATTCTGCTATATCTTGTTTCATTCCTTTCCACCAGTAGATCTGTTTCAAATCCTGATACATCTTGGTGGCCCCTGGATGTACAGCATATGCAGCATTATGGCCTTCCTCCATGATGTCTCGTCTAAGAGTCCCAACATTTGGTACGCACAACCGTTGTCCAAAACGCAAGGCTCCTGCATCGTCGAGTGTGAAACTGTTCGCTTCATCATTCTTTGCCTTATCCATAATTTTGACAAGCTCAGGATCCTCCATTTGGGATATCCGTATCTGGTCTACAAGGAAAGATCTAGCCTTGATATGGGCTAAAAATGATCCTGCCTTTGTAACCTCGAGAGTAGCACCTTTCGTTCTCAGCTCCTGTAGTTCTTTGACCAATGGTCTTCTTGTCACTGCTATATGGGCTAGACTACCCATAGATTTTCGACTCAAAGCATCTGCCACCACGTTCGCTTTGCCTGGGTGGTAAAGAATATTGCAATCATAATCTTTTAATAATTCTACCCATCTCCTTTGCCTTAAGTTTAGGTCCTTTTGGTCGAAAATATATTTTAGACTTTTATGGTCAGTGTAGATTTCGCAGGTTTCTCCGTATAGATAGTGTCGCCATAACTTTAGAGCGAAAATTACTGCTGCCATCTCCAGATCATGGGTGGGGTAGTTTTGTTCATGTTTCTTAAGCTGTCTTGATGCATACGCCACTACCTGGCCATGCTGCATGAGGACGCATCCCAGCCCTACTCTTGATGCATCGCAGTACACTGTAAAACTTCCTGGTCCTGAGGGTAAGACCAGTACAGGTGCGGAGATTAACCTTTTCTTGAGTTCTTGGAAGCTTTCTTCACAAGCGTCATCCCATTGGTACTTTACTCCTTTCCTAGTCAGTCGTGTGAGAGGGGCGGCTAACTGGGAAAAATTTTGGATGAAACGACGATAATATCCTGCCAATCCCAAGAAGCTGCGAATTTCCGTGACGGAGGTAGGTCTAGGCCACATTTTGACCGCTTCTACTTTGCTTGGGTCTGCTTGGATGCCATCTTTGGAGATCACATGTCCCAAGAAAGTCACGCGATCAATCCAAAACTCGCATTTAGAGAATTTGGCGTACAATTGATGGTCCCTCAATGTCTGCAACACAATACGAAGGTGTTGTTCGTGCTCTTCTGAAGTCTTTGAGTACACCAGAATGTCGTCTATGAAGACAATGACGAATTTGTCTAAAAAGGATTTAAAAATCCTATTCATTAAATCCATGAAAGCAGCTGGTGCATTTGTTAGTCCAAATGACATTACCAAGAACTCGTAATGCCCGTATCTGGTACGAAAGGCTGTTTTAGGCACATCCTCCTCCTTGATCTTAAGTTGGTGATAACCAGACCTCAAGTCAATTTTTGAAAAACACTTGGCTCCTTGAAGTTGATCAAAGAGGTCGTCAATACGAGGCAACGGGTATTTATTTTTTATAGTTACTTTATTCAATTGCCTGTAATCTATGCATAGCCTCATCGATCCATCCTTCTTTTTCACGAACAGAACAGGAGCTCCCCAAGGTGAATAACTTGGCCTAATAAAGCCTTTATCTAGCAAGTCTTGTAACTGAGTCTTTAGCTCTTTTAATTCTGTTGGTGCCATCCTATAAGGGGGTATGGAGATTGGGCGAGTCTCTGGAGCTAACTCTATCTGGAACTCGATCTCTCTATCTGGGGGTACACCTGGTAGATCATCCGGGAAGACGTCTACAAACTCCTGGACTACTGGAACGTCCTCTACCTTTAGTTCTTCTTTCTTAACATCTTTAACAAATGCCAAGTATCCTTGACAGCCTTTTCGCAATAAGCGTTGGGCACACATTAAGGATATAAGATTTTCAGGAACCTCACTCCGTTCACCATGAAATACGAAAGAGGGTTCCCCTGGAATATTGAATTTAACTATCTTATTATAGCAATCCAGAGTGGCATGACAAGTTGCTAGCCAATCCATGCCTAAGATGACATCAAAGTCTGTCATGTCCAACAGCATTAGGTCTGCCGTTGTATCTACTTCTCCGACTTTCACCTTACAAGTCTGATAGCCTCGTTCTATTAGTAGGGTGTCTCCAGTAGGCGTGGTTACTAAGAACGGACATTCTAATTTAACAACTTTTTGTTTAAAGTTCTTAGCAAAGAATGGTGACACATAGGAATGCGTAGAGCCAGAGTCAAACAAAACATGCGCAAAATTTGATTCAATCAGAAGGGTACCTGCTACCACCGCATTAGACGCTTGAGCATCTTGACGGGTTAAAGCGAATACTCGAGCGGTCCCTCGGCCTGCTGAAGCTTGACCTCGACCACCTTGTCCTCTGCCAGCACCTCTTCCCATTCCATTGCCTCCTGTAGCTACAGGGGCTCTGTTGGCCACAGTAGCCTCTGATTGATTAGGGCGTACTGATCCTTGGCCAGATCTTGTGTAGAGTTGGGGGCAATCTCTTTTGATATGGCCCTGTTGACCACATTAGTAACAGATCCTAGTATTGTTGTTGACGAAACAAGCACCGAAGTGGTTTCTTTCACATTTAGAGCACCAGGGCCTTTGTTGACCCCCTGTACCACTTTGTTGACGTTGTGGTGCACTAGCGGTAGAGGCTGCATGTCCAATGGTTTTAGTGGGTACAGAACTCTCTCCGTAGTAGCGTGATTTCTCATCTTGTTTCCTTTTTCTTTTGTTATTCCATTTTTCTTTTTGCATATCTCTTTCTTCCATCATACGAGCGATGTCGACAGCCTCTGTGTAAAATGAAAAATCTCGTATCTTCGATCCCACCCTGTCAAATAAAGACTCTCGAAGGCCTTTAATAAACCGTCGGATCTTTTCTTTCTCAGTTAGGACCATGTGAGTAGCATATTCAGACAACTCTACAAACAGATTGTCATATTCGTCGACGGTTCGTGATCCTTGCCGGAGTGCCTCAAACTCATTCATCTTTGCTTCTCGTATACTCTCCGGAATAAATTGTTCTCGAAAAATTCTTTTAAAATCCTTCCATTTAAGGGGTGGGGCATTTCTGGCCATGCCCTTTTTCCACGTTCGCCACCAGCGGTCCGCCTTACCTCTTAATTGAAAGGTAACAAGGGTTACTTTTCGAGGATCAGGGCATTCTAACGTGTCAAGGATTTTCTCACAGTCATCTAGAAAACGCTGTGGGTCTTCATTAACATCTCCTGCAAAGGTTGGCGGATTCAGCTTCATAAATTCTGAGATCTTGACCTCTGTCCCTACCCAATCCTGAGGAGGGGGTGGGGGTGGCATTTGGTCTGTCTCTTGCGCTCTTGTAGCATGTACTGATGCCTGTGAGTCACCCTCAGATGACTGTCCCATCAGAAGTTCCTTTAGTCCATTCACTTCGTTCTGCATTGCAGCTAATGCTTCCATTACTACAGTCGCGTCAATTTGTGATGGTACTCCACCACTTCTTTCAGGATTTTCAGTGGATATCTCCCTGTCTTGTGCACGGTTACCTTCTGCACGATTAGGCATCTCTAGCCTTGCATCTGCTGACTGAGCAACTGGAGGGACCAGGGCCCTGCCAGATCTTGTGCGGATTCCAGAAGCGTTTGATTTTCTTGGTGCCATCTAAACTTATTCTACAATTAAGAATAATATATATCGTCACTATTATGCTTCAAGGAAAGACACGAAAGAAAGGGATTAAAACTCTACAGGGCTTTTGGTGGATCTTCATCCTATGGTCGTGCTGCAGTCACGACAATAGAGGAAGGCCCATTAAAGACACCTTGCTCTGTAATCACTAGGAGACCTAACAACCTATGCTCTGATACCAACTTTGTCACGACCCGTTTTCTGGGCACATGACCGGCACAATGATGAATATCCCATCACTGTAAGCCTTTCGACATATTCTTACCCATGAGTTAATTATTAGTCATTATCTCTATATTCTCAAAATACCATTCCTTAATAAATATGAAGAAAATATATCAAATTTTTCTTAATTAAAAATAATCGATTCTCAATACAAAATACATTATCATACTGAAATACAAGCCAAATTCCAAACCCCTGACCTAGATGTCCTAGACGATTACAGAGCAACATACTGTATAACAAAAGAAGGGCCTACCCGACAGCGGGAAGGTCCAACGTGATCTACTCCTCTAGCGGATGTACTTCGGCGGCAACCTGATCTGAACAAAAAGTTTGTACAAACAGTGTGAGCTTTTAAACTCAGTGAGCAAATCGGCCTCGCGTTAATAAAATTCAAATACATCACCAGTCATGCAAGCATATCCGAAGGCTCAAGCTCAACCAATAGACATAGTTAGAAATTACATACAAGAAAAATTCATCCAATTCAACAAACGATGCTAGTACTCGTCAATGGCAATATATCCCGGAGAGCGCACACAGGCCGGCTCACCAATTTTGTATTTTTCCGCCATGACGCACAACCTCATCCTCTTAGCTAGGGCGCCTCACGGATTTATCACCAATCCGGGCTATATCCCTACTGAGGGAATCGTTGTCTCCACACTCATTGGTCAAGACACCCTTTAACCCGGGTTTTCCGCCTTGCCGTGAGAGGGGGTACTGTACCGCTCAATCACAATCAATAGTACAACAGTTCATATCATAATCAGAAGCACAATATAATACTCATCCATATAACAGGTATAGTATATAACTATATGATTCAAATTTCATATCATCATGAGATACTTGCTTTGTCTTATCCATACTTCTGGATTAATTATCTCATCATATTCGTCATTCTGAATCCAATTTCTCCCTATGAATCTTGGGAGTGTCCTACGACATACTTTTTATCACCAGTAATGCTAAAACTCTATTAAAACAGGGTCGTTTCACTCACCTGGATTCCGTACGAGTATCACTTCTCTAAATCGTTACGGACAAGAGTACGCAGGTGAATTTCAGTGTTCCGCTACAGAGATTTTCATGAAAGATTACAGAAAATACGTTAAGATCGTTTTCGTACAGATACTGTTCATACGTACGGATACTATTCATACGGTCACTATTCATACGTATGGTACTATTCATACGGTCACTATTCATATGTACGGGTACTATTCATACCGGAAATACAGAATACAATCTGTAAAAGAGTACACCAGGTAAGTTCCCAGGAAAGAGTGGAGGGTCACACTGGACACACTTAAAAACCAGGTCTTTCCTTAGCCAGAACTTTCCTAGACATGTATTCTCCACAGATTATATTCTATTTCGGTAATCAGAGAATCAAAATAACAGCTAACGACAATTTTTCTGATGTGGAAGATCGGCCAAAGCCGCAACCACAGAGCATACTTAAGAAAATAACTTCTAGAATTTGAAAGACATAGAAAGGGTATAGTATCATTACCTAAGCTGAAAAGGAAAGGCCCAAAATCTCAGAGGTCTAGCGTCGGACCAAGAAATCTTAAGGAGAGAAGAAGAGAAGTTGAAGGTGTGATTTTGAAAGTGAAATGGAAGGGTCTATTTATAGGAAAATTTAAGGGTACTATTCCATCTACCCCGTCTCACCTACCAATTTCACTTACTAGTCTCATCTACTAGTTAGTCTCATCTACCAATTTCACTTACTAGTCTCATCTACTAGTTTCACATACTAGTCTCATCTACTAGTCTCACTTACTAGTCTCATCTACTAGTATAATCAATTTGCTAATTTAGTTTCCTTTTAATTTAGTCCCTCAGGGAATTCTCTCATATAAAATGTCATTTTCTCCTACAAATTTCTTTCTAATTTTCTCTTATGATCAAACCACATCTAGTACTTGACATTTTGATTGTACAGATGAACAGTACCATATACGTAAATAGTATTATATACTGAAATAGTAATAGTGATTTGTAAACACGCATTTATATTTTTTTTTTTTTATGGGTATTACAGTTCCCATCTAGAATATTTCTAAGGAGCTCTCTAAACATGAGGAGGCTGGTATGGTGACACTAACAATCTAGGTATCCCCTATTGATTTCATGAGAAATTAGGATGATTACGCCACCTTAGGTTATATGTGTTTGAATATGCATTATGCTGGGGTTTTAGGGGCTAACCTATGTAACTAATCTACTCTATGTGTGCACTGGCCTCACATGACCCATTCAAATGATTACCTCCATAGAAATCACATAAAAGATGCAGGGGATTCACAGCCCCTACCTGCATAGTATCAAACCTCTATATCAATGTAGCCATTTGTTGAGATAGTGTCTTCACAGCATCAAAAGTATCAACTTCCAATACTTGTCTCCTTGGAATAACTCTATCTTTAGGAATGAGATAAATATCTGTTACTATTGCCTTAATCAACTAAAATGCTTCATCTGGGGTCTTGTCTCTCAGTGAACCTCCTGCAGCTGCATTGATCATAACTCATGATGATTTGTTTAATCCACTATAGAAGGTATGTATCTTCATCCAATATGGGATGGAATGGTGTGGACAACTCCTCAACAGATCTTTGAACCATTCACATACATCATAGAGAGATTCTTCATCAAGTTGATAGAAGGAGATGATATCACTCCTTACTTTAGCAAACTTTGACAGCAAAAAATACTTAGTAAGGAACTTGCTTTTTAGTTCCGCCTATGTAGTAATATTGCCTTGAGGTTGCGAATGTACCCAACACTTAGCTTTATACCTAAGTGAAAATGGGAAAAGTCTCAGTCGAATGGCATCATCACTGGACCTGTTCACTTTAATTGTATCACACAGTTGGAGGAAGTGATTGATATGGATATTGAGATCCTTTAATGGACTTCCTCCAAATTGCTCCCTTTGAACTAATTACAAAAGTGCTGGCTTGATCTCAAAATTTTATCTTGAATTGGAGGTCTGACAATGCTTGTGGGGCACCCATCAGTTATCGGTGCAAGATATTCTCTTATCGTTCGTCTAACAACACCTCAAAGATTCGCAACATCACCCTAATTAGCTACATTATCAGGTACTCTATGGTTTTCCTCAGTCATTGTTAATGGTTGACTTTCTGCGTCTATTTGAGTTCTTTTTCTTTCCTTTGCTTGCTTTTGATTTAATTGTGTTATTTTTTCTATTTGTAAGTCAAACAAAAGCAACTTTGGATTAGTGGTACCTCGCATAAACTAGAGAGAAAGAAAAAGTTAGAAAAAATAAATAAATAAATAACTAAAATAATCAAATTACTAAATAAAAGAAAAAATACTGAAAATTAAAACAAAATAAAAATAATAAAATAAAGTAAAATAAAGAAGAAAACAAAGAAAGTGTCTAAATTAGTATAGTTATAGGTATTCCAGATATTGACTAACACCTATAAATCTCGGCAACGGCGCCAAAAACTTGTTAGTTTGAAATGCTATCAGTAAGTATACAGAGTCAACAAGTAATATAGAAGTAAGTTGAATGTCGATTCCACGAAAATTATAGAAGTCAAGTACTGATTTCGCTATTTATACACTATCTAAACGATCGATTTTTAATATGAGATTAAACTAAACTAACCTAAATTAATTGACAATTAACTAGATTACTAATGATTGACGAAAAAGTCACACAAATAAATTAAAGAAAGTATTTAGAATCTACAAATTATCAAAATATTAGGGATCTGATTTTACTAACCTATCCAACTATGATCTGAATTTTTATTTTAACGAAGTTCTCAATTTATACATTAATGGTTAAATTCTTAATTCTAGTTAAAACCCAATCCCTTGGAGAGTTAACTCTCTTAACCTAATTAAATTTCTTAATTCCTTAGATCAATTTAATTAAGAAAAGGCAATAAGAACAATTGAATTCATGCACAACCATACAAACAATTTATCTATTCCTAGATTAAATTAATTTGTGGCAATTATTTCAATAGTCATGTTTATATATAAATTTTTCAATTTCCTATATGAACCCTAATTCAATTCTCATGTGGGCAAATTTGAGAAAGCAATAGGTACAGAAATAATTGCTCAATAAGAAAATAGACTTAGATTAACAAAAGAAAATTTAAATAATAGCATTCAAGGGAAGCTACATCTTCCCCCTAACAAAAGAAATTTAGTTACTCATGGTACATAAAACATCCATAATAATATCCATGAGCTTTTCCATCAAAACTAAAAGAAAACTAAAAAAGAGAAAAGATGAAGAAGATGAATAAAAGATTATCGAAACAATTTGCAGTCCTCAATGCTCTTTGAGAAGCGTTCTCTCCATCCTCGTTTCTCTATCCAGCTTTCTATTCTCTCCTTGCGTCCAATCCCCTAATCTTCGGAAATCTCATTCAAAAAATAAAGCTTATCGAATCAAAAAAATAAAATCAGAAAAGAAAAACACAATAATATCAAAATCTTTTTTTTTCTTTTTATTCAAAACCTAATCTTAAACTAAATTCTAAAAAGAAACTAACCAAAATAAATCTTAATAAAAGTTAAATTAAATATCTTAAACTAAACTAAAATAAATAAACACAATAAAGTATAAAATATAAGATAAATCCTAAAGAAAAACTAATTCCCTATAAAATTAAACTCAACAATTAAAAAGACTAAATAAATATGAAAAGACTTGAAATCATTTAATTTACTCAATTAATTAATAAAAATATAGGTTAAATAACTCTATAAAATAGAGTTATCATAAGTTCTTTTGATTTGTGTTGTAAGTATATTATCACTTCTCTTACATGTTCTTTAAAATTTCTATTTTAGCATGTATCCTTACTCCATGAACTTTTTTTCCTCACATTTGCATGGGTTGAATATTCTCTGTAATATCCTAAATTTAATTACCTTAGAAAATAAGATTGAATAAATAAATGAGTAAATAAATAAGAAGAAAATAGCCATTAAGGAATCCTTGAGAAATATGAATAGAATTTTATTCATTAGGATAGGGACCTAATTGAATAGAATGAAAATATATGAGGTCTTTTTATTATTTTTAACCAAAAGAAACAAAATATGACACATATAAGAGAAATGGACGGTAAAGATAGAGGGTAAGGATAATGATAAAGGAAAGATAATGATATAAAATGGAGTAAGTGGGGTGATGATGAAAGGGAAAAGTAAGAATATATATATGGTAGGTGTGTGTGTTCAGTTAGTAGAAGAAGAAAAGGAAACAAAGTGAGAGAAAGAGACAAAAATAAAAAGAGAAAGAGAGAAAGTGATGTTTGATTGGAGGTGTGAGTAGTGTAAAAAAAATATTATATATATATATGAGTGATTTTTTTTCCTTTCAGTACTTGGGCAGACCCACGTGCATCGCAGAGGGTGCACATGCACTCCTTGAATTTTTGGCTAAAATTAAAATTTTAAGTATAATATTTTGAAAATTTATATTTTGGGCTCAAATTTTAATTTTTCTTTTCATTTTGCCCCTCATGTTTTTTATTGATTTTGACATTTATTGTCACGCCTCCAACTTACGCACGTGACCGGCACGATAGATGAGCTTTTACCTCACCACCGTAAGCCTAATTAGTACCAATTTGATATATATAAAAATACTATCTCATGAAAGAGAGTACAGTAAATATTTCAAATATATCCATTTATTCATTAATAAATAATATTCTCAACAAGCATTATTCGTCCAAGATTTACCTATCCAAATTACAGAGCTACTACTAGAATACTTTTGATAAAGTTTTACATAATAACAAATATTTACCCCGATCAATGGGGTTGAGGACTCGAACGATTAGCTGGTTGTGCCTCTACTTTTTCTTAAAAATCTGTGAGGGGAGGAATGGCATGAGTATATTTTACTCAGTGAGGAAATATATTATTCTATCACATTAACATAAGAAACAATCATATAAAATCACAAAACATATCATATAGTTCCAAATTAAATTCCCAGACATTTTTCGAGTCCAATCTATATAAGGTGGTCGTTGTCCCGCGACCCCTGCCGCATCCTCCCTTATTACTACTTTCACAAATGCCTCCCTTATTTCACCCATATATTTTCAATACTCTTTGTATTGGAACAGATTTTTGTTTAACATGATTTGCCACCCTTATTATCTCCTGCTCCTCCCTTTTTACTCCCACACAGGGACCCGTCCCGTAACATTCTCCGTCAATCACAAACATAACAATAATTCAACCTTACACACAATACTACCAATGTATATGATGTTGTTCACATATATAGTAATGTATATGATACTATTCATTGTTTACATATACCATACAACTATACGTGTGAACAGGATTTATATACGGACAATTTATATGCATATGTGTTACTGTTCATAACTATAGTGCTATTCATATGTACGATACGACGCTATTCATAAATACAATACTGTTCATACGTATGGTATGATACTATTTACGGCATGGTACTGTTTATATGTACGGTGTGGTACTGTTTATATATATGATAATCAGAAATAATTTTCAAGTAACTGAGGATAATTCCTTTCTGATGTGGAGGATCGGTTAAGGCCGCAACCACAGAGCATACTAAGAATTTATCACACAGGTATTTGTAAAAATATAGTACCCTCATAGTATCTTAGTAATCAATAAATAATTCTTAAACAATCGAGGTTAGTTCTTTTCTGATATGGAAGATCGGCTAAGGCCGCAATCACAGAGCATACTAAGAATTTAACCTCTAAATTATTGCAAGAATTTAAAAGAGCATAGTAGAATATTCCCTCACCTCGAATCCAAGCTATAAAGGAAGACTTTTATAATAACCCAGAATCTTAACACCAGACTCAGAAGAATTAGAGGAGATGAGAGAATAGAATCTGAAGGTGTGTGTTTAGAAGTGAAATGGAAGGGCCTATTTATAGGAGAAATTATGGTACTATTTACTACTATTCCATCTACCATTCTCCTATACTATTTTATCTACCAGTTTCACTTACCAGTTTTCATCTACCATTCTCCTATACTATTTCATCTACCAGTTTCACTTACCAGTTTTTATCTACCATTCTCCTATACTATTTTATCTACCAGTTTTATCTACCAGTCTCACTTTCAACTATACATTCTAAATTTCACTTTTGAATTGTATTTTACTTAATGGGATAAATTTCATATTGCACCATTTATTATATCTCACAATTTATTCAATTTATAAGTGAAAATTCATATTTTCAACATCATACACAACCAAGATAATAAAATTTACGTAAAAATTTAAGCAGACAGAATTTTTTTTTAAACGGGTATTACATTTATGTATTTTGACCCCTTTATCTAGGGGTCCTAGGTCTGCCCCTGTTTCAATACTATATATATATATGTGTATGTGTGTGTGTGTGTTGTCTACGATAGGAAAAGAATAGAAAAGAGAGAGAAGAAGAAACATAGAACACAACTGAGAAAGGAGAGAAACAAAGCAAGCAGTTTAAGAAGTTGAGAGGTTGAGAATCAGATTAGGTAGTTAGTCTTCCATAAAAGTATGATAATTTATGATTTATGATATCTATGTGTATAATCAGTTTTTACAGAATTTTGTTCTACATAGTGAATAAAAGAAATTTAATTATTATTAGTGCGATGTTATGCTTTTATGACTGAAATGATCTCTTCATGTATTTACATATTTTTAATAAAGTGACTAGCTACTGAGATATTTTATATCTCACTTTTAGAAAATTGATCATTTCAGGAAAAATGGCAAAAGAGAAGGCTTTGATGATATTAATAATGAGATTGAAGCGTAGAAATATATTTTGTGGTAGTTCATGATTTAAAGATGTAAAGAGAATTTAAAAAATTATGTAAATTACTATTTTTTTGTATATATTCAAACTTAGACATAATTAGTGAAAATTATCCTGTCAGTTTTTTCCGTAAGGCTACAATTCACATAAATAGTAAAATTCGTGAATAGTGAAATTCATAATTATTTAAAAAGAAATTATTCAAAAAATTATCTAGTAAACTGATTTAGAAAAGAATTATTTTTTTTTTTAAGGAAATAAAAATGCGGGATGTTACATTCTCAAAGACTCGCCTCTATCTTCCTCCAAATTGTAATAATTCTTATCCCAAAATTCAAACCCATTTTTCCATATATCTCAAATGCATGTGCTTTCCGATTAGTAATAGTAAGAAGAGTGGTGTTTATTGTCGAGACAGTTCTTTTAAACTTTTTGAAGTATGTACATCTTCATGAGATCTTAATATTTTTTTTATCTGACTTTCGGAGTAAATTCTTCTTGTACAATTGATCTCATATAAACTTGAACCTTGTGCTACACTATTACACACAGTATCCTTGAAATTATGTTTTGTATTTGTATTGTCTGAGCTGTGAGGTAGTGGAAAACCTTGAATTAGAAACTGATACATGTGTCATCATTTTTTTCTTTAGCTAAATTAATAAACTTGATAAATTTGGTAAATTAATGATATCATATAATATTAATTATTTGATTTGAATTTATTGAAATAATTTGAATTGAAATTCAAAAACAATTACCTTTATTATTTGACCACTGTAATGTATTAGAAGATTTTTTTAGTAGGTAAAATAAACTTTATTGTGGAATTAATATGTGAATTGAAAATTTTGCTTTATTTGACTTTCTTTTGATTTCTTTCCAAAATAATTTTTATTTTAATAGAAATCAAAATTTGAGATACGAATCTTTAAATCATAACCCTTGACTGAAGAAAGAGATGAAAATCAAATTCTTGAAAGATGAAAGCTGAGGCCTGGAGATCCAATCCAAACGTAGCAACAACATTTATTATTTTTCTTCTTTGGATCCGACTGAAACCAGGAAAGATGCATTCAAAAGTAAATGTGGAATTAATATTCAATCAATCACCAATCTGTGCAACAAATAATTTATAACAAATAACAAATAATTCGCAAATTAACAAATTTACCTATTCTATTCATTTAAATTTATTCCATTAAATAAATAAATCAATTCATATCAAAGTTTGAGTAGGTAAAATAGATTTGATTATGAAACTAATAAATTAATTCAGAATATTTATGTTTAAAAAATATATATCATAACTCATAAATTTTATATAAATATATTGTAATTATTATTATTTTTATAAGTTACTAAAATTTTTTAGAATTGTGATTTACTCGTATATTGAACAGATCACAATACTAGTTTAAAGATAAAATATTATTAGAACTTAATTAAATGAACCATACTTTTTGAATTATAAATTATTAAAGTAAAATAAATTTTGGTAATTCAATTCATACAATTTTATTACAAATTAAAAATAAGATAAATTTGGCAACCAATTATCAATAGTGCACTATATACAATTATCTAATTTAATTTCATATTATAGTTAAATGGAATTCTAAATTTTAAATAAAAAAATTACTTATTTACCAAAAGGGACTTGCACTTGCACATCAATTGATAATACCTATCCATGGTACCTTTCGCGACAGTTCCTCTAGAGCATTTGGTACATACATTTAATTAGTAATTGATATCTGAAATTAAAATTCCTCCGCACACACAACACAAGAGAGAGACGAGAGAGGAAGAAAAGGAAATAAACTCAATACTTCTCGTTACTCAAAATTCTGATGTATATTTAACAGCATACCCACATGCCTTAGGCTAAATTACGGCATAATAAAATAAATAAATGAGTGGCTATAATTTAGATGCATACTTTGATTTTAATTAAATCTGATTTGAATTCTAATATATAGTTATAAAATTTAATTTAAATTCTGGCATCAAGTTGCAAACTTCCATTTGAATTCTAACAATAATTTCTTGGGGTACAATTGTGGGACACATTTCACGTTCAAAAATGATTTTTAGAAGAGGACCAACCATTCGTAAACAAGTGGCAATATTCCAAAATAGAGGCGTCAACTCGTGTACTCGTCATTTTGAATCTTTAAAAATTTTGAAATGTGCACCACAGCAGTCATAATTATAGAAAGAAGATAATTCTTTATTTAAGAGGAGACTATATGTTATTCTTCAACAATAGTTAATTATAGTTTTAATATCTAAATTTTAAAATGTTACATTTTATCTCTTAAAATTATCATAAAAACTGAAAACTTTAGATTTATATATAAGTTAAAATTCAATATAAAAATTACGTAATTTGTCATATCATGCCTTATGCATTCATTTTTCCTTGAAATATATAGTTTATGAGTTAAAGTCTTATTTTTTAAAATTTAAATGCTAAAATCATAATTAAATTATAATTTAGGGAATGTTAAATATACTATTCTCTTTATCTAATGATCATGTACGTTAAGTAGAGTTGTCTTTTTAAATAATATTAAACTTTTAAAATTAATACTAATAAATATTTTTTTACCAATATTTTAAGAATAAACTTGTTATATTGAAATAAAATAGGCAATTAATGATGACGAATTTAAAAAATTAACTAATCTTTTAATACTATACATTTTTAATATTATTAAGAGCAATAAATACTCCTTAATTAATGCTTTTATTCTAAAGGCACTGATTAGCAAGAATCTATATATCAAGGAAGTGCAATAACATTTACTCAGTGAAAGGAAAATTTTGATTGGATAGTTAAGTTGTATTTTATAATTAGTAGTTTAGATGTTATATTTTTTTAAAAATAATAATATTTTAAAATTTAAATTGTTGTAAAATTTAATAGTTCAAATTAAATTAAGTACTTGCTTGACTTTTAGACTAAATAAGAATCCAAATCAAGAAATTAAAGCAATAGACACAGCTACTTGGAGTATTTCATTTTTAGTATTCAATCTGACTATATATTGTTATATAATTACTTAATTTAATTCAATATTATAGTTAAATGGAATTCTAAATTTTAAATAAAAATATGACTTATTTACCAAAAGAGACTTGCACTTACACATCAATTGACGATACCTATAATCTATCCATGACACCTTTCGAGCCAGTTCCACTAGAGCGTTAGGTACATACATTCATTTTGGTACCTTTCGATTACACAATTGTCTGACGCGGGTCCCATTGTTGACGCTCGTGTCCTAATGCCTTTATCATAGAAAACAAAACAAAATCCGCATACACCGCGTTCTCTGAAGCTCACTCGGCGCTTGCTTTAAATATACACACTCAGATCCCTAACAAGTCATCTTTCGCTATTGGTAATAGGGGTGAGTGATTACGCCATGGCAGGAGAAGACAAGCTTCACATAGTAATGTTCCCATGGCTGGCCTTTGGTCACATCCTCGCCCACAAGGGTCACCTTGTGAGCTTCGTGTCCACCCCAAGAAACATCGATCGTCTTCCCAAACTCCCTCCACAATTGGCTCCTCTCATTAAGTTCGTCAAGCTTCCCTTACCAAAAGTAAACAATCTCCCCGACAACGCAGAGGCCACCTCCGATGTTCACTACGATGTAGTACAGTTTCTCAAGAAAGCCTACGATGCCCTCCAACAACCCATGACCCGCTTTCTCGAATCTTCAAACCCGGATTGGATCATCTATGACATCCTTCCCTATTGGGTCGGATCCATCGCTTCAAAGCTGGGCATCAAGAGTGCGTTCTTTAGTATATTTACTGCTTCCTCTATGGCTTTCGCGGGATCTCCTTTGGATCTGATGGGTACGAACTCCATCCGCAAAAAGCCCGAAGACTTTACCACTCAGCCACCGTGGATCCCATTCCCCACCACTGTGGCGTTTCGTTACTTTGAAATCATGAGAATCTCTGACAGTCTTTCCGACAATGAATCTGGAGTTTCAGACAAATACCGACTCGCCGTGTCTATCCAAAACTGCGACGTAGTGGCGATCCGAAGCTGCTCCGAATTTCAACCCGAATGGATCGAAGTACTCAAGAACATTTACCAGAAGCCGGTTCTGCCGGTTGGCAATCTACCCATCACAACCTACGATGCCGAGGACCAAAACGACACATGGCAGTGGGTGAAAGATTGGCTAGACAAGCAACACAAAGGCTCGGTGGTGTACGTGGCGTTTGGGAGTGAAGCGAAGCCGAGCAAAGAGGAAGTGAGAGAGATAGCTTTGGGCTTGGAAAAATCGGATCTTCCTTTTTTTTGGGTGTTGAGGATTCGACGTGGATCTAGTGACCCAGAGGTTCTGGAGCTGCCGGAGGAGTTCGAGGATCGAACCCGTGCGCGGGGGATTGTGTTCACAAGTTGGGCCCCACAGCAAAAGATACTGGGCCACGAGTCGGTGGGTGGGTTCTTGACCCACTCGGGTTGGTCATCGGTGGGGGAGGCTATACAGAATGAGAAGCCACTTGTGCTGTTGACATTTTTGGCAGAACAAGGACTGAACGCGAGGGTGTTGGAGGAGAAGAAGATAGGGTATTCTATACCGAGGGACGATCAAAACGGATCGTTTACGAGTGAGTCGGTTGCTCAGTCGTTGAGGCTGGTTATAGTGGAAGAAGAGGGAAGGACGTATAGGGAAAAGATAAAAGAGGTAAAGGACTTCTTTGCAAACAAAGGAAGGCAAGAAAGATATGTGGATAATTTCTTGAATTACCTCAAAAACCATAGTAAATTCAAGCATGGAGGTGTAATTCCTTGACGTTATGTTTGATTATATAAGTTTTTTTTTTTTTAGCGTTGGGCTAAATAATTAATTATCATTGGATAATGAAGGTGGGGGGACTTTTGGTTCGAATCCATTAGAGCTACTGAATCTTGCATGCGGGCATGTATGTGATCTTTTTAAATCTTGCTAGTGTAGGTGGTCCCATGTCCAACAACGTTGGTAAGTCTACATTTGATAGTAAAGGTTTATTTATTCTATCGTGTACTGTTATAGGGAAACGAAATGTCTAAAAGTACATTTAAACGCAGTGTTAAATGTACATTTGATAGTAATGGTTTTTAAATTTTGTGCGTTTTTAGTCATAATTATGATTATAATCATAATTAAAAATATATTTAAATTATTGTTAAAAATATATTTAGTTATGATTATAATTGTGACTAAAATATAATTATAACATTTTTAATTATAGTTAAAATTGTGATTAACAACTCACAGGATAAAGTGCATGAGACACTCCGAATTTCTATTACTAGTCATTAAATGAACTCACAAATTATACTTTTTTTTGTTCTTAAATATTGACGCTTGGGGCGCTCTATCTCCATACAAAATACAAGGTATTCGTTAAGATACTTTTACCACTCTAGGTATATTTGAATTAGTATTTGGATGTTTAAAAAGCACATTGAGCTGTCAAAACATAAATCACTTTTGTTTATAAAAAGTTAAATTAAATTATAATTTTGATCTTTATAATTTTATCAAAATTATAAATCGATTTCTATATTTTATTTTAATATAAATTGTTCTCCATAATTTTTCAATCGCTTGAAATTAGTCTCTGCTGTTAAAGAGGAGTAAACTACAGTTAAAATATTACAAGATGACAGATGATGTATTGGGACTAAAAAGATCAATTTACATCAAAATAAAATATAAGAATTAATTTATAATTTTAATAAAATTATAGGCACTAAAATTATAATTTAACCTTTTTAAAATGTCATCAAGGTTGAAGTAGTTTAACTTGCTTTTGTACTGGCATTATTTAATATTACTTTTTAATAAGAGTTTCTAAACATCATTTATATGATCATGCAATTTCTCTTTTAACCAAAATCAAATCATCTAAAATCAAGTGTTTACCTCAATCCAAACACAACACACTATCTTTTAATATTACCTTCTACCTTTTTTTTTCCAAAAAAATAGTAATTTAATTATTTAAAATTACATATATATATATGAAGCTGACCAGGTTATGATAGATACAAAATGTGGTCTCTCTATGCTCGTTTGCTTTCTGCAAACTTTGCAAGGACTTATAATATTTGAAGCAAAAGTGAAAAACCTCCCCAACTAGCTACTCCAACCTTCCTAATCTACTGAAACCGGTTTATCAAAGATAAATTAATTAAATTAATATTTACCAGAAACCAGTTCTGCTCTAAGTTGCGTGTTTGAGTTAACATGTTTGCTATAATTTTAGTTGTTTTAAACTGTTGATAATGATGATATGGAGAGACTTAAAAGTGTTTTTATCTTTTAAAAAAAAAATTAAAATGGTATGGTAAGACTTAGTGTTAAGTATGATATTAGGGCTTGACTCACCTATAAATTAACTTTCGAGAAAAGAGATGTTCTATATGAAGAGAACGAAACATATTATTCTCCTTTGGCTGAGACTTCAACAAAGAGTGATTGCAAAAATGATTGTTAGAAGAGGACATCAGAGGAATGAATATAAACCACTCGTACATGTGGTCCTCTTTTAACACCGACAATCTAAAAAAAATAATAATAATAAAAGGATCAACCTGTTTACTCGTCATTTTGAATCTTTGTTATTGTGACTTCAATCAATTTGTTTACACTGATATTTTCGTCCTCTGGTTTATGGCTTGGTGCGGTTTAAGCACCAGCTACGCAACTTGCACTGTGAAGAAATATATGTTTGTATATTCAATTCAACTTTCAAAATTTCACCGCGCTTGAGGATGGATTTTTCATCTAACGAATTAGACGAAATTTGTATTATTGGAGATTATATTTAAAGGCATGACTTAAATTTCTTTTTCTTGAAAATATAGTTAATTGAATTGATGTTAGAAAATTTGATCATATATAATAGTGGTTCATCAAAAGTCAAAGGAAAATGAGTTGAAGTATAATTAATGAACTTAAAATTAGTGATTAGACAATAACATCATATTAGTCCCTTAAGGTTGCTAGTGCTGCATAGAAATTGTCAATACATGCAGTGGTATAGGCAGATTACTTGCCGATGGATCATGCTAAGCAGCTACAATGGTTATTAGCATACTTTTTTTACATGATGTTATCACAATATCTGTTATTTTATAATGTTACCTCACAATATAATAAATAAAAATTATTATCGTCAGAAAAAAAAATAGTCTTTCTTTAGTTAAAGAGTATTTTTTTTTCCATACCAACATGTAGAATAAAGTATTCGAAATTGAGTAGCCTATGGGATTTACAACAACAACAACATAATTTTATCCCACTAAATAGGGTCGGCAGCCTATGGAATTTAGTTTCAATGAAAATTATTCCCTATCGATAGTAATTTCTTTTTCTCTAGCTAAACTGAAAAGGCAACGTCCTGAATAATTATTCAATTAAATTATCACACTCAAACTAATGGGTAGGCATGTGGATCGCAATTGTAAGAGGCCATTCCAATTATTTGACGGTACATGCAGAAGGGTAAGATTGAGCGCTTGCAATCACACAAAATAATAAAAGATGATAAGTCTTTTTGTGTCCATTAATTAGGAAAACGACCTTTATCCAATAATTTATTTTACTGTTGCTAGCCTCGGTCTTTTCTTGGAAACAACAACACGAACTTGCTAAGGGTTTGTTTGTTTTGTGAAAATATTTTCTGTTTTTATTTTCAATATTCATTTCCTGAAATACATTTCTTGAAATACTAAAAACATGTTTTTGGTGTTTTCAAATTTAATCTTATTTTAAGAAATGTTTTCAAGAAAACGTTTTCAGTTAACTCAACCAAACGCATTTTCAAATCTATTTTCTGTTTTTAGTGAAAATGAAAACAGGAAATGCCCAAACCAAACACGCCATAATATTTTTATTATTGGGTCAATAAATTACTGTTACTAGTCATTATATAAGCTTGCAAATTCTACATTCAGACTCAAATATTGACGCCTCAGGTGCTCTATCTACATACAGAATATACAAGGCATTCTTTAAGAAATTTTTAATACTTTGACATTGCTTATATTATCTGAAAGTTATATTAACTTGTCAAAACATGGATTTTTAATATTTTAATTTTTTTATAAAAGAGGCACAAAATTAGAAAAAAAAAAGAGAAATTGAAAAAATAGCGTAGTAAAAATTGAATCTTCAATTATTAAAACCCCGCTAAAACTTATATCTATGCTGTATGCGGTGACGCTAGTTTTTGAACAAATTTAACTGAACAAATTTAACTTGTTTAATTTAACGATTGTATATATGTTTGTTCTTTTGCCCAAAATAATTTTTTTTTACTTTAGCATTAATATTATTTAAAATTATTTTTCATATAAGAGATTTTAAACATAAATTACAATTATATAAACTCTTTAATTAAAATCAAGTTTACTC
Source organism: Biancaea sappan (assembly GCA_037074585.1). Lineage (NCBI taxonomy): Eukaryota > Viridiplantae > Streptophyta > Magnoliopsida > Fabales > Fabaceae > Biancaea > Biancaea sappan. The sequence continues at coordinate 25,424,608 of CM073490.1, forward strand.
AATTTGAATTTGGATCCGCCTGCTCATTACATTGCTCATCCCGTTTAGTAACCACTACAAAAAAAAATTAATATTTTGCTACTATTATAACCATGACTAAATAGCCTAAAACCGTAGCAAACACAATGTAACCATAGTTGCAAAATTTGTGGCGAAAATAGGCATGGACAATATTATTAGCAATGGTTATAATAACTGCGATAACAATTGTTAGTCATAGTTTAAACCGTGGCTATATTTGCTATTGCCACGGTTTCAATCATGCCAAGTTATTTGAATTTTATAAAAAAAAAAAAAAATTTAAACAACTATTAGCCACAATGTAAACCGTGGCTAATAATTTAATTTTTTTAAAAAAATTACACAATTTTTTAAACCTTAACAAATAACTAAATTTTATTTTTAAAAAAAAAAATATAGATTGCTACCAGCAATGAACCACGCCATACATTACAGATCAAGAATAATTTTTATTTCCACAATATAAAAACACTTGCCCAATATACCAGTACCCTACCTAGTTGGCATGTTATCAACCATTGGATGACTTACATGTCTTCATCATTGATCAATATGTCATTACTGCTAACTGAGAAAGGGACAGTTAATTTTAGTTCATACTAGCAGTAAGGTGTCATCAATATCACTGAAATACTCATGAGCAAATTTTATAGCACTTTCGGTGACTGAAATAAGTTTCATACTGTAGCTCATTACATAACATACCATATTATATTGCACAATTCCCAAAAAAAGACTAGTCCAGTTTTCACCAATATACTCAAGATAATTCACACGTCAAAGACAGTAACACAAACCCAACTAGTCTTGAGATTTCACTTTATCAAAAGTAGACATAGTAGAACAACAAAGAAAAGGGAATGTCTAATCCAACTATCTATAATGTCTAATCCAACTATCTATGTTTGAGATCCCAGATTGTGTATGTATAATGTAATGATAGACATAGTCACAATTGCCAAACAAATCATCGTAGCATTTTTTTTTATGCCTAAAATAACTTAAACAATTGCAAATAAATATGAAAAAAGTTGACAAAATTATTTACAGGATTTTTATGCCTAAACCACATTCTGCTTAGGAATAAATGATTGTACCTTTGAAGAGAGTGGTTTCTGCACATCATTTACAGGATTTTTTATCACAGGTCTTGATATATTCCGAGGTGAAGGCTCTTTTGGAGGAGCTGGAAGCTTTGCATCATCAGAAAGAATAAAGGAGTAGTCTCTTGTCCTTGTTCTGAAAGCAAGCTCATTAATTTTAAAAAGTTACAATCATAGAAATACCACAGGGCAAAAGATAGATAAAGAACATGAACATCTATCTTTTGCATATCTTACAGAGGGAGAAGTAACAGCACAAGGCACTGAGTAATTTGTATTCCAATCTAAGTTAATGAAGTCATCATTCATGATTAATCAGAAATAATTCCAAGACTTTCAAATTTAAGTTGTGTTACAGAGTTCTTACTCCAAGCATGCAAGTAAATAAAACCATTTTGGTACAGTGTTTAGAAAAAGGATAACTTAGCGGTAAAATATTTTAGTTTGGCAGCTAGATTAAAAATACAATTAACTAAAGCTAAAGCATACTAAGAATCTCCAGAAGATTTTTCTTCTCTGAATTATACTTTCAATGACCGAGATGAATTTGTATAGTTCTGTTTCTATCCACTTTTTGGCAGAAGAAAAATGAAATAACATGCTTAGATGATTTTAAAGGTGAAAATGTTCTTACAATTCCCAATGCGACTCCATTGAAAGCTGTGTGATACTCAAAGCATGGAATTGGAAGTTCAGGAGTTGAATAAGCAAAGAGCAAGAGGAAGTTGAAAGCAGCCCAAAAAGATGCAACTGCAACAAATACATATCATCATGAAAAGGAAATAAAACATTTTACTTTTTGTTAAAAAAAGCTTAATAAAGAAAAGGAGTCCCAATAAACTGTCACAAGTTAATAAACATTCTACTTGAGACTAGTTTTTCTGTTATGATAATTACAAACTTAGATTGTGCTCAAAATTACAGGTGTACTTTTGCACACAACAACAATAAAAATCATGTGTCATTTCTGAATCATTCCTTATCTCCATTCAGCTTCTTTCTTTGTTAATTTTTATTCATAAAAATTAGTTCCCAAATTTAAATAATAGCTGGCAGTCCAGCACCTGAAATATAAATAAGACACAAGATATTTGTGCAACATCAAAGATATTCAACTGCATCTTCAATAAAACAATGAAATAATCTATTAGCTCTTCTGTTTTCAGCCCAATATCAATTTCATTTCCAAATAAAAAGGTAGTTTATCTTATGACCCATCAATTTCATTGACAAAGAAAACAGGGCAAATGCCTTTTTTCAAAAAAGAAAATCCTGTGATTTATTCCCATTTTTGGTGGGGAACATGGTTTCTTCCTGGTATCTAAAGTTTACATCAAAGTGCATAAAATAGAAAGAAATCAAATCAAGAGATTCATCGTCAAATCATAGAGCATTACTAAGTTTTCTCATGGCATCAGTACATATCACAGAGTAGTCCAAAGTACAAACAAGAAGCTTATTGTGTTTTGAGGGAGAAGGAAGAAAGAGAGCGTAAGCAGAGAGCGATGAGCGCGACAGAGCAAATTTTCTGCAATTTAAAATTACATAGATGTAGTTGCAATTTAAACAGCCCACTAAGAAATGAAAAAATATAACCTTGCATAGAGGCCCTGTTCTTATATGCTAAAACAAAAGGGAATTTAAAAAAAATTATGAGAGCCAATAAGGGAAAGCCGTGCTTACAACTAAGATGACAAAATCTAACCATCAAGTTACCTTAATACCAATATGTAACTCCGTAACATCACGAGACTTATTTGCAAAAACTAACACAAAAAAGAACAAAAGCAATCAATGCTATAGCAATTCATGAAAAGTAAACCATTGAAATGAAAATTAATAAGATCTAAATTAGTTGTAAATCAAGTAGTGAAGAATGCATGACCATTGAAATGAAACGAAGATTATAATCAAACAACTTACATCAAACAACCTTCAAATATATGTCCAACGACTTAGAATGCTCTTGAATGACTATTACATCAAAACCTGTTGATAGAAAAGGCTTTGGAGGAAAATGAAGATTATAATAAAAAAACTCTTTCAGGTGCCAATGAAGCTCCTCCAAATGACCAAACCCTTAAAAATAAACAAGAAATATCATTTATCCAAGCCTAGAAAGAACATATAAGAAGACATATTCAGACTGACATAATGTTGAAAAATAGCAACACATCTATGAAAAACAAAGAAGCAACCTTAGCACCTTCTATTAATTGACCAACTTTTATTATTTACCTCTAATACAGAGATGGAATAAACAGCAAGTGTTCTTGAGCCACTCTTCACAACATTTGCACCAAGGACGACCTGCTTCAGTATATTAATTTACAATTTTCCACACAAAGAAGCATATTAATTGATTAAAGGAGCTACAGAACTGGCTTCCCAACTTCACCTTCTCTATGCTATAACAGTTTCAATTAAATCAAAGGATCAAATCAATCAATCATTATAGTTACTTTAGAATAATTCATTAATTTAGCTACTCCATCAAATATTATAATTGCCTCAACTCTCAATCATAAGCAAATGAGATCTTTGTGTTTTACTTACCCAAATGGCAGTGCCATGATGAAGGTAAATACTGGAACTGTGTTGATGAATGCACTTGAAAATGTGGCAGATGTATATTCAAGTCCAAGCAGGAATAGGTATTGGGTTAATGTTGCACTAAAACACATCCATTAATTTCAGTAGCTACCCATACTTACTACAATGAAGCAATACATCTGGAGCAACTCTCCATCACACCTTATGGAAGCTGCGTCTGGAATGAGGGCCCCGATTCAAGGAAACTGACTGAGAAAAGCCATGGCGTAAGGGTTTGCGAAGGCCATTGAAAGAGTGGGGGATGGATAAAGAGAAAGGATGAGTAGAAATTGAAGCAATGGGAGAGGATTTGGGAGAGAAGGCCCTAGGGTTTCCTCCTATAGAGAGCGCGAACTTGGACTCTTGGAGGGACTCTGAAGAAAAATGAAATCTAAAACGAAGAAAAGAAGAAGAGGGAGTCTAAAAAAACAAGGGAGTCAGAAAATAAAAAGGAAGGAAATGAAAGAAAAAAAAAGGATTACCGCCTGAACTTTGTCACAGTTCTGTGAAACATGGGAAATGAGTGAACTGATCTAAAATTTAGCCACGGTTTATTTAACCATGGGTAAAAGACCGTGGCAAAAAACTATTTTTTTTTTGTAATGAACAATTTTTATTATTGTTAAAACTTTTAACAATAGTACAAATTATTACTAAAACTTTTAGCAATAATAAAAATCATTGCTAAAAGTGGGATGAGCACTATGCGTATCCTAAAGATGAGTAGTGGATCCACAATCACTCAATTCCAGTCAAGATGTGTGCCATTCCTTTGACATAACATCATAGTGCAATTTATTATTTTTTGTTTGTTTCAGTGCTAGTGTTGAAATCAAAAGATTTTTATCCTTAATCTTAATCTTCTAAATTAGCACTGAAACTAAAATATTTTTTTTATCATTAATCTTGATGGTCCAAATTGAGATTAAAAACTTTTTTTTGTGAAATAAAAGACTCTAGTTTTCCTGTCCACGAACAAAGAACATACTCACTCATTCCAGATTTCTGTTCGACATAGTTTTTGTGCTTGCGTCCTAGGAATTTTTGTTCAGCATAGTTTTTACAACGCTATTGCTTATTCCAGAATTGTTGTGTTCCTCTTTCGAGATTTCTAAATTGTTAGCCACAAAGAAAGGTGCTTCCTTTTTTGATGGTGGAGCAGAAGGCTCATCCAAGGAGGAGGACTGAAGGAGGATCCCTTGAGAGGACTGAAGGAGGATCCCTTGAGCTTTCCATCCTCCATCTCTCTGATCTATTTCTCAAAGATCATCTGAAGATGCTTCCCTTGGTTCTCAATTTGAATTTCCAAACTTTCCTTGAATCTGCCAAACAGTTATAACATCAGATAAGTCAATGTGCCTTAACTTACAGACACGTACATATAAACACAGTCCACAACCATAAACACTAAGATTAGAACACCAGGATAGACCAGAAAATCAGAGGATGGAATAAGGGACAACAGATTACGTGACAAGTGCAATCAAATGGGCAAAATGTTTACTCATAATAGAAATACTTAAGACAACATTTCTTGAAAAAAAAAATATGAGGTTCATTTTCATTCCTGCTCTCTGCTCAGCTCTAGTCTCAATATTTCCTCTATGTTTCTTGTCTCAACTCTCGTTCAGTCTGCTCTCTCTCTCTCTCTCGCTACTAAGAGAGAGTGTGTGTCACGACCTGTTACTCGGGCCCATGACTAGCACAGCGACACTATTCCCTATCATTATAAGCCTCTTATTCTTACTACCCATTTCGTTTTATTCAATTGTGCGGAAGCATTTAAATTAATATTATAATGATTCCATTCATTTCTTTCATAGCATTCACATAATTACTATCAATGTACAATTTCATTCAGGCTGTAATACTCATCAAATTGGAGTCACGTGTTTGGGGGTATTACAGTATTTTATCGTGTAAAATCATTTAAATTTAATTAGTCATTTTTAATTTTCATATTTAATTTATTCTATTTGAGTGATTATTTGTGAAAATTTAGATAAATGACTAGACTGCATATTTTATTGCGGATGATATTTTTTATAATTAAGAAAAGACGAGCAAGAAAAAATTAAATAGAATTGACACAATCATCGAAGAATAATTATATATGAATCACTCGAGTCTGGGGCATTTGGGTATGGCTACCCATAGTCTAACCCATGACCCATTCTCCATTTAAATTCTTTTATCTCTTTCCTTCTTCATTTTTCACAATGTTTTGACACAGAGGAGCAAAAAGAGGAGAAAACTTCTCCAAATTCTCTCAACTTCATCTTTCTTTTTCTTCAGATTAAATCCTTGTTTCCAGTTACCTTCTAACTCCTTAAAGATTTCTGAAGCTAGATGTGAGTCTTCATCTCCTTCTTTTCCTTTATTCTCTGTTTTCATGGCTACCTAGAGGGAAAGAATGGGTTTGGTATGATTTTTGTTGAAGATCTTGGGTTAGAAGTGTTTTGGAAGGTAATACTGATAGAGAAACCTAAATCTAGGCTAAAATGAGTTTTGGAGTGGTTGCTGTAGCAATAGAGAGGCAAAGAAGAATGCTCTCTGTTAGTCCCATTGTTGCAGTTGGGCTATCGCCTAAGTGACAGAGGGACATAGAGCAATAACTCTTTGTTAGTCCCATTGCTGTAGCGACAGGATTTCCCTAAAAATACTATTTTATTTTATTTTTTTGTTGTTGTTGAGTGATGTTGGTTTGATTTCTAGGTGGCTTAGAAGCTTCATTAGCTTCTTTCCCAAGATTCCTTCACGATAAAATCTTATTAGCATCAAGGTTAGTAGGTGACCTTGCTAATTAAGTTTTTATTTAAAATTACCCAAATACAATATAAATCTCACTAACACTATGATTGAATTTAAATTATTAAAAATTTTCTAGTTAATGATAGTAACTAGATTATGGAATTTATTGTGATGGTTGTGATTTGAGAGGTTTTTATATGGGATGTATTTGGGAATCGTGAATTGATTGTTGGTTGTTGTATGTGATTTATTGTGTTTGTGTGAATGCATTACAAGAAAAGAAAAGAGAATATGGGAACGTCGACCCATAAGTTTAAGCCAAGTAGTAGTCCTGAATTTAGTTGAGTTTCTTGTAATGAACCTCGAAGACTGATTGTGAAAACATAGACATATAAATACAAGCCGAGTTCCTTGTGATGAACCTTGAGGATTTAAAGTCTAAGGGAATGTAGGTTCTTAGCACGTTGTCATTGGGTGATAACTCGATAAGGTATATATGAGAATGTAGACTCACATGTAGGAAGGCATGTGGTTATTGCACCATCATACTATGTATATGTAAATTATTTATGCTTGTACATGCTTTAGAGTATTAGATGTGATTTGATGTGAAATTGTGAGAATGTAGACTCATGTGGAAATAACGCTTCACGATTGCATGAAGAGGTACACTTATGTGTATATTTAACTGTGCTCATGCGTGCTAGAGGTATTTATTTAATTATGGTTGTGATTTTGGTGTTCGTATTTGTGCCTTATTTTATTTGTATAGTTATTTACTCACTGAGTTTTAATGAACTCATGCCCTCTGTGATTATCTTTTCAGATATAGCAGCTGAGGAAGAAGAGAAATCGCTGGAGATTAGTGGCTTATGGTGACATACTCTATTTTTTTTATTGGAGGGTTCATAGAACCGATTTTGGGCTATATGCCTAGGAAATATACTCTACAATCCTATGGGTTACCTAGGTCCTACAGTAGTTAGGAAATTTTTTATGTTTTGGCTATAATTTGCTTTGTAAACTGTATAATTAAAAAAATTTGAAAATTTATATTTTTCATAGTTGTGGATATTAAGACTACTTAGGGAATTATGGATTACTACTGAGACATACCTTAGGATTTATGTATAATCACGTGTTCAATTTTTGGGGCGTGACACAGGCGTACCTGGCATTCTTGTCGCTTACATCAATATTTAGGAAAGCAAATAAACACTCACACACAGTTAGATTTAGGAAGAAGCGTACCTTGTGTCCTTGCCGTCTTGATTCACAAACATTGTGAAAATTCATAAATACAATCATACAATTTTTTTACTTTCTTATTTAGGATTAATTATCTCTAATTTGGTTTTACAACTTTAATTAATAGCAATAAAATAGTTTTTTGAAGATATCTCCTCCGAAGGAATAATAATCTGGAATTTAAGAGGCATTATCTATTTATGAAATCCTAATGCCTTTTATATATTAGTTTACTTGAATTAGATTAGTTGTTTAGTTAACTAGATTAGTACTAAATATTTATTATTATCCCTACTTAAGAATTAAATTTCAAACCAGAATATTCCTTATTACCATATCTCTTTCTTCTTAATAGGATAATACGTTTTTAATGCAAAGAAAATAGGTAATTTATAAAGTTTACATTTTATTTTTCCCTTCAAAAAGAATTTCATTTTCTAATAATTACTCATTCAAAAAGAATTACTTTTCCAATAATTTCTCATACCAAGATATTAATGATAACTGAAATATTTTTTCACACATCCTTAACTCAATATCCCAAGGTATTCTATAAATTAAAACTAATTATTAATTATAATTAGGATGCAAAATTCATTGAGCATCAATCCAAATATTTAATTAAATTAAAACAATTCAATCATCATATCATTCAATTAATCCAGTTAATGTCATAATAAGAGTTTTCCAACTATTTAATAAAATTAAATTAAAATAATTAATCATCTTGCTATTCAATCGATCCAAATAATGTCATAACAATAATAGTTTATAATTTACGAAAAATCTCAACAGTTGTAGTTATTTGACAAATTCAAATAATAATTCTCAGTCTAATCCTAAGTGTCCTAACGACCACAACAGATCTTAACCTCAAACAAAAAATACCGAACCTACCCCACAACAGGAAAAATTTTCAAGAAAACAAGTGGGGTTTCCTCTTCTGTAATAATATCTGAAAAACATAAAAGGAGGGGTTGAGTTATGAGAACTTAGTGAATGTAACAACGAGATAATAATAAAGTCTAAATATGGCATCAGTTACATCAAAAATGGCCGTAATCTCGTGTAATAATAAAATTAATCTCATTTTCCTTTATTAGCTGCTATATCTAAAAAATGTAACCACAAAAAGTGTGAGTTTATCAAAAATTTAATGAGTACATAACTGTGCAATAAAATAAGGCACAAGTATAAATACCAGAATTACAATCATAACTTAAATACCTTAAGCACATGCTGGCACGTACAAATACACAAACATAAGCGTATCTGATTATGTGACCATAATATGTTATTTCCTTGTGAGTCTATACTCTTGCAATCCACATCCAATATCCTAATTCAACAAAAACATATACAAGCACATATGATTACAATGAATGCATTATGCAACAATCATATGCTTATTTTCTCATATCTTTCCATGCTTACCACATTGAGATCCAATCCAAATTTTCTTCCTCGGACTATTATTACTCAATGTGTTTATCCAAAGGTCCATCCATTTGTTTTCAATTTATGAAGTTCACCACAGGAATAATCACATCCTTATGTTTACTTATCAGTTCCTGTCATGGTATGAAAATAAAAACAACAATATGTGATATTATTCCCATACTTTTCCACGCTTACCTCATTGAGATCTCATCTAAAATTTTCCCTCGGACTATAATTGCTCAATGAGTTTATCACAGATGTCCACCCCTCTGTTCTGGCTCTTCCGATGTTCTTTCCAAGAATATCCATATCCTTGGGTTACTAGCTGATTCTGTAATACCTTGATATTACAGTGTAGTTAAAAGTACATATATTCATGAAAGAGAAATTTTTTTCTTTTTCTTTTTCTTTTTTTTCGCTAATTTAGGAGTTTTGATTAGGGAAATAAAGGACTCTAAAGTTTATTAAGACTAAGATTTTCATTTGGTCAGGTAAGATTTCATCGAGAAAAGAAAATATGTGTGGTGAGTGTAAGAAGTACATTCAAGGACTAAAATGAAAAGAAAATAAAATATAGAGTACTCTTAATAAAAGACTGAATAGGAACTCTTGAGCGAGAATAAATCTTATGAGAGTGAATTATGAGTCAGGTGTAGAAAGGATGATGGATTCGAGGTTAAAGTGGAGTCTAGGGCACCGAGAGGGACTAAAGTGAATAAATTTAAAATTTTGGTATTTTAATAAAAATAGGATGTGATGGTGTGTATTTTATGGAAGCGTATTTAGATGCCTTATGTATGATCAAGTTTTTCTAATTCTCTTGAGAGGTTTTAATTTTACCAAAAGGACCAAATTGAAAGGAAAATCACTTGGACCTGCACATACTTACAAACACCCATCTTTCTCTTTTATTTATTGTTTTCACTTCTCCTCCCCTATAGCTCCCTCACTCTCTTTCGACTATGCATCCCAAGGCAACTTCTTCGTCATGCATTCATGCCATCTTTTGCTTGGGGAGAGAAGTCATAGAAGTTAGGAGGATTGGTAAGTTGATGTTCTTCTTCTTCTTCTTCCTCTTACAAGACCAAATCCTAGGTTATCAATTTGGAAAATTTTTGTAGAATGTTTTTATGGATGAATTTAAGTATGGGTGTTAATCTAAAACATTCTTGGGTGGTTTATGATGTTATTGCAACAAGAAATTTAGAGAAAACTAGGAGAATTTCATAGAATTTGGGTACTTGAAAAAGTTAGGGTTCTTGATGAAAATTTGAAATTGGAGCTTGATTTTGGTAAAAACAGGGGGTTTTGGTGTTAAAACACTCCTTAGACATCAAAGATAAAAACCCATGGAAGAAATCAAGAGAATGGTGATGATTTGACCTCAAAATCATGAAAACCTATGAGGAAAATCGTGAATTTTTGTAGCAGTACTGTAGCATTTATAAAATTTCCGAATTCAGGATACTGTAGGAAACTGGTACTGTAGCAAACCGATACTGTAGCAAACTCATACTGTAGCAAATCGATACTGTAGCAAATCGGTATTATAGCCTCAATTTTAAAATGGCTATATCTCTTTCATCCGAACTCCGTTTTTAGTAAATAAGGTATCGTTGGAAAGCTCTTCAAGTTTATCTTCAAATGAAATAAGTTTCATTTGAAAATTCCTTGCCATTTGAGAGTTATGTCTAGAAAAGTAATTAAATGTCAGAATTGTAGTAGGAAATTTTCCTATTTTGTGACCTTGACATATTTTTGCATGATTATCTTATAGGGATGGGTTATTTGATGTATCTTCCACATCTTTGGAGATGTTGTGACTAGATTGGGAAAAAAGAAATTACCTTTTATCATCTTACACATCTTCGAGAAAGGTTCAAGGTAAAATTAGGCAACGTCAAGGTGAGTGGGCAACTTTGCAAAATTAATTTACTAAGTTAGTCAAAGCACAATATAAATACCATTTGCATTATTTGTAAAATTGAGAAGATTACCAGTATATGTTCAAGTTGAGAAAAATTAGACTATCATTGAGAATTATTTTATTACCTTATGTGAATTAATTTCTCTATTTGACTAAATAACTAGATGTGGTAGTTCTTTGAATATATTGGAACATTTTGTGAGAATATGATTATATATCATGATTGTAATTATGTTTGATGCATGAATAAGATGAGGGATTGATTACCCAGTAGACCTGAATAAGGTGAAGGATTGATCGCCCAACAGACCTGAATAAGGTGAGGGATTGATCACTCAACAAACCTAAATAAGGTGAGGAATTGATCACCCAACAGACCTGAATATATAATTAGTAAATCCATGGATAAATATTCCTAAGGATGAACATTGGAGGGTATAAACCTATTGAGCACCAACAGATTTTCGGGCTTAATATGGTTGTGAGAATGTAAGCTCACAGGGTTTTCAAAAATAAAAAAGCGTAAACCTATTGAATACCAATGATTTTGGCTCAATATGGTTGTGAGAACGTAAGCTCACAGGACTTTCAAAATTGACATAAACGCTGGTGTCGATATATATAAATACATTGAATGTATTGAATTAATTGATATCTTTTGATTAAGTTAGCAATGTGATATTTGTACTTATGATATTTTCATGCACAGTTATTTACTCACTGAGTTTTGATTAACTCACACTCTCTATGATTATCTTTTCAGATACAGTGATTAAGGAGGAGAATTTATAGCCTTTAAGGTTATACTCCACTTTTGGCTAATGAACAAATAGATATAGATTTGGTAAGGATTAAGAAATGCTCTGTAATCTAGTAGGTCACCTAGGCTTATGAGATTGTAATGTATGAATGTTGAATATTTCTAAGTATGTATGTAAAATATCTTTCTTAAAAAAAAGTTATGTTTTACATAATTGTGAATACAATAAATGTTCAAGGAGATTTAGGGATACCATACAGATATACCCTATGTGATATATGTTTAATTCACATGTCCAATTTTTGGGATCTAACAAGTTCCCTTTCATGGGTCCACATTTCCACATGTAATGTTCAAACATAAACACAACATAACACACATATACAATAATCATTTCTTCAACCCAAATACAATTAATAGGAATAAACCTCTAATAAATCAAATAAATTTAAACACGGTGTGAATGAAATTTATATTGTACTTAAGCAATTAAATAAAAAATCAAATAGCAAAGTCGTTTACTCACCTTGATGCTAACAAGATTTACCATATAAGAAATCCTGCAAGATGAAGCCAATGAAATCCTAAGTCACCTAGAACCAATCAGAATCAATAATTAAATAAAACAAGGAAAATCCTTACCACTAACTTTGACCTTTACTCACTCATTTGGTCATAACCCTTAACTGTAAATAATTTCTAAATGAAACTTATACCATTGAAAATTAGATTCAAAGAACTTTCTAACGATATAAGGTTTGCTTAAAAAGAGTTTGGATGAAAGAGTTATAGTTATTTGAAAATAGACCAAAAAACACGTTGCTGCCTAGTCTTGGTATGGTTGACTCCCGGACGCCACGACCTTTCTCCCCCCATTTCTTCTGAAGTGTGGTGCATAGGCACGATCCAAGCGATTTGGCCTCGGATTTGGCTTAGATCAGGCCAAATTTTTACCTTTTTTCATATTTATTCATGGGTTCTCATCCTTGGTGTCTAAGAAGCATTGAAGTACCAAAACCTCCAATTTTAACTGACAAATGAAGCCCCAAACTCAATTTTACCTTAAATATCCTTAAAACTAGAAAATAGGAAAAAATTTGAAAAATCAGAGTTTCTACCTTGAATCCTTACTTACCCTACGTTGCTTGGCCACTGGTGACTTGCCTTATCACAGAAGAGCAGCTCACCGGAGCTTGGTTTGCAGGTTTGGGTGCAGGGGTAGAGAGAAGGAAGAGAGAAAGAGAGAGTGATGAGAGAGAGAAAAAGGTAAGAAATGAGGATAAAGGAGTGGGGCTGCTTATATATACCTGCCCAGGTAAAATTACTACTTTGCCCTCAGGCAACTCCTAGTTCACCTCAGTGATTACAAATCCGAAATTTCTTTAATTTGAATATTTCTCACACTCTATGTATCACCCTAGTTTCTCATTTCACTGTAAACCCTCTCTGGACCCTGTAAGTACCTGGCTCCCTCGATACCTTATGATTGCTTTCTCTCAATTCATATCCCCCCTAACACTATTTTCATAAAATTCCATCTTCCTTTAATCTTTCCTCAAATCTCAAAAATATCATCCGTAATAAAATACTCGCTCCAATTATTTATCTCCATTTCTATAAATAATATTCAAAAAGAATAAATTAAATATGAAAAATTGAAAATGAACAAATATTTCCATTAAAATCATAAAAAATTTCATTATAAAAATTGTAATACCACCAATCACGTGATCTCAAAATTGGCTGGTATTACAGTCTCACAATGTCACATCATCACTTTTGGCTTTAAGTAACTCTCCATTTTAATGGTGCAACTCTTAAAAACTCACAAATGGGTCTCACAAGTAACTCTCAACTACTTTAATATTTATTGCTCTCCACGAACATTTATTGTGAGTTAAATATTTTATTATTATTTTTGTATAAGAACCGTTTTTTCGTGTGACAACTAGCGTAGCGAACTCTAATAATAAATCTCAATAAAAATCAATTCTTAAATTTAAGAACTCTTTAAAAACTCATATTGGAGATGGTTTAATGGATTTTTATGTTCCCAATGATAATTTCTAATGGGTTCCAAAATAGTATATTTGCATGTCTGCTTATCTTGAATATATATATATATATATATATATATATATATATATATATATATATATATATATAACATATAATTGATATATATTATGTGTGCTTTATTTTAAAGTAAAAAAAATGTGCGAAAAAAGAGTTATGTCTATATTATATGTGCAAGAATTGACAGATTATAGACCGAACAAGTAAGTTTTGAGTTATTGTATTCTATAAGAAATATGTTTGCATATTCCTACATTGAGTAACATGACAAAACCAATTTGTAAAAGACATAAAATTATTTTTAAAAAAAGCAAAATGTTCCAATATTTACTTAGTACCACATAACTTATATTTTATTACTAACCTTTAATATCTTATATTTTATATTTATTTTCATTTTTTTAGTTGCTACTCCAGAAATTCTCATCATTACTATTTCGTTCACTCTTAATTTAGGTGCTTTGGTGTAGATGAATCACTTTTTGCCTGCAAAACTTTTGTTGTATGATTGTGTTCATAATTTATGGATATTAATTCCGGAATCTGTGTATTTTATGAGTTTTTTGGGCAAATGCTATAGATTTAAAAAAAAATTAGTAATATGCTACAGATTGGGCAAATATTAGATGCATACTACGAAACAGGTCACATCAGAGTTTTCTCTCACTAAAATTCGACCCATGTCAGGCTGAGTTTCATTCAAAAATTAAAAAAAAAAAAAGAATTCCAACAAGACTCGGCCTGCTACAGGCCGAGTCTCGAAGTTTTGTAAAAAATAAACTCGGCTAGTGGTGGGTCGAGTCTATATTTGAAAAAAAATGAAATATTCTCTGAATCAGTGTGGAGTCCAAATGATGGGACTCCTCGCTGTCGCAGGGAATCTCTGCAACATTGGGACTCCATGATGGTGGGGGAATCTTTGCATGTTACAGAGATTCCCTACAAAAAGGGAGCTTGGCCTGTCAGTGGCCGAGCTCACTTTGTCAATAAAGTGAGCTCAGCCACTGATAGGTCGAGCTTGTTGTTAGTGACCGAGCCAATCCAAGTTCGGCCTCTTATAGGTCGAGGTTGCATGCAGCTCAGCCTTATATATCTGTGGCTTCATTCATATGAAAACACTGGAAAAAATTGTGAGTGTTCGAGAGAGCTGAAAAAAATTATGAGTGTCCGAGAGAGCTAATTGAAGAGAGGTAAAGAAGATCTTAAAAAAGGTTATTATAATTAAATTTTTTCATGTTATTAAATAAATTTATTTATAAAATTAACTAACTAGTTATTATAATTAATAATCATTTGTAATTTTGTACAATATTAATTTTATAAATTTTTATTGTTTAAATATTTTAAATTATTTTTTGTTTAAACTAATTTAAATTATTTTGTATAATATTTTGATAATATTATTTTACAAACAATGCAATTTAATTGTTCTATTTTTTTTTACAGTTTAAATTATTTGTTGTTTCGAACTTGTTCTACAGGCAGTTAAGATGAATTCCTTGATAAATGTATATCTATATGTCAAAGGAAAGGCCATTAAGGGTGTTGAAGGTGTTGAATTTAAATCTGATATTTTCACTATAATGTCACTAGATGACTTAAATATAACTTTGGACGCATTGACTACTATGATTCACAATCATTTAGAGCTCCCCCTAGTGAATCAGTGCCGTTAATAAGCTATAGATACAAGATGCGATTAAAATATAGGGTGATAAAGTTGAGTAATGACAATATAGTCAGAAGCATGATTAGCAAACATTTAAAAAGTGGAGATAAGGAGATTGAGCTACTAGTCAAAACTTCAAGTCGTCAGATAGATTTTAATTCCGAAGCTGGTACGTCACAAGCCATTGTTACTTGTGATATTTCAGCTCAGCCCCTCAGTCAAGGACAATTCACTTCCATGTTACTGGCAGACGATGATGAACCAGTGCCATAACTAAACGATACTCCTTCATCTCCTCGGCCATATATGGATGACTTTACTGACGAGGAGGAGTATTTTGGTAATTTAGTTGTGAGTGATGATGATGACGTTGATGATGCAAATGAAGGCGGTGAGGGGCATGGCGAGGGAATTTCGGTTCCTTAATTAGTGAGTACCAAGACCCTATGCATAAGTATTTAATAAGCCTTCTAGAGGAGGAGGAGATGACTGATGAAGAACCTGGCAGTTCAACGATGAATGACAACAGATGGAAAAGTGTTCAATGAAAGACGTTTACTAAGAGATGAGGTAAAAGAGCACGCTATCTGAAACCACAATACCTATAAAGTTGTCCACCAAAGTAAAACAGTTGAAAAATACGAGTGCACTAAAAAGGATCAGGGTTGTAAGTAGAGATTTAGGGCAGCCATTTTGAAGAATCCCGGCAATTATTGGCAGATTATGAAGTATCCGAGACCCCAAACTTATGTCAATGCTTGTCCAAGATCACCCTAAGTTGGATGCGGAAGTTAAAGCAAATCATATTATGGACTTGGTGATAAAAAATGTAGATATACCAGTTAGTCAGGTGGTTGCACACATTCGACAAAATTTTATCTACAAAATTTCTTACTGGAAAGTGTGGTCTAGAAAATGGAAGGCTATTTCCAATGCATATGGGGACTGGGAGCAATCGTACGCATTGTTACGTCAATTTATGGCAGTAGTTCAGCAGGTCATGCCCGGTTCAGTGGTAGAATGGAAGACTGACCCATGTCCACCCGACAATGTTGGTTACCCGCAGATGAAGTTTGTGTGGGTATTTTGGTCTTATAAGCCTTGTATCGATGCCTTGGCTTACTTAAAGGCAATAATCTTGGTTGACGGCACATTTTTGTTCAGCAAATACAAAGGAACCTTAATGATAGCTTCATCCCAAGACGGCAACAACAAAGTGTTGCCTATTGCATTTGCGCTGGTAGAGCAAGAAAATGATGACTCTTGGTCGTGGTTTCTTCATATTCTCAAGGAACGGGTTGTAGGTAACCAAGATGTAACTTTAATCTTTGATAGGCATCACGGGCTTATCATTGGCGCGGAAGAACATAGATGGACTGACATGTCTTGTCTACAGCACTTATCCAGTAATGTCCGCACCACATTAGGATCAAAATAGTTATCCAAGAGGCTTGAGTATGGCGGTTTGTCTTTATTGGAAATTAAATAATTTTTTAATTCATAATTAATTCGTGGACTAACATGTTATCTTAATTAGGATATCCATACGATTTTTGCGTGGTGAACAAGGTTATGGTAGAAATGCTTGGGTCACATGTAAATTCAAATGGGAAAGTTGGGAATTGGCTGAATAGATTAAGGATTGAGCAATAGACACAGGCATATGATGTCCATGGTTGTCGATAGGGTCAGAAGACGACAAACTTAGCCGAATCCATGAACTGCGTCTTCAAAGGCTTTAGATATTTCCCTATTTTAGGGTTAGTGAAGTATACGTTATACAAGCTTGCAACTTACATTGAAAACAATTTGGCAACAACAAATGCACAAATTAGCAACCAAGAGGTATATTCGGAGGTCATGCGTAAGAAGCTTGCAGAAAATAAATCAAAAGCCTCTGTATGCATCATGCACGTATTTGATCAGGCTAATGGATATTTTGAAATTGAGGAGCCATACGACTGGTTGAATCGTCAACTTGGTCATGTCTGCACGATCAACCTTTTTGGTGGCCGGTGTGATTGTGGTGAATATCAAGTTTGACATTTTCTGTGTCCACACGTGTTAGTAGCTTGTGAACATGCAAATATTGATTTTAACGCGTTTGTGAACCATGTATACCAGCTTGACATGATCAAACTGGCTTACAGCAAATCGATTCGCTCTATTGGTGGGCAAGAGGGGTGGCCAGTAAATAGAGGCCCACGGTTGCTACCTGATCCTGCACTTGCTAGAAGTCAAGGGCGACCAAGATCATCACAGCTACGGATGGACATGCACAGTAGATTGCGTCGCCAGCTATCCCAATGTAGCTTATGTAGATAACAAGGTCATAACCGATCAAATTATCCACAACAGCCTCGTTAAATATATTAGATTTTTTTTGTACAATTTTAAATTTTTTATATGTATATTTCACTAATTTTGAATTTTTAGTAACACTTCTTTATTATATCTTATTCATATTCATCTTTTATTATATTTATATTTATATTTATATATAATATATTATACATATATAATAATATATTATAAATATATAAAATATAAACATAAAAATAATAAAATATGTAAATATATAAATCAATTTTATATTTTATAATAATTTAAATTAATATATTTTTAATATATAATTTTCAAGTAATTTATAATTCTTTATTAATTTTTTTAAAAATTATATTTTAATTATTTAAATATTCCATCTCACTATTTATTATTGTACATAATAATAGTTAATTAATTTGTTAATTTAACTAAAAAAAGTCTAAAAAAATCACTAACAATTAATATTAATTAGGTTAATTATAAGATATTTGCTAACTTATAAGTTAATTTGACTAAAAAAATCTAAAAAATACTAACATTTAATATTAATTAAGTTAATTAGTATAAAAAATTAGACATAATCTTAAAAAAAAAGGATTTGCAAGATTAATTATTCTATTATATAAAATGGCTTATTAAAATTTAAAAAAAAAGAATCAGAAAAAAATATATATAGTCACGGATAGAGTCAGCATGAAGTCTCATCACGTGACTCTGTCCAAAGCAAGCTCGGCCTCTGACAAGTTGAGCTTGCTTTTTATAAAAAACAAAATTAAAGCAAACTCGGCCTGATAGAGGCCGAGCTTGCTTTTGCTTAGAAGTCAGCTGGATGGGACTCCACGCTGACTTCGAGCAAAAGGGGTGGAGTGGCGTGCTCATTCATGCATGAAGAAGAAGAAGAAGATTAAGGGGGAGTGTGGAGACGAGTTTCATTATAAATAGGGGAGGAGTGTGAAGTTCTGGACCACAACGAAGGAGAAGAGAAAAAGTTATTAAAGAAAAAATTGTGTTCATAATATTTAAGTATATTAAAATTTTTTTATGGTTAAATTGTGTTAATTATTTTTTTGAAAATTAAATTTTATTATGTTATATTATTTTATTTTTTCTTCTTATATTATTTTTGTTATGTTAGATGGCAGATCCCAGACGAGATGTGAACCCAAGTCCTGACGACAATTCGCTTTTGTATTTACAATTTTGTTACATCTCTCAAGACGTTTGGGCAAATAAAGTTATTCTATTGTAAAATTTTTAAAGATTTAAACAATAAAATGTTGTTATTCTTATTAGTACTTAAAATTTAAAAATTTTAGAGATCGCACTTTACGTCTGTGGAAATATATACTTGTGGACGATAACCCACCATTACTAATTGTCCCACTCTTACATGTTGTTGGTTTCTATGGTGTAGCGCGTTTGGGTAAATTTGAGTATAACCAAGCTCTTGTCTCAACGCTCGTTGAACGATGGCGACCGGAGACACATATTTTCCACACTACGAGGGGAGAATGCACAATAACGTTACAAGATGCAGCAATTCAGCTTGGTCTCCCATGTGGTGGTAGGCCGATTACTGGTACAGCTGCCATAAACTGGGGGTATTTATGTGAGCAGCTCCTAGGAGTTACCCAGCCATCAAACAAATTAGATAGTCAAAGGTTGAGCATGAATTGGCTGGCCGAGACCTTTAATCATCTTCCAGATGATGCCCATATGAACATATTGTTCATTTTACCCGTGCTTATATTTTAAGACTGATTGGGGGGTACCTATTGCTAGATAAATCTGGCACCAAGGTGTATCTAATGTACCTACAATTCCTCGAAAATTTAAATGATAAGGAATATAGTTGGGGATCATCAATACTGGCACGTCTGTATAGGGAACTTTGCATGGCAACGGACCCTAAACAAAAGGAAATTTGTGGTTGTCTTACCCTTTTGCACATCTAGGCATGGGAACGATTTCCTCGGTTAAAGCCATCCATACGCCTTGTCTACAATTTGAATTTAGAGCATTATCCTATACTCCCACCATTAGGAAGTCGATATGTATTACCTAATATGATTATCGAATTTATCAATTATTATTTAATTTTTAAACTAATATACTTGTAAATTATTACAGTTGGAGGGGTGCCAAGAACTCAATTGGACCTACCAAAGAAGCCTTGAGACATTATAGGCTTCTATTAGATAGGATGAATGATGATGAGGTATCTTGCTTAAATTGATGTTCTTCAAATATGAAGTTACTCTAAATATTTATTTATCCTAGCATTTAATGGTCACAGATCATCTGGTGCCTATACATTGGGGACAACTATCAGATGATTCTATAGTACTGCCTAGCTGAAAGCAACGTCTGGTGCTCCTATGTACCTATAATTTGTTTTCATATCGTTGAGTGGCATCATGTAGATCGCGTGCTCCGCCAATTTGGGGGAGATCAACCGATTCCTAAGCCACCAATCGATCTTGGCCGCCATCACACATTGCAAATGACGGGAAAATATGATAAAAATTGGGCAAAGGTACATAGGGACTTTATTGATCAGTGGAATCAATGGCCTCAGCGAGTGGTCCAAGTCCAAGTCTAGTATCCTTTAGTTCCCCTACGACATGACTCTGAGTACATGCACTGGTACTAGAAGCATATTAGGAAATGGATTGATCCTATAAGTGGTGTTGATGGTTATGCAGTTAAATATCCTATTTACTGTCATATTTAAATTATATTTTTTATTTATCTACTTTATTCTATTTTTTTTTGTAGGTTGACATGGCATGTTGTTTTTATGGAATGGCTCGTGAGGATCCGAGACCAGATGATTTGGCAGAGAGAATTGAGCAAGGGGCTATGAATATTATCACTGCCATGGGTGAACAGAGAGAACTCAGATTCTCTCACCCTGCTCCACCTGTTCAGGATTTTCTTGAAACAATTATTTCAGAGGAAGTGCCAGGCAAGCGTTCTCGGGGGCTTATCGCATCAAGGGAATCTATTCCATATGATGTACGTTACGAGCCTGGTGCATCCATGCCATATCAGATTGCGTACATGCCATTTCAGACTCGGCCTAACGTAGGTTACAGTGGCGCTGGTCCATCTTTTACACACGTCGAAGGATTTAGTTCTTAATTCGACGCTGATTGTTATACGCCGTCATCATAACACCACTTCGATTTGTCATCTCTTTTTTCTTCTCTAATGCCATATAATCTGGACTTTTGAATGCAATTCTTCACACCGGACCAACCCATTTCATTAGTTCAATCTCTAGTATTAGATTTAAATGCTCAACCTACTATGCCATATAGGGATGGAGAATAGCAAGACGAAGACGATGACGACGACGACAATGACAACGAAGACGAAGGAGAGGATGGAGGAGAAGAAGACAACGAGGATGAAAAACCCGAGCAATGTTGACAGTCCAAACGATCAGTTGTACGTAAACGTTGTGGGATAGACAGTCTTTTTTTTTAATTTTTTTTTAATCATATGTTGTATGTATATATTAATTTCATCATTTAAATAAAAACTACATTTATGTTATTATTTAAATTTCTTTTTAATTTATGCTTTTTTCATTTAAAATTAATTTAAATAATTGAAATAATTAAATTACATATTTAGTAAAATTAATATTATATATTTAATTAATTTGTAAAATCAGTTAATTAATTTTTAAAATATCATTAATTTTAATATTGAAAAGTTAATTATATAATTTTCAAGTAATTTATAATTATTTATTATTTTTTTAAAAAATTATATTTTAGTTATTTAAATATTTCATCTCACTATTTATTATTGTACATAATAATAATATTTTTAATTATCTTTATTTTTCATATTAATATCTAAATAAATTTATTTTAAACATACAAATAATTTATTAAACAAGTTATTATGTAATCAATTAATTTAGTGTATATATATATATATATATATAATTTTTTATATAATATTTTATATATAAATAATATATATACAAAAGATAACATTAATATAAAAATAACTAATACATACATACATATATATATATATATATATAATAACTAATTAATATAACTAATTTTTTTATTTAATATATACAACTTGACTTTTTTTTTTCTTTGAAACAATAAAGACTCGGCCTGCTTTATTTATTAAAAGGCTCAGCTTCAGGCAGGCTGAATCTTTTTGTTTAAAAATTTTATTTAAGATTCAGCTAGGCCGAGTCTATTTTTTACAAAACTTCGAGACTCAGTCTGTAGCTCTTGTTAGAATTCTTTTTTTTTTTTGAATGAAACTCAGCCTAACATGAGCCAAGTTTTAGTGAGAGAAAATTCTGATGTGACCTATTTCGTAATATGCATCTAATATTTGCCCAATCTGTAACATATTACCATTTTTTTTTTAAATTTATAGCATTTGCCCAAAAAATTCGTATTTTACACCGTAAAAGTCATGTCTAAAAGAGTGCAGGTTTTGAATATTTGTCATTTCAAATAAGTTGGTGTCACGTCAATGTTATGATTCACCGTTTTATTAAAGGCTAATGTTCTTGGACCAGAAGATTTACACAAATGATAGTTTATAAAGTGTTCAATTTTTTAAAAAATTAAAAATTTTATTACTGAAGTACTTTGAAATTTATATAAAATATTTTTTTAATTATTATACACATAAATTTTAAAACAATTTAATAATAAAAAAATAAATCTCTTAAAAAATTGAAATCTCAATTCTATAAACTTTCTCTCACGTAAAATACTTCCCTTGAAATTTTCGTCATTAGATTTGATTATTGAAAATACCATTTTAGAGGGGAAAAATTGCTATGATGTATATGATCCATGAGTCATATCGTAAAACATTAAGATATATGTCTTGAATTTTAATGAAACATAGGATTTATTTAGATAAGCTTAAAACATAAGCTTTTTTAATAAAATTTCTATAATAAAGCTTTTTTTAAAAGTACGGTTTTTTTAGATGAATTAATAAAATGTACTTCCAAATAAAAATAAATAAAAAGCTGTTGTCATATAAAATTTTAGAAGTACTTTTTTACTATTAAAATTATTACACTATATATTTTTATATAATTTAGTTATAAAATAAAAACTTATTCGAATATTTCTATTTTTTAAGAGTAAATTCCACTTCCCTACCTTATAACAAATATTGAGAATTACATGGAAAATACACACTTTCCTCCCTTGTAAAAAATTGTTATGCTTTAATCCAATTTAATATTTTATGTTTAGACTTTAGAGATGTTTTTAAGAGTCCCTTTTTTAATTAAAAAAAATTATTCGGTAACCCAATGCCACATTTTTGCTATTGACAAAAAAAGTTATTATTAACCTAATTAGTACATATTGAGTTGGTTTTTTTGCAGGAAAATGTAATGTTTGTGATGTTAAGAGCAAAGAAAGTATTGCAATATTTAAAAATTGATGTTCTTATGTTAATAGAAGATATTTTAGTTAAAAAAAAGATATTTCATTTCGTTACTGAATGTCAAAAGACTTAAAATATTGAATCTATAGACATTGTATATTGTTTGGGCCCTTTTCGAAATTATTAGGAAATTAGGGGAGCATAAAAAATAAAAAAAATAAAAAGAAAATGACCACTTTCGAGAATTTACAAAAAATCTCACAGCCTAGATATAGAAATGTTTTTAAAAATTATCTATTTGAAAATTCTAAAATTTTGGGGTGGAGATTCAAATTTAAAGAGTCCATTTTGGAAATCTCAAAAGTTTCAGGGCAAATTGACTTTGAAAATTTTTAAAAGTTCTGGGGTCAATTTTGAAAAATGACCTTTTCTAAAAACTCAAATTTTTGGGGGTCAATTTGGCAAAAAGGAATTAAATTGAAATTTTTCAAAAGTTTTGGGGTCAATTTTCAAAAAGGAATTAATTGAAAATGTTAAGAAGTTTTGGGGGTCAATTGGCAAAACGAATTAAATTGAAATTTTTCAAAAGTTTTGGGGTCTATTTGCAAAAGGGACCATCTTGAAAGATTCTTAAAGTTTTAGAGATAATTTAAAAACATCAAAAGTCTTGGGGTCACTTTAAAAAAGGACTAATCTGAAAATTTTAAAATTTTTAGATCAATTTTAAAAAAAAGATGAATTTAAAAATCCCAAAATTTTTGGAGTCAATGTATGTGTGTGGAAGACTTGAGGAGTACAAGCTGTGAATAGTGAATGTTGATAAGGGTATTCTTGTCAAAAAAAAATATAATATTGCTTCGTTGTCATGACCAAAATGGCTAGCGCAAGTTTTTATTTTAAGCCCAAAAGCTTTTCAAAAAAACGCAAATTTTGGCTTTTTTTTTTCCAATGCTTTTACATTTTTGCAATTTCTTATCTAAATATATATTTTATTAGAGACTTTTTTCTTTGAAAAGAAAAATAAAAATCTTATGCAAACAATTTGGAATTTCTTTGACTAAATAACTTATTTAATTATTTATCATATAAATATTTATATATAAGTTATTTTTATAATTGAAAAGTGTATAAAGTTAAACTTCACATAAGTTATTTTTAATTTATTTTTATAAATTATTTATCATAAAAAATTTATAAAAATATAAAAATAAATTAAAAATAATTTATAAACAGATCATAAATTATTTTTTAAAATATATGTATATATATTTATATTATAAAATAAATTAAATAAATTTAAAATAAATTCTTTTAAACGCACATTAGATATTTTAAAACCGCGGTGGCTTCCACGTGGACGCCGAGCATGAATCCATAAGGTGACTAGCTGTCTTCCTTTCGTTTTCAAGAATTGCGCTGCTATGGCCATAAGACGGTGGGAATCTTGAGAGCATTAATGGGAGAGCAGAAAAAGATGAAAGATGTTGGTTTGGTAGATTTGGAAAATCTACCCATTTATTGTGAAAATGAAAGGCTTCATCTATATATCATTTCGTTAAATACGTTATTTTTTGGCATTATTCCATCAAATGATTTTTGAGCAAGAAAGTGGTAAAGCATTTGAATAGTTTGTGCTCAGGCTTTTGTGTTTTATTTGTGTACTTTGTATGGAGATTATATTCACCTTTTTTAAGAAAAATATTGTGAGTATTTGGATGTATTTGACGTGTGGTTAATTTTGAGAGTTTTGTTGAACCACTTTTATCTGTCAAAAATAACTGAGGACTTTTTTATTATTATTTACAGATTTTTTAATAAAAAAATTATATTTATATATTACGAATATTAAATATAAATATTTCTCTCAACAATACTTCAAATATTAGTTTACAATTTTATAGAGATTAACTTTTTATGCTAGATACAACATTAATTGATAAATAATTGAGATGTTAAATAAAAAAAAGGATAAATTTTCACATAAGCAAGTAAAGAAAATATTTTTGGATATAAATTTTTCTAGATTGTATCTAGTTACTGTCCCAAAATAACCAGTAAGCTGAAATTTATTTATGATGCATAGTTAAATTTGCTCATATTTCGTTCTCCTCATAAGCATATTCTTTGAGGTAACTTCTAGCTTTCATATAGGCCTTCCATTATACAGAACAATTTCATGTTTGAGCAACATTTGATAAAACAATCTTTTCCCATCTTTGAAGAACGGGTAGAAACTTGACAAACTCGAGAATCTTCCACTAATAATTAGAAAAACTTGGTAAGATAACTTAATTAATTTAGCCAAGATTTTAAGAGAAATTTAATACTATCGTAGATTATTAAGTACTCAACAGATTTTTTTAATCATGTAATAACATCAATTTATCTAATTATCCAAAATTGCATTATAAGATAATATCAAATACAAATTAAATGTACTCTTTCGATAATTATACCAAAAGCTACGAAATTAAAGGGTTGGCCTAGACTGCTTATCACTATGTAGCATGGCCCAAACTTCATAACTATTTCTCCTCATGGTTAATCACTTAATCATTATTCGTCAATTTTTTGTCATGTTAACTCTAGCTACTTAAAAAAAAAAAAAAGGTCCTATTAACAAGGATAACTCTTTTCACTATTGACGGATATATTGATAAAGTAGAGGCAATGTGTAACTATATATCATTAAGAATAAATTATTGTATTTGATCATCGAAGTAATTATAGTCATTAGCTAATCTTTAAAAACTTGTTATTGTTAATTTACTTTAATTGAATTGACGTTAGGATTTAAAGGGAAGATTTATATACATCAGATTAGACTTATACGTAGTCTAGTAATTATATTTTAGCTATCAAATTTTTTATTACAATTAAAATTTGTATAATTTTTTTAAAGAAACGAATCATATAATGTTAAATTGTAAAAAATATGTAATTATTTTTAAATGCTAACTGTTAATACTATTGCTATGCTATAGCTGTGGAATAAACTTTTCTAAACATTTTAGCAAAAACTGTCACACGCAGTTTCGAAAATTGCCCCCTGTTATTCTCTTTTTTATTTTTGGTTTTTCTAAATTATATATAAAATCACAAATATGATTTAAAGCATTAAACATAACATAACAAATTGCAATTGTCATATAAAGAAAAAGTGATGTCGAATATAAATTTTAACTTCATCAATTTCTTACAATCTCAATATTAAGAAGCCTTAAATATTATGTGTCCACTGCTTGGTATAAAGTTACACATATCCTCTGCTAAAGAATACTATATAATCTAAATATCCTTCATTACAAAAAAGTCAAGAAATATGTTCCACTTCCAGACGATGGGTGCTTGCTTCCTTGATCATGTACTTAAATTTAAAGATAAAATATTATTAGAAATATTATTAGAACTTAATTAAATGAACCATTCTTTTTGAATTATAAGTTAGTAAAGTAAAATAAATTTTGGTAATTCAATTCATACAATTTTATTACAAATTAAAGATCAGATAAATTTAGCAACCAATTATCAATAGTACAAAATATATCTTCCGGCAGAATTCGGCATTTCATATGTATCCAGGGTGTTCAAAACACATAAACTGGTCGTATCGCATAAAATAGACTAATCCAACAATCAAGTATCATTAATCAAAGAGGCGAAACAATTGTTTTAAGAACCGATTCAGTCATTAATTTGAAAAGAATGCCAAATTATTAGGTTAATTGTTAAATTTGAAAATTGAATAAAAAATTATATATATCTATATATGTTCACAAAAAATATATATATATATATAT
The DNA here is from genome assembly GCA_037074585.1 of Biancaea sappan. NCBI lineage: Eukaryota > Viridiplantae > Streptophyta > Magnoliopsida > Fabales > Fabaceae > Biancaea > Biancaea sappan. The sequence continues at coordinate 25,451,717 of CM073490.1, forward strand.
ATTAAAGCATGTAAAACAAAAAAAATTATATGTTAATTTACAATTAAAGTATCCTAACAAAAATATCCTAAAGTAATTAAGCACACAAATTCCATATTTGATGAATATATATCATCATTTATAATTAAATTAATAAATTATGAAAGTAAAATTAAATGTATTTACTTTTGAATATTTTATTGTTATTTTTAATATTATATGCAATTATAAGAATTTTTGCTAACGTTGTTTAACTTTCATGATTTAAAATCATTTTAAACAAAATAATAATATGATTTGCATAAATTAATAACATTTTATTTGTTATAATAATAGTGTCATAGATTCTACTTTTTTCAAGACATATTTTGCTCTAATTCTCACTGTTAAGTTATTATTAGGCAATAAATCAAGGAGAATGATAGAGAATAACACACAAAGAAGTTACGTGGTTCAATTAATGCAACTTATATCTACGGACGGAGAGAAGATCTGTATTTTTTCTGATAGAGGCCACACTGAGAGAGATTACATCAATCTCACTAAATGAATTCCCTTACACACATACGCACACGCACACGCACACGCGCGCGCGCGCACACACACACACACACACACATATATAAACTAATGGGTCGTGGGTCAGGTCAGAAACCGGGTCACCCATAATTATTCAAGTCAAACACAACAATTTCCTTCATTGACTTGAATTCTCTCAAATCACCAGAACTAAGTAAAACTTCATCTCTATCATTCAAGCCTCGTAGGGCTTCATGGAATACAAAATTCACCAAGTCCAAGCTATGCTTGAACTTTTCTGAAGGTAGAAGCTTCGTCAACATATCTGCCGGATTCTCTGCTATGGTTATATTCTCAATAGATAATTTTTTGTCTTCTATCACATCTCGAATAAAATTTAATCTAATATCAATATGCTTCGACCTCTCATGGTAGACTAGATTCTTGGCCAAACTTAAAGCACTCTGACAATCACAATAAATGAGAGGCCTCTGAATATTTAGCCTCAAACTATCAATCAAACCATGCAACCACATACTTTCCTTAACTCCTTCTGCTAATGATATGTATTCTGCTTCAGTGTGGACAAGGCAACTGTATATTGAAGTATTGCATTCCAACTGACATCACATCCATTAAAAGTCAAGACATAGCATGTCAAGGATCTCATCCTCAAAAGGTCTCCAACATAATCAGAATCTATATAGCCGACCAAGCCACTATTAGATTTATCAGTACCATAAACCAAGTAAATATTACTCGTACCTTTCAGATACCGCAAAATCTATTTAACTGCACTCCAGTGAGCTCTCCCAAGATTACTTATAAACCTGCTTACCACACTAACTGTATGAGCCAGATCAGGCCTAGTACACACTATTGCATACATCAAGCTTCCAACAGCATTACAGTAAGGCACTTCATGTACCATTTTTCCTCAATTGTAGTAGGTATTGTACTAGCATCATGTTTAAAATGTGCCACCAACAGAGTACTAACCGGCTTGGAATTATTCATCTGGAAAGACTGCAACAACTTCTATGTATTTCTGCTGAGATACATACAGTAAATCTGCACTTCTATCTCTCCAAATCTCCATGCCCAATATTTTCTTGGCTACACCCAAATCCTTCACCTCAAACTCACTGCTCAACAAGGCTTTCAAACTATTAATTTCAACCTTGTTCTTTGCAGCAATCAACATATCATCAACATATAGGAACAAATAAATATGAGAATCATCTGCAAGTTTCTTAGAGTAAACACAGTTATCAAACTGATTAGACAAAAAATCATGAGAAGTCATGAATGCATAAAATTTCTTATACCACTATTTAAGGGACTGCTTTAAACCATACAAAGACTCTTTTAGTCAACATACATGATCTTTCTTCCCATAATCAAGAAATCTTTCTAGCTATGACATATAGATCTGCTCCTCTAAATTTCTATGTAAGAAAGCAGATTTCACATCCAGTTATTCTAACTCCAAGTCAAAAATACTTATCATGGACAAAAGGATACAAATGGTTTTATGCTTCACAACCGGGGAGAAACCTTTATGATAATCAATTCCCTCCTTCTGTGAAAAACCCTTGGTCACGAGTCATGCTTTGAACCTTGCTGGTTCAACTCCAGGAATACCTTCTTTCTTCTTGAAGACTTATTTGCATCTTACCGATTTCACTCCCTTTGGTAACGGTACAAGATCCTATATTTCGTTCTTATCAAGAAACTGCATCTCTTTATTCATTGCAACCAGCCATTCTGATGCTTCTCTACTCTCAATTACTTCTTTATATGATCTCAGGTAATCAGAACCAATGCTTTCTCCTACTGCCAAGGCATAAGCGACTGAATTAATATCAATCATATCAACACAATCTGCATACCTTATAGGTTTTTGGATTTCCTTCCTTTCCCTCCTTGTTACTATAGGTTGTGATTCTTCTTTTTCCTTGGGCTGCTATACAAGGTCTATTGTAACCCTTTTTGAAGTTTGAACTTCAGTTTCCACCTTCTGGTTGGCACCTTGATCATTATTACCTGCATGACTACTAAGCTCCTCCTTCTGACCAAACATAGCAGACTCATCAAAAGTTACATTTCTGATAATAATAAATTTTGGAGTTCTATCCTTTTCAGTACACCACAGTCTGTACCCTTTAACTCCGGGTGCATACCCTAGAAATGCATTTCATTGCCCTATGCTCTAGTTTACCATCATTCATATGAGTATAAGCAAGATAACCAAATATACGCAGGCCAAAATAATCAGAAGGTTTACCAGACCATACCTCTTGAGGAGTCTTAAAATCAATTGCAATAGATGACGATCTATTCACCAGATAACAAGCGGTGTTAACTGCTTCAGCCCAAAATTGTTTTGACAAACCAGCGTTTAGTCGCATGCACCTTGCATGTTGCAGTAGTGTTTGATTCATATATTCTGTAACTCGTTTTGCTGTGGTGTATGACGTATAGTACGGTACCTCGCTATACCTTATTTCTTACAAAACTCATCAAAGAGAGCATTACAAAACTCTAGCCCATTATTAGTTCTGAGTGTTTTGACCTGTTTTGTAGTCCGTTTCTCAACCATAGTCTTTCACTCCTTGAACTTTCCAAACACTTTATCTTTAGACTTCAGAAAATACACCCAAACCTTTCTAGAGTAATCATCAATGAAAGTAACAAAGTACTTGCATCTACCCTGAGATTCAATTGGAGAAGGACCCCACAAGTCTGAGTGAACATATTGCAAAACATCCATAGAAGTATGCTTCCCATAACTAAACTTAAGTCTGCGTTGTTTACCCATAACACAAACTTCACAGAATTTCAGCTTCCCAATTTCTGCCTCTTTTAACAATCATTGTTTACTCAGAATTGACAGTTCTTTTTCACTCATATGTCCCAATCGACAATGCCACAAATTTGTACAATCATCATTCTTCCCTAAAGATTTAGATACAACCACTGTTACATCAGAAAGTAAATTCCATGCTGCAATTTACCCTTTATTATAACCAAAGCACCTTTGAAAATTCTCAACTGTCTATTTTCTCTATAGTACTTATACCCTTATTTGTCAAGAGTACCAAGAGAAATCAAGTTCTTTCGTAAACTAGGAACATACCAAGCATTAAGCGTCTTGACTATTCTATCATACATTTGAATATGTACCGAACCACTGCCCTTAACACTAAGCTGCTCATCATCACCCAACCTCACAACACCATTCCATTCTTTGAAAGAAGTAAATAGGTCACGTGAGAAAGTCATATGATAAGATGCACCTATGTCCAAGACCTAAGTATTTGTAGAATTCTCTTCTTTGTCAATACTGACTTGCACCACCACAGCACTGCCACTACTACTCGGTTCGTTCTCGTCATTTCCCTTCTTCCTCTGTAAAGAATTCTTCCTGATGTGCCCTTCTGTTTACAGTGATAACATCGAGGTCCTTATTTGTTTCTTGACTTAGACCGTGACTTACTTCTTTTTTCATCATCCCTTTTAGTGTCTCTGCCTCTGCCAACATACAAATCTGCTTCTGCATCATCTTCATTAGAACTAGGACTCTTCTCTTCAGCTCTTTAGACTGCAAAACATCCTTGATATCACTAACAGAGATACTACCTCTGCCATACAGTATAGTGTCAACAAAGTTTTTATATGAATTTAGTAGAGAATACAAAAAGGATGATTACCTTATCCTTATTATCTATCTTAACCCCAACACCTTGTAAATCTAGGATAATCCAATTAAAATTATCAAGATGACCTTTCACCTGCATATTTTCTATCATCTGCAAGGTATACAAACGTTGTTTTTGATATAACTGCTTTGTGAGAGACTTCTTCTGGTATTTACCATCCAATTTCTTTCACAAATCTGCAGCAGTTGACTCATCAACTACTTCTCTCAACACTTCATCAGTCAAACTCAATAGTATTGCATTATGAGCTTTTGCCAAAATTTCTTTCTTTTCCTCTTCCTTCAATGTGTCAGACAATTTACCTTCTCCTTCTATCGCCCCCGCACATCTTTGTTGAACCAGAAGTGCCCTCATTTTTACCTTCCACAAAGTGAAATCATTCAATCCATTGAACTTCTTAATATCAAATTTATAAGTTGACTTCTTCTCAAAAAATAGCATACAAATTACTAGCAAATTTCGCAACCAGAAATCAAATTTCACAAAACTGTTCAAAACCTTACAAACTGACCAGAACTTTATTATTAGAAATCTAACACAGTAGTCCAACAAAATTCACAACAGTAAATCATAAATTCAATCCAGTAAATGCACTAAAAATTCAATCCAACCCAATCCAGTAAATTCACACAGAAATCCAGAGTTCTTTCCTGAATTGAACAGTGACTCACTTGAACAGTGTTGATGGAATAATGAAAGCCAGAACAACAAACTTAGCAAAAAATTTCAAGTTGCTACAGTATTGTTGACCTTTGACTTTTGCTACAGTAACATTGACTCATTGACTGCTACAATACCAAGTTGCTACAATACACCGAGTTGCTACAGTACTATTCTACTACAGTGAACTGAGTCTCTATAGTTTTGAGTCACTACAATATTCAAGTCTCTACAATGTCATCTACTACAGTGTCGTTGACAGTTTGACGCTACAGTACCTCGACGTAAAAGATGATGAATAGTACTTTCGGCGATGATTTCAATGATAAACAATGACTCGCAACCATAAAAATGCACTAAAACAACTGAAAAACGGTGTCCGATGCACTAGAAGTGCAAAAATTGTCTCTTTTGCACCAAAAAACAAGCAAATCAGCCAGATATGAGATTTTAAAACAAAATCTAAAAATTTTCTTACCACAAAAAATGGTCTCCGATGTTCTTCAACGCACCAAAGATGTAAAAAATAGTCTCCTATGCTCCAAAACAACCAAATCGGGGGCAAGATCTGAAATTTTGGAACCAGATCTAAAACTTTTCAAACGTGCTACAGTAACCGATAAACCAAAAAATGAACTAAAGCTCTTATATCACTTGTTAGGTTATTGTTAAGCAATAAATCAAGGAGAATGGGTAGAGAAGAACACACAAAGAAGTTACGTGTTTCGATCAATGTGACCTACGTGCACGGACAAAGAGAAGATCTGTATTATTATTAATAGAGGCTACACTAAGAGATATTACATCAACCTCACTTAATGAATTCCCTCTCTCACACACACACACACATATAGAAATTAATGGGTTATGGATCGTGGGTCGGGTCAGAAACCAGGTCACCCACAATTATTCAAGTCATACCCAACACTCACATTATAGATTTAAGCAAAAGAAAAAGTAGAAAAAAGTTTTTTTTAGAAGTCGCGGGTCAACCAAGTTATTGGATTGCTTGAATTTTGATAAAATCAATTACAATCTAACCTGATTAAGTGGCCCAACTAGGTTAGTCATTGAGTTGATCTAGGTCCCAAAAAAAATAATGGTCAAAATATTTATACTTATTTTTCTAGCTTCCCTATAAATGAAATACCCTTCAATTATCTTGTGTATTTGTGAGAATATTGCATTTCCCAAGAGTTTTTGTCCCCCAAATATTGTACCAAACATGGGTAAGTAGATGTCATTCCCATGAGATATTCCCATGTATTCAAAAACATTTTGAAAATCAAATGTCCGCTCAATATGGCATTGATCCAATGCGTCCTAGCATAGAAACATCCAAAAACTCAAAACCTAGCTAAAAGAATTTGATTTATTTCCTATACTACATCATCTAAGGCAAATATTTGATTAAGAAAGTTGTCATCATAAAAGTATATTTCAAACCCAAGTTTTATCACTTATAAGACAAACTAAATCCCAACAAACCCATTAGCAGATATTACTCTAAATTATCAACAATTTTACTAATTATATTTCAATTTTTGCTATTTTTTAAAGAAGAAAAAATTGTACTAGAAAGAGATGAAAGTATAAATTATGGGTGATAAGAAATCCTCAGACAAGAAAAAACAAAAAAGAAAAAAAAAGAACAAATTAACAAAAGTCCAATAAAGCTAATTGTGGAAATTATGTATAATCAGGCTTGTCATTTATTTTCAAATTTCTTGCCATTACTTCTATGTTATTGTTTGGCAAAGTGAGTGAACCCTCACTGCTGGCTGCAAAGCCCTTTAATTTCTTCATAAATTTTTTCTAATTACCATGATTGCTTGCCTTGAACATGGATATATCAATTTCAGTAAAGGAGTGCCACTCCTACAATTATGAGCACTGATAAGTACTTCAGGCTGCAAATTTTTTGGGCAACAAATCGAATATAAGATTTCAATTTAAATTACAGGGTGAAAGTGTCAACCCCATCCACATTTTTTTAATTTCCCCAAGCATCTTTTTTTAAAAAAAATTCAAAAGTATCCCATTTTTATTGTATAAGTAAATGTCTAAAAGTGTGTCGCACTTGTCAGAAGCAACACACGACATGACCTATGTCGCCCCTGACAAGTGCAATACACATATTACAACTCTGACAGGCAACACATGTTTAGACTTGTATTTACAATTTTTTTCTCACATTATTTATTTGTTTGCTTATTTGAGTTATGTCTATAAAAATATGATTATGATAAAATTTAAGTTCACATATATCATATTTGAGCCTAATAATGTCATGATGTGGTTTTGAAATTTGATTTAACTTAAATATTTTGTCTCTCTCCATTTTCCAATTTCTTGCTTTCCTTTTCAAAGTCTCTCTCTCTCTCTCTCTCTCTCTCTCTCTCTCTCTCATCATGTAAAAGAAATTGTGACATTAGCTTATGTATATACTTGATTCTTATTTACAAGGAAAATAAATATTTATTGTATTTTATTTTGAACTAACAATAAAAATAATTTAATGAAAGTATTTAATTAAAACGATACCATGATAGATTATTAAACATTAAAAAAACATATGAAACAAATATCTGGAAACAGACGATATAAAATTCTAATATATCTTATAATTATAAAAGAAAAGTGTATATTTTAAAAACTAGAAGAAAATAATGTGTAACTTTGAATAATTGGAGAGAGAGAGAGAGAGAACATTGTTTTAAGAACCGGCTTGGTCATTAACTCAGGATGGAAGTCGGGTAACTAGGTCACTTACCTAACTATCAAGTCATTAGGTCAATTGATGAACTTGAAAAATAAATGAATAAATAATTATATTTATCTGCATATATATATATATATATATATTAAAGCAAGTAAAGCAAAAAAAAATCATATTTTAATTTACAATTAAATTATCCTAACAAATATATCCTAAAGTAATTAAGCACAGAAATTCCATATTTGATAAATATATATCATCCTTTATAATTAAATTAATAAATTATAAAATTAAAATTAAAAGTAATTTACTTTTGAATATTTGATTGTTATTTTTAATATTATATGCAATTATAATAGCTTTTGCTAACATTGTCCACCTTTTATGATTTAAAATCATTTTAAACAAAATAATAATATGATTTGCATAAATTAATAACATTTTATTTGTTATAATAATAGTGTCATAAATTCTACTTTTTTCAAGATATATTTTATTCAAACTATCACATTATAAATTTAAGCCAAAAAAGAAAGTAGAAAAAAAAAATTTTTTAAAAGTTAACGGGTTATTCAAGTCACTGAGTTGCTCGGGTTTTGGCAAGATCAATCGCAACCTAATCTAATTGAATGGCCCGAACTAAGTTGGTCACCGAGTTAATTCAAGTTGAAAAAAAAAAAAGCAATGGTTGAAATATTTACACTTATTTTTCTAGCTTCCCTATAAATGAAATACCCATCAATTATCTTGTATATGACGGTCACCCTTCTCCCATATTCATAGATTCCCCCTGCACAAGCTTCCGCAAATTTCATGACCATATTAACCTTATACAATTGTTGGCAAAACTACAATATTACAATTATTTTGAAATTGGTTAATATTATAAAACTGCCATTAAATCCTCAGTCACTACAGAAAAAATAAATAAATAAAACTGGCATTTAGCATCGGTCAAAAACATCCTTTAACGTTGATTTTGACTGACGTTAACGACTTAATGTCAGTCTCCAATACCGACGTTAAGTGCTCCATTGCGAATTGCGATGTCATTTGGCATCGATTTTGACATTTGTGGGAATAATTGACGTTAAATGAATTTAGCGTCAGTTTTGACTGACGCTAAAATCTATAATCTAACATTGATTATGCTGTTAACAAAAATTTAAATGTTGTTATTTAGCGTTGATTATGACCGACATTAAATGCTGTAATTTAGCATCGATTATGACTGACGTTAAATGCTGTCATTTAGCATCAGCTACGACCGACGTTAAATTTGTGATCTAATGTCGATTTAGACCAACGCTATATGACTTTGACTGATTCCATTTTTATTATCATTTACTGTCGGTTTTGACCGTCGCTAAAGGTATGATCTAACGTCGATTTTGACTGACACTAGATGACTCTAGCCAATTTTTGTTCTAGTTCAATTAAAAGGAAATTGTCGTTAATTTTCAAACTAACCTTTTAAATACAATCAAATTCAATTTATATATCTATAATTCAATATAATATCTAGCCAAAATTAATGGATATTGGAAGTCAAACTATAAAGGAAAATATATTTGAATAAAAACATATCTTTACATCAAATTTAAAGTTAAAAATAAAAAATGTTAACACATTCTAAAAGTACAAGTTTCACATGTTATAACAAAATAAATATTACAACTAGTCATAGTCATAGGTTGTGACTAACACCAGAAGAACGTCGATATCCTTAAGGTGAAGCTCTTGCACTGTTTGTATCAGCTACCTTTAAATATAATATTTATTATTAAAGTTTATAATGAATGAAAATAATAAAATAATAAGTTAAAATTATGTTACCTGTGGACTACTTGGTTCTGGGACACATGCAACCTCTAGAGGTAGTTATAGTCCTGAAGTAGACGAATTAGATATTGAGGTTCACAGTCAGTTGCAGAAAAATAAGACTCTTGATGTGATTCTTTTTTTTTTCTCTTGGCTTTCTTTACCTGATTCCTATGCGATTTAGAAAATGAGCTAACCTCATGTTGCAATGTTTAAATGCAACGCACAAATTAAACCCAAATGTATTATCTGGAGATTCAGTCAATTTATTTCCAAAGAAAAACATGTAAAAAACAGAAACAGAAAGAAAGAAGTCTAAGAGAATGATAAATGTATTATACATGTTTACAACATGGCAAGAAAAATGGTGATTGAATCACAAATCAAGGGCCTACCCCAACGTCTTGACTCTCTTGGAGGCTATGGAAGAACTGCATCATTTCATTATGTTTTTGAGTCATCTCTTCCACTTGATAGTAGACTACTACTACTACTACTAGAAGCTCCATTTTCTAATAGTGGAGCCTGATTTGGTCTTTTTAGACACGCTGTAATAAAAAAAAATAAAAAATACTCACTAACACACACAAAAATAAATGAGACAAGGCAAGTAAGCGAGACAACAAATCAGCCGTGAATCTTGACTTAACTAGATTTAGCATTAATTACACAATTGTTTACCCCTAAACTTCTGGCTTCCAGCTTGCAAGAATCCGTAGGTTGGGCATGTAGGGGGTACGGTGAAGAGATATGTTCTTTGGCTTTAAGTTCTAATTTTTCTCTATAAAAACCACCTCCTGAGCTCTCAGTCACCTTCAGCATACCTTTTTTACTCTTTTCTAGTTCCACATATTTCTTATCCCCAAGAACCATTGCCACAAAAAATTCATTGATCTTACAAGTGAGCCCAAAGAAGAAGAGCTTGACTTGAACTTGTGTTTAAGTAAGAACAAGGGCAAGAGACATCTCAAGGGGTCTTCTGAGAAGCAAAAGAAGAAGGAGAAAATTGATGACACGAGCAGAAGGAGATTAGCACGAGCCGTACTTCAAAGGATAAAGATATTTGCTTAGAGAAAGAGATAGAGAGCTTGAAGAAACAAATAATAGACATGGAGAAGTTGACCAAATGTTAGGATGTAGCAATGACTGCAAGAATAGACAGCTACTTCTATTGGTCCACCCAGTGCTTTTGCAATCAACAACAGAAAAGTGTTGATTACATGACTGTGATTTACAATTCTCTGGCCTAAATTGCTTGGTCTTTCTCTCTCCCAGGAATAACTCTGTGGTGATGCTTCAGTTCACAACCCCTAAGCCTGGAGCTTCATCTTCCTCCGCTGAGTCGCCACGCCCTTAAGTTATCATGTTTTTATGTTTCCCCCTTTTCCTGTTTTTGTTTTTATTTTGTTGTAATCTTATCATATCAATGCCAATGGCGTCTTTTGAACGGAGTCTTGTTTTATTTTTTCTATTTTCATTTTTTTAAAATTTTTGTTATAAAGAAATCACTAGCATCACTAAAAATCAATCAACACAAAATAAAAGTGACAGACAATACTAAGATCTGCCTTCATGTGACGGTGAGAAGAGACGAAGATGCAAGATCTAGTCGACGACAATAGCACACGAGGGAGAGGAGACCATGTTAACAGGCGACAGAGAAAAGATCACCGATAGTAGTAGGGAGAAACGATAACCAACAGGAGAGAAAGCTGACACAATTTAGGAATTGAGAATGAGAGTGTGAGAGACTGAAAGAGGCACGAGAGATCGACAGACATTAAAGAGTGGGAAACTGAGAGAGGCAAGATTTAGGAATTGATACAACTAAGTTGGGAGAGGCAGAGCTAGCATACGCGCGCTCACGTGTGTGTGTGTGTGTGTGTGTGAGGCTTGTTGAATGCATGATAGAGGGAATCCTTTATCAGAAAAACTAGCCTATGCCCTGTGCATCGCACTGGTGTATATTGTTTAGGAAGTATATATTTGATATGCATGTTTTATACTCCAGTGATCAATATATAAATATGATGTAATTGTTAAAAATTTAAAATTGATACATATACAAAAAAAATGATAGTAGTTGAAGATACCTATTTTATATTACTAAATGCTTCCTTATATATGACATTCGTAGTAGAGTTTATACACTTACCTTCAGCTTCAAGTGCTAGGATTTTCAAACCAATTTTGCTTTTCACTCTTGAAATTGCAACATATATTGACCATGTGTAAATACAGGATTAGGTAGATATAATCCAACGTTAGAGAGAGACTAACCTTGGCTCTTATTAATGGTCATGGCAAAACAAATTGCTATAGGAAATTGCCTTCTCTTGAGTTTGAAAGGTAATCTTGAATCAGACAGTATCATTGCTAATCGTGGAATAAGAACTTTATCTCCAATATTGTCCCCAAATATGAGTTTGCCTTCTATGGCATAATCTTCCAATTTACTAATTAAAAGTCTTGTGCCATTGAATAGCTTCATGGATTTATCAATATTCCTCAATAGAATGATTGGGATTTCAACTTTTAACTTTAATTCATAATTCGGCAATCCAGATAATTTAATGCTGTTAAGGAATTTAGTTGTGTAGAAATCATTAATGTTGTCCAAATTAACATCATCCTTGCAGACACTATCAGAACTGTAATAAATTTTTTCCTCACCAGGTATTAAAGATAACATATGATCATTGATTGAATCTACACTGTTAAGAGTTAGAGTGAGAATTGCTCTTTCTTTAAAATAAGACAATATTCCCTAGTTCTGTTCAAGACATGAATATGTACTCTCAATAATAGATAAGATAGGATCAATGACATCTTTAAGCAAAAAACAATCTAGAATTAGTATTGTTGCCCCACTATAATTATCTTCATCCATGACACCTTCTCCCAATTACAAGATCCATTGAGAGAATTCACTGATTTCTGCATTCATTAAACCATTATTACTAGTCCGTAGACGCATGTTTTGTGTAAGTGTTAGTACACTACAATATTCCCAAAGGTAAGAAGTATTTAAGGTTGACAGCACAATCTCTTTTCTTGTGCCTTTTGGAATAACATGAAGTATTTGTTTAAAGTCGCCTCCAAATACTATAACTTTATCTCCAAATGGTGGATTTTCACTATTAGGATTTGAATTACATAAAATATCTCTAAAAGTCCTATCAACTACTTCAAAACATAATTTGTTAATCATTGGAGTTTCATCCCAGATAATTAAACTTGTCTTTAAAATCATATTAGCAACCTCATTATTTTGTTTGATATTATATGTGGAATCTTCATTTATTTCAAGAGGAATATAGAATCATGAATGAGCAGTTCTACTTTCTAGTAGAAGAAGTGATGCAGTTTCACTAGAAGCAACATTTAAGACAATCATACCTTTCGATATCAAACATGCACAAAGTGTTCTCCATAAATAAGTTTTACCTGTATCTTCATACCTATAGACAAAAAAAAAAAGGACCACCAACATTTGATTAAACAACACTAATCACTTTATCATAAATTATCTTCTGATCAAAGTTCAAGGATCCAATAAGATTCATGTGTTCTTCTGCTAATGATTGTTTATTATAATTTAATTCCTCCTAAATGAACTTGGTCAATGACTGATGATTATTTTCCATTTTAGGTTGAGGCATGGAATTGAAATCAGCAAGTGTTCTTCCATTCATCTCCAATATATTATTCATTTTTATCAATGTATAATTCTTTAATTGATCTTCTGATATGATCAATCTGCACATAATGAATGGAAATCCAGTGTAAATTAGTATACTATAAATAACATTGAACTTAAGAAAAACTCAAATAGTTACTATATTAATAAAAACATCTTACCATAGTGGCCTAGCATTAACCTTTGCTTGTATAGTATGTCATCTACCATAAGTCTCCATGTTTTCTCCTAAACAAATTCAGGTCTAGATAGTGTATTTGACCATAATAAAGTACAGAATAATCTTCTAAGATATAAGGATGATGCAAATATACTTGCCTCTTAAATGTCTTGAACATATTCTTCGTCATCATCTAGTAGACCAAGTGCATAACATACTTCCTTGAAAGATGCATATGCGATACCATTAATTGTTCTAATATCATCATAACATGTAGGACGTTTAACAATATTTAGAAGAGTTCATAGATAATGAAGTTCTCCACTTCCAGGATATGTATAGAAAAGTTTACCAATTGAATAGCCTGACTTTCTTGGAATCACTATTTGGAATCAAGTTTGAAAACAAACTTTTTTTGGAAATTAGCATAACATAATGTCTTTGCATCTTCATATATTTTGTTAGCATCAAACCATGAATGTAATTTTGTTCTATTATTTGAACCTCTTTAAAGCACAAGAACTAAAGGTTCTTCATCAAAAAATATAATTAATTGCTTATTCGGTAAATGAAATGACAATTTCTCTACTGATGGATCTCTATAATTAATATCAAAATCAAATATTCTCCAAACATATTCACATAGAGATAGGTATCTACAATCGTAAAATATTTTAATCTCATCTCTTATTTCATTGTCTTGGTCTGTATAATTATGATGGTGAAAAGTCGTCATAACTCTATCGTGATCTTTATTGATATATTTAAATAGATATTTAATAGACCTTGACTTATTACATCATTCGACATTGATGTGTGCATTGTATTTTAACAATAAACATGGATTAAATGGAATGACATGCCTATTGTCAAGAGATATACCATTTTTTTCAATTGTTACACCATTATCAGATCTTTTGTAGCGTGGATATCCATGTATGGTGAATGGAAAATGTTCAAAGCATTTTCCAAAAAAAATTTAACATCACTACAACGATTTATTTAGATTATTTTTTTAAAATAATCTAAATAAATATTTAATAGAAAAATATCATTTAAATAATTTATATTTAATAGTAAAAATAATTTATTATGATATCTATATTTATAATAGTAAAAAATATTTAATAATAATTTTGAAATAATATAAATAAATAATCTAAATATATATTAATTTAAATTATTTTATAATAATCTATATAGTGGCTTTTAAGATACAAATGCCACTATATAGTGGCATTTCGGAAACGAAAACAATGCTACTATATAGTGGTGTTTGTCTTTAAAATATTATTATATTGTGAAATTTAACCTAACTAATTTTCTCTTTAATTAAATTTTTTTCCTCATTTTTTCAACAAAAGTGGGTCATATATCTAGATATATCGTGTGCATGGGATGAAAAATGTTGCAATCAGTTCAATTTATATGATTTTATAATTGAGACATAAACTTAATTGATCAAATGAGAAATAACATACTAAGTTAAGAGATCGAAGTACTAATACCAAGATCTTGAAGCCTTGTAGCGCAACATTAAATAATAACTAGTGATTTCAAAGTTCTAATATATATAAGAGAAAAGAGTATAATAACATACAAAACATAAAGCTTATACTATTCCATTAGTGATTTCAAAGTTCTAAGGTGTTTAGTGTTGGTTTTAACTAACGCTAGATGCGACATCTAACGTTAATTTTAACCGACGCTATAGAAATTGATCTAGGTACGGCATCTAATATCAATTTTGAAAACTATCGTAAAAAAATTGATGCTATATCTTTTTTTTTTTTAGTGAGTTTAGTAAGGCTTTTAGTAAACCTTGCTAAACCACAACTACGTACCATCCCTCCCTTTTTTGATAGTAAATACATAGAAGTTGCACCTAATTTTTTTTTTCATCAATTAATGTGGTTAAAATATTTGAGAGACTATTGTGATAGATAACTTTCACTTATTTAATGGTCCTGCATTTATTGTTCTCATTATTCTCCCTTAAAAATAAATTTTCTTAAAAAATTGATGGTACTCAGTGTATTATTTAGTTGACGGCGATATTGATCCTGAAAGGATAAGTTCGGTTAAAGGATATTTTATCCATTATCCTGAAGAGAAAGTCAAGTGACAGATTTTTGACAAAAGATTTTTTGTGTCCATTAATTGGAAAGACATCTTTATACAATTATTTATTGTACTGTTGCAACTTGCAAGTCTTGTTCTTTTCTTGGAAACAAGACGAAAGGGACAATTTGTCATTACATAAAATTGCAAATTTTACATTCAGACTCAAATATTGATGCCTCAGGCGCTCTATCTACATACAGAATATACAAGATATTCTTTAAGAAATTTTTACTACTTTGACATTGTTTATGTTAGCATTTTAATGTCTGGAAAGTATATTAACTTGTCAAAACATGAATTTTTAATATTTAAATTTTTTTTAAAAAAGGCACAAGGGTTGAAAAAAAGAAATTAAAAAAGGAGCCAAGGAAGGATTGAACCTTCAATTATCAAAACTCCCTAAAACTTATATTTATTGTTGCACTTGAGTTAAAGCTTTTTTACAATTTTGATTTGTTTAATTTGATGTTTGTATTATGTTTATTCTTTTGGCTAAAATGATTTTTATTTGCTTTAGCATTAATATTATTTGAAATTATTTTTAATAAGAGACTTTAAACATAAATTTCAAGTGTATAAACTCCTTTTTAATTAAAATCAAGTTTACTCAATTTCAGTCAAGATTGTGTGATACCTTTGACATAAAATCAGAGTGCAATTTATTATTTTTTGTTTGTTTCAGTGCTAGTGTTAAAATTAAAATATTTTTATCCTTGATCTTCTAAATTAGCGCTGAAACTAAAAGATCTTTATCATTAATTTTGATGGTCCAAATTTAGATTAAAAGACTTTTTTTGGAGGTGAAATAAAAGAATATAATTTTACTGCCCTTGGACGATAGAACATACTCACTCAATCCAAACACTTTATTAATATTACCTTACCTTCATTTTGGATCTTCCAAAGTTTTGCCCTCTGTCAAGAGCGAAGTACACACCAGAGCACTCATAATTATAAAAAGACGAGAATGCTTCATTTAAGATATGTCATTCTTCAACAATAGTTAAATATAATTTTAATATCTAAATTTTAAAATGTAACATTTTATTATCTCTTAAAATTATCATAAAAACTGAAAACTTTAGATTTATATATAAGTTAAAATTCAATATAAAAATTACGTAATTTGTCATATCATATTCATGCCTTATGCATTCATTTTTCTTTGAAATATATACTTCGAGTTAAAGTCTTATATTTTAAATTTTAAATGCTCAAATCCTAATTAAATTATAATTTAGGGAATGTTAAATATACTATTCTCTTTATCTAATGGTCATGTACGTTAAGTTGTCTTTTTAAATAATATTAAACTTTTAAAATTAATACTAATATATATATATATATATTTTTGACCAATATTTTAAGAATAAACTTGTTATATTGAAATAAAATAGGCCATTAATGATGACGAATTTAAAAAATCAACTAATCTTTTAATACTATACTTTTTTTGACTATTATTAAGAGCAATAAATACTCTTTAATGAATGCTTTTATTCTAAAGTTACTGATTAGCAAGAATATCTATTATCAAGGAAGTTTAATAGTATTTAATTAAAGAAAGAAAATTTGTAACCAACAACATGTTTAGTCTAATTTAAATAGTTATATTTTATAACTAATAACTCAAATTTTATAATATTTCTTTTAAAAAAATTCTACTTGGAGGATTTCATTTTTAGCATTCAATCTTGACTATATATTGTTATATAATTACTTAATTTAATTTCATATTATAGTTAAATGGATTCTAACTTTTAAATAAAAACATCACTTATTTACCAAAAGGGACTTGCACATCAATTAATGATACCCAGATGGGTAAAAAAATTTTCTTATGCATAAAAATTTTTTATGCGTAAGAGAAAAATTAAAACTCAGTCATTCAGTATTTTTAAAAAATAAAAATTTTATAAACATTAATTAATTTAATAATAATCATTCAGTCTGACTATCTATTTATATATATATATATATATATATATATATAGAGAGAGAGAGAGAGAGAGAGAGAGAGAGAGAAGCTCACCCCTATCCGTGGTACCTTTCGAGACAGTTCCACCGGAGCATTTGGTCCATACTAATTACACTACTGTTTAACGCGGGTCCCATAATTGACGCTCCCGCTTGCCCTAATGCCTTTATCGTAGAAAAAAAAAAAAAAAAGAACAAAATCCGCATACACTGCGTTCTCTGAAGCTCAGTGAGCACTTGCTTCCGCTTTAAGATATATACACACACAGAGCCCTATCAAGTCATCTTTTACTACTGGTAATAGGGGTGATTGATTACGCCATGGCAGGAGAAGACAAGCTTCACATAGTAATGTTCCCATGGCTGGCCTTTGGTCACATCCTCCCCAACCTCGAGCTTGCTAAGCTTATAGCCCAAAAGGGTCACCTTGTGAGCTTCGTGTCCACGCCAAGAAACATCGATCGCCTTCCCAAACTCTCTCCACAATTGGCTCCTCTCATTAAGTTCGTCAATCTTCCCTTACCAAAAGTAGACAATCTCCCAGACAATGCTGAGGCCACCACCGATGTTTCGTACAACGTAGTACAATTCCTCAAAAAAGCCTACGATGCCCTTGAACAACCCATGACCCACTTTCTTCAATCTTCAAAACCGGATTGGATCATCTACGACTTCGCTCCCTATTGGGTCGGACCCATCGCTTTCAGCCTAGGTATAAAGAGTGCGTTTTTCTGTATTTTTCCCGCTTCGTCTATGGCTTTCATGGGATCTCCTTTGGAACTGATGGGAACTGACTCCATCCGCAAAAATCCTGAAGATTTTACGATACAG
Organism: Biancaea sappan; assembly: GCA_037074585.1. NCBI lineage: Eukaryota > Viridiplantae > Streptophyta > Magnoliopsida > Fabales > Fabaceae > Biancaea > Biancaea sappan. The sequence goes on from CM073490.1 coordinate 25,469,929, forward strand.
CCACCGTGGATCCCATTCCCCACCACTGTGGCGTTTCGTTACTTTGAGATCATGAGGATCTCAGACGGTCTTTCCTACAACGAATCTGGAGTTTCAGACATTTACCGATTTGCTGCGTCTATCCAAAACTGTGACGTAGTGGCGATCCGAATCTGCTCCGAATTTCAACCCGAATGGATCCAAGTCCTCAAGAACATTTACCCGAAGCCGGTTTTGCCGATTGGCAATCTACCCATCACAACCTATGACACCGAGGACCAAAACGACACTTGGCAATGGGCAAAAGATTGGCTAGACAAGCAACGCAAAGGCACAGTGGTGTACGTGGCGTTTGGAACTGAAGCAAACCCCAGCCAAAAAGAAGTGAGCGAGATAGCTCTGGGATTGGAAAAGTCGGATCTACCTTTTTTTTGGGTCCTGAAGACTCGACGTGGGCCTAGGGACTCGGATGTTATTGAGCTACCAGAAGGGTTCGAGGATCTAATTCGTGGGCGCGGGGTGGTGTGCACCAGTTGGGCCCCGCAAATGAAGATATTGGGCCACGAGTCAGTGGGTGGGTTCCTAACCCACTCGGGTTGGTCGTCGGTGGTGGAGGCTGTACAAAATGAGAAGCCACTGGTGCTGTTGACGTTTTATGCGGACACAGGTCTGATCGCGAGGGTGTTGGAGGAGAAGAAGATGGGGTATTCGATACCGAGGGACGAGAGAGACGGGTCGTTTACGAGTGAGTCGGTGGCTCGATCACTGAGGTTGGTTATAGTGGAAGAAGAGGGGAGGACGTATCGAGAAAAAATAAAAGAGGTGAAGGACTTGTTTGCAAACAAAGAAAGGCAAGAAAGATATGTGGATAATTTCTTGAATTACCTCAAAAACCATAGTAAATTCAAGCTTGGAGATGAAGTAGCTTGACGTTATGTTTGATTTTATATATATATATATATATATTGAGTGTTGCGCTCTATAATTAATTATCATTCGATAATGAAGGTGGGGCTTGGCCTTAGTGCTGCTGTGGCCACAAGACGGTGGAAAATCTTGAGAGCATTAATGGGAAAGTAGAAAAAGATGGAAGATATTGATTTGAATCCTCTTTTGGTTAAATAGTTTGTTTAAGGATTTATAGAATAAATGTTTGTCATAGATTATATATAAATTATTTCTATAATTGAAGAGTTTATAAGAATAAATTTTACATAAGTTGTTTTCAATTTATTTTTAAAAATTCTTTAAAAAAGTTTTTAAAAATCAGGTGAAAATAACTTATTAGCATGTTATAAACTATTTTTATAAGTTCTTCTACACGCGTGCATAAAATAAATCAGATAAACTTAAAATAAGTTGTTCCTAACAGGCCCTTAGTATAATTTGAGAAATCTTGCCATTTATTATGAAAATGAATGGCTTCTATATATCATTTCGCCAAATGATTTATTTTTGGGTATTATTTCATCAAATGGTTTTTGACCAACAAAGTGGAGAATTTGAATAGTTTGTGTTCAGGCTTTTGTAGTTTGTTTTGTGTGGTGATTATATACATTTTTTTATGAGAAAAATATTCTGATTATTTGGGTGTATTTGAAGTGTAGTTTTGAGTATTTAGTTTAACCCCTTTTATATCTCTATTTATTGTTAGTGAAATTTTCTCCTCATTTTTGCCCATTTATGCAAGCTAAAAGCTGAACTACGTAAAATGTTTTATCTAATATTTCTTATCCTCTAACTGCATTTAGATTTTGTTATTAATAATCAAATCAATTTCGTGCCTAATTCAACATTTTTCTCTACACGAAAGATGTGTGCATTCAAATTAAGCAATGTTCTTGCAAGATCCCAAAAAGTTCTGGGTAACTCTGTCCAAAATAGTTGAGGCTTTTTTATTTTTATTTTTTTTCACAAATATTTTTTGCTGTTAATTATTTTGTTCGAGATATTATTAGAAATTAAATTTTGACACTTTTTTTTTATTGGGAATTCAAACACTACTTCATATTTTTTGAAGTCTAACTCATTTTGCTCAAACAACGTTGGCTGGTAAATAATTGAGGCATTAAATATGAAAGAAGATTAATTTTTGCAAAAACAAGTAAAGAAAATATTTTTTGATAGATAAATTTATCTAGATTATCTCTGGTTACTGTCCTAAAATAACCAGTCAGCTGAAATTTATTTATGATGCGTATTAAATTTGCTCATATTTTGTTCTCCTCATAAGCATATTCTTTCAGGTAATCTTTATATGGTAAAAATATATTTGAGTTCTTTATATATAGTTTTATTAAACAATGAATTTAGTATCTATATTTAAAAAGAAATGGATTTAGTCTATCTAATTTTTAAAATCATAAAATTAATTTTTAAGATTAATTAAATATTAATTAATCATTAAATTAATACACATAATACTATGATATTTTTATCAATATTAAAATTTATGTTAACGTCATATATGTAAAAAAACTTATGATGTAGCGTTATGTCATCAGATTTTTTTATTATTTTTTAACTCTTTTCTCTCTTTTTTCTTTGTACTCTATTCCCTGCGTCTGTGCACCTCTGTTCTCTTCAAGCCTTCAAATATGAAATTTTTCTGAACATACTGATTGAACAATTTTTCTGATCTGATTTTGAGTTTCTGATCTTTCCTACATATTAAACTCTTCTACTTTCAATCGTCGCATTCTCATCCCTCGAAGCACAGCTCAAATTTAAATGGCTTTGATAGTTTTCAAAACACTGCAAAATATGAAATTTAAGTTCAGAGCATGAAATATAAAAGTCCACAAATAAGTTAGTCTCAGCATCCATTTGCCATTGCCCAAAGTTATTTCAGTAGGTGGAGAAGCAATAATAAAATGGAAAAACATAAAACAACTAACAACAAAAAAAAATGCATAAGTTCTGCAATACAAACCATGTGCCTCCTGCTCAACATATGTGTGTCCACAAATTTAAGGGCCTATTTGGTTTGGGTATTTCTTATTTTCATTTTCACTGAAAATAGAAAATGAACTTGAAAATGCGTTTGGTTAAGTTAACTGAAAACGTTTTCTTGAAAACATTTTTTAAAATAAGCCTAAATCTGAAAACACAAAAAAGATGTTTTTAGTGTTTCAAAAAATGCATTTCAAGAAATGAAGATTGAAAATAAAAATAAAAAATATTTTCATAAACCAAACAGACCCTAAAAGTTCATTAGTGCGTAAAGGCTTTACTAGATAGTCAGTCTCAAGCACTTAATGACAATGGATACCTCATCTTGTGCCGACATCACTTATTAAAAGAAAAAAAAACCAAAATATTGTTGAGGAACAGAAGTAACTGTGAAGCACAAAAATTTCACAATAGCAATCAGACTCTGTTCAAAATCAATGATTGAAAGGTGGGTCTCTCCATAAGTGGGGCCCTAGGGGCCAAATTACAATTTAACTAAAGTTGCAACCAAATTTTGTAATTTACTCCAAAAACAAAAAATGACAAAAATAGTTTGGCGCAGCCTGAGAAAAAATTGAAAAAGGAGAGGCTGCTGCAAACGCGTGAAGAAAATTGCAAGCAGCCGTCGACAGAGGGGGGATGCATCTTAAGGGAAATGACTCTATAAATAAGAGTCATTTCTCTCCTTCCTTGATCAACCAAAAGAGAAGCCTCACCTTTGAGAGAAAAGAGTGAGAAGAAAAATAGAGAGAGTGCCTCAGAAAGTTTCTGAAAGGAAAAATAGTGAGTCCAATTTGTGAGGGTTATTGTTCACAAATTGAAGAAATACTGTTGTAGTATTTTTTTGTGAGTGAGAGGTCTACCTAAGGGTGAAGATTGTATTCCCATTATTGCTATAGTGGAAGATTTAAGCGGCCTACGGGTCCCGTGGTTTTTACCTAATTTAGGTTTTCCACGCTAAAATATTTGGTGTTATTTTGTCTATTGTATTTTGGGAATTATCTTGGGTCTGTGGAATTATTTTGATTCTGCGCATACCGCCGTTTTTCCCAACAATGATATCATCACACTTAAAAGGGCATTTTCACTGATAAAAGTTGAAAGGAAGGGAAGGGGAAGGGAACATTTTTATGGGTTTAATACTCGAACTGGCAATGCTTGAATGGCTTCAATTCAAAGGCTGTACGCGTCCTTCTTTGTGTTCGCAGGCTTCAACGTCTTCAACGTTCTTCTCTGTATACGCAACTCTATATATATTTGAAGGCTTGAAGCTGAAGAGTACAGAGTCGCGGAGAAGGAGAGAGAAAAGAGAAAAGTGAAAAGAGGATAAAAAAAAGAGAAAACAGTAAAAAAAAAAACTCTACTAGCACAAGTCTTCTTACACATGTGGTGCTAATATGAATTTTAATGTTAATGTAAATATTCTAGTCAATATCACGTGTACTAGTCTAACAATTGACTAATATTTAACTAATTTTAGAGATCAATTTCATAATTTTAAAAACTACAAAAATTAAATTCATTGTTAGGTAAAACTATAAAAACACCAAATATATTTTTATCTTTCCAGAGTTTACATAGGCCTTCCATTACACAGAACAATTCCATGTTTAAGAGACATTTAGTAGAACAATCTTTTCCCTTCTTTGAAGAATGGATAGAAACTTGACAAACTCGAGAATCATCCACTAGTAATTAGAATGTTTGGTAGATAACTTAATTATTTTAGCTAAGATTTTAACATTTTTAATATATCGTAAATTATTAAGTTCTCAACAATTTTTTAATCATGTAATAACATCAATTTATCTAATTATCCAAAATTGCTTTATAAGGTGGTCAAAATTAATATTGCAAATAGAAAAAGGATTGGTTACTTCACAAATAGGAGATTCTAAAAGTAAGGCTAAGAAGCATTATGAGATGATAAGACAACGTTAATGTCTTAAACAATTAAACAATTTAAAGATATATAACATTTTTTGTTTAATCAATGTCAGATATAAGAATGAAAGGCCTTTAAATCGAAGTGCTTTGTACATTGAGACTTATAAGAAGACTAACGGATCATATGTCAATGATCAATCCAAGATTATTAGTGAAGTTTGAAATGTTTATATTAATTTAATTCACTAATTTCTTTTATAAAACTAATAACTTAGTTATCTTGCTTGTAGGGAAAAATTTTGGAAATTAAATCTCAAGAGGGTTCTTCCTCAACTATCAGCCATCAAGATTCTCTTGCACAAGTATTAGATGCGGACTACCCAGGCAGAGTTAGAGGCTTAGGGTTTGACCCTACCTCATTTTAAGTATTCGGTTCTCGTGAAATGAATATGACACTTGATGTTAGTTTTATTGTTGATGTGCAAAAGATTTGTAAAAATTTTCAATCTGTACTGCAATCTAAGGAAGAGCGCATACATAATTTAGTCTAAGTTTATTTATTTTGAATATTCAATTAAATTTTAGCAAAATTTTTTTAACTAATAAATATTAATGTTTTTTAAATACATTTTTTACTTAGTATATATATATATATATAAAATAAGAAATCTTAATTATTTAATATTCAAATTTAGAAATAATATTTTAATAGTATTTATAACTATAAATCTTTAAAAAAAATGTTCCTTTAATAGTTTAAATAGACCAAAGGTCTAATTAGATAAGATTGATAAACAAAATAATCAGTGTGAGCTAAACGAATTACATGATCAGAAAAAGCAAAACAAGCAGAAGATAACCGAGGAGCACATCCCCTTCTAGCTATATAGTTGCCTACAGCTAATTTCTTAATATCTTGAACATTGCCTTCTAGTGTTGAAATGTCCCTTTAATGGCCAACCTTCACCTGCAAGCTGGTGTATTTAACTTGTTAATTGGATAAATTTAGAGATTAAAAGTTCCGCTTTAATTATTATTTAGCTGGCCAAAGGTCGAATCGACCTTTTTTTGTCACAATTTGAATTACTTAGTAATTTAACCGTTAATGTAATTCATAATAATAATAATAATTACTATGTTACTTGTTTCATTTTTAATTTTTGAGTAAAATAATTAATATAATATATTTTTTATTTTTATTCTTAATTAAAATTAAATTTGAATACTTAATTAGCAACCATAATTGGGCATTAAGAATTCATTGATTTAGCTTTCTTATCAGCATTAAATTGGAATTGGGATTTGCATATTGTGCTCCATCGTTCAACTTGTAAAAATTAATTATTTATTATTTAATGAATAAATTAATAGCAAATGACAATATTGCTGTATATATTATTATTATTAAGATTGTCAAATGAGTCATGCTAATCCTTTCCAGCTTAAGTTCTGTAGAGTCAACAGTGAGCATGAGTTTAGCCGAATTATATATAATTTATGATTTAAAAATTTCAACCTAACTCAATTCAACTGAAATTTTCAAATACATTTTTAAGGTGGAAAATGAAAATATTGAAGTATCAAATATTCATTATTGACTTAAACAATTAATAAAATATTAACTATGGAGCTATAAATACCCCATGCTTTAATAAACAACTAAAATTTTAAAAATTTTTGTAACTTATAATAATAATAATAATAATAATAATAATAATAATAATAACAAACATATAGTAATTGACATAAGAGACAAATATTTTAGAATATTTATATCTAATATGAATAAAAAAAATTAAATTATCCAAACAACAAAAATATTTTTCTAATGTAAATACATAATCAATACTTTTCAAATACAATATCTTTAACTTGAAAATAAAGAAATAAAATAAAAAAATTAACAAAATGACAAAAAATAACTTTAGATTAATATAATAATATTATAAAAAAATTATATAAAATTTACTTACACTGCCACGTGCCATTATCGGATGGCGAGTCTCGATGGTGTACATGGCGTTCGGGAGTGAAGCGAAGCCGAACCGAGAGGAAGTGAGGGAGATAGCTCTGGGCTTGGAAAAATCGAATTTACCCTTTTTTTGGGTGTTGAGGATTCGACGTAGGCCTAATGACCCGAAGGTTCTAGGATCGCGCGCACCTCCTTAGCTTTTAAATCGACGGAGGCTCCTTAGCGACCATGGACCGTCGGATGCTGGCTACGAACGGTGGAGATCGCCAGCTGCTGACTGCACGTGGGCCGTTGGATCCACGCGATCCAACGGCCCAGATCGCGTCGTTTGTGTTAAATGAAACGCTGCATTTCATTTTCTTTTTCGGCCATCCTCTCTACGACACGTGGCGCCTTGGCCCGCCTGTCCTTCCCCGGATCCGGATCTCTCGTAACCGACCCGACTCGACTTGGTTTCTTTTTTTTTTTAAATTTATATTCATCCAACCGACCAGAAGTTGACACGTGGTAGTGGGACCCACGCAGCTCTTTCCTTCCTTCCCAAGCACCAGCCCCGGCCATGGTTACTTTCCCGCCATTTTCGTCATCAACTTGTGCGTTTGGGGAGTCAGTCAAAGCGTTTTCTTGTCCATCGTGCACTGCGTCAGGTTCGCCGGCATCTGGGGAGTCATCTGCTCCGGCTGTCTATGCTTATAGACCCTGGCATGGTGTGTGTGTGGACTCCGTCATGGTGTGCATCCAGTCACCGTCGTGAAATAGCCAGCATCCCCGTGAACCGCTCCTCTGCTTCTCTAGCGTCGAGTCTGCTTCTTCATTGTGCAACAGAGTATTCGCGCCCTCCTCCGTCGTGCACCAAGCAGGACATCTTCGGTAAGCACAACAACGGTGATTCCATGGAATATTGAGATGATGATGATTATCAATAATGTCTATCTTTCTCTTGAAGAATTATCAGTACCCCAAAATTAACTATTTTCTCTTGCATTGTACATTGCTTAGATTTGACAAGATCATCATCAACAAGGAAATTCCTTTTAGTGTGATTTATGAGGATGATAAGGTATTGTGAAACAAAATTGGGTATCCTGATATATATATTCTGTAATGACTAAGACATGATCGAAGCCAGGGAAAAAGAAGATGACATTTGTAGGCTGATAGTGTGACAATTTGTTCATGGATGTAACAAATCTAACAAGGATATTCCAAATTCTCTATTATTGGACTGAGTTTTGTAATCCACTTGTACCTTTTTTTTTCTTCCATTTCAACACCAATATGACATTTGTAACCTGAGAACCGATGTACGCTTCTTTTTTTTTTAATGACTTTGGAAAGACATTGTGCAGCAAGATAGTGAATTTGGGGATGAGAAATGGAATACAAGAAGGAGATTGAACTAGGAGAGTAATTAGAAAGAAAATAAGATCATCTTTAACAAGGAAAAAGTAAGGGCCATGAAGAAGAATTTTTGGAGACCAAAATAAAAAGTAAGCTAAAGCTTTTCTGTATTACTGAAATATATTTGTCATCTTCTCAGTTACTTTGATGATTAGTGTTTGAAAATTAGTTGTTTTGGTTTGCTTTCAAAGAAGATGATGGACTCGCATTGGCACCAGATTCTGTACATACAAATCCTGAAGTTTTTGCTGATCATATGAATCCATCAAAGGTTTCCACTCAATAGGTGCTTGAGAATGTTAGTGACAAGTACCAAATTTTGGAAGTAAACAAATTTGCTCATTTAATCCTCTTCTCCTTTGTAAGTGTCTATGTATATCATTCAATGTTTGAACATATATTATGTGCTTGTTTGGTGGCATATTGAAATCACTAATATTTTAAAAGCCAAATATTAATGATTGTATGGTGTCAAGATTATTCAAAAGCTAAATAAGGCTTGTATAAAGTAAATTTTTTGTGCTTACACTTATGGTGTTAAAGGAAATTAAAATGATGATGACACTTTAAGAAAATTTATATAGGTCGTTCATGTTTTAGTTCATGGAATATTTTCATTAGTTAAAATATATAATATTAAAGTATCAAAAATTATATTTTTGTCAAGCACATATGATCTAAGGGGCAAATTTACTTCACATTAGAAATAAATAAATTTAATTTATTTTAAAAAATAAAATTCAAATTTACTTCACGTTAGGTAGCTAGTTTTTAATAGTGTGCCTTTGCAATTGATTATCCTATTTTGTTTCACTTTTTTATAGATCCTTGATATTTGGAAGTTATTTAAAGTTAAGGCTACATCAAGGTATCTATTTTTCATTTGTGTGAAGTGGGGATTTTTCAGTGATTGTGGTCTCTATTTCTATAACTGTTGGTATATATAGTGATGGATGGAAATTTGAATCCTGCAATAGGGATGCATGGAAATTTGAATCCTGCAATAGGGATGGATGGAAATTTGAATCCTGCAGTAGGGATGCAATTTGATAGTGTTGATTCAGCATGGAACTTTTGGAGGGCATATGGTGGGAAGATGGGATTTGGAGTTAGGAAAGAAAATGAAAATAAAAGCAAGAAGAATAACACAATCATAACATCGATGCTTTATGTTTGTTCGAAGGAGGGCTTTCGAGGGCTTGACAAGAGGGATGCAAAAACCAATCTCACTCGCAACGAGACTAGAACAAGGTGCAAAGCTCATATACGCTTCAAACTTGTTACTGGAAAGTATAAAGTGAAAGGATTTAATGAAGTTCATAATCATGCACTACATACCCCAGAGACAGCTCATATGCTCCCCTCACAGCGACATATTTCTGATGTTCAGGCATATGAGATTGAACTAGCAGCGGAATCTGGCCTTAGGCAGAAGGTAGCTTTCGATTTAATGAGCATCCATGCGGGAGGAAGAGCAAACGTCGGCTTTACTCGGGACGATGCAAAAAATTACCTTAAGGCAAGAAGAGCACGAAATATGGCTTACGGGAAAGCCGGTACACTAATGCAATATTTTTAGAAGCAATCATCGGAGAATTCCTCATTCTTCCATGCATATCAGTTGGACGTGGAAGAACAGATTACGAATATTTTTTGGGCATATGCGAGAATGCTAATTGACTATGGACTGTTCGGTGATGTCGTGTCACTTGATACCACATTTGGTACGAATAAGAAAAACAGGCCACTTGCTGTGTTTTGTGGTTTAAATCACCACAGAGGGATCGTGGTATTCGAAGCGGCATTGTTATTTGATGAGACCGTGCAATCTTTTAATTGGCTTTTCCAAACATTTCTTCAAGCTAATGGGTACAAAAAGCCCCTAACTATGTTTACTGACCAGGATGCGGCTATGGCAAGAGCATTATCTGAGGTTATGCCAGACACAGTCCATGGGCTTTGTACGTGGCATCTGATGCGGAATGCCGTAAAACACCTCGCTCGGTTGCCTACGAGTCAGTCCCACATATTGACGGAGATTAGACGGTGTATGTACGGCATTATTGATGAAGACCATTTTGAGGCAAGTTGGACTAAACTGGTTGAAGACCACAATATCAAGGAAAATCAGTGGATAATTAATGCATACCAGGTAAAACAAAAATGGGCGGCGTGTTATATGAAGCAGGCTTTCACACTTGGTGTTCGGAGCACACAACTCAGTGAGAGTCTCAACTCAAATTTTAAGGACTTACTAAACCCGATGGTAGACCTTGTTCAATTCTTTAAACTCTTTGAGAAAATTGTGGAGGAGAAGCGCTACAAGGAATTGAAGTGTGAGTTTGATTCCAGAGAAAAAATGCCTCGGCTGAGAAATTCGCAGTCACTTATGCTGAAACAGCTTTCTGAACGTTACACTCCTACTACGTTTGAGATGTTCCAACAAGAATTTGATGCTAGGGAACGGACGTGCATAAAAGGAAAGGAAGAGGGGCAACTTTTTAGACACTATGTTATTTCTCTAGTTTGTGGTGATAGAGATTACATGGTATCGTTTGATCCATCAGATAACACAGTCACATGTTCTTGTCGGAAGTTTGAATCCATTGGTATTCTTTGCTGTCATGCCCTCCGAGTCTATGATGCCAATGACGTAAAATTACTCCCTGACAGATACATTATTCCTCGATGGACAACCAAAGCAAGAGCTTCTATGGTATACGATGCTATAGGGAAAGAGATAGAGGACGACCCTAGGCTTCAGACTACGCACTGGTTTAGGGAGCTCACTCGGAGATCTATAAATGTATCGATAGAAGCATGTAGGTCAGCGGAAGGTCGCTCATTGATGTTGAATGTCATTGATAATTTGTACAAGCAACTCATCGATCTTCATTCGACTAGAAAGGGTTTGGATATAGATCGAAATGCCCCTACCGCTGGCCTACCTGATTGCACACCATCAGCAACAGGAATCAAGCACAGAGATGGTGCAAACAATAAGAGACGCCAGAGGAGTTGTGTTGAGGGGGGAGAAAGAAGAATAACAGAGCAGCCTTGTCAAGGGTAAGTAAATTGTATCTTGCTTGCATTTAATCGTACACCATTTAATCTATGTAATTGTATCTTTCTATTTGCAAATGAATCAATCACAACCTGGTTTATCTTGCTCAGCACCTCCAGCATGCTTCCTGAATTGAGTTTCACTGAAATGCTTATGGTTGACATTTCGTGATGTAACGTCAGATTTTTTTTTAATGCCTATATCAATGTTAGATGCTAATATGTGCTATTGTTTAATGTAGGCGCCTTTTGATCACCCTATGCAATCGTTGGAAGAACTGCATTTCAATGATAATTTTCCACATACAAGCAATTGAGGTGGGCAACTAGTTCTTTTAATTACAGTATTGGGATGTGGCTTTAATTTTTATTCCTTCAATTATTCCCTCTTGTCCTATGTCACTTTGTTCTTCCCTCTTTTTTTTGGTAGGGGAGATTGCACATTTTGTTGGCCTGGGCACATTTTGAGTACATCGTGTGGTTTTTGGTTAGTGTAGCTTCATTTTGTTGGCCTGGGCACATTTGTCTTATGTCAAATTGTGAGTTCTGTTTGAGAATTGGATATTCTAAAAGTAATACTACTACTTTGGCTCTATGTGTTTCTTCTTGTTCTCATGTGCCTTGCTTTTTGTCTTGTTTAGAGTTATGTCAAATATTGTGAAGGTCTCTTGACTTACTTTAATGGTGAAAATCCTTCTACTCACAGGTATATTTTCGGTTATATGTGACTGTAATTTCCACCTTCATCATCATATGCGAACCTAAATGACATAGTATTCTAACAAGTGGATCTTTTCTTTTGATGATTCTATGTTTGTAGGTCACACATTATTGCAGTAGAATCAATAACTGCAATATGTAGAAACATCAGTAAAATCAATGTACTCTGTTGTGGGAAGGATCCTATGACCAAAGCTATATTGTTGTGGGAAGGAGACACCTATGCTATCAATGTTATGAGGAAGAGAAAGTTAGACTTGCTAACATTTGTGACAACTATGCCAATACCAAGAATGAGACTATTATATTACTGTCATTGTACTATGTTGTAAATACTCCAGCATTATCATCCCATCCAGTGCCATTGTTGATTTTCTTTTGTTTAACTATGATTCATTTCAATGATTGAACTATTCTTTCCTGGGATTGTCATTCACCTAGAAAGCATTTGCACCCATTTACTGTAGAACTAGATATTACTTTATGCTGTTTCACAAAGTGGGAGTTGCTTCTTGACTAAATGATTTTCTGCTTATAGTGAATGTCTTGGACGCAAATTTATTTGTTTTGGTTCCCACGAAGGGTTAATATAAACTTTAGTGAAGGACCTAGAAAAAGATGACATAATTGTGTTGATGTCCCAAGTATAATGCTTCATAACATCCTGAAAACCAATAATCAAATTTCTATTATTATAAAAATCTTGGAATTTATTTCACACTTGTGGTTTCATATATTCCTTATTTCATAACGTGCTTTCTCGTCATTTCAGTCTAGGGGAGAATCAGACTGTTTTGGGAGGATAACCATTGAAGCAATAGCCTTTCGCCTGCCTTACTGGTATTCCCTTTACTATAAGTTTCTTGGACAAATATGCCACGGAACAGGGAGAAGCCGGTGCCGGAGAGAAGCGGAGATGCTGGAGAGAAGCCGAGACAGGGAGGGACGCCACGAAATAGGGAGGAGAAACAGAGCATGTATATATAATATACACGAAGGTTGGTCGAAGCCGAGACAACTGGGAAAGGAAGGAAAGAGCTGCATGGGTCCCACTACCACGTGTCAACTTCTGGTACTATGTTGCACAATGAAGAAGCAGACTCGACGCTAGAGAAGCAGAGGAGCGGTTCACGAGGATGCTGCCTATTTCACGACGGTGACTGGATGCACACCATGATGGAGTCCACACGCACACCATGCCAGGGTCTATAAGCACAGAACGCCAGAGCAGATGACTCCCCAGACGCCGGCGAACCTGACACAGTGCACGATGGACAAGAAAATGCTTTGACTGACTCCCCAAACGCACGAGTTGATGATGAAAATGGCGGGAAAGTAACCATGGCCGGGGCTGGTGCTTGGGAAGGAAGGAAAGAGCTGTGTGGGTCCCACTACCACGTGTCAACTTCTGGTCAGTTGGATGAATATAAATTTAAAAAAAAAAAAGAAACCAAGTCAAGTCGGGTCAGTTACGAGAGATCCGGATCTGGGGAAGGACAGGTGGGCTAAGGCGCCACGTGTTGCGGAGAGGATGGATGAAAAAGAAAATGAAACGCAGCGTTTCATTTAACACGAACGACGTGATCTGGGCCATTGGATCGCGTGGATCCAACGGCCCATGTGCAGTCAGCAGCTGGCGATCTCCACCGTTCATAGCCAGCATCCGACGGTCCATGGTCGCTAAGCAGCCTTCGTCGATTTAAAAGCCAAGGAGGTGCGCGCGATCCGAGGTTCTAGAGCTACTAGAGGGGTTCGAGGATCGAACCCATGGGAATGGGGTTGTGTGCACTAGTTTGGCCCAGCAGCTAAAGTTAATAGGCCATGAGTCGGTGGGTGGGTTCCTAACCCACTCAAGTTGGACCTCAGTGGTGGAGACTATCCAGAATGAAAAGCCACCTGTGCTGTTGACATTTTGGGCGAACCAAGGACTAAACGCGAGGGTGTTGGAAGAGAAGAAGATGGGGTATTCGATAACAAGGGATGATTGAAACGGATCGTTTACGAGTGAGCCGGTGGCTCAGTCGTTGAGGTTGGTTATGGTGGAAGAAGAGGGAAGGACATATAGGGAAAAGATAAAAGAGGTAATGGACCTTTTTTGTAAATAAAGAAAAACAAGAAAAATACGTTGATAATTTTTTGGATTACCTTAAAGACCACAGAAACTTCAGAAGTAGAGGGGCAGCTTTTAATGTTATATTGGACTATATAAATTTGGATTGATGGTTAGGCTTTATAATTAATTGTCATTCGATAAATAACGGAGGAGGAACGTTTGTTAGAATCCTCTGTAATATGCTCCCCCATTTTTGGGAATGATAAGACTTGCTTCTGAACATTTTTAAATTTTTTTTTACAATAAAAGCTATAAGCTTAAATTCGGCATTTTTTGAGTAAAATTAAGTATACTTCGATATTATGTGATCTGAATCCATTTATATTATGGCGCCTTACGGTTGAAAAGCTTTTATTTAGGTTGTTTATATTTTAAACTGTTAATACGTTAGTATTCCATGATTTGGTAATATCGTCTTTTAGTCAAAATATAGTGTGTAAGTTATGCAACCCTCAAAATGTCATATTTGGCTGAACTCTTCAAAATTTTCACGAAATTAGAGATTTTAATTACCTAAGAGAAGAATTTTACAACATGATTAATTACATACAAGTCCATAAGTTGGAGGGAAAAGATAACCAATTAGGACTTCTTCTTCTTCTTCTTTTGGGACAAATAATGAGGACTACTTGTGATTTGTGAAAGTGAAGGAGCTCATTCAGATTCTGGAAGAAGCCGAAGCCCATTCCTATCTTTTGACTGTTATAAGTCAACCTCTCTAACCCTAATTAGACCAAAGTGTAATATTTGGTGAAAATGGGGTGGTTGGAATGCAAAATAGTCAGACTCGTATTACTTTAAAAAAATATGTACTGGAAATTTCAAACCCATCTTTCTGCATTTCACTTTGAATAAGTTAATCAAAGAATATTCCACTTATTTTGTCTTTCTGAGTATAAATAAAGCCAACACCGTAATTTATGTGGAGCCTGGAGGGTCTTAGTTTTTAAAATATGTTTTTGTAATATTTTCTGTGAAAATGGTAGTATACTTAAATAGAAGCTTTTAAGCCATTTGACCCAAAAAAAAAAAACAAATATCATGGGCGAGAAGGTCATTGCCTTCCTTGATCATAGTGGTAAAAATCAAAGTATATCTGGTTGAGTGATATTATAGCATTGTCAAAACACGTCAGTTTGATCTGTCTTGTAACAAGTCTGCCTTAACTGGGCCAAGTCGTTTGTCAACGGATTTAGGTTCTAATGCCTAGGCAAATGTGCCAACCTATTTTTTTTGTTTTAAATTATTTTTGTTGAGTTTAAATTATAATCACCAACTTCAATTATTATGATATGAAAACTCTTCTTTTAATTTATCGTTATCTAATATATTGATAGTAATAACTACTATGACTCTCACTACATGTTTTGTTATCATGTTATGTAATATTTTTATACTGATTTCCTTTAACTTCTACAGAAGTGTTATATATGTAATGAAAGTAATGGTTGGATTCCAAGAGGGGGTGAATTAAGTTTTATAAAATTTTTCGCCAAACTTTATTGGAAGTTTAAAATGTTTTTATGAAATATGCCAAGTTAAGACAAAGAATCTAATTCAGAAAATCAAGGTGTTATCAAGATGAATATTGAAGAGAGCAAGATATAAAAGAGCAAATACAAATATACACAAATTAAAGAGTAAGGAAGAGAGCAAGCAAACTCGGAGATTTATATTGCTTCGGCTCCCAAGCCTACATCCAGTCCTTAAGAAACCACTTGAGTATTTTCACTATATTTACAAGTTCGATTTAGATATTTACGAACCACTATAACAGAGAATTTATGAATCTGGGCTCCTCCTTAACTCAATCACAATGTTTCCCTTAAACACTCTTTCAAGGACCATTCTCCTTGAGAATACAACTCATTAGTTGAAAGAAATAGTGATGAATACAAGAAGACTCTCTTCTAAGAATAGATGATACAAATAGAGATCTTAATAACTCAAATGATTGATAATATACAAGATTTGGTTCAAGAATTTTTTTTTTCTCTCAAAGTTGATAGAATAAGTTAATATCACATTGTAGTACTTTGTTCTAACTTAGAATCGTGTATTTAAGGTTATATATATATAAGATTTTACAAAACTAGTCGTTATAGAGCTGTTACAACACTTATAGTGCAATCCAGGTGGCAACCGGTCGACCTCCTTAGCTTACCCGGTCAACCTCCAGCTCAAATATGACCGTTAGACAGTGTTTTCGAGGTTGCCGGTCAACTGATCGAAGACTACTAGTCGACCTCCAGCTAACAGGAGCAAAACGCTATTTTTGAGCTTACTTTAAAATATCATAACTCCCTCGTTTGAACTTCTTTTTAAACAAATTATATATCATTGGAAAGCCCTTAGAGTCTAGTTTCAAATGAAAGAATTTCACTTAAAAATTATTTTTGGTTTAAAAGAAATGATCAAAATACTGACCATAGGTCAAAATAAGTTAATTTTTGAATGCAGTAAAATCAACTTTCAGTTTTTCAAACTATACTTTAAATGGTCATATCTTTCTCATTTGGACTCTGTTTTGAGTAAATAATATACCTTTGAAAATCTCTTTGAGTCTACTATGAAATGAGATTAAGATTCTTGAAAAATTATTTTTTCATTTAGGAGATATGATATAAAGAGTAACCAAAGGTCAAAAATTAACTTTTGTAAAACCTCATCTCACTATCTTTTTGTTCAAAGTGCTTGAGCCAATGGATGCAAATCTAAATGATTGAGTTGCAAAAGTTTTCTAGCCTATTTAAAATATATCTAATATAAGTACATAGGCTATCTTGATTCATTAAGCTTCCAAGACTTCAAGTCTTCTAATTCTTAATTTCTTAGACCTTTATCCTTGCATGTTGTTTCTTTGAGTGAAACATGATGTAGCTTTTCCTTGCTCTTCAATCCAATGCTCACTCTTCTTGTTTTGGACCAACCTATAAAATATATCTTACTTGCAAACCAAAAAGTTAGTTCAATTCATAATAAATAGCATGATTCAATATTAATTATTTCATTTCAAATAATATGATTATACTTAAATTGTAACACAATAAATACATATGTGAAATATTTTTTTAGCATATCAAGGCTACAATTCTTAGACAATATAACCACATATATACTATAAATGTAATCACATATATATTGTAAAGAGTATGATACATATATAAAATATTGATCATTAAATAACATAATCATGCTTAGATACTTGTAGCGTATATAATAATTAATCCTTATATATTAATTCTACATTTCTCATATATTTGTTATCATCAAAACTTATGGCATAAAGCCTTAAGATTAACATGTAATACACTAATACTTACATAATTCAAAGTCTTTCCTATACTGATTCTATCAACACTCTATGACTTTCTTTTATTAAATAATTTTTAAATGAAAAATATAATTAAAAAAATCAGGTCGGTCCACAGGCAAATGGGCCAATCCTGTTTAGTCCTGTTTTATAAACATCCCTCCTCGATCTGGGCTGCAAGCCATTTTGCTAGTTCTAGTGCTAGTGATAAAGTCATCAAATCATCATAGTTTTAGGAACCACATCATTGACCCAGGAAGAGATTATATTATTGGGTTATTAGTTCAACTGTTAGATCATTATGTCAATTGCTAAACTGGAAGAATAAATAAAAAAATTACATATATATATATATATTCACAAATAAATATTAAAGGAAGTAAAATAAATAATTTATATGTGAATTTCACAATCATAGTATCCTAAAGTAATTTAGCATACACATCTCATGTTTGATAAATATATATAGTCCTTTGTAATTAAATTAATAAATTATAAAAATAAAATTAAGAGTACTTTTTTTAATATCGATTGTTATTTTTAATATTATATGAAATTATAAATTTTTCTACTAACATAGTTCAACTTTCATGATTTAAAATCATTTTACATAAAATAATAATATGATATACATAAAACAATAACATTTTATGTTTTATGATAATAGTGTCATGAATTCTATTTCTCTCAAGACATATTTTGCTCTCAATTCCACATTATGAATTTAATTATTAAAAAAAATAGCCTAGTCGACCGGTTTACTTGCAACTCCATCTAATTTAGTGACTCGCATTAGGTTGATCTCCGAGCCGTTAGATTCTGGGTCAATCTGAGTAAAAAAAAGAATAATGCAAATTATTAATCACCATTCTAGAATTCGTACTATACCCATAATGTTTAACATTTAATGCTATTTGTTTTAATTTAATTTATATTATAAAATTAAACTTAGATTTCAAAAATTCGTTGTTTATCTAATTGTATAAGTTATATATTAAAATACATTAATTTTTTAAATGCTCTATCCCATTGTATCTAAATAAAATTTTATTCTTTTATTTTTAAATTTCATCTTAACATCCATAATTATTCTCTTACTAACTGAAATCCATGCTTCCTAGTTAGATTATTATTTTAAAGCAAATTTTGAAAATAAAAATTGAGAGATATTTTAGAATTTACCCTTAAATCAAAATATGTGATAGTTCTGTGTTAATGAATCTAAACTCAAGGCTAATATCAACTTTTGGATTGGCACTTTGCAATGTTAACTTTTTGGATAAAATTAAAAAAAAACTATATTATTTATTGAAAAATGAATCAATCTAATTAGAAAGATAACAATTTAACCAAATTTAAAGTTTGAGGACTCCTAAAATCATAGTCCCAAAAGGCAAACGTGATATTGAAAGGCAAACGTGATATTGAAAGGCTCACCTCATCGACATAGAACATGCACATCGAAGGTTTTAACATCGTATTGCCCTGACCAAAAATAAAATTCTATTGCAGTCATTGTGCTTGTATACGTGGTAAAGGTAGAGGAGTAACCGACTCCAAAAAAAACTCAAATCTGACACTGGAATGACTAGATTATCGGTAATGACTAGATTATCGGTCTTATTTCTATCTCAACAGACATTATTCGTGAGCTTTAAGGGGACAGTGGAACCAAAAAAAATGGAGACACTTCATGTTAGCTAAGTTAACACCATGAAGCCACTGTTCACTCTTGTAGGAATCCAACAATACACATTAAGAACCTGTCTTTGATCAAGCTGTTGCCCAAAAAGATAAGTGTGGTCTACTACTGTTCTTGCGTGAGTACATAATTCCGCTTGCATCTAGTAATACTCAGTTTTCACAACTTTGTTACTAGTGCAAATTGTCTGATGAGTTTTTGCCACCTAGGATACGCGCCAATACGAACTTTTGGTGATAGGTATTTGGCCTTCACTAAGAAACAACTTATGGTGTGTTTGGTATGCAAAAAAAAAAAAAGAAAAGAGAATGAGAATAAAAATAAAACCAGAGTATTTTACTAAAATACTCAACTTTTTTTTAAAAAAAGAACTTAATATTTTTTAGGAGGGTAATTTAGACAATTTTTCACTATTTCTCCTTTTCCTTCACCCCCTCTCTTACTACATCACTATCTACCAAGCAAACCCTGATTCCTTTCACATAGCTAATAGAAGTAACCAACAAGAGATTTGGCAATTAATTCCAATGCACAAATGAAATCAACGGTAAAAAAAAAGCAGTGCTAGTACATAGTTTTTCACGAGATTTAGAAGCATAATTTTTATGACTAGATTTGAGTTTAGATAACAACCACCTAAACTGTGCACGTTCATGCATCAAAAATTTGTGATACTAGTATTACTCGAAAGTCTAAACAACAAAGGGTTAACAAATAGCAGAAACAGAACAACAGACCAGGAAAATAAATGTGGATGTTACGGAAGAAACACCCCAAGCAACACTTAATCCTCAAAGATACACTGAGTAGGATCATTTACAAAATGAACTGAAGCTATGGTACACTAATGGCCAAAACTATGGCAGAGACCAAACCAAACTCAGGGCCTCCATGGATTTTTGAACACGGATCCACTAAATAAAACAAGCTATTTACCACTGGGAGAAGTCAGTCTACCTTCCTCTGACTCATGCTTTGCAGAAGAATCCCCACCCATCAATTCCTGGAATGCTTCCACCTTCACTGGCGGGGCTCTAACCATGCTCATGTTCCTAAGAGCAGACAATAAAACAATATAATTCTAAGTAAAGATCATAAGAATTACGCTGATGGTAGAAATCCCTTCAGTAAAGGTTTCTTACGGTGATTGTATTGAAGGAATCTGTGGGGAACCCATCTGTCTGAATTGATTGCTAGATTGGGACTGAAAACTTGACAGTGCAGCCAACTGCTGCTGCTGCCTGAACTGCATTTGGGGATGTCTGGCATTAATGGCATTGAAGGTGTTACCATCAATCGGCAAGTCTGATGGGTTCTCAATCTTGACTTGAACCAGTGGCCTGTCCTTATCCATATCCACCCCAGGGCGGGGTGTAGATGCTTGGCGCCTTCGCATTCTTTCTTGCTGCTGCTGGTTTTGCTGCTGCTGCTGAAAAGCCAAATTATGTGAATGTATCATCTGCTGCATCTGTGGATGCATCTGTCTCTGCACCTATACATTAACAACAGAATTATATTTTACTACAGAACATGTGGAATCATGCTTGCAGAGAATAATATATTGAAAAATATTCAAGAATCTAGAGCTATCGAGTAATATATGATGCAACCTGCATTAAGTGCACAAATTTAAAACAGCACAAATCCTTTGTCCTTCATATGAAGCAACAAATTGGGGGGGGGGGGGGGACAAAATGGTTTTTCCTTTTTTCTTTCTCAAATGTACATACCAAAGTTCAAAAACTCAGAAGGGTTATTTGACATGTCATTCTTAATCACCCCTAATACAACTGAGGCAAATCATTTTTTGAATGGATGCAAGTAGTCAAGTAAAGCACTGAGCGAAAGAAAAATTATATGTAAACTAGTGGCTAAGCATGCACTAAATTTGATGCCAATTTTCTCTTTAATTTGTTTTTAAAAAACCTTTCTGAATATACATATAACTCAGTAATTTTTATTATATTTTAATATATTAAAAATTAGTGGAAAATTATTTAACCTCCCACTCTCCCACATGCATTAACTTATCTCTTTTACATTTTATTCTGTATTTTATCATATTTATCTACTAAAATATTTTTACCATGCTAGCACATGGTAGTTATGCTTTAATGATGGTCCTCAAAGGAGCCTTTATCAGTATTTGTACACCTCAAGTGTGTACATTTATGTCCATCCCTCAAACCAAGAACATTAGCAACATAAATATGCATAAAGTAGTAGATGCAAGTACTTGCTGAGGTAAACGAAGAGAACTCGGCTGTTGTGGCTGCACTTGTGATTGGATTCCATGAGTTTGTGGTAGACCCTGTGGCAGACTTTGTTGTACAATATTCTTGGAGCCATCTTTAACGAGATCCGCCAACGGCCCAAAATTACTAATAGCAAGAACGGGAATATGTTAAAATGGTTGCATAACACGCTTATGTTATCTTGATTTTTAAACAAAATATAAATTGGGGTAAAACTGCATGAAAAGTGCATGCACAACCAAGCATACTTGTAGAAAGGACATCAGGACACCCTCTTTGAAAATTTTTCCTTTCTAGAACTATCCTTTTTTTTTTTCCCCCTTTTTCCTCTAAGGAGGGAAATATAGCAAAAGGGGCAAAATGTTAAAATGGTCGCATAACATGCTTATGTTATCTTCATCTATAAACAAAATATAAATCAGGTAAAACTGCATAAAAAGTGCATGCACCACCAAGCATACTTATAGAAAGGACATCAGGACACCCTCTTTGAAATTTTTTTCCATTTTGTAACAATTTTTTTACCTTTGCTCAAGGGAGGGGAAAAGCCAACAATTTGGCATTGAAAAGTGTAGAGTATAATAGTTTTTGTTATATAATCCTCTTCCCTACCACAATATTTATTTAATTTCTTATGTAACATATTGTAGAAGAATACTAGTGGCTTGTTAGTAATATATTTTTTGTCATAGCAATCACCTTCGGAATATGTTGATGCAAAGAATGATCAAGACAAATATGCGACAGTAAACTGCTTTTTACAGTATTCTCACGATAAAGTTACTACATGGTAATTGACATAATTAAAAATTTCACTACAGAAACCTTAAGATTAAGACAGAAGCATTTCTGTTTTCAATTTTCTGTTTTCCCCTCAGAGGGGGAGGGGGGAGAGGGGGAGGGGGGAGAGGGGGATAAACTGAATTTTGAAAGGAAAAATAAAAAGAATTTTAAGCTCACCTATAACCAGCCGTTTTAAGCAGCATCTTTAGAAGTTCCATGGCTGAGCACTGCTTTCTGTAATTATCAGTAAGCACTTTCAAATTTCTGCCTAACTTACTGATGTGACAGGTCATTAATTGAGAGAAGACTCCTATAGGACCTTCCATAGCAGCCTCAAACCCTACACCTGTCAACATGCGTGCTACAACCTTTTGCGATATTTTTGATGCTTGCTCAGTACCAAAAAGTTTCCTGTTTCCCTCAGGTCCAATTTTCCCACGGAAATAGCTTCCTCCATGTTCCATGTTTAGGTACTCAGGCCTAATACCGAGCCTCTCAATCATAACAGGACTCCTAGTTGTAACAGGAGGTAAGGTATCAAGAACTCCAATTAACTTAACTTTCTGGTTATTTTCCACTCTGTTTATTGATGGAAGGGCACTGTCAGGAACACAATTCAATGTAAACATTATTTCTGGAAAAATGGATGGGTCATCAGCAACTGAATTGCTACCAATTGGCTGCATATTAGATGCATGCTCTGCAACTGAATTCGCAAAGCCCATATGCTGCTGATCTTCCTTAAATGCTACACGCATTTTCTTATGATTACTAATACACGAAAGATAGGAGGCCATCTCCTCCGGTGAACGTTTCTGTGATTCTCTGTCCCCCAAAACCAGCCTATATGGTTTGTTAGCCTTATACTTCTCAATGAACTGATTATACCAGGTTTCAGGCAGCTCATCATTCCTGTATCTCTGGGACATGCTGTCAGGATCAGAATCAACATATCTTGATCCAGTCGCAGAAGCTGTTTTTGATTGATTCTGCATGAGCAGTCATTCACGTTGGACATGTTTTAGCATTCACAACTATAGGAACAAGTATGGGATAAGATAATTTAATATATATCACAGCATCTTGATTTCTCGTCATAATGTGTAGCTCTGACCAATCCTGGTTATCATTTATAAATTATGCACCAGAATGAAAAGATAGTAAAAGCAGGGTTAAGCTTATTCCTGGAAGTTAACTCGCTAGTTGCTACAGTATTTTACTGTATCAAATTGCAAAAGAACTTTATTATCTTCTTTTACTATATCATAGACGTTGTAGAATGTTTTGTTTAATTAAGCCAGTCGAAAGCAATAATAACCAATTACATTGCATTATGCTTTGGTTCTTTCCTGAAAGTTGGACTTGGACCCGAATATCACACAATTGGAAACAATTAATATGCAGGTTCACTCAACCAGAGTCGAACAGCCAAATTCTAATTCTGGATGTTTCTAGAGAAAATTTTGAAATTATATGCTTCTGATATTCAATTTGATTACCCAATTTACCAATTAAAGTTTTCACAGAAAATTCCTTTTCACTGAGCATAACATGAAGCTACATTGACCTGATTTCGTAATGAACATAAATAATACAAATCACCATTAAAAAAAAACACAAATTAAGAGGGAGAAACCTTAGATGAAGCTGGCCCTTCTCGCTGTTGAACCCCATCTTGCAAAGAATTCTCGAGAGTGAAGTAGACGTCATCACCGTGCAGCTGCAAATCTGCAAGAGCATCGAAGGGTCCAGTTTCAAAAACCAATCACAAAAACCAATACATTAATCAGCCAAATTAGACAGAGAGAAGACTCACAAACTGGATTGAGGTTTGAAACAGAGATAGAGGAGGCAGAAGATAACGAAGTTGAAGAAGAAGATGAAGAGGAATTGGAAGAACGGAAAAAGAGGGAAGCGGTGGCTTTGTCGAATAAGAGGGCTCGAACCCTGAGTTGGAGTTGAATCTGAGCCCTAGATTTGGAGTCGTCGACTCTCATGAAGGAATCCCAAGTGGACGGGGAAGCGAGGAACTGAACGAAGTTAGCGTAGGTGGAGTCGCCCAGCCAAGTCCGCCATACCCCAAGAGACTCGAGTTTGCGGGCAAGCTCGTATCCGCGGCCATCGTCGCCGAGTAAAGCCATAACCTCAACTCAGAAAGAAGGCCTGAGAAAAGTGAATATTGACTACACTACATTCTCAAGTCTCAAACAATTCTGCGTTGTAATTCTCTTCATTCGCCAATTCATGCTGCTTTTTTTTCTCTTTTTCATTAGAATTAGTGAATTACAGTCTAATCGTTTAGACATTTAATCTAAACTTTTTCAGAATTTCATATTTTTTTTATTTTTTTCAATATCCAAAAAAAATTTGTTAAGCTTTTTTTTTGTAAAAACAAAAAATATGTTTAGATCTTTTTTTTTTGGATAAATAGAAATAGATTCCATTAAAAGCATACAGTCTTATGTACATAAGATAATACATGACTTAAGTAAATCATTACATACAAAATCTAAACTCATCATATAATAAGTACATAAAAGCATCTAAGTCTTAACAAAAGTAATATACCTCTAGACCAAGTGGGTTAAGACTAAAAAGAGCTAACTCAAAGTGCAGTTCAATTTTTTTTTTTTTAATTTGACAGAACCCAATACATAGACCTGAAAAAACAAACAAAAAAAGCTAGAGGATCGAAACTATAGGGGGAAAGGCCCAAACTTCAACTAACCCTAGCCTCAGGCCACAGTCTTCTCCGGCAATGGCACCATCATCATTCCTCGGTGGCTTTGATGAGTTAACCCATTGATATTGGTTAATCACCATCCATCACAGGGCCACCCTTCTCTACCATACTCATTCAAGATATCAAAGTCGTCACGAGCATCCACACATTCTTAACTGAATGACCAACAAGGCAAGGCAGGGCATAGTGTATCTTACCAAAGATTAAAGCAGAGGTTTTGCAAATTTCATCTCAATATACAAGGACCCCTTAGCAAAACGTCTCTATCTTAATTAGCATCCTTCTAAGATCTGAATTTTATACACTTCATTTTCGAGGAACATTGCTTGACAATGATGCGAAGAGCTCATCCACCGAAGGCTAAAAAAGGAACCGACCAACAGAACTGTCAAGGAAAAGAATAATCACGCGGTGATCGAAAAACAAGACGGAGAAAAGAGGAAAGGCAAAAATATTCTCACGAAGGAGAGAGAAAAATTACTCACATTAGAAGGAGGAAAGCTCTCCCGAAGGGGAAGAGGTGAGGGCAGCCCCCACCATCACCGTTGGAGGAAGATTTGCTCTACTAGAATTTAAAACTTGCCAAATTTTTTTTGAAGTAACTTTGAATTAAAGCATATATATATATATATATATATATATATATATATATATATGTTGGCTTTCCAAGCTATTTTAACATGAATTTACGGCCCCTTTAGTGATGGGCTGGGTTCATATAATTGTACTTTTTTGGCCCAAATTCTACTTTTATATCTTGAATTTGTTTGATAAAAACATAAGTGCTAGAAAGTTAACAGGGGAAATGAAAAAAATATATAATTAATGATAATTTTTTAATATTTAAAACTTACTTAATAATGAACTTATCATATTTGTATAACATTTCTTTCCATTAAATATTGATCTTGGTTTCTAATATTAAAATTTTAAAAGATAACAATGAATTAATTGGCGAAAAGAATATATTAATGTTAGACTCAGAGAGGAATTATCTTCTGTTCCTCTTATAATTTAGGCCCAGGGTCCAGCCGTGGGTGATCAACCCATTAATAATATTTAATAATTTGAAATTTTAGAAACAAATCTACAAGTGACATTGTAAAAAATAATTTTTTTTCTAAACGTAAGAAATGAATTTTGAAGGCAAAATAACAAATGCTATCAGAACTTGCAGATTGGCGGTGAAAGATTGTTGTTCAAGAAAAAAAAAGAAAAAAAAACCCTTCCTAAGCCTCGTCTGTTTCATTTTGAAAGAAAAATGTAGGTTCGTAAAATATATAGACAAAACAAACACAAGAACTTTTTTCTCATGAAAAAAAAAAAATCAATGGAACAACAGATGAAGAATTTTGACATGTTCATACTTTCCGGTTTGTCCAGAAAAACCGAATATTGTACTTTCCGTGAGTGGTCCAGGAGCCCAATGATAGGTTATTGGGCCGGCCCACAGTGGACGGAACTGTACTTTGGACCGTTAAATTGGGAAATCAGTGAATAAACGATCCGTTAGATTCAGGCTAGGGCTAGGGCAAGAGGGTTCCATTTTGCATGATCGGCCCCCAACCCCATATGGGCACATCCCGATTTGTCCCACCTTTATGCCCAATAAACTGATTCTTACAGTCCAAAATATATGAACTTACTGTTCCGATAACTTAGAATTCATTAATATCTTTGACCCAGAAAAAAAAAAAAGAATTCATTCATATTAAGCATAGGATGATATGATCCCAGAAAAAAAGCATCCAGTCGGACCAAAAAATTAATATTAATTACAGCTGAAAAAAAGTTCCATGGTAGATTTTCAAATGAGTAAAATATATTTTATATTATAAGTGCTTATTATTGTAATTTAAATAAAAATATTGTTTTTTATATAAAAACATGATAAATAGATCGTTTCATAATGTAGTTCTATAATTTAGTACTAAATGATTGAGTCTTTAAACAATTTTATTTCACATCTTTCATATTTATTAGATAATCACATAATAAATACTCAAAATTTTACCTAAATTTCGTCCATATCAGGGGAAAAAAAAAGTCCTTGGAGATTTCATGTACCAAATAACCTAATGGATAGTAACCTATAATTGATTATTTTCCTTATCAAAATTCGGAAAGAATTTTTTAAAATTTTAAAAAATTTGAGATAACTTAATTGAAATATATATATATATATATATATATATATATAAGTAAAAGTATCTTTTTGTTCTTACAGTTTATGATTAGTTTCAAATTCTTTTTTTTTTTAATGTGAATTTCGTCCTACGCATTTATAAAAGTTACCAATGTCTTCCTATAGTTGTTCCGACAATCTAAGTTATTATTAGAATCAGCTGATCTAATGTGATGCAGATATATATATATGTTTATATTTATTAGACTCAGGCCTAAATCTTTTACTAATAATCTCCGATGAAGAAAATGATGGCTATGGTAAGTATATATAAAATGATGTCATCTTGATTTTGAAGTTATTAAGCGATGTATTAAGTCAAATATCTGTGTTTATATTTATGATAGTTATATGTTCAACAAATTAGTTAATTTTATTAAAAAGATTGTAAGATGTTAACTATAATGATGATATTGAAAATTTTTACTGAAATTAACATCAAAATATGTAGGATGAAATTGTAATTTTACCTACAAAAAATTTTGACTATAGAAAAATACAAAAAATCATTTGAAAATTTTCTTTTTTGTCCTCTACAAAAAGTTCGACTTCTTTTTCTTTTTTTTTTTCTCACTACCTATCCCAACGCACCTTATGTTATGAGCCTAGTTACTATATTTCTAGAGAAACCGTTGATTAGTTGCTTACCTGCTCCAATGCAATAGGCATTTTTTATGATACTGCCTACGAAGTATGAGGCCCTACCTTCCAATTTTGGTTTTGGTGATAAAATTTTCTCTTCTACGGTGTGAGTTTGGATATGTTCGGATATTCTATGATATTGGTTTGAAAAAAGTATGCGACTAGATATGAGATAAGACATATATAGTGAAAAATAATGATACAAACCAGCAAAGAAAATGGAAAAATGGAGAGATAGAGAATGATAACAAAGAGTGAAAAGTATCTATTTCCTGATGAGTGGAAACAATATAGATAACAATGCCCACTTCGAGTAGAGGTAACACTACAAAAAAAATTGAAATCAAAGAATTTTGTCTTTGATGTCTTAAAAACAAAATCAGAGATGGATTCATTTTTGTCCAGTGGATTCATTTCGTCTTTGAGCTAGACGTTCCTAATTTTTTAGACATCTAAAATTTTCATCTTAGAAAAAGAAATTTGCCTCAAATAAATTTTAGGTATTTGAGACGGATAAATGTCCACCCTTAATTTGAAACGAAAATTCTTTCTTTGAATAAAAATGGAAGATTTCTATCTTAGAATTCTATCTCTAATTCCGGGTTTTCTTGTAGTATAACTCCAAGCCAAAGCTTTAAAAGTCATATGCATGATCTATCTCATATCTCTTTTACACTTTTATTTCAGCAAACAATAAGAGAAATTAATACGGAAATGACAGTAACTAATTTGGCCATGTACAGCCAAAATATATTCTAACTTATTCGTGGTCCCCTCCTTATGTAGCATAATAGTCACACAGCTATAAGGGAATGCCTCTCTTCTTCTTCTTACTTGGTGGCTCTTCATCTGCGTCAGCATTCTGATTGTGTTCTTCAACCTCGTCAGTAATTATATTTGATTCATCTATTTATCCATGTGTTTTGCTTGTAGGATCCTTTTATCCTGATTTATATCAATATCCTCCTGTTCAAAAACAATCTTATCCTCAATGTTGTAAGTTGAGAAAGCTTCTTTTAAAACATCCCTTTTTTCCCAAGTTACTTCTTTTCTGGGCATGTTCTCCCATTCCATTGTTGTCCTGCCTCAGTAGTGACCTCTGATCAACAATTGCTTGGGGCTCCACTTCAGCAATAATGATGGACTTGGGAATAGAGGATATTTCTTTAGGTGGTTCTCTTTGATAATCTTTTAGTAATGAAACATGGAAAACATGGTGGATTTTACTGTCAAAGGGTAATTTCAACTTATATTCCACTGCTCCAATTTTTTCAATTATCTGGAAAAGGCCATAATATTGTTGAGAAAGCTTAAAGTTAAGCTTGTGTGCCATTGATTTTTGCTTATACTAGTGCAGGTTTAACCACACCTACTCCCCAACCTAAAATTCTTTCTCCTTCCTTTTCATATCAGCATATTTCTTCATCTTAGCATGAGCTCCTTGCAAATTAAACTTCAAGTGTTGACAAATCTCTTCTCTTCTCTTAATTAACTTGTCCACACTATCCACTACAAAACTACCAAGAATGTATGCAGGTAATAAAGGGGGCTTAACCCCATACACAACTTGGTAAGGTGACATAAGGATAACACTATGATAGGAGGAATTGTATCACAATTCTGCCTCATGCTAAATAATTGTACCAATATTAGGGATATGAATAAACAAACAATCTCAAGTATTGTTCCAGGCACCTTTTGACTACCTCAGATTGTTCATTACTCTCTAGGTGATATGTGATAGTGTGCAGCGGTTTAATTCAACTGTAAAGCATAAGCTGAGACCGGAACTTGCTTAGGAATAAAGGGTCTCGATCTGACATAATGCTCCGTGGAAAATTGTGGAGCTTAACTACATTATGTATAAAGACATTAGCTACTAGACTAACTGTGAATGATGGTATTAGAGCGTTGAAATGGGCACTCTTAGTGAATTGATCCACCACAACTACGACTGCTACAAATCCCTTAGAGATGGGTAAACCTACAATGAAATCCATGGTTTAACTAGAACATGCAATGGTTGTAACAGGTCTTACTTCTTATCAGTGGAATATTTAATCTTCTGACATACTTGACATTCCTTGATCATTTCTTGTATCTCCTTTCTCATATTTTTCCAAAAGAAAATGCCAACAATTGCTTTATAAGTCTTTCGGAGCTCCCCATGATCGGTCATAGGAACCCCATGATAAACATGAAAAAGTTCTCTCTTCAACTATTGCACATCAGGAACTACAATTCTATTTTGGAAGAACAATATACCTTCTTTGTGTTGACCCTAAGGCTATATGCCATAAGTTTTGATGATGACAAATGTATTTGAATAGTAGCATTGATATATATAAAGATTAATTATCATATATATGCTACAAGTACTTAAGCATGATTATGTTATTTAATATGTATGTTGCATATATTGAATCATGCTATTAAACTAACCATTGGGTTTGCAAGTAAGATATATTTTATAGGTTGGTTCAAAACAAGAAAAGTGAGTATTGTATTGAAGAACAAGGAAAAGCAATATCATGCTTCACTCAAGAAAAACAACATGCAAGGATGAAGCTCCAAGAAATGAAGAATTAGAAGATTTGAAGTCTTGAAAGCTTGGATGCATCAAGATAGCCTATGTGTTTACATTAGGTATATTTTATATAGGCTAGTATACTTGTGCAACTCAATGATTTAGATTTGCATACATTGGCTCAATTATTTTGAACAAAAAGATAGTGAGATATGAAATTTTACAAAAGTTAGTTTTTGACCTTTGGTCACTCTTTATATCATATCTCATAAACTAAAAATCATTTTTTCAAGTATCTTAATCTCATTTGATAGTAGACTCAAAGATCTTTCCAAAGGTATATTATTTATTGAAAACGGAGTCCAAATGAGAAATATATGACTATTTAAAATATAGTTTGAAAAACTGAAAGTTGATTATTTTGTTCTGACCTATAGTCAGTATTTTGATTATATCTTTTAAAAGAAAAATAATTTTTGAGTAAAACTTGGCTCATTTGAAACTAGACTCCAAGAGCTTTCCAACGGTATATTATTTGTTTAAAGCGGAGTTCAAATGAGGGAGTTATGAATTTTTAAAGAAAACTCAAAATTTGGACTGCACTATAAGTGCTGTAACGGCTATATAACGGCTATATAACGGCTAGTTTTGTAAAATCTTATATATATGACCTTAGATACACGATTTTGAGCAAGAACAAAGTCCTACAATGTGATATTAACTTCTTCTATCATCTTTGAGAGAAAGGAAAGCATTCTTGAGCCAAATCTTGCATATTCTCTATCATTAGAGTTATTAGAGCTTCATTTGTTTTTATCTACTTTTTAGAGAGAGTTTCTTTGTATTGTTGATTTTGATCAACACATATATTATTCTGAGTTGAGGTTCGCAAGTACCGGTGTTGGAAGAACTTGCTTTGGGTTGAGGAGGAGCTCGGATTCATAAATTCTTCATTGTGGTTTCGCAAATACCCGGATCGAATTTGCGTGGTTGTAGTGGTTTGCAAGTACCCTGATTAAACTTGCAGTTATAGTGGAAATACTCAAGTGGTCTCTTGAGGACTGGATGTAGGCTTGGATTAGCCGAACTAGTATAAATCTCTGAGTTTGCTTTCTCTATCCCTTACTCTCTAATTTGTGCATATTGATATCTATTCTTTAATTCCTTGATCTTTATAATTATTTATCTTGACAGCACATTGATTTTCTGTATTGTATTTATTATCCTAAGCATTGTACTTTTACAGAAAATCATTTTAACTTCCAATTAATTCTTGTGAAAAATTTATAAAACCCAATTCACCCCCCCTCTTGGGTTCCAACCATTACTTTCAATTGGTATTAGAGCTTGGGCTCTTGATTTAAGACTTAACCGTCTAAGAGTAAATATGGTTGGATCTAGTGAGTGGTTTATGTCTGAAAATTGTTCTTTCACAGAACTTCCAATTTTTTATGCTAATCATTTTCAATATTGGAAGTATGAAATGAAAATTTTTTTAATTTCAGTAGACCATAAACTCTGGGAAATTATAGAAAATGGTTTTTATATGCCTGTCAAGGAAGAACAAGGAAAATACATTCCAAAACCCAAGAGTGAATGGAATGATACTGAAAGAAGTTTAGTGCAACTCAATGCTAAGGCAAAATTGATTATTTCTTGTGCATTGAGTCAAGATGAATTTTTCAGAATTTCCAATTGTGCAACTGGTAAGGAAATGTGGGAAACTTTAGAAGTTGCATATGAGGAAGATCTTGTTGCAATGGAATTAAAGTCTAGAAATCTCATTAATGAACTTGATAATGCTCAAATGAAAAATTGTGAAACCATTAATGAGATACGACTTGTGCTTAATCAATTGCAAGCTCTTGGTGTTGAACTTACAGGAAAATCTCAAATCACCAAGGAGATAGAAGAAAAAGAAAAAGGAGAAAAAGAGAAACCACAACCAAAAACTGAATCATCAAAGAAAGCTTACCTATCTTCCATTTGGGGAAATAGCAATTCCGATGAGGAGAACACAAATGAAGAAGCCAACACTTGTCTTGTGGCCAGAGATAAAGATGAGGTAAATTCATTTGACTACTCTTTTGAAGAATTACAAGATGCCTTTAATGATTTACATGAATAATCTCTTATACTTGCAAAGAAACTAAATATTTCAAAACAGAAAAACTCTTCTCTTGAAAATGAGTTGGAAACATTGAAAAACGAATTTTCTATTTCCAAGGAAGATAATTTTGTTTTTGAAAATCAAAACAGAACTTTGCAAGAAGAGAATTTGATTTTAAAGGCAAATATCTCTACCAACAAAAATTGCTTTTGTACCAAGTGTGATTCTTTGAAAAAGGAGAATGAGGATCTTAAAAACACACTTAAAAAACTTTCTCAAGGTAGAGAAATTCAAAACTCTTTTGTTGAGAAACAAAGTAGTAGCTTTAACAAAATTGGTTTTGTTCTTAACAAGTCAAATCAGAAATATTTCGAAAACTACTTTGTTCCTACAAAAATGTCCAAAAGTCCACCTTGCACTTGTTTTTATTGTGGACTGAAAGGACACAAGTCTTACTCCTGTTTTTATAAGAAAAATATTGTTCATAGAGTAAAAATGAAATGGGTTCAAAAAGGACCTCATGACCCAGGCAAACCCAAAAAAATTTGGATATCAAAGACAAAGGATTAATTTGCAGATTTGCCTCGAAGCAAGGAGCGAAAATAACTTTTCAATGGCTACATCATTCAAACTCCACTCTCTTGCATCAAAAGGAGGCAATGGATAAGTAAACATATAAGCTGGAATGCATTGTAAGAATTTTGACTGATATGTTTACTGCTCTCTAATGCTTTTGTCTGTTGTCTAATATGTCTTACATCTATCCTTGATATTCATGCATGCTATATCTGAAAACAATTCTTATGTGTGTGACCTATAGATTCAAATTTTGTTTTGAACCAATATCTTTCTTCTAAATACTGCTCAAACTCTCCTTTTTGCCGCATCATGAAAACTTTCATCCATCACATGCATATTTCTCTTGCTTTCACAATAATAAGATTACTCTTGCCTATAGTATTTATCCTTATTGTAATCTTATTCAAATATTTTCAATGAAATCAAATTTATTGCAAAATTGCATTTCATGGAAGCATAACATTTTTATTAATATGGCATATCTTGAACATAGTGTTGCTCCTAGTGCTCGAGATTTATTTGAACATTACTGATTTGAACATCAAAGTGCTCCACCAAATGTGTTTTGCATGAGTTAATCCTCAAATTTATCCTCTAAAGCACATTATTTCCTCTGTTCTCCGAAATCAGTAAGATTTATAGTTTTGAAGTTGGTTGGTCGACCAACGCTCCTATCAGTAGTCGACCAACGAAGCCTACATTGAACCAATGCTTGATAGATCTTGCAAATAATCAATCAATTAAGATCATTAAAATTGTAAGAAGACATGATCGATCAAAAGAAGAGCAATGAGCAAAACAAGGATATCAAAATCTTGAAAAGGAACTTCAAGAAGCAACAAAAGTTTGCCAAAATTGATGAGTATCTCTATCCTTTACTTCTTCATTATTTAATTGAATGATACTCCTTGATCTCAATTGTACATTCTGGCAAATTTTTTTTACTGTCATACTTTCATTGCAATGACATATTGTTTTCTGACATCTTACATACTTGATCACAACATGACATATAAAAATATGTTAAATACTTAAATTATTTTTTTAAATACATCATGGTTTAAGCATTATACATATCATCTCTTTTACATAAGCTGTAACTTATGAACCATTGTTTATGGATTATAGTTTATATCTGATTATATCTTATTAATCTATATTACCTCAATTATGTTACTACATACTCTGATTATAATATGTTTTATCTTGAGTAAGTATGTAACTTGCTTTTGCTTTGAAATGATGATATATATATCCATGTCAGAAAATTCTTTCTATCTTTAAAATGGATATATATTTTTCAAAATAAATATATCCTTCTATTGTACAAAATTTGTGCGGCTGATTTTCTTTATATTTCTTTATTATTATAATTTTTTTAAGTACCGTCATCTGAAAGAAACCACTTGCATTAAAATAAAAAAAACAAACCGAAGGATTACATTGCATTAAAAAAAAAGGGAAGGTTTGCTCATGGATGAGCAATCTACAGGCGAGGTGGTCTCGGATTAGGTGGGTTGTATT
The DNA here is from genome assembly GCA_037074585.1 of Biancaea sappan. Classification (NCBI taxonomy): domain Eukaryota; kingdom Viridiplantae; phylum Streptophyta; class Magnoliopsida; order Fabales; family Fabaceae; genus Biancaea; species Biancaea sappan. The sequence continues at coordinate 25,504,379 of CM073490.1, forward strand.
GAATTATCACCCCTCGGCCATTCCTTGGAGCAAGAGACTGAGCAATGTCACGGAGGGTAGTGTAAATCTCATTCATACAATCAACACTTCTTTGTTGTTGATTGCAGAAGCATTGGGTAGACCAATAGAAGAACCTATCTATTCTTGAAGTCAGTGCCGCATTGTTGCGTTTAGCTAACTTCTCCTGGTCCTCTATCATCTTCTTAAGTTTCTTCACCTCCTGCTCCAGACAAGCAATTTTGTCTTCTGACGTATGGCCTGTACTAATCTCCTCAGCTTCTTCGATCTTCATCTTTGTCACATCCCAAAAATTGAGCATGTGAAAAGATACTACTCATTTGATATAATTCTCAAACATACGTTATATACATATATTCTGTAAGGTTTTACATTCAACCTTAATCATTCATTCCACACTACAGAATTATATTCATCTGATAAGCAAATATAGACATACATAGTCTGATATTTCTATCTCATCGCAAGCCTAGGAGACCTATAGAAAGTACAGAGCGTTTCTAGTGTCCACATTAATAAGTACTGGTATCCCACCAGACAGAAATAGAGGATAATTCCAATGGGCTTCCATTCTTCAAATGGATACTCTTGTTCTTTGTTTTCTGTATCTGAAAAAAAATAATCATAGGGAGTGTGAGTTTATTTAAAAACTCAGTAAGTAAATAACTGTACTATATAAAATATCAAAAGTACAAATACCACATTTACTCATATAATTAATTGTCTTATACATCGAGTAGTATGGGACTCTAACCCTTTCAAACTCATGAATAAGATTTCATAGATATACACCGAGTAGTATGGGACTCTAACCCTTTCAAACTCGTGAATAAGATCTCATAGGTATACGCCAAGTAGTATGGGACTTTAACCCTTTCAACTCGTGTATAGGTTTCATAGATGTGCACTGAGTAGTATGGGACTTTAACCCTTTCAACTCGTGTATAGGTTTCATAGATATGCACTGAGTAGTATGGGATTTTAACCCTTTCAACTCGTGTATAGGTTTCATAGATATGCACTGAGTAGTATGGGACTTTAACCCTTTCAAACTCGTGTATAAGATTTCTTAGATATACACCGAGTAGTATGGGACTTTAACCCTTTCACACTCGTGTATTAGATCCCGTAGATCTTTACTCATTAATAAAATAGTGAGAATTCATCACATAGTACAATTGTCATGAAATAAATAATTTCTTCATACTCTTATTTCTACTGATCATCATATACTCCCATATGAAAAATTAATTGCTTATTATCCAAATAATGTTGTAAATGGGACTTATATTGTACTTTGACTAGTAATATTAAATTAGCTGAGCAAGGTTATTCACTCACCTTGATGTTTGTCCAAGTTTACCTTGTTCCACACTAGAATTTGTGTAGGAAAATTTCCTAGTAAAATATATTACAAGAAATCATAAGAAAGGAAACAAAATCACGAAAATACGTAAAATTTTCTGACTGCTACAGTAACTGGTTGCTACAGTACGGTTTGCTACAGTGTCGGTTCGCTACAGTAACGGTTCGCTACAGTGCCGGTTCGCTACAGTACCGTTGACTGCCAACACTACAGTACAGCTACAGTAACCCGAAGAAAATTTTCCAGATTTTGTTTCGAAATTTCTGGTCGCTACAGTAACTCGGTTTTTTTGCAGAAATTTCTAACAAATTCATCCTTTCCTTTCTTGTTTCAAAACCAGAATTTCAACTCTTTTAACCGATTATAACTCAAATATAACTTCTAAAACAACTGAGATTCATGAATTATCATCAAAATCTTCAAGAACAAAACCTCCTCTAATCTTCTACATAAACTGAAATTTAAGGAAAATAATCGGATTAAAGCTTACCTTTGATCCTTACAAAGCTTTTGAACCGAACAAATAATCGAACTTCTGAAGATCAAGGAAAGAATTTGAGAAGAAACTAAAGAACTGAGAGAGAAATGCTTTTCTGCCTTCCTTTGGCTGAGTGAAAAAATGAGGGGTACTATTGAAACTTTATATTAAATATTTCTAATGAGTTATTCAATAACTCATGGGTATCCATAACCCAACATCCAAACCCATCCAGTTAATTTACAATAAATGGACTAATTGACCATTCTGAAACCACTTTTCCATGAATTTCACCATTCTTAGAATATATCCCTCATTGTGCAAATATTTAGTCCAGTCATTTAACTCAATTTTCATAAATAATATTCAAAGAGAACAATTAAATATGAAAATTAAAAATAACCAAAATAAATAACTAAAGTAACGTTGTAGAATTCTAAAATACTCTTAAGCGAATTATATTATGAAATTAACGGGTATTACATTCTACCCCCCTTAAAAGAATTCGGTCCTCCGAATTAAAATCTTACCTCACGTTTCAAATAAATGTGGATAGTTTTTCCACATCTCATCTTCTGCTTCCCACGTAGCTTCCTCGCGATAATGATTTCTCCAAAGAACCTTGACAGTAGGAATTTCTTTGGTACGCAATTTTTTGACTTTTCTATCAAGGATAGCTACTGGTACCTCTTCGTAGGTGAGAGTTTCATCAAAATGAACTTCTTGGGGTTGAATGACATGAGAAGGATCAGGAAGATACTTCCGTAGCATGGACACATGAAATATTGGATGAACTCCCTCTAGGTTGGAAGGTAGGTCTAAGCGATATGCCACATTACCCACTCTGTCTACAATCTCATATGGGCCAACATACCTCGGACTAAGCTTGCCTTCTTCCCGAATCTCATTACTCCCTTCATAGGTGAGATTCGTAAGAAAACCATGTCACCTATTGCAAATTCAAGGTCACGTCGTCGGTTGTCCGCATAAGACTTCTGTCTACTTTGAGCAGTTAACAACTTCTCTCTGATCAGTTTAACTTTATTTATATCTTCTTGTATCATCTCAGGTCCAAATATTTTGGTTTCACCAAGTTCAAACCAACCTATAGGAGATCGACACCGTCTCCCATATAAAGCCTCAAAAGGTGTCATATGGATACTGGCTTGGTAACTGTTATTATAAGCAAATTCAATAAGAGACAAATGATCTTCCCAACTTCCACTGAAATCCATTACACAAGCTCTTAGCATATCCTCTAAAGTCTGAATTGTCCTTTCGGACTGTCCATCAGTCTGAGGATGGAATGCTGTGCTAAGATTCACTTTCGTACCCAAAGCCTCTTGAAAGACTTTCCAGAACCGAGAAGTAAACTGAGGTCCTCGGTCTGATATAATGGATATTGGTACACCATGAAGTTTCACTATTTCTTTAACATAAAGTCGAGCAAGTTTTGCTACACTGAAAGTGGTATGAACAAGAAGAAAATGTACTGACTTAGTAAGTCGATCCACTATGACCCATATTGAGTCATTTCCTTTTGTTGACCGAGGTAAACCTACTACAAAATCCATAGTGATCCTTTCCCACTTCCACTCGGGAATATCTAGTTTTTGCATCAAACCAGGTGGTCGTCGATGTTCAGCTTTAACTTGCTGACAAGTCAAATATCGAGCTACAAAGTCAGTCACATCTCGCTTCATGCCCTCCCACCAGTAAACTTGTTTCAAGTCCTGATACATTTTCACAGTACCAGGATGTACAACGTAGGGCGAACCATGAGCTTCCATTAAGATTTCATGTTTCAAAGATTCAATGTTGGGGACACAAAGTCTCCCATTAAACCATAAGACTCCTTCTTCATCTACCAAGAAACTTGGTGCTAGACCTTACCTTGCCTTGCCTTATCTCTGATTTTGACCATATCAATGTCATTTTCTAAAGTTGCTTTTACTTTTTCAACAAGGGATGATCTAACTGTTAAATGAGCCAGAAATGTACCTGACTCAGTGATATCGAAGAATACTCTATCACCTTCCAATTCTTGTAGTTCATGTATTAGAGACCTCCTTATAGTGGCAATGTGAGCTAAACTTCCCATAGACTTTCGACTTAGAGCATCAGCCACTACATTTGCTTTACCTGGATGGTAAAGGATGGTACAATCATAATCTTTCAGAAGTTCCATCCACCTTCGTTGCCTTAGATTGAGATCTCTCTGCTCAAAAATGTACTTAAGGCTTTTGTGATCTGTAAAAATTTTACAAGTTTCCCCATACAAGTAATGTCTCCATATCTTTAGGGCAAACACTACAGCTGCCATTTCCAAATCATGAGTGGGGTAATTCAATTCATGCTTTTTAAGCTGACGTGAGCCATAAGCTATGACTTTACCATGTTGCATCAACACACACCCTAAGCCTATCTTTGAGGCATCACAGAATACAGAGTAACCCCCTGGTCCTGATGGTAGAATTAAGACTGGTGCAGAAGTTAAACACTCTTTCAATTGGGTGAAACTTTGTTCACATGAATCATCCCAAATGTATTTAACATTCTTTTGGGTTAACTTATTTAATGGGAGAGCCGTCTTAGAGAAATCTTTGACAAAGCGACGGTAATACCCTGCTAAGCCAAGAAAACTACGTACTTCAGACACAGTTGTTGGTCTAGGCCATTGTTTTACTGCTTCAATTTTACTTGGATCTACATGAATACCTTCTTGGGAAATAACATGTCCCAAAAATGTTACATGACTCATCCAGAATTCACATTTTGAGAGCTTTGCGTACAACTGATGCTCTCTCAAAGTCTGAAGCACTATTCTCAAATGTTCAGTATGTTCTTCATGACTCTTTGAATACACCAAAATATCATCAATAAATACAATTACAAACTTATCAAGGAATGATTTGAACACTCTGTTCATTAAATCCATAAATGCTGCTGGTGCATTTGTCAACCCAAAAGACATCACAAGAAACTCATAATGTCCATACCGTGTACGAAAAGCAGTCTTAGGTATATCATCACTCTTAATTCGTAACTGATGATATCCAGACCTTAGATCAATCTTTGAGAAGTATTTTGCTCCTTGAAGCTGATCAAACAAATCATCTATCCTTGGTAAAGGATACTTATTCTTCACTGTGACTTTATTCAGCTGACGATAATCTATACATAATCTCATAGAACCATCTTTCTTTTTCACAAAAAGAACAGGAGCACCCCAAGGTGAAAAACTTGGGCGAATGAACCCTTTGTTTAACAAATCTTCCAATTGTTCTTTGAGTTCTTTTAGCTCAACAGGAGCCATACGATAAGGTGGAATAGAAATTGGTCGTGTGTCTGGGACCAAATCAATACTGAACTCAATATCTCTTTCTGGCGGTAATCCAGGTAAATCTTCTGGGAACACATCTGGGAATTCATTAACCACATGAATGTCTTCTAACTTCTGTTCTTTCTTTTCTAAATCTTTGATAAAAGCTAGAAATCCCTGACATCCCTTTCGCAACATACGCTGGGCACTTAACATAGATATCATGTTGCAAGGTACATCACTTCGATCTCCTTAAAACACAAAATTACTCCTCCCCGGTATATTAAAGGAAATAACTTTGTCACGACAATTTATAGTAGCATGACAAGAAGATAGCCAGTCCATCCCTAGAATCACATCAAAATCTAACATATTGAGAACCATAAGATCTATCTCAGTTTCCATGCCTCCAACGATTATTTTACAAGAACGATAACATGTTTTAACCATCAAAGTCTCTCTCATCGGTGTGAAAACCAAGAATGGTTCTTTAAGAGTAATCGAATCAAATGCAAATCTCTTGGCAAACAAGGGTGACACATATGAGTGAGTAGAACCGGGGTCAAACAAAATACGTGTAGCAAAAGTATTAACAGATAATATACCTGTAACTATAGCATTGGATGTTTGAGTATCCTGTCGGGTTAGAGCATATACTCTTGCATTTCCTCTGCCAGTAGCTTGTTTTCCACGGTCACCTTGGCCTCTTCCAGAACCTCTTCCCATACTACCCTCTATTGAAGGGGTTGGTGTTCGAGTAATAGAAGCAGAAATAGATTGTGGTCGAGGTGGCAAAGTAGACCCTTGACCTGGTCCTGTCATGAGCTGAGGGCACTCCCTTATAAAATGTCCTTTTTGTCCACAGTTAAAACAACCTGTACCAACAGTGTTTAACCTGCATTCTCCGAAGTGAAACTTTCCACATTCAGGACACTGAGGTTTCTTCCTTCTAGCTTGAGTACCTCCTCTACTAGAAGAACTAAAACCACCCCTGCTCTCTGAACGAGGCTTAGCCACACTGGCTGTAGAATAAAATGACTTAGTAGGAGTGGCTGGAGCATGTTGTGATGCAGTAAAGGGTTTCAAAGTCCCTGAGTCTTCCCTTTGATCAAAAGATCTCCTATATCTAGCTTTCTTCTTTTGTCGATATTCTTCTTTATTCTTTGACCTCCTTTCCATAACCAATCTGTAAAACTCCGTCCACATAACTGGCGGTGTGCCTTGAATTCTAGCTTTCTTCCAGTTCTTCCACCATTTACCAGCCCTACCCTTTAACTGAAAAGAAGTGAATTCTACCTTTTGAGTAGGAGAACACCCTATAGCATCACAGATTGCTTCACAATCTTCAAGGAAACATTGTGGGTCCTCATTGGGATCTTCCCCTGAAAAGTAGGAGGCCTCATTTTCTGGAATTCAGACATTCTTACCTCCCTTACGTTATCTCCTCCAGCTAACTGAGATGGTGGTACAATTTCAGCTTCAACAATAGGAGGATCCACTGGCAGGTTAACTTGTGCAGCTCGACCTCTCACTTCAGCCTCAAATCGGTCAAATCGTTCATTTATCAAATTAATCACATGTGCAATAGTTACATTGCCAACGTGAGCAACAGGTTCGACTCTCCTTGCTTGCTCACTAGTTGCGTCCTCAGTACTTTGAGCATGTAAACTATCACTACGGTTAGGATCATCTTGCACATGTACTGGTGGATTTATGGCCCTCCTTGGACCCATATGCTCATTATTATTAGAAGATCCTTCTGACATTGTACTGTCACAGATCTACACACATAACAAATAATTTTCAGACATAAACAAAATATCACTTACTAGCCCCACTGAGAAGTTATCTATAAAATGACGTTATACTCTACAAGGTCTTTTATGGAACCTAATCCTATGGTCATGCCGCGGCTCATGACAATAGGGAAGGGCCCACAAAGATCACTTTGCTCTGTACTCTATAGGGGACCTATAAAACCTTTCCTCTGATACCAAATTTGTCACATCCCAAAAATTGAGCATGTGAAAAGATACTACTCATTTGATATAATTCTCAAACATACGTTATATACATATATTCTGTAAGGTTTTACATTCAACCTTAATCATTCATTCCACACTACAGAATTATATTCATCTGATAAGCAAATATAGACATACATAGTCTGATATTTCTATCTCATCGCAAGCCTAGGAGACCTATAGAAAGTACAGAGCGTTTCTAGTGTCCACATTAATAAGTACTGGTATCCCACCAGACAGAAATAGAGGATAATTCCAATGGGCTTCCATTCTTCAAATGGATACTCTTGTTCTTTGTTTTCTGTATCTGAAAAAAAATAATCATAGGGAGTGTGAGTTTATTTAAAAACTCAGTAAGTAAATAACTGTACTATATAAAATATCAAAAGTACAAATACCACATTTACTCATATAATTAATTGTCTTATACATCGAGTAGTATGGGACTCTAACCCTTTCAAACTCATGAATAAGATTTCATAGATATACACCGAGTAGTATGGGACTCTAACCCTTTCAAACTCGTGAATAAGATCTCATAGGTATACGCCGAGTAGTATGGGACTTTAACCCTTTCAACTCGTGTATAGGTTTCATAGATGTGCACTGAGTAGTATGGGACTTTAACCCTTTCAACTCGTGTATAGGTTTCATAGATATGCACTGAGTAGTATGGGACTTTAACCCTTTCAACTCGTGTATAGGTTTCATAGATATGCACTGAGTAGTATGGGACTTTAACCCTTTCAAACTCGTGTATAAGATTTCTTAGATATACACCGAGTAGTATGGGACTTTAACCCTTTCACACTCGTGTATTAGATCCCGTAGATCTTTACTCATTAATAAAATAGTGAGAATTCATCACATAGTACAATTGTCATGAAATAAATAATTTCTTCATACTCTTATTTCTACTGATCATCATATACTCCCATATGAAAAATTAATTGCTTATTATCCAAATAATGTTGTAAATGGGACTTATATTGTACTTTGACTAGTAATATTAAATTAGCTGAGCAAGGTTATTCACTCACCTTGATGTTTGTCCAAGTTTACCTTGTTCCACACTAGAATTTGTGTAGGAAAATTTTCTAGTAAAATATATTACAAGAAATCATAAGAAAGGAAACAAAATCACGAAAATACGTAAAATTTTCTGACTGCTACAGTAACTGGTTGCTACAGTACGGTTTGCTACAGTGTCGGTTCGCTACAGTAACGGTTCGCTACAGTGCCGGTTCGCTACAGTACCGTTGACTGCCAACACTACAGTACAGCTACAGTAACCCGAAGAAAATTTTTCAAATTTTGTTTCGAAATTTCTGGTCGCTACAGTAACTCGGTTTTTTTGCAGAAGTTTTTGCAGAAATTTCTAACAAATTCATCCTTTCCTTTCTTGTTTCAAAACCAGAATTTCAACTCTTTTAACCGATTATAACTCAAATATAACTTCTAAAACAACTGAGATTCATGAATTATCATCAAAATCTTCAAGAACAAAACCTCCTCTGATCTTCTACATAAACTGAAATTTAAGGAAAATAATCGGATTAAAGCTTACCTTTGATCCTTACAAAGCTTTTGAACCGAACAAATAATCGAACTTCTGAAGATCAAGGAAAGAATTTGAGAAGAAACTAAAGAACTGAGAGAGAAATGCTTTTCTGCCTTCCTTCGGCTGAGTGAAAAAATGAGGGGTACTATTGAAACTTTATATTAAATATTTCTAATGGGTTATTCAATAACTCATGAGTATCCATAACCCAACATCCAAACCCATCCAGTCAATTTACAATAAATGGACTAATTGACCATTCTGAAACCACTTTTCCATGAATTTCACCATTCTTAGAATATATCCCTCATTGTGCAAATATTTAGTCCAGTCATTTAACTCAATTTTCATAAATAATATTCAAAGAGAACAATTAAATATGAAAATTAAAAATGACCAAAATAAATAACTAAAGTAACGTTGTAGAATTCTAAAATACTCTTAAGCGAATTATATTATGAAATTAACGGGTATTACAATCTTCTTCTTTTAGTTCTCTTGAGATTCCTCCAAAGGTCTTTTACCTTTGTCCTTGCCTAGACTCAAGTTTAAGTCGAGCTCTTCCTCCCTTGCCTCTACTGTGAGATCAATGAACTTTCTTGCTGCCATGGTTTGGAAAATTCAGAAATTTTTGTAGGAGTATGAAGAGAGAGGAATGTTAGAAAGTTATAGGCTCAGAGATGAATATTCTTTGTGGTGTGGTAATTGAAAACTCTGGGGCAGTCTTTATAGAGAGAAAATTATGACTAAGAGCCAAAGAAGATATATCTTCGCCGCACCCCTACACGCTCATCCTATGGATTTCTGCAAGCTGGAAGCCAGAAGTCTAGAGTACGCATGCACACCGATAACGCGTCACATTAATGGCAAAACCACGAAAGTCAATTTTCGGTGGATTTGCGGCTGATTTAATTTGTTTTGATTAGAAATTTTAAGGATTAATAAAATGGTGATATTCAGAATCGTATCACTCTGCTTTGTTGTGTTGTTCTTGAGAGCATACATGATTACATCATGCTATGATTATATGTATCTAAGAACATATGTTGTGTATGTTATTCATGCATCATGAGCGAAGGCTATGGCTAAGAATAATATTTCATGATTCCACATGCACTCATACAAAATGAGCTGTCAAAATTTTTACATGTACTCATCCTCAAGATACATATATAAATTCATTTTGAATGGGTATATAAATTGCTTCCTTTGTGCTGAAATTTATCTTATCCTTTATGAAGCAAATTTGTTTTGAAAAAGGACTTTAAAAATGCTTCTGTTATGTTAATATGTTTTATCATATGAAGCAATATTTTTTTTAAAAAGAAAAGGTCTTTAAGATCTCTTTTGTTGTAGATAACAAAAGGGATGAAAAATATTGATGTTTCATATATGGATTATGAACTATATGCTTGAATATATCTTATTACACTAATCCATATATATTGCTTCATTAAATGAAACGTTTCTAAATTCCTTCGAAGCAAAATGCTTTAGAAAAATATCGTGAATCTCTTGAATTGCTTCCACAATGCTGAAATTGCTTTGCCATATTGAAGCATTATCTGTTTTAAAAAGAAAAGGATTTGAGTATCCTTATTTTAAATCACTTTTGCTATATGTTGAAATAATTTTATGCATATATACAGAAATTATTTTTTAAAAATTTTGAAAAATATTATTATTCGATTTATGGATTATGATTAATATTCTTGTTTATATCATGCTTTGCTAATTCATATATCATACTTCTGCTGTGTGCTGTAAATATTTCTATCATATGACAGCAAATGATGTTTTTTTTTTCAAAGAGTTTAATTTTTCTGCTATTTACTAAAACTGGCTCTTCATAAACAAGCAGAAATCATTTTCAATGAAAATATTGCAGAAATTTCTTCAAAAATCTTACTTCAAAATTCTGCAATCAAAAACTGAATTTCCTTTATAATGATTTGGACAATCTTTTTCAAACGAAAAATGTTATGAAATTCAGGGGGAGCTTTGTCTCACTTGAATGTATTTTTTTTTGAAAAAGAATATATGTTGAAAAATTGGATATTTATTATTCATTATTCTTTTTCAAATTATGCAAGGTTTAAGGGGGAGCCTAAAACTCTTTCAAGTTTTATCTTTTGGCTCATTTCATTTGACATGAGAAAAATTTTTCTAAAATTTTCTTTTTACATGTCAATGAAATCAATGATAAGTTTTGATGTATCCTTACCCCATACTATATTGACATCTTCTGACATACTGACTTAATGAAGGTATGTGCTTTAACTTCTATATATTGTGTTCCTTACACCTTTTTGTTTATGTCAAATAGGGGGAGAAGAAACAATAGAAAAATATGTATACGTGCTTATAACATTGCATTCATTATCTTGTGATACATATTTTTCTGTGGTGATTTGTCATCATCAAAAAGGGGGAGATTGTTGACCCTAAGGCTATATGCCATAAGTTTTGATGATGACAAATGTATTTGAATAGTAGCATTGATATATATAAAGATTAATTATCATATATATGCTACAAGTACTTAAGCATGATTATGTTATTTAATATGTATGTTGCATATATTGAATTATGCTATTAAACTAACCATTGGGTTTACAAGTAAGATATATTTTATAGGTTGGTTCAAAACAAGAAAAGTGAGCATTGTATTGAAGAACAAGGAAAAGCAATATCATGCTTCACTCAAGGAAAACAACATGCAAGGATGAAGCTCCAAGAAATGAAGAATTAGAAGATTTGAAGTCTTGGAAGCTTGGATGTATCAAGATAGCCTATGTGTTTACATTAGGTATATTTTATATAGGCTAGTATACTTGTGCAACTCAATGATTTAGATTTGCATACATTGGCTCAATTATTTTGAACAAAAAGATAGTGAGATATGAAATTTTACAAAAGTTAGTTTTTGACCTTTGGTCACTCTTTATATCATATCTCATAAACGAAAAATCATTTTTTCAAGTATCTTAATCTCATTTGATAGTAGACTCAAAGATCTTTCCAAAGGTATATTATTTATTGAAAACGGAGTCCAAATGAGAAATATATGACTATTTAAAATATAGTTTGAAAAACTGAAAGTTGATTATTCTGTTCTGACCTATAGTCAGTATTTTGATTATATCTTTTAAAAAAAAAATAATTTTTGAGTAAAACTTGGCTCATTTGAAACTAGACTCCAAGAGCTTTCCAACGGTATATTATTTGTTTAAAGCGGAGTTCAAATGAGGGAGTTATGAATTTTTAAAGAAAACTCAAAATTTGGACTGCACTATAAGTGCTGTAACGGCTATATAACGGCTAGTTTTGTAAAATCTTATATATATGACCTTAGATACACAATTTTGAGCAAGAACAAAGTCCTACAATGTGATATTAACTTCTTCTATCATCTTTGAGAGAAAGGAAAGCATTCTTGAGCCAAATCTTGCATATTCTCTATCATTAGAGTTATTAAAGCTTCATTTGTTTTCATCTACTCTTTAGAGAGAGTTTCTTTGTATTGTTGATTTTGATCAACACATATATTATTCTAAGTTGAGGTTCACAAGTACCGGTGTTGGAAGAACTTGGTTTGGGTTGAGGAGGAGCCCGGATTCATAAATTCTTCATTGTGGTTTCGCAAATACCCGGATCGAATTTGCGTGGTTGTAGTGGTTTGCAAGTACCCGGATTAAACTTGCAGTTATAGTGGAAATACTCAAGTGGACTCTTGAGGACTGGATGTAGCCTTGGATTAGCCGAACTAGTATAAATCTCCTAGTTTGCTTTCTCTATCCCTTACTCTTTAATTTGTGCATATTGATATCTATTCTTTAATTCCTTGATCTTTATAATTATTTATCTTGACAGCACATTGATTTTCTGTATTGTATTTATTATCCTAAGCATTGTACTTTTACAGAAAATCATTTTAACTTCCAATTAATTCTTGTAAAAAATTTATAAAACCCAATTCACCCCCCCTCTTGGGTTCCAACCATTACTTTCACTTTGACTGTGTAGTCAATAGGCAAGTACCTTGCCATGTCATAAATGCCACACCTGCATCTAATCTAATACTTTGTTGGCCCTATGTATAATAGTGATGGTTGTATTATGAATTACTAATACAGTATTGCAGCATTCAACAATTTTCCCTTGTCTGGATAAGGCATCGGCTACTTTGTTACTTTTTCTCGATCTATAAATTATCTCATACTGGAACCCTAATAGCTTAGTAAGTTAGAATTTTTGTTCAGGCATTTGGATGACCTGAGACATTAGCTCCTTCAAGCTTTTGTAGTCTTTTTTCATAATAAATCATCTTCTCAGTAGATAGTGCCTCCATTTATATACTACCTATGTAATGGCTTATAGCTCCCTAACATAGGTTGAGGAGTGGTAGAGTTTAGGGGAAGTTTTTTTACTAAAATAAGCTAATGGGTGACCATCTTGAGAAAGTTAGAAGCGTCGATCTCAACCACAAACATTTTCTTGAAATTGAGCAAAACAAGCACCAGTGTTTGAGTCATCTTACGTTTGAGTTATTTGAAAGTGGCTTGAGCTTCTTCATTCTACCTAAACTTATTTTTCTTTAGCAACTCAGTTAGTGGGTATGCGCTCTGAGCATAACCTTGGAAAAATTTTTTATAGTAGCCCGTAAGTCTAAGAAATCCTTTGAGTTGCTTAATATTGTTGGGCTTTGGCCACTCCACTATAGCTTGAACTTTCTTTTAGTCAACTTGTACTCCTTCTTGACTAACTATGTGACCCAAATACTTAATAGCTTCTTGGGCGAAAGTATACTTTGAAAGTTTTGCAAAGAAGCAATGAAATTTCAGAGTTTGTAGTACCAACAACAAGTGCTTTTCATGTTCTTCAAAAGGCTATAGATCAATATATTATCAAAAAAGACTGCCATGAATTTTCTTAAATAAGGTTGAAATACCTTATTCATTATCGCTTGAAATGTATAAGATGCATTAGTCAGTCCGAATGGCATTACCACAAATTCATAGTGCCCCGTATGTGTTCTGAACATGGTTTTGTGTATGTCTGGTTCCCATATTCTTATCTGATAATAACTGGATCGTACATCCAACTAGGAAAAGTATATGAGCCCCATGTAGTTAGTCTAGAATTGCATCAATGGTTGGGATATGAAATTCGTCCTTGACAATGATGCTATTCAATCCCCTATAGTCCACACAAAACCTTCAAGTTCCATATTTTTTCTTAACTAATAAGACCGGGGAGGAATAAGGACTTCAATTGTCCCTAATTACTCTAGCAGCTTGCATTTCAACCACCAACCTCTCAATCTCAGTTTTTTGAAATTGTGGGTATTTATAGAGCCTAACAATCATTGGTTTAGCACTGGGCTTAATGGGAATTCTATGATCTACTGCCCTGGTGGGTGGTAAAGACTTGGGTTCCTTAAAGACCTCTTGAAACTGATCAACCAGTGCTTTAATGGATGTTGACATAGTTGTTTGTGGTTGATTATTCAATTCTCTAGTGACTTGTAACCAGTAGAACCTTGAGATTGAATTTGCCACCATCAATTTATTTAGAGTCATCCCCTTTAATGGTATAGGAGTCAGAATATTCTCCCCTTAAAGCATCACCTCCTTCCCTTGATAACAAAACTGTATGGTAAGATCCTTGTAATTGGTCATGAATCATGATGGTTCCTAACTCAATCAGCCACTGTACACCATGGACTACATCTGAACCTTTGATTTCTAGGACAAACAAATCAGTAACAAACACATGCCCTTTGAATTTTCAGATTCACCTTCTTACACTTTTTGTCATAGTATAAATAAGCTCTACTACCTCATGTCTACCCTTGAACCTTGGGAATGTGGTCTGCATAAGTTTCAGCTTTTTAGCCATATGTGTATTGATGAAGTTATTGTTACTACCATTATCAATTAGAATATTGACTTCTTTTCCTACACACTGGCCTATTACATGTAATGTGCTTAGATGAAATTAGCCAGCTGTTAGTGTGTTAGTACTGATCTTCGGTGCTACTTCCATTATGTTGATTTGGTTTCCCTTCTCTGTTGCATTCATGGTTTCCTCTGGCTCAACGTCATGTTGTAATTCATCAATCTTGCCCTATTCTACTAACGGAAAGCACGAGGTCTTACATTTATGGTCGGGGTGATATTTTTCATCATAGTAATAGCACAATCTTTTCTCCCTTTTGACCTTCAACTCTATTGCTGTGAGTTTCTTAAACTGGTACAAGCTACTCGATGATGGAACAAATGAGTTATTCTTGGTAGTAGCCTGTTTGGTGTTATTCGGGGTAGTTAACTGACTTGATTTGGCTGTGTAAATGGACTAGGAGATGGTTTTGAAATTAGATAGGATAAAAGCTGAGCTACTATTATTTGGTCTAATTGGAGTAGTAGTAATAACTTTGTTGGGTAGTTGTTTGATAGTATTCTAGAGGTTTGTCAATTTTTGTTCATGTAATTTGGCTAATGATACTGCTTGATAATAGGTAATGGGATGGGCAAATAGTAACTCACACTTCAATTGGTCTTATAGTCCCTCAATGAAAAAAACTGATGAGTCATTGTTCACTGAGTTCGACTACCTTCGTAGAAATTTCTTCAAAGTGCATCTAGTATTCGGCCATCGTATTGGTCTGTCTTAGCTCCTTTAGAGCCGCCTTAGGATCATCGTATAGAGACATACCAAAGCACTACAGTAGATCATTAAGGAACTCTGGCCATGTCTGGACTAAAGCATTCTTCATCACCCATTTGTATCAAGTGTAGGTTGGTCCTTCCACATGGAAGAAGCAATCTTAATCCTTTGCTCATTTAGGACTTTATAAATGTCAAAGAACTCCTTAATTTTGAACACGCAATCTTTCGCTTTTGTGCCATTAAATATGGGTATATCAACCTTAAGACCCTTATCAGTGAATAAACTTATTGCTCCCGCGATATCTGTTTCGAATTGATGATTGAAAGCTGGAGATGATTCAACTTGTTTGTCTTTCTGTGACTGTAATAACTGTCACATCATTTCCTCCATATTGATAAATGACTCCTTGTAGCTATTCATGGTCTCCTTCATACCCACCATTTGGATATCTAGTGCATTGAGTTTTTCATCAACTCCATTCTGCCTCTTCTGTAGTTTTGTTGTGAGGGCTTCTAACTTGGTGAAACGAGTAGCTTCTGCCATCATAGCCTCTCAATGAAAATACAACAAGTAAAGAAAATGGAAAAATGGATAGATAGAGAATGACAATAGAGAGTGAAAAGTATCTATTTCCTTATGAGTGGAAACAATACATATAACAATGCCCCTTTCGAGTAGAGGTAACTCCAAGCCAAAGCTTCAAAATTCATATCCATGATCTCTCTTAGATCTCCTCTATACTTTTATTTAAGCTAACAATAAGAGAAAGCAATACAAAAATGACAACGGAAATGACAGTAACTAATTTGGCCAGATATAGCCAAAATGTATTCTAATTGATTCATGGTCCCCTCCTTATGTAGTATAATAGTCACGTGCCATAAGGGAAAGCCTCTCTTCCTCTTCTCACATGGTGGCTCTTCATCCGCGTCAGCATTCTGATTGTTTTCTTCGGCCACGTCAACAATTCTTTCATTCATCTCTTTATCCATGTGCTTTGCCTTGTGGGTCCTTTTAGCCTTATTTTTATCAAATAACTATCCAATTAATATTGAACGGATTATGATATTGTTATTGGATACTCTATATCTGTTTGAAATGAATTGGCAAATAGAATGTGCATTTAGAAAAATAGTTAGAAAAACTTAGGTTTGGCCAAACTATAGTTCACAAAATTAATTTTAAAAAAACTTACGTTTAGAAAAATCACAGTTTACAGAAATAATAGTCTGGAGCTTTCACCAAAACCATGGTTTGAGGACAAGATTACATTTATGCAACCCAAACCATGGTTTGTAGAAACACAATATAAAATTAAACACATACATAATATCTAATATCTGTCCAATAAGGGTTTATATAATATATAAATATATTATAAATTATAATATATTATTTATATAACATATTCATATAATATAAATTTGATAATTTTAATATTTTTATTGAATGGATACCAAATATTAAGTATTTAAATACCTAATAACTATTCATTACGCAACACTTTTCTTCCTAAAATATTTCAGATACTTCATATATGACTACTAAGAAAGTCAAATTTTTTAGATTCAAATAAAATATAAATATGGAATATTTGGAACTGATACAAATTTAGATATTAAAAAAATGATAAAAAATGTGCCTATTGTGATTCTTAGTTGTCACACTGTAAATTATATCTCACACATCCTTTTCACCTAACCGATCTCTGTGCCTCCTCTGTCCCTATTTCTCTGTCGCTCTCTCTGTTAAGTTGGTGCCCCACCTTGAATTTTTTACCAAAACCAATAAAAAACAAAGCTAATGGGATATCCAATACTGACAGGAAAGTATTACATAATCTTTGTTGGTTTGATTTGATGTAGCATTCCTTGTAAAAAGAAGAGTCCAATGAACTATCGTTGTGCATTTCAAGGACGTCATGGGAATTCAGTTAAGCACACTTCCCTAACTGAACTGACATTGGTGGGTGGCTTGGTGAGGCTGGTTGAGGTGGAGTTATATATATATATATATTAAAGCCATAAACATATTTTATGATGAGCCACAAAAGGACATATTAAGGGGTATGGTTCACCCACTTAACCTCTTCCATTTTTCAAAGCTCTTTCCCGTTTGATAGTGACTGGATAAGGAGGGAAGATAGAGGGTCCCTTTTTGGGTTAAAAGTTAAAACTCATCGAAAATTTACTCATGAGTCAAACTAATTTAGTTTGAAGCTTGACCTCAATTAAATCACATAAAATTTTGTTTGACTGGCCATGTTTGGAAAGCACAATGAGTTGTCAAAACATGAATTTGCTGTATTTTTAACTTGTTTTATTTAAAGTTTGCACTTAAATCTCCAATCACATTTGTCTTTAAATTCCTGTTTGGAGCCAAATGATTTTTTACTTACTCTTGTATTAACATTTTTTAAAACTCGTGCAATGCACAAGACATAAGTTTAAAAAATGCATAAGATTCTATATAGAAAAATTGTAGACATATTATGATTTGTCTTACTTTTTATGTAGTTGTATTTACAAAAATTATAAATTATTGAATTTTTTTATACCATTTTTGTAAAGAGATTAAGTTTTTAATTTTTTTAATTGTGCATTCTTAAGATCGCAACACATAAAATTTTTTTACAATAAGATAGTCTAAATACTCAAATAAGTTAGATAAAATGTACACCTTTAAGATTGCAACATATAATAATTTTCTATAATAAGATATTCAAGATACTCAATAAGTTAGAAAAATAAATAATAAAAATAATATTTAATAACAGACATTGTATAATTAAAATTCAAAAAATATTGAAATATGTTATTATGGGTTTATGATATTGTCATTAATTATTTTATCCCATGCTATATTACTTAGATATTGCATTCATTTTCCTTTTACCTAAAGTTCAGAACATGGTTGATTTACTTATAATTATTAATTTTCTAAACTTATCTTTTATGCTTTTGTCCTAAAACCATTATATGCCTTATTCAACTTTCTTTTTCAATAATTTTTTTCGATATTATTGTTCAATTTAAACTTATTAACCAATTCACAATGTCAACATCTATTTAATATTATAAGAAGCTCCTCTAACTTATTGATGATAAGAACATCAATTAAACAAATTGATTAATAATCAAATATTGAAAAAAAAAACTTGTGATTGGTTTAATATTTGAAGGAGAGTACATATAATTTTTTCAAAAATCGATTATCCAGATGATAGTTGATTGGTTTAAATAAATGACATTATTAATTGATTTATTATAAATTTAAATTTTTTAAAAATCAATTATATACATAGTTGTTGATTGACTAAAATTAGTTGCATATTAAATTATTTATTTTAAATTCAAAAATTTCAATATTAATTAACTTGATGATGGTTATAAATAAAATTATTTAGATGATAGTTAATTAATTAAAATTAGTAACAACATTAAAAGAAAAGAATAAATTTAATTCACGTCATATCAAATTTATTTTTATTGGTATAAAAAATTAATAATACAATGTAATGTCGATAAAAAATCTATGATAATATATTTAATGTTTATATTATATTAAATACCTAGAGTGAAAATAAAATTATCTATTATATAGATGTATAGCTGAATCTGTAGATCAGTCATGAAAAATAATCATAATCTTGCCAATTCACTTTTAAAAAAGTTGGTCCAAATCCAACTTCACTTCAATCGAAATACATGGAGAATAACTAACTTGCTCCACAAAACATTCGAAGCTGACATATATTATAAATGCTTTGGCACCACAAATTCTCTGTTTGGTAGGAATTGATGCATTAGTTCAACACTCGAAATTTCGTTGTTTGTTTTTTGGAGCGGGTTTTGCGGTGGTATTTATCTATTCGACAAGGTGGGACCTCGATCACTTCAACGAGACAAAGACACAACAAAAGCCCCTTTGACTTTGAGGTGTGGGTGCGAACAACTATAAAAAATAAAAATAAAAAACAAACAGGTTGCTATTCAGTGCAGAGACCAGGTAGAAAAAGAAGTGTTCACATGCTGTCAAAAAGCACTTATTTTGATGATTAAGGCCTGTCCATTACCATGCGTCTCTCCTTCGAGGTTCGAACAGTGAGAAATAGAATTTCTAAGGGACATTATTAACCCAAGAATCTCTTGCACACCACCGGCACATATCTTTTTGGTAAGAAGTGAGAACTAACAAGAGATATTTAAATAGCGGTTTGGTATGGTTTGTTTTTAAAAAATAAATAAATATTTTTATAAATAAAATAAATTGTAGTGTTACTTTAAAAATAATTAAAAAATTATTAACATTTTCACTCTCTCACATATATTTTAATTTTTCATTTTATTATGACTTTATTTTATGTAAATATTGATACATTACTCTGAAATCAATAATCAGAAAGGTCTTGGTATAAAATATAAATAAATTAATTCTACTACAATAAATAAATTATCCAAATTAGCATTGTAATTTGTAAGTAAAGCTGTCAAATAGCCAGCCCGTCCCACTTGAGCCAAAGTTTTGTCTGGTTAATGGTGAGTATAGATTGAGTCAAACCTTATATAATTCATGATTAAAAAAATTTGGCCCATTTCAACATATCATAAGTCATTGACCTATTTATCTTATTTTAAAAATATATTTTTAGTTATTTTAATGTTAGAAATGGATAATTGAACAATCAAATTTTAAAAAATTAAATTAAACTTATAAAAATATATATTAAACCTTAAAATAAGTTATTTTTTTTTTAAATATAATTTTAATTATTTTGAATGACAACAAATAGGTATTAGAACTATAAAATTTTAAAAAATAAAAGTAAAACTTAAATTATAAAAAATAAAAAATAAATAAAAAGCTTACAAGAGTTAGCCCATCATAACCCACTTAAATCTCAAATGTTTTGATGGGTTAAGTTAAAAGTCATTTTTTAAAATGAGTTATAAAATCATTAGTTTACTATATCTTATTTACAATATTAGAGTAAACTGACCGAAGTTCATTTTGATAGGTCTAATTTAAGTAATAAAATGTGGTGTATAGTTTTCCCGTGAAGTCGTTCTTGATTTGTTCATTTAATGCTCTTCCAACTTTGTTGGCCATATATAAGTCGCGATGTCTGGTGTGGTTCACAGGGTTGAATTCCTATTTTGATGCTTAATTCCAAATAAAATACAAGTTTTTTTTTAAGGTAAAGAAAACAAATTGCAAGTGAGTAGAGAGTATTCAGAGAATATAACTCATACTTAGGGCCAACAGACATTATAATACTTTAATGTTGAAGGACGAAGTGATGATTTTCTCAAATTATTCGAATGAAATACGAGGAACATGTAAAATTGTCAAGTTAGCCTTCTGTATAGATATTTTTATGAGATAATGATTGATTTGTAAAAATCCACATCCATAATTTGCGTGAATGGCACAAGGGACATTCCGCAGAGTCTGAACAACTCTTACAAGTTTGAACCATCATTCTATATATGGGTGTGATAGTTAGAAATTTTGAATCTAATAGACAAGGTTTAATCAAATAAGTAATTATCAAAATTTTATGACACTTTTCAATTTTAATGATTTTTTTTTTATGAATTGTTGCCTCGTCGTATAATCCAAGTATTTCCGTAAGTTCGTAAAAAAAAAAAAAACTAGTACGATTACCTAGAGCCAAAAGATTACGACTTTTGATGGTTCAGCACAAAGCTTTTTGTTGCAGTCAAAGCGATGAGTTATTACATGTCTACTTATAGGCCTTTTCCTGCAATTCCGTCCACATTAATACTCACATGTGAATACCATGCCGTGTCAGGATCTTCACATTAATCAATTTGAGTCATTTTTTTAGGTACAAAGGAGTGGTATCCACTGGGGACGTATACAAATGGTAAGTTTACCGAAGGATGGAATTCTTAAAAAGTTGAGCTGTTTTATTGTTATTTTACTGTAAAATAATTTTTTTATTATAATATACATAAATTTTAAAATGATGCAATGATAAAAATAATTTAATTTGTTAAATAATCAAACTCTTCATAAACTTTTCCTAAATATAAAAGGAGAAAGTGCATAAAAAACATCAAGTTCCTGAATAAGTTAAAACAAGCACAATTATAAGCACAACGATTCTAACTTTCCCAACTTAATTTCCCTGCCCAGCAAAAAAAAATAAAAATCTCGACTTTAATTTACTTATCTATTATTAGCATTAGCAGCATTACTCCAACATAACATCAAATACTTGTGGGGTCCCCCTTGCATGCCTATTTACCATATGAAATATGATGCTGTACCCAACATTACAAACACAAAAGGGTCAACAATAAATCGATCTATTTATCTTTCAGACCACTGCGTATTTTTTAAAATAATAATTATAAATAATAGATATTCATTATAAGATTTATTTGAAATAAATATGATGGATGATTTCATATTGCATAATTATATATTTTAATATATATATATATATATATATATATATATATATATTGTGTATGATAATCGAAGAACTTAATTTAATAACAGATACTTTTTTAATCCTTTCTAAATATATTCTTATTCGTAACCCGAATAACTTCCTTACCTGCTTTGTCTCTTTTGCTTACGTTAAATTAAAACAAACTGGCCACTTTGATCTCTTGGCATCCTTCGGTCTCTGCTTGCATGTGCTCATTATCCTACAGCCCCACCAAAGTATGAAAAGTGAATCAGCTCCTTGTCTTTAAATTTTAAAGATAATTAATTTATTTGTTTTTCTATAAATTGTTAGATTTAAATTTTTTTTTATAAATTATTAGATCTTAGATGCAATAGTTTAAATTTTAATTTTTAAATATTTTTATTTTTTAAAAAATATTAAAATTTAATTTGTTAAATTTAACGACTCATTAAAAAAAAGCAACTGATGTGTACTTCCAAAACATGTCGAAATAGGTACACATATTTTCTTTAATTATTATTTTTAATAAATTACAGTTATTTAAATTTAATATTTATAAATTTAAATGTTCCAATTTAGTTATCCAAAGACTCAGTTAGTTTCAATTTTGCTTGTCAAAATGACATTTTGGTGACAATATAATTAATATTTGACAATGATAAATTTATCAATAAAAATAATTAAATTAAAATAAATATATTTTTAAAAATGAATTGAAATTATTGTAATATTTCTAAGACTAAATCAATTACTTAGTTGATGTTTTTCTTTTAAATTCATCAATCGTTGAAATAAAATCAAAGGAATTAATTTGGGTGCCCATAAATATATCACTGGAATGGACTCATGTCTGATTCTTCCTGCCATTTAACAATTAGTAATTCAAATAAAGTTATACACTTCTCTAATTCTTTTTTAACCAAAACGCCAAACAAAGTGTTTGATATATATGGGTCGTTGGATGAATATACATCCTAATTACTTACGTGAGATTTATACCGATCCAACGACACACATGTATCAAGCAAAGTATCATGTGGCACTCTTTTTTCCTAAAAAGAAAAAACAACGTATAAAAGTTGGTACTTGGTGTGTTGTTAATGGATGACTTCTCTGTTACCAAAATATCCCCGAGTAAGTTATATGGCTTGCGATGGGCTCTCGTTGTGCGTTAGTTGCGGCGAAAGTCACGAGCTCAGAAAGGAAAGGCAGAATTTACAGTTACATCAACACTTGGTTCATGTTTTGGTTTTAAGAAAATAAAAATAGTTCCAAAATTTGTAAATATCATAATCATCCCACCAAAAACAATAAGGAAAAAAAAAAAGAAGAAAGAGAAAGCGATAAATCTAAAACAGAAGAGAGATCACAAATGTTGAAACATGTATAAATATAGCATATGTTCCAATGATGTCAAACCCTTCTCGTTTCCAATTATAACCACCGCTCAAACATATAACCGATTTTGAAGTCTTCTTCTCTCTTAACGCTTCTGGTCCCATTCCGGACCCTCCCATCCGACCTCTCTGTTTGTCTCAGACCCTCACCAATTTCACAGAAGGATTCATTAATGATCTTGTTAGTGATCCTTCTTTCAAATTTACGGTGCGGGCCGGACATTATTTCATATTCTGGAAAATCTGTGCATGTTTGAGGTTAGCTTCTTCTTCTTCCCCTTCAAGCTGCCCTGTTTTTTCTCCATTTTTTGGATGACTCTGTTTGGGAACAAAACAAGAAATGGAAGTTGATTCCACTCGCTCTGTTTTTGCTGGCTTAGATATTAGATGAATATATAGATTTCAGATTGCTCCTGGCCAAAAATATTATTGGAAATTATTTTACATGACATTTTGAAGGTCTCTCCCCTGTTTCCCTTATTTTCTTTTGTTGAATAGATGAAAATCATCTTCCTCTCATCTTTGGTTGTTTATAGATTAGATAAGTACATAGATTTTGTAACTTCAGAAAACTGATCAGACGCTTCCGAAATGGAAACGTTTTCTGTGCAGCCGGGAATCAAGCAAGGTTCAGATTTCACGCACACGCAAAGAGAGAGATACAGGAGAAGAGGTGAAGGAAATCCAGAAATGGAATCAACAAGTAACCAAGGGAGAGCATATTCATGCGACGACGAGGCATCTCCAAGATGCGTATTGGAAATCCAGGTTCCGAGTACAGACTCAGATCGGAGCAGCGGATGCAGCTCTTGTTCGCCGGGGAAATCCTCGCCGGCAGGGGAACGGACGCTGCCGCCGCTTGGGCGAGATGTGCACCTGCCGCAATGGAAAGGAGTGATGGACGCGTTTAGAATCAACTCTAGGAGACTAACGTCGCTGCCGTTGATAACGTCGACGTACATGATGTCTAGGAAGAGCTTGAGGAAATTAGCTCGGATCCGAAGCGCAGAAGATAGTGTTGATCTTTCAGCTTTTCGAACGAAGGCATCGTGGAAAAACTTCCCTTACTCAGACCTCACCGCCGCCACTGACAGTTTTAATCCCGGTAAGGACGATTATCGGATATCACATAGCCTCCGGAATAATTATTTATTTATTTATTTTGATTCTTTTCTTTTTCACTCGAAGGAAGATTATGCGATTTTTCTTAAAATAGGAGAAAAATAAGGGACCAAATTATTAAGTATTTATTATTTATTTTTGAATAGAAACATCATAAGTGTATTTTTTTCCATCACTTAATATTGCATAATTATTTTTTTGACAAAATTCACCGGAAATACTTTTATTAAAATTAAAAAAATTATAAAGATCCTGGATGAGAACTTTGAAATGAAAAATGAATGGGAGTTATTGATAAAATTATGATAAATAATTTGTCCTTTGCAAGAATTTATGAGTATTTGTCTGTAATGGTAAAATTTGTTGAGTTAATCTTAATTTTACATTGAAAAATTCTTAATTAAGAAAATAATTGTTTTGAATATATATATATATATATTTGTTAAGAAAAATACTATATGTTGGTTAAACAATTTTTTTCCTTTTACATTTATATTCAGCTTTCAGCTTTAAAATTTTTAACTTGTAAGATTCTCATCAAAGAAAATGACAAAAGAATAAAAAGGCATTTTTATGTACGATTTTCTATGCATGCTATAGTACTATTGTCTTCAAGAAAAAAAGCCCCATGTTCATAGATTTGAATTGAAATATAAGCAGATACGGTTAAATGAGATATGATTTTGTGTTTGGGGGGGGGGGGGGGGGGAAGAGGAACCGGTGGTCAACTGCCGCCACTGTGGCAGTACTACGAGAAGTTGGGCGAAATTTTTTGACCAAAATATGGTCTCGTGTCTGTTAGTGTGGGCCCAATCGGGCATGCCTTGTGCTTCTTCTTTAGGTTGCCAATGAGGCCATTGGTCTCATCTTCGTCCACCTCATTATGTGTCCTTCGAAAGAAGAGGCATATCAGAAAACCGACTAGTTTATTTAATCAACTCTTATGTTTCAACCAACAGCTGAGTTATAGTTGAAAGAATTAGTCTCCCGTAAGATAATGAACTAAGATATAAATTTTCACTGAAAGAGATGTGTATATCTAGTGATAGATAGTAAAAGAATACATGTGTAAAACAAAAAAAAATATTATGTTTCAGCCACAAGCCCCACAATATTGGAGGTCTGCCTCTTTCGGTGACGAGTTTTTGAAGTTTTTAGGCTGCTGGTTAGGCAAGTGATAGAAGTGGGTGAATAATTGAAGCTTGCTTTTGCGTCTCTCTCAGTCTATTGACTTCTTAAAGTGATTTCATATCCTTATGATAAGGCTAGTGTGCACGTGCCTTTCGTACATTCCAATACTAGTTTATTAACGGTATCAAAACGAAAGAGTACCCAAATAGATAAATTAAGTCAGATATAAATAAATAAATATATAAATAAATTAAAAATAGAATTTATTAAAAAAATATGATATGTTTATGTATTAATTTATTAAAAAAATTGGTCATCGGTTCGCGGGAACAGATATTGATGTTTTTAGTAGCAAAGTTAAAGGATTAACTGGCTTGTCTGATATTTAAGCTTCAATATTATTTTAACTTTGAAAAATTCCAATTCATAAACTATATAGACAGCAAATTATCTCTTATTTTGCCTCAAATTTTCAACTTGTTTTGGGATCTGTGTTTATTCAAACTTCAGACTTTTATTCAGTTATGGTTATGGATAGAATTGAATTACGAATCAAAAAACAATTATTGAGCAATTTTCAGAGGCGTTGAATTTGAATAATCAGCAAGCTAAAGTCTTTTTTAGTTCAACTTAATTTTCAACCATGTCATTATCCATAACCATCCAACTTAATTGCAATTAGTTCCAAAGTTATACTTGGATGTCAAAAGTCTAAACTTATTGTTTGTAAGCTTCTAGGTCCTTGGGGTCCCATCTTTATTTGAAGAAAAACTTGTAGTCATGTTAAAATAAATGTTACTGAGACAGGTTTGACATGAGTTGATGTATTTATTTTTTGTAAACAAGTCTAAGTAGTTTCTTTTGGGTCTCGTTGTGCCTCCATTTAGAAGATGGCACCTATTTGCAGTAATAAAACAAAAAGTTGAGTATTTTTTCTCCCTTTTTTGGTTTTTGGAGATGGGTTGTAATTTAGGGTTTGTGCTTAAACAGAGAACATGATAGGGAAAGGTGGGCATGCTGAAGTGTACAAAGGACGCTTACCAGATGGCAAAATTGTGGGAGTGAAGAAGCTTGTGAATGAAGAAATGGATGATGCAGATAATACGGGTGACTTCTTAACAGAGCTAGGAATCATAGCCCACATTAACCATCCAAATTGCTGCCGTCTATATGGCTTCGGAATTGAGAAAGGCCTTTACTTTGTCCTTCAATATGCCCTTCATGGCAGCCTAGCCTCTCTGCTTTTTGGTCTGCTTCCCCACCCTCTTTCGCTTCCATTTCCACACACAGTTCACATTGTCTCTTTCAAAGAGAGGCAATGTGTGTGAGATTAATGTTTAAGTAACATTAGGCATTAATGAACGTTTCAGGTCCTCAAATGCTGGAGTGGAAAGTGAGGTTCAAGGTGGCCATGGGCGTCGCAGATGGATTGCGGTATCTTCATCATGAGTGTCCCAGACGAATCATTCACAGAGACATCAAGGCTTCTAACATATTACTCAACGAAAACTATGACCCCGAGGTACTTTTGGTTTGGTTGCTCACAAATTGTGAACTATTTCTTAGATTCATTGTAAGCAAACATTGAATACTGTTCCTTCCTTGTGTAATACACTGCAGATTTCAGATTTTGGATTGGCTAAGTGGCTCCCAGAGAAGTGGGATCACCATGTAGTATTCCCAATAGAGGGTACATTCGGGTTAGCACTAATTCCATCTTTCTTGGCTTTTGTTTTGGGACTATATACATCATTTTGATATGTATCAATTCCTTTTCTAAATTTTACTGCATCAATGGGTGCAGGTATTTGGCTCCAGAGTATTTTATGCATGGAATTGTGGATGAGAAGACCGACGTATTCGCATTTGGGGTTTTGTTACTCGAGATTATCTCAGGTCGTCGCGCAGTGGATTCCGAAAGTAGGCAGAGTCTTGTGATCTGGGTAAGCCTTCATATATGGCGTTAGCCTGAACTGGCCCAATAAACATTGACCGCACCAGAGTGGCCCACTACCCTATCTTTAATGACGGTTCTAAATGAAGATTGGAAGATGATTGTTGTACCAAACTCATCTGTTTTTGTGTGTTCAGGCAAAGCCACTACTGGAAGCGAGCAATGTGAAGGAATTAGCAGACCCAAGATTAGAAGATGATTATGATTCCGAAGAAATGAAGCGTGTCATGGTTACAGCTTCCATGTGTGTTCATCAGACACCCTCCAAGCGCCCATACATGGATCGGGTAAGCAAATAATGACTATCCTCATTTTTTTTTTCCTTCCTTTTTAAGATTTTGTTTTTGGAAGTAATTCCTAGGTATATTGTATGTATATATATGCAATACAGATAAAATTTGACGTATGCACATAGCATACATAAGATTTTTTTTTATTTTCTCTTTGGGGAAGTACAGGTAGTACACATGCTGAAGGGGGAAGAAGGACTAGTTGAAACGAAGCAACAAACTAGAACTCCGAGATCCCTCATGTTGGATGCGTGCGACTTAGAAGATTACTCTTGCTCGAATTACTTGAACGATCTCAATCGCCACAGGCAACTAGTGATGGAGTGATATATCCATTCTTGGTTTTGTGCTCTTAATTTGCTCTTGTATGTTGCATTTAGTGATCGAAGCGATAGAATGTTATTTTGGAAACGCTTTTTGTCTTTTTTCCTTTTTGATGTAGCTTGTGTCTTTTTCCAAGCTTGCCAAAAACAAAAAAAATCATTTCGTGAACTTGTAAGAAGCAGGATAGCTGACAGGCATTACGGCCTGAGAACCAGCGTTCTCAAGCCGTAATGTAATGTACAAATCGTGCAACAGAAGAGTGTTTGTATCTACTTCCTTTTTTGTCTTTTTTGTTCTCTCTATGGACTCGGAAGTGCCATCTCAAAAATGTTATCCTTTAAAGTGTGTTGCTCCTGAAGTGTATATCTTTTACTTGAAAAATAATGAAAAGAGACGAAACATGGGAGAATTCGGAAATATCTTTATCAAACTTGAAAATCTATGAACAAAACTTGCTCAATGGCCATTAACTTGTGCAGCTGAAACGTCAGATGAACATTTTTTTTGGCCTAAGGATCAATATTAGGAATAAACTTATATTATTCAGACTTTTATATATTTGCTATCAATTACTTCACTAATTAAAATAAAACGTGTAAAAAATTCTTTGAAAAACCAATTATGCAATATTTTGTGAGAATATAGTTATTTTTAGCCAAATTTTTTTTTTATTTTTCTAACGTTTACACTAAGTTTTAATTCTATTCCTTTTTTTGTCTGTTTTGTTTTACATGTTTTATTTTTATTTTAAATTTATTATTTTTACTAACATTGTTTATTTTACTGATAAAAAATGCTTATTAGGCGGTTCATGTGGTACATCTTAAGCAACTCTAACTCACCAAGCAACTCTAACTCACCATTTTCTGTCAGTGAAATAAATGGTGTTAGTAAAAAGGGTATATTTGAAATAAAAATAAAACATATAACTAATACAAAAAAGAAGTTAAAGACAATTAAATCTGAGTATAAACATTAAAGACATAAAAAGTGATTATGCTGTTCTTTTTAAAGAATATACACTTATGATTGGAGAATCATATCCATCATGTTTTGATTGAAAAATATGATAATAAATACAAAAAAATTGTTTACAAGTTTTTCCTCAATTTTATTAATATAGTGCTAAGTTAGGACATACAAAAAATAATAATAATCTACTTTCGATTGTGCCTTAACTTTTGAGAGGTGAAACCTCTTCAATATATATTATAGTGAAAACGAGATAAGAAGCAACGTTATCAAACCTGGTCTGGCTATTGACACGGGCATGCTTTCAGGTTATTGGGTCACTTGTTCAATTTCTGGGTCATCGGGTCAATTGTTGACTTTGGTAAATAAATTAAAAAATTAAAAAAATATATATGTATTTATATATCTTTACAAATAAATTCAAAAACAAACAAAATAAATAATTTATATGTAAATTTTACACTTTAAAATCATAAACATCTATAATAATCCATAAATATCTATAATAATTTAAACATAAAGTTATAAATATTCATAATAATTCATAAATTCATAAATAATATCATCCAACAATTCTATAATGATCCCATGCTAATTCTGTTTCTTCTCTTGAAGAACCTTTTTGCACATATTCAATTGATTCTTGTGTGGGATTGCTAGACGACATTTATTATGATCTAAGATTAACAAGAAATTTCCTAAATCAAATAGTATTTAGTAATCATCCAGTATTCTAACAGCATTCAACAATCATTCATCATGCATTCAACATTCAGCATTCAGACCAAAAACATTATTTAGATTTCAGAGTTCAGACAGTACTAGAAAATAATTTTCAAATTACAGAAAGTTAGGATGTTAGTAAACACAATTATTTGCATTAAACCTTATCCAACATATATAAGGTTTAATGTTTAAATTATGCAGAACACAGCAAGAGAAATTATATAGAAAACCCAAATTTTATCAGCCTTCACCCAAATTCTTCCTTGGCCCAAGCTGTCTATCTTATCCTATTTCAACTAGACTAAATTCAATTGTAATCTAGAAAAGGACAATATTTTAAGGGACAAGATATAAGTAAGGTATAGGAAGATATGGTCCACCTCGGCCCAAGCTCTCTAACCACAAAGAGTTGTCAATTTTGAGAATGGAATGTTAATAGAATATAGAGGAATTGATTGAATGAAAATATCTTATGACAAGTTAATTTCTATATTTGGGGACCCTATGGAAATGGGAAAGTTTTCATGAGATGTTCAAAGACCAAGTGGACAAGTAATGGAAGTTCACATACCTGATTGTTGAGATCAAATCACCCTCCCTAACACAATTGATTCGTTTTATGCAATGGGTCTTCGGCAGTGGCTAGGCTTGTGGCCATCGGACTAGTTCGTGCAGTGGGTCTTCGGTAATGGCTAAGCAAGGTTTGAACTTCGAAGGCTTGAAGGGGAAGGAGACTTAGCAATTTCAGATTCATCTATGCAATGGGTCTTCGGCACTCAACATTGTCTTTGGCTAGGCTTGTGGTCTGAGCAATTTGGGGAAAAATGGATAAAGGTTGATGTAATTCGGTAATTAACCTTTAAAAAAAGCTGAGTTGATAGGGTCACTAGGTCGTGGTCAGGTTACTGCGACCTGGTTTGATAGCTCAACCCGGACCGAACTCGGCCCTGAGTTGCTGGGTCTAGGGTTGACCTGTCGAGCTGGTCCGAGTTGTATAACACTGATAAGAAAAATTATATAAAACTCAACATGAGTGAGGAATAGAGCTCATAGTTCCCACTCTTCTCTCACTCGCTAGACTATATCAATTTTTTTTGAAAGGATTCAAATTTCAATTTTTAATAACAAAACATCAACAAAGATAAAGGCAACAAATTTTTTAAAAAATGGAAACCTAAAGCATAAAACAAAATGTTTCCTAAGGGCAAAAATAGAGCGACCTTACTCTTTTCTACTTCTCTTGTTTGGAGGAACATTTAACATTGGTCTTCAATACTCAAACTGTTGATGCTTTTCCATCAGATGAAAAGTGCAGTACAAAGAAAAGCAAACTTGGGTTTCTTCCTTGATGTAATCAAGGATAACCCAATTCCAGCCTAAGAAAGAGAGAACAATTCAATTGGTCCTCTAACTCGTTCAAGGGCTAAAGGACTCGGATTGGGCTTAACCACATTGTTGAAAGTAAAAAAAGTGTGAACAAGATTGCATGTGAGAATGTTGCATTTGTTGAATATAATTGTAGTCTATTACCTATACATTTATTGTCTTTGACATTTAACTACCTATGCATTTATTGTCTTTGACATTTAGCCTACACTACTTGACTTTTAGTTGATGCATTTAATGTATTAGTTGGAGTCTTTTGTCTTTTTGTTTTAAAGACCCTCTATAAAAAGGGTCTTTGCCATATATTGTAAACCATCCTTGGATCATATATGAGATATTGACATTTTTCTTTCAAGAGGATTCTTGAGTTATTTCTCTTATCTAACTTAGGTTAGTAGCGAGAGCAACTAGATTTCTTATCACTCATATTCTTCTTTCTTGAGTGTAGCGAGATCACCCCATTTCTCTTAGTTGTGGCGCCCTTTGGCTTATCAATAGAGTGACTTGATTTTTTCTTTGTTTGTTTCTTTTAACCTATCCAGAAAATCAACTAAGTGTTTTTTCTCTAGAAATCACATCATATTGGTATCAAAGCCACTTCAAATCAGGTTCTATTATTTGTTTTGTGTTTTTCCCCTTCGTGGAAGGCTTAATTTTTTTGCATTTTATTTTCTATTTTGCCACCTACATGGAGGGCTTAGTTTTCCTTATTTTTGTAATCTGTCACCTACATGGAGGGCTAATTTTCTGGTCTGTTCATCTTTGTTTTTATTTCTATTCTTGTGTTGTTCTACTTTATTCCAGTCTTTTTATTAAAAAAAAATTCATCGTTACTGTTTATCATTACTGTTCATTGTTAATCCGAGTGTAAACACTTAGAGAGTGAACCTACCCTTCACCAAACTCAAACCAGCAATTACAAATCACTATGACAGGAGAAAATAGTTCTGAAGTTCCTTTTGGGCTTAGCCTACAACAAGCTCAAATTATTCGCCTACAAAGAAGTCAAGAAGAAATGATGGGATAAATAGCTCAACTAACCACTCAAATGGCTAGATTTATGGAGCTACAACAACGACAACCAAGAAGAGGAGCTTATGTTGAACACCATGGAGAAGAATCTGAAGCTGAAGAAGGTAAACAACCTAGGCAAAGAAGGCAGCAGAGAGAACATGATGCCAACATCAAAATAAAGATTCCTCCATTTAAGGGAACAAGTTTTCCTAAAGAATATTTAAAGTGGGTGCAACGAGTAGAGAAGATTTTTGAATATCAATAATATTCAAAAGCTACCAAATGTCGTCTTACAGCCCTTGAATTCACTGATTATGTGAATCTATGGTGGAAAAATTTGAAGAATCAACGAAGAAGAGATGGAGAGGAAGAAGTTCGAAATTAGAGATTGATGAAAAGGCTCATGCAGAGGCATTTTGTACCTAATTACTACAAGCAAGAGCTTTATTTTAAGCTTCAAAGCTTGAGGCAAGGAGGTATGTGTGTTGAAGATTATGTTAAAGAATTTGAAACTTTGATGATTCGGTGTGAGTTGAATGAACCCCAAGAGCAAACTATAGCTCGATTTCTTGGATGTAATTAAATTGACAATTAAGGTGGAGAGACAAAAAAGAGAGTTTATGGAAGAAACAATGGAGTGTCTAAACCATTGGGGAGTAAACATTTCCAAACACTTTTCCAAACCTCAAACATTACCAAAGGGAGTAATAAGGAGAAATGGAAGAAGGAGCCAAACAAAACTGAAAGTTCTAAGGGGAAGGAGAAGAGAGTAGATAACCAACCCTCTAAAAGAAGCAGAGACATTAAGTGCTTCAAGTGCTTAGACCATGGCCATATAGCATCTGAATGTCCTAATAGAAGAGTGATGATCTTGAAGGAGAAACAAGGAGAAATAGAGAGTGAAGATGAGGATATTGTAGAGGAATTTAAAGAGGAAGAATATTCTGAGGAAGAAGTTGTTGAGTATGCTGATGAAAGTGCTGCCTTGGTTATTAGACGTACCTTGAATATCCAAGCCAAGGTAGAAGAAGAACAGAGGGAGAAGATTTTTCAAACAAGGTGCATTATCGAAGGTAAAGTTTGTAACGTGATAATTGATAGTAAGAGCTACAATAACATTGCTTCAACCACCTTAGTTGGCAAATTGAAGCTGCCTATCATCAATCATCCCCATTCCATACAAGCTACAATGGCTGAATAATCATGGCGAGATGAAGGTCACCAAACAAGTAAAGGTACCTTTCTCTATAGGGAAGAATTACAAAGATGAGGTGTTGTGTGACATAGTCCCTATGGATGCTAGTCATCTTCTACTTGGGAGGCCATGGCAATTTGATAGAAGAGCACTACATGATGGCTTCAAAAACACATATGCTTTTGAGAAGGATGGAAAGAAGATTATGTTGGCACCCTTAAAGCCAATACAAGTATAGCCGAACGAGGATGTAATCGAGGAGAAGAAGCCTAGTTGTTTTGCTTCTAAGAATGAGTTAAAGAAGGCAATAAAAAGGGATGACTTTGTATTATTGCTAATTCTCAAGGAGCTGAATCCAGAACTTACAGAAAAGCTTCCTAAGCTTGTGAAGAAGTTGATAAAAGAATTTGCAGATGTCTTTCTAAATGAGCTACCTAAGGGATTACCACCCTTAAGAGGAATTAAACATCAAATTGATTTGGTGCCCGGTGCTACCTTACCAAATAAGCTAACGTATAGAATGAATCCAGAGGAGGCTAAGGAGCTAAAAAGGCAAGTTGATGAGTTGATTGAAAAGGGTTATCTAAGAGAATCCATGAGCCCTTGTTCTGTGCCTACATTATTGGTCCCTAAAAAGGATAGCTCTATGAGAATGTGTGTGGACAGTCGTGCTATAAATAAGATTACCATCAAATATCGCTACCTAATTCCAAGATTGGATGACATGTTGGATGGGATGAATGGTTCCAAGGTGTTTTCAAAGATTAACTTGAAGAGCGGCTATCACCAAATCCAAATGAAAGAGAGAGACGAGTGGAAGACGGCCTTCAAGACAAAGTATGGACTTTACGAATGGATGGTAATGCCATTTAAGCTTGATGAATCATGTTCTTGGATCTTTCATTGAAAAATTCGTTGTGGTATATTTCGATGATATTCTGATCTATAGTCAGAGTTATGAGGAGCATGTGCAATATTTGAAGGAAATCTTGGAAGTGTTGCGAAAGGAGAAACTCTATGCTAATCTGAAAAAATGTTACTTTTGTCAAGACTATGTGATTTTTCTTGGCTTTATAGTATCTCAGCAAGGAGCAGGAATTGATGAAGAAAAGGTAAAAGCTATCAAAGAATGGCTCGTTCCAAGAACCGTATCTGAAGTAAGAATTTTCATGGGCTTGCCTCCTTCTATAGAATATTTGTAAGGGATTTCAGCACCATCTTAGCACCCATAACTGAATGTATTAATGGAAGAAAGGAGTTCAAATGGAGTGATGCAACCCACAGAAGCTTTGAGCTTGTCAAAGAAAAATTATGCAATCCACCCATATTGGCTTTGCCTAATTTTTCTAAGACTTTTGAGATTGAATATGATGCTAGTGGAGTGGGAATTGGAGCTGTACTTCTTCAAGAAAGGCGTCCCATAGCTTGTTTTAGTGAGAAGTTGAGTGGAGCCAGTCTTAACTACTCTACCTATGATAAGGAGTTCTACTCTTTAATTAGAGCTCTTGAGACATAACAGCACTACTTGTTACCAAAAGAATTTGTAATTCACACAGACCATGAATCACTCAAACACTTGAAAGGTCAGAGCAAGCTAAATAGAAGACATGTAAAGTAGGTGGAATTTCTTGAAGCTTTTCCTTATGTGTTGAAGTATAAGAAGGGAGAAACCAACATTGTTGCAGATGCCTTATCAAGGAGATATGCCTTAATTTCTATGATGAATGCTAAATTGTTAGGATTTGAATCTATTAAAGACCATTACATGGAAGATTCGACACTTGCTAAAATTTATCTCGCTTGTGAGAAAATGACATATAATGGATTTTATAGATTTGAAGGTTTTTTATTTAGCTTGGGGAGGCTTGTAATTCCAAACTATTCTATAAGGGAATTACTTACATGAGAAGCTCACGGAGGAAGATTAGCTGGATATTTTGGTGAAACCAAGACATTGGAGATGCTGAAAGAGAATTTTTATTGGCCTAACATGATTAGAGATATGCATCATGTGATTGAAAGGTGTATTGTTTGTAAAAAAACCAAGAGCAAAGAAGCAGCCCATGGACTTTATACACCTCTACCTGTTCCAGATTAGCCTTGGACTGATATTAGCATGGATTTCGTGCTAAGCTTACCAAGGATACAAAAAGGTAAAGATTCGGTCATGGTTATTGTTGATCATTTTTCAAAAATGTCTCATTTTATTCCATGCCATAAGACCGACGATGCCGTGCACATCGCCAATTTATTTTTCAAAGAAATTGTGAGACTTCATGGCATTCCAAATAGTATCGTGTCAGATCGTGATGCTAAATTTCTTAGCTACTTTTGGAAGACTTTATGGAGGAAACTGGGGACAAAGTTACTCTTTAGTACTGCCTGTCACCCACAAACTGATAGGTAAACTGAAGTAGTGAATCGAATACTTTCTACTTTGCTAAGAACTATCATTGGCAAAAACTTGAAAAGTTGGGATGAATGTTTGGCCTATGCTGAATTTGCTTACAATAGAAGTGTACATGGTACTACTAAACACTCTCATTTTGAAGTAGTTTATGAGTTTAATCCATTGAGCCCACTTAATTTAGTACCATTACCACTTGAGGCTCGAGAATGCATAGATGAAAAAGGGAAGGCGGACATGATAAAGAAGTTATATGAAAATATTAAACAGCAGATTGAGAAGAAGAACTCCATCTATGAGAAGACTGCTAACAAGAGAAGAAAATTTGTTCAATTTAGTCCTGGAGATTTAGTGTGGGTTCATCTTTGAAAAGAAAGATTTCCAAACCAAAGGAAGTCCAAATTAATGCCAAGGGCAGATGGTCCTTTCCTTATTATAGACAAGGTAAATGATAATGCATACAAAATTGATTTGCTTGAAGACTATGTTGTTTCTACTACTTTTAATGTGAGAGATCTTTCTCCGTACTTAGAAGATAAAGAGGACTTGGATTTGAGGTCAAATCCATTTTAACCAAGGGAGGATGATGTAATCAAGGATAACCTAATTGCAGCCCAAGAAAGGTAGAACACTTCAATTGGGCCTCTAACTCGTTCAAGGGCTAAAGGGCTTGGACCAATTATAGCCCAAGAAAGGGAGAACACTTTAATTGGGCCTCTAACTCGTTCAAGGGCTAAAGTGCTTGGATTGGGCTTAACTACATTGTTAAAAGTGAAAAAAGTGTGAACAAGATTGCATGTAGGAAGGTTGCATTTGTTGAATATAGTTATAGTCTATTACTTATGCATTTATTATCTTTGACATTTAGCTACCTATACATTTATTATCTTTGACATTTAGCCTACGCTATTTGACTTTTAGTTGATACATTTAATGCATTAGTTGGAGTCTTTTGTCTTTTGTTTTGGAGACCCTCTATAAAAAGGGTTCTTGCCATATGTTGTAAACCATC
The DNA here is from genome assembly GCA_037074585.1 of Biancaea sappan. Lineage (NCBI taxonomy): Eukaryota > Viridiplantae > Streptophyta > Magnoliopsida > Fabales > Fabaceae > Biancaea > Biancaea sappan. The sequence continues at coordinate 25,541,195 of CM073490.1, forward strand.
CTTGAATCATATTATGAGATATTGACATTTTGCTTTCAAGAGGATTCTTAAGTTATTTCTCTTATCTAACTTAAGTTAGTGGCGAGAGCAACTAGATTTCTTATCACTCACGTTCTTCTTTTTGGAGCTTGGCGAGATCATCCCAATTCCCTTAGTTGTGGTGCCCTTTGGCTTATCAATTGAGTGATTTGGTTTTTTTTTGTTTGTTTCTTTCAACCTATCCAGAAAATCAACTAAGTGTTTTCTCTCCGGAAATCACATCATTCCTTTAAATAAATGAATCAATAACATTTTTTTACATGAAAGGCTTACAAAGAAAGTGATACATTTTAGAAAAAACCAAAACACCCTTCAGTTCGTCAAGAGCTGCTAGTCTTGACCCAAAGTTGCCTTTAGCATAGGTGACGGGATGATAGCCCAATTTCCTTTGAGTCAATTTCTCTTTGCGATCTTTTCTAAACAATGAGCCTTTTCATTTACTTTTCTTCTGGCCAGGAGTAGGCAACATAGTCTAGCTCAATTCGAAGATGATGTTTCCCCCATTAAGTCTTTGCAACTCGATTCAAAGATGATGTTTCCCGCTCCAAAATTTGCTACCAATACATGAGCCTCAAGCATCACTTTCGCTTTTGCTTCCAAAGCCAATCTAGCATTGCTTCTTTTCGTTTGGCATGTAAGCATTGTTCCCTATAGATATCTAACAACAAATTTTCACAGCTAGTTCTATCTCCTTTTTGGTAAGTAGCATCCATGTTCATTTCTATGACATTTTTCTATAGTGGTTTCCAATGATGTTGGGATTGGTTTGTTTGCTATGCTAAATTTGTTTGCTATGTTTTCGCCATTTGAATCTAACCACTATACTCTTTTTCCTGAAAAATGATATTTAGAGGATTTACTTTAAGTGTTTCAAATACTCATTTGTTTTTGTTTTTCCAAATGAACCAGTAGTGAATAAAGATTATGTTAATAAGCTCCTAAGGTTCAAGTGAACTCTTTTTAATTTCCTTTAACCTTTCTATCAACCATATGCCTACTCTCACTTCTCCAAAATTGCTAGAGTGCCACTTCATATCCAAATCAAACCAACCATATCTAGTCCAATTACATCCCCATAACATGTATTCTATAAATTCATCCTCCATCTAACATATTAGACACTCCCCACTTTTGGTACATCTCTTTTTCTTCAAGTTTTTCGTGCTTGGTACCTCATTTTTCACTACTTTCCACATAAACATTTTTATCATTAGGGGACCCCTGTAGACTAAATATCTCTCCATAGATTGCGGTCTCGTAAGATAGAGTTAGAAGTACCTAGGAAATCCTCATAAGCACCTATTTTCATAGCCGCTTTGTATGATCCTTAACATTAAAATCCCTATCTCGAGTACTAGGCCAAATAAAGGCATCTTTTTAGTTGCTTCCAAGGATAGGAATTGTCATCACCTTCTTAGCAGTATCCACATCAAATAATAGTATATTCCATTTCTTTGTTTCCCTGTCAACGAGGGGAGCCACCTTTAATCGTTCACTATTAGTTCTGTTTAGGATTTTTCCTCTGTAGCTTTACCCAACAATCCTCCTAAATATTGATATCTTCCCTATTTCCTAATCTCTAAAACCCATATTTAAGAAAAATGTCTCTTCCAAGTAATAAATTGGCCCAACACCAGTAACAACCATTCCTCCTTTTAACACTTAAAGGATTAGAATCCCCTATATATTTAGCTTTTAAAACCTTTACTTATAGGTCTTCTTGCTTATGTTTGTCACGATCTAATATTCGAGCACGTGATTGGCACTATATAGGTTATTCCCCTATGTTGTAAGCCTATTGCTCTTAATTTTCGATTCCCATGCACGTGTGAAATGCGTGGTCTTGTAAATGGATGATTAAACATGCAAAAAATAAATAAGTATGCTAGGTCTAGAATTCCCTACATGCAACCCTCCCTTCCTAGGTGTTCTATTTAACTACAGAGCTTATAATGACAACATACCGAAAGAAAGACAGATGAACCCAAACCCTTAATATACGGAAGGCCGGAATCTTAGAACCTGTACCACTCCTCTGGTGGTGGTATCATGACTTACGCAATGCTGCAAAAAATGAATGCAACAACAGAATGAGATAATTATCTCAGTGAGCATACATTCCCTTATCTTTCCTCTTAGCATTTGATGTTTTTACAAGTTATAACCCTAACCAAGAGTATAAGAATGACCCAGTGTGGTTTTAGGCAAACACACAGTGTACTCAGGGCAATCTTGATCCTCCAATATAGACGGATCCTTAAACTTGTCCATCCTTTCCATTGCCAAGGCCAATATGCCCACGCCAAAGGCGATTGGCAATCTCCTAACCCAAAGGTCAACAATACTCCTAAACCTATAGGTTGATATCACCTTCGAGCCAGTAGGCTAATAAAGTCTCCAGGCCTGAAGGCCAATAAGCCCCATGAAACTTATTGATAGGTATACACCACTAGTCTAACCCACACTCAGTTAACACTAATGCATATGCCTCATACGCAACACTTCTAAATTCCAAGATTTCTCCAAGGGATTTCAACCCATATGCCGCACCATCTTTCGGTCATAGGCCGTAATATCTCTCGATAGACAACCATGATATAAAAATATGAAGTAAAACAAATCCTATCGTAAATTCACAACTCATGCAAAATACGATCGACAAGTAAGATGTCTCCATGACTTGAAAACCATAATAGTCTCCATGCTAAAAGGCCATGCAAATCTCCCAGTTATAAGGTCTTAATAACCTCTCAACAAAAAGGCCATGAAAATCTCCCGACCAAGAGGTCATGATAATCTCCCATGGAGGATATCTCACCCCACATTTACTGTCATTACAAGGCCAGCATAACTACCAAATAATAAGTCATTATAATGTAACACATGCATAACTCCACTCTGACCCCGTCACACGTAGACATTACTAAGAGTTTTACATACTCTAGCATAACTCAACAACATAAATTCACTTTACTCAAGAAGATACAATATATAATCCAAATCATGCACCACTCACTAATTTCTCCAACACAAAGGCTAACTCATTTATCACCCCATGGTACAAGGTTGGGTAATTCCTAAAGCTTAAGAACTACACAACCTTGACCCCAAACAAGGGTAAACCTCATTATTCTAAATCCCTATGAGGGATGCTCCTTACTCCAAGGTATCACACCTCACTATAAGTTTACACTGTAATTGAAATGTCACATATCAACTAGGTAAAATATACATCATACCATAATTTCTCCTAGCTCAAGAATTTATCAGTCTCCATGTGACATGTGGCTACAAATTCCCGGGGCATATATAACCTCAAGATCTCCATGGCATAAAGCCACAAAATTCTTTAATCTCCTCACACTTTACAACAAGCATCAAAACTTGAACATACAAATGTATATCATTCACCCGTATGCACACATTCAAGCACAAAGCAAATAAGATAATCAAGTTTACTATTCAACCACCAAAGGGCATCCCCTCATTGTGAGACTTCATTCCCATACCACCATGGTATTTTCTATCCTAAGATGCTCCAAACACAACATCAAGCAACCACAGAAACATAAACATTTAGTACATCAACATTTATAGTCTCCTCAAGAAAATTCATACTAGAATAAGCTCTTAGCTCAAGCTAAGTGGAATTCTCTACTTACCTGGAAATTTGCCTCAATTACTCCTTTAAACGTAACATTCAACCTTCGTCCTAGTGCATGACACCTACGGAACCAAGCTACAATGAATTTTAGCATACAAAAGCAACTAAAAGAGATGCCCCATTGTTAGTGCCTCGGGTGCTTGAGGCACTCTACGCCTCTCCACACAATCCCATTTCCTAACCTATGGCACTTGAGGTGCCACAAGGCCCCTTTAAACATCCTTCCACATTTAGGCCAAGAGGTGCCAAGGTCTAAACTCTTGAGCTCAAGCCATGTTGTGGCCCCCTAGGTTCCTACACCTGGGCACTCTCGGCTAGCACGAGTTTGGCCCTCAAACTCCTCTTCAATTATCGCAATTCCTCATTAAATTCTCCCCATCAATCTTGGTCATTTTCCACACCATTGGGCACTCTAAAGCTCACCAAACACACTCTAACAAAGCATTAAACAAGATCAAATCAAAACTTGCCATAATCAAAATCAAAGAAAAACTTTTCTGGTTTAATTTTACTTTCTAACGTGATTTTCCTCCTTTAAATCTCATTCTTCCCTTAGAATTCTAATTCTCAAGCACAAGAACTGAAGGAAAGTGTTTTAGAAACATCCATAGCCAACAATATCAAGAATTCACCAAGAACCATTATAGGGTTTGGGGGTAAAATGAAAATGAGGAAGGAGGAGAGAAAATCTTACTTTTACCTCAGCTCAAGTGCCCCTCTAGTGGTAGAGGTGGTCATCGGAGAATGAAGACCCTGGTGAAAATGATGGTGAGTGCTGGTGGTAGCTGCCATGAGTGTAAGGAAGGAAGAATAAAGGAGAGATGAAAAGTGGCGTAGGAGTGAGCTACTAAATGTGCTGAGTGTGTAATATATTAACTCTTTGATCAAAATTATCGTTTTGCCACTCCTTTATAAAAATTGGAGATCATAGGCAAAATTGATCATTCAGTAAAAACATTTATTGCACACACTCTGGCTCAGCACATTAGTTTTTCACTCGAAACTCCCACCCTGAACTTAAACCACAATCTCCATAAAAATACATGAAGAATTTTCCTTTTCGTATAAGTCCTTCTCATAACTCACTAGCATACAAGATATCCTTGGAGGGAAAGTTCCATCCTCCTAGTACATCCCATACAAAATCAAGTTTCTTCCACCACTCCAGTCATTCCCCAAATCCATAATTCACCAATCCTCCTACAAACACTCATTTTTCTTATTCTTTCAAATAGGTCCCTCTTCGGGAAATTTCTAAGGATATAGCAAAAATTGGTCTCCATGTTTGCTCCCAGGCTCATTACAAGCACACATTCCACTTTTAAACGACCTCCAAAGGTCATGCACTTTTAATGAAAATCCTTTACACAAACCTATACCAGCTCAGGTTATTACAGTAAAAATCTCTAGTACTGCTTAACTAGGAACACAATATTCATATGTTTGAAATCTCAAAAGCCTAGTCTCCATTTTTCTTGTTGATTGTAAAGGAATTCCATTTGATCTAATGAATACCTCTATAATTTCCCCCATTACCCTACTAGAAATTTGCTACCTCAGCAACTAAGTTATTATAAAAAAAGCAGTGGAAATTTTAACAATGATGATAGACATGGCTTACACCCAAGAAAGGGTCATTTGGGTGATTAAAAACTTTTCAAAAACTTATTGAAAGTTGAAGAAGATCTTAATGCTCAAGTCAACAATGAAAAGAAAGTTTATACTAGAAAAACGTAGCCTTAATTAAAATGAATGTGTAGAAGGACAAGGAGTCATAAATAAGTGCACAAAATTAAAAGATAGAGGTTGGAAGAAACAAACACTAAGAATTTATCTTGGTCCAGCTTGAAAACCCAAGTCTACATCTAGTCCTACCAAGATTTCTCTTGAGATTTTCCACTATATTCATAAGTTTAAGAATGACACTTGTGAGCCATAGTACACAACAAAGAAAATTTGCTCCTTACAAAGGTTTTTCTCCCCCTTACAAAATGTTTTTCCTAAACACCCACTCAAGTCAGAAAGGAAAAGAGTAAATACACAAGTGAAGAAATGATGCTCAAGTAAAAAAGAATAAGAAGAAATGATGGGTAACTCTCAAATCAGAGTAAATAAACAAGTGAAGCACTTCAAGGAATAATGACATGTAAGAAAGCATTTAACAAAATTTTTGACGCAAAGAAAATGTTTTCTAGTTGAAAAATCAGCTACTGTATCTTATATTTATAGCTAAAGCTGTAAAAGAGACGTTGCAAAAAGTTTACAAGCTTTTTTCGAACGAAATTAGTCGTTATTCTTTTGTTTACACCTTTTCTATATTGTTGGCAATTGACCTGTTGTTACTCAACGGTCAATTGACAGTTTTTCATGAGGTATCGATTGACCGATTGTAATATCCATAAATTTTGTATCTGTGTATATGTTGCTATTTAACTTGTACGCATTTGCACTCATATGAGAATACAGTTATGATGATAAATGATTATTTGATGAAGTGAAATGTGATGTATATCATATGGATAATATGATGTTGTGATGGCTAGATGAATTTATGTAAAACAAATAATGATGTTTTATTTGTTGAGTCCTTTAAGGGACTAAAATGGAAGGATTAAATTGATATAAAACTTGAGACCTCATAAGACAAAAATAATTTTCCCTTTTTCCATTATGAATAGTGCCAAATAGCAACAACCCATGAGTGAATAATGAATAGTACCAAATAGTAACTACATGTGAATGAATAGTAAATACTGAATAGTGCCAAATAGTAACAATCAATTTTTCCTATAAATAGGTCTTTTCCCTCTCTTCTTCATCACTCATACAAACACCATCAGTTTATCTTTCTTCCTCTTCTCAAATTTCTTGAAAATTGCTCTAGCACCAAGTCTCCGTGACCTTCAACCCATCAAATTATCTTGGATACAAGGCCTTCCTACTCAAACATCTAAGCAATTTCATTCTCTCCAAAACACCAAGGATTAATGTAGAATCATAGCTTGGATATGAGATAAGGGAAATATCCTACTTATTTTTTGTTGTTACTTTCTAAGTTATTAAGTTATGCCTTAAACTTGGGTTGGATGTGTGTGTGTGTGTGTGTGTGTGTGTGTGTGTGTGTGTGTGATAGAGAGAAATGGTTCAAAGGAATGTTAAATTCTTAGTATGTTATGTGGTTGCGACTTTTTCTAATCTTTCACATCAAAAAAAAAAATCATTCCTGATTGTTAGAATGGAATTTGGTACTATGAAGGTACATGTGTAAGAAACGTTCTGGCTAGGAAAAACTTGGTATTTAAATTTGTTCATTGTAACCCACCTTTCTTTCTTGAGAAATTACTTGGTGTACCTTTACATTTTGTGTTCACTATTCTAGTATACAGTTGGAATGTAAAATTTTTCCAGTGCTATGAAATTTAACATAGAGAAATTTGATGGAATGATCAAAAGTATATAACAGAATTGTTGTTATTGTGAATCCCGGGTTGAATTTATGATGCATGAAAATGATTCTGTATGTGCTTGTTTCAAAAAGGGATGAGTTTGAGTCAATAAAGACGGGTTGGAAATAATAAAGGTGGCAAATGATCTCATACTAAATCAAACTATGGCCAAAGAAATGCTTGAGAAGATGTTGATAGCCTACGTGCATGTTAGAGTCAATAAGGGTGGCAAGAGATGTAAGATAATGTCTGAAACTTTGAATGCTTGTGAAATGTGAATTTGATTGCTCTTGTTACCCATATATTATGTATGCATGTGTGGAAAAGGAATGGAATGTATATGTATGTATATATATATATATATATCATGTATTGCGGCTTAATGTAAGCATTCGGTTATGTGTAAAATTTGACAAGTATCCAAGAGTCTCATTGATATTAATGATGTAATGCTTGAGTTGGCACTTATTGTTCATGAATGACTAATGTCTTGATTGCATTTTGTTTGTGTAGAGTACAATGTTTTTTCTCAATGAGTATTGTTATATGCACAACTTTTCTTCCCTTTCAAATCAATTAGAAGCTGAAAAGGTTTATCTTGCAGAATAGATTGTATGAGTCTTCAACCCAATTGATCGGGGTATAATCTTGATATTTTGTAAAATACAACTTTGAATAATTCCAGTAATAGCTCTGTAATTAGGTATGTAGGTCCTAAGGAGGTGAAACTTATAGTTATTAATTGTACATGATGGAAAGGTATTCTATGTTTTTTTTTAAAAAAATTGTACTAATTGGTTTTAGAATGACTTACATATATTTATTTAATTGTTATAAATAGTGACGCTATATTGGTAAATGTTTCTGGTATTAGATATAATGGTTCAAGATCAGGCTTACAATGGTGAGGTAAGCCTTACCCATCATGCATGTCACATGCCTGGTTTTGGAGTGTGACACCAGTAGCCACTCAATGGTTGATCAACTCTTCTCTATCAAGGGTACGAAGTTTCCCTTGAGACAGATAGTCTTTAGAAGGGACTCATAGCCCTTAACCAACAATAATCGACTGCTTGCTTATTAATGATCTTTCTAAAATTTTGACACTTTAAAACACTCAAAGACCATTCATTAAGTATCAAAACAACCCAAAAACATTTTCTGAAGATTTTGAAAGTGGTTTTCTTGCCTTTCAAACAATCTTTCACATACTTACCTAAGTCTTAAATGCTAAAAAAGATCTTCAACTTTTTTTAGCATGGGGTCAACAAATAGACATTATTAAGAGCATATGGCTTGTATAATTACCTTAATAAGGACTTTCTTCCTAGCTTGTGATAGAATTAGGTTCTTTAAGCTAGTTAACTTTGCTATTATTTTTTCTTCAATCCATTTTAATGCCTTTACCTTCGATCTTCCTTATATTGCTGGTACCCTCAAATAGTTGTCTGGGTCTTCCTAACTTTCTATCTTTATGGTCTCATAGATTTAATTTTGGTTATAATATTAGTGCCTTTACTGAAGATAATTCTTGATTTCCCTATATTTACCTTTTGGCCTAAGGTTCTCTAATAAACATTCAAGATCCTTGTTATTTCAGTAGCATTTCTTAAATCAGCCTTTGAAAACACCATTGCATCATTAGCAAAAAAAAAAAAGATAGGTCACCGTGGGGGCATTAGGGTTGCCTCTTATACTTTTTAGACTTTCTTCCCTGGCTGCTTTGAAAAAATATTTGGATAAAACTTCTGCTGCCATAATAAAAAGGTACAGGAATAGTAAATCATTTTCCTCAAACCCCTCTTTAGATAGAAAGGTCCTCCTAGGCAACTATTCACTTTAATTTGTAAGTTTACTTTTATATACATTCTAGCATCAATTTGATCCATTTCTCCTCAAACCCATAACATTCAAGAACTTTTTTTTAATGAAGTGTCATTCCATTTGATTACATGCTTTATTTATGTCTAATTTGATGGCCAATCCTTGCCCTTATTTTTATTTTTAAGCTAATGAAATACTTCTTATGCCACTAAAATTATATCTTGTATGAGCCTACCCCCAATCAAAGCACTCTGAGTTTGGGAGATCAATTAGTTAAGAAAATCTTTCAATCTATTCACCAAAACCTTTGTATGACATTGTAAACAAAGCTAGTGCAACTTATAGGTCTAAAGTGATGCAACTCTTCTAGGGTGTTTGTTTTGGGAATAAAGGCGACAATTGTTTCATCAACAGCACTATTAATCTGCTAGAAATTAAAAAAAAAATTGAATCAAGTTTACAAGGTCTCCTTAATGCTTTCCCAAGTTTTTTGAAAAAAAAAATATGCCACTAAATCCATCTAGCCTTGTTGCCTTCCTTATTTCCCTTTCAGCTTTATTTGTTTTCTACTTCTAAAGCCCAACTTCCTCTGAATATTTTAAAATTTTTTCATCTTTTCCTTAGTCTCAATGAGGTACAAATTTTGGGGTTTGTGAGGGATACACATATCCTTTAAACTCCTAACTATCAAGGAAATCCCAATGTTGTGATAGTCCTAACGCAAAATACTCATTGGATTGGGTGGGGCATGATAAAGCCCACCTCTATAGCCATGAAGTATCTACCAACATTCCCATGCTTCTCTGGTTCCCCTATTCCTCCATTCTTTGTTAGAATTATCCTTCTTATGTCTTTTTCCTCCATGTCTTCCTCTCATTTCTTCTTCAGATTTTATTCATCTTTCTCCATTAGGAGCTAGCTATCTTTTTTCTCGATAACCTCTTCAAACTTTCTATTTCTTTTAAGACCCAACATCCTCCTTATCCCTTTAGCCAAAATGATGCCTATCTATATAGTTCTTTATCTATATAGTTTTTTCCCTTTTTTTACTCCTCACCGTCCTCACTTTAATTTCTTGGAAACTTAACCATGTATTTTCTTTCAGGTGCTTCATTAGGGCCTTCCTAAATTCTCTTGCTCTATACTAGGCTTTCCTCCTAATCCCTTATTTCCATTATCCTAATAGTCTCCCTTTCTTCCTGGGCCTTGTCATACATTTTTTTTGCTACCCAGAACTTTATTAAGATGACCCAACCTACTTCTTTTTATCTAATAGCTTCCTTGTTCTCTCCTTCTCGTATTTGGGCCTACAAGTCTAGTACCTTCATCCTCACTATGTAATTCTTTGATTAATATCTTATTTGTCTCCATGATCATCCTTTTCCCTAAATCAACTAAACTTGTCAAAATAGATTCGACCCACTGAGTTAAGCCCGTTTAACCCACTTTCAAGGTGGGCTTCATCCAACCCTGCAAAGGACCAGGCCAAACTAGCTTGGCCCAGGTAATCTGCTCGTTACCTGTGTAACCCATTTATATATATATATATATATATATATATATATATGCTTATACTAACATACATGAGCGATGGAAGGAGAGGGAGGAGAATAGATAATCAGACAGAGATCAGAGATGGAGAGAATCAGGGATGGAGATCAAGGAAACAAAGAATAAAAAATCAGAGATTTAAAGACCCAAATCGTGCTTCTTTTCCATTCTTCAATTCAAAGATCTTCGTCATGCTTCTCTTTCGTTCTTTGATTTCAGTCGACGTCCTTCTCAATTCGCCACTTCATCCATCTCTGTCTCTATGTGCGTCAGTCGGCATCCCTCTCGGCCTCTCAGTTTATTGAATTTCATTCCCGTGTGGGGGAAGAACGGGAGGAAGAATAGCTAGGGGAATGAGATTGCAGTAAAAAGTACAATTTCATCTTGGGAAGACAAGGGTGCAATTTCTTCTCTTAGTCGGCGGCCTCCACCTTGATCTCTCTCTCTGAACCTTGAATTTGTGTTGGATATTTTCCATTCAAAATGAATGCTTTTAGCATAAGCACAGGCCAACATTTATATTGGTGTTGGGCTGGCAACTTTTTTTTTGTTGGACTTGGGTATATAAAAAAAAGCTTGGATTGGGCTAGCTTATATATATGTATGGGAGCAGTAGGCTAGTAGAAGAACCAAAAATAAAATACAAAAAAATACTATACGAGCTGGTGGGCCAAAAATAAAATACAAAAATAAAAAATACTGTGAACATGGGTCAAGCTGGCTATTATCCAACTTGTTTTTAAACAAACTAACCCGGTCCAGCCCATTTTGACACGTCTAAAATCAACCTTTGGTATCTTTGAGATACTATTGCCGTTTTAACCCCCAAATTTGTGATAGCTTCTTTTTCCTTTCTGCCTATACCTATCCTGACTCTCACCACTTTCCATGTTTGTCATTTTCTAATATGCTTTTCATTTGCTATACGAAATCATCTCTTGTTAATGTCAACTGAATTTACACTGTGATTCTTCCTAGAGGTATCTATCTTGCTCATTTCAACCACATTTTCCTCTTCTCTTTGGCACCTTTAGGATTCTTAACTCTTCAGTTTGCTTTATACTCTGCAATCAGCACTACCATAGATTTTTCTTGTGGCACCCCTATCCATGGTTTATAAGTGGGCTCTTCATCATCCTTTGTCTCTTTCTCCTTCAACCACTCACAGTCCCTCTTATCATGTTGATATTCGGCTTTTCTATGCCTACTTTAGTCCCTAACTTAATTCTATTACTACTTCAATCATACAAAACTCTCTAATTTTATTACGTTTTAGAATTTATTAGGTTCAAAATAATTATGGATTGAATATGCTTTAATTTCATAAATTTAGGACTTAATTGATTTATGGCCTAATTTAATTCTATTCTTGATTTCATATTTTAAATTATTAGAGAGTGATTTGATGACATGGACAAAGATACTTATTTGGATACTAATGTGGTGCTTTTGGGTGATGTGGACGTTGACTAGGGTGTGCTGGACATGGGGCCCACTTCAATTCTAATTCAATGCCATGTAATCAGAATTTGCATCTAAAACTCAACCAAAATAGCAATTTTCGCAGGTTACTTTTCCTTTATTTTTCTCTCTTCTGTTTTGGTGAATTTATGTACTTTTCCTATACTTTTGCACCTACCTGCCTATTCTATGTTTTCTGCTGCTGCATTGCTGCCAAAGCTGCTGCCACATTTGTAGGAGAAAGTGACATATGCAAGAGTCAACCAAGGAGGGCATCTAGGATAGAATATTCCATTAGACATGTTTTATAATTTCAAAATTCGTTCTACACTTTGTAACTTAGAACATTCACAGCTCATTTTTCCTCTATTTTTCTCTTTTGTTTTGGTGATTTTGCTCTCATGGAGGGCTAAAATCTCTTTGTAATCAGTCTTGGTTGGAACGGAAGTTGTAATATGAGGTTATGTATTTAATGAGATAAGTATTGTTCTATTTATTCCATTTTCATCTCTTCTTTGCCTCTTGTTTATGATTTATGTTGTTCTGGTTAGAGAAATATTTTCATTTTCTAGTTTTATACTTTTTATTTGAGGAGTTGTTTACTGTATTTGGTTGAAATAGTAAATGAAATGGAAATGATATATAATGATGGTTGTCTTGCATGAATCTGATTACATTTTCTGAAGTTACATTGAGATTATGCTAAAGGAGGTTTTTTTTATCATAACTTAGTGCGATTTAGTTAGTACTGTCAATCCAAGCTGGCCAGTTTTCAAATGGGCTTGGATTTCTAAATCCACGCCTACCCGTCCCTGGCCCATAGACTCATAGGTTAGTTTGCAAGCTAGGATTTTTTAAAAAAAAAATTAATTAAAAAAATTGATGCATCAATTATCATGTACAGAGTGCAGTTGTGGCTCTAGTATGTAATAAGCAGTCACAGCTCTCTTTACAAACACAAAATGTAATGGCTTTAGTGGATGTTTTAAGTTGGAGTGCTTGTATCACGTTTTAGAATAAAATTATTGTTTCACTAAACAATTAGTTTCTTTTACTCTTATGATGTTTTACCAATGGGACTTTATTAATCAAATGATTTACTTCAGAAATTCAGTAAAGAAGAAGAATAACTATATATGTCTATTAATAAAATTGTAAAGAAGAATAAGAACTGGGACAAAATAATTAAAGTAGTAGCCTCTCTTAGTTTTTTAAAGTCAATTTAGTTTGAAAACAAGTTTTAGAAATGATTTGGTTTTATAGCCTCCAAAGTTCAGCATTTGGCTTCTTATTATGATATAATATCCCCATATTTTCTATTATCCCATCTTTTCTATTCATGTGTAGGTGCAGCCCCTAATTATTCTCCTATCCTCCTTTGACTTCATTTATTACATGTAACACCTCAAAAATCCGACATGTGAATATACATATATTTTAATGTGTACCTCAGTGGTAGCCCATAAATTCTATAAACAGTTCTAATATTCATAACTATGCAAAACATAAATTACATAGTTTACAAAGTAAATTACAGCCAAATTAATAAAATTCTTAAATACAACAGGACCTAGGTGGCTTATAAAATTGTAGAGCGTTTCTAATGGTATACAGCCCAAAAAAAATTGGTTCATTAAGAACCATCCAGTCAAAAATGGAGTATATCTCTAAGCCGCTAAACTTTAACAGTTTCTCATCTTCCTTAGCTACTATATATGAAAAATGTTACCATAGAGAGTGTGGGTTTATTAAAAACTCAGTAAGTATATGATTGTACAATAAAATAAGGCACAAGTACAAATACCAGAATCACAATCATAACTACATACTGGCATGTACAGATACATAAACACAAGTGTACCTAATTATGTGATCATAATGTGCTATTTCCTTGCGAGTCTATACTCTTGCAGTCCATATCATATCACATCCAACATCTTAATTCAACACAAAACATATACAACCACAAATGATCACAATAAATGCATTATGCAACAATCATATGCTTGTTTTGCCGTATCTTCCCACGCTTACCATTTGAGATCTAGTCTAAATTTTTTCCCTCGGACTATTATTACTCAATGGATTTATCCCAGAGGTCCAACCCTTGTTTAGAATTTCTGACATTCACCATAGAATAACTACATCCTTAGGTTTACTAGTCAGTTCTCTCTCATGGTATGAATATGCAACTAACAATATGCAATGTTTTTCCCGCACTTTCCCACACTTACATTATTGAAACCTTGTCCTAAATTTTTCCTTAGACTATAATTGCTTAACGGGTTTATCCCAGAGATCCACCCCTCTGTTTCCAATTTCTGACATTCACCACAGGCATAACCACATCGTTAGGTTTACTAGTCAGTTCCATCTCATGGGTCCACATTCCCACATAATTCTTTTCCATATATAATGCATTCACATGATGCAATATTTCACACACAACAACCAACAACCAGTCCACTATATCCATACATATTCCACATAACAATCTTACAATTACAATCAATGTTCCATTAACTAGTTAATATAACTAACTAGATAATTTAATAAATTTAAACTAAATTATGGTGTGAATGAGATTTATATTGTACTTGAACAATTTAATAAAAATTCAAGTAGTAAGGTCACCCATTTACCTTGATGAAGATAAGGTTTATCATAAAAGAGTCCTAGGAAATGAAGCCAATAAAGTTTCCAAATCACCTAGAACCAACCAAAATCAATAAATAAATAAAACAAGGAAAATCCTTACCACTAACTTTGACATTTGCTCACTCATTTGGTTATAACTATTAACTGATAAATAATTTTTAAATAAAAATTATACCATTGGAAACTAGACTCAAAGAGCTTTCTAACGACATAAAGTTTGCTAAAAATGAAGTCCGGATGAAAGAGTTATATCAGTTTTAAAAAGGTAAAAAAAACACTATAGTCTGACGTTCGCATTATATCAACATGCTTGACACCTGGGCACCAAGGCCTTCTTCCCCCTTTCCCTTCTGAAGTGTGACGCCTGGGAGCTATGATCACGACCTTATGATTTGGCCTCAGTTTTGGGTCAGATCTGGCCAGATCTTCACCGTTTTTCATGATTTCTTCCATGGATTCTCATCCTTAGTGTCTAAGGAGTATTTAGACACCAAAACCCCAAATTTTAACTAACAAACAAAGCCATAAACTCAATTTTACCCCAAATAGCCTTAAAACTTGAAAATAGGGAAAAGTTTGAGAAATTGAAATTCTTACCTCGATTCCTTGCTTTCCCTACATCGGTTAGTCGCTGACGACTTGTTGCTCCACCACCGAAAAACCAATCATCAGAGCTTGGTTAGAGGATTTGGGGTGGAGAGGGGTAGAGAGAAGGAAGAGAGAAAGAGAAAAGAGAGAGTGAGGAGAGAGAGATAGAGAGAAAAGTAAGAAATGAAAAAAAAGGAGTGGGCCACCTATATATATACTCGTCTATAGTAAAATTACTATTTTGCCCCCAAGTAACTCCTAGTCAACCTCGGTAGTTGCAAATCCGTAACTTCTCTAATTTGGGTATTTCTCTCATTCTAGATGTCACCCTAGTTCTTCGTTTCATTTTAGTCCCTCTCTGGACCCTGTAGGTACCCAACTCTCTCTATGCCTCATGACTACTCTATCTCTGTGTTCCCTATCCCCCAACACTATGTCCATGAAATTTTCTTTTCCTCGTCTTTCCTCAAATTTCAAAAATATTATCCACAATAAAATACCCAGTCAAGTTATTTATCTCCATTTTCATAAATAATATTCAAAGAAAATAAATTAAATATGAAAAATTAAAAATGACCAAATAATTCTATTAAAATAATGAAAATTTTCATTATAAGAATCGTAATACCACCAATCACATGATCCTAAAATTGACAGGTATTACATTACAAATCTTTGCAATAATAAAAATCCTCATATTCATCAAGACTAAGAGTTTTGGCAAACAAGAGACTAATTAAGAAGAGTTTTGTAATCTATCATGAGACTAAATAAATTATAATCATACAAATATAAAATAAGATTCAAACAACCAAACTTTAAAGTTCCAAGCCAAGTGCCACCATCTTTTGATTGTCATTACCATTTGCCACCCACCAAATGAAAAAAGTCACTTAAGCATTAATTTTAGAGTACAAGTTAATTAGTAATTATAATATTACATGTTAAATCTTAAAAAAAATAAAAAGATACTAAAAAATATTAAATACCTTAATTCATCATTCATTCATTCTTCATCCTCACAACATCTTCTACCAACATGGGATTTGATTCAACATTGAAGTTGTAGACACATGTTTTTTGCCAACAAAATTTACATTACCAACGTCATCTTTATTGAAATAAAAAAGAACAATTTAGATAAGTTATTAAATATTAATCAACCAAAATACATTATAAAAGCTAAATTATAAATTATATATATTCACACTACTTAAACAATACCTTCATATGGGAATCATTGCATCCAATTGCGTGTACAAATTAAATCTTGCACATTGTCTAGAAGGAGACAACTACAGATTTGTTAAGGACACATGAACCAATACTAGATTTTAACTATGAAGCCATTGTACTGTGGTTATTGGTATGCTCAATATATCAATTGCTATCTTTGCTAAATATGGAAATCTAATTTTCTGCTCCTTCCAAAATTGTAAAACATCAAACTTTGAAAAGTGATGAAAATCAAGTTTTGGTTCTTCCAAAATAAAGTTTCAATTGAGATTTCCCAGCTTCACTCACAATTTGGGAATCCATATCTTTCAAATCCTTTAAAACAAAAATAATCAACAAATTAAAACATTTATAAATAAAATAACAAAATAAGCCAAAAAAATTATAACATACCATTAAAAATGACAATAATACTTCACCATCATCCTTTTCATTGTCTTGCTCATGGAAATATTGGTGAAATTTGACTTGTGGAAGAAGATGTTTGATTGATTGAGGAGTTTGCACTTGAATGTGCATCAAAAAGTTCAAACAATTTACATTTTACATTTCCTATTATTGAATTAGAAGTAGTAGGATCAGTCTTATCATAACAACGCTCCAATAATGTACACTTGACTCGTGTATCAAGAACTGCTCCAAGTGCAAGTACAACACTATACTTACTCCAATATTTATCAATTTTCATCTTCATTATTATCGACATACTTCTTAAGACCTCATGTTCATTAAGTGAGTTTTAAAGAAAATTTTTCTCTATTTCCCATACTTGCAAGAAGTATAAATTAGATGTTGGATAAGTAGACCAGGCATCAACTTAGTGATGTCAAAAAAAGGCCTAAAAAAGATACATATCTTCTCTCCTCTATCCCATTCTTTAGTTGATTGACAAAGCTTATAATTTTCATCTTCCAGTTGAAAAATACCAAATGCACGCTTATACCTTATCATACTTTCAAGCCACAAGTAAGTTGAATTCTACCTAGTTGTTACATCCAAGCGCAAAGAAATACTCTATTGAATACCAACTCCTAGCACACATTTATCAAATTTTTTCTTTCATCCCTTAGACCCTTTGACATATTTTATACTCTCTTATTTTTTGCAAAGCATCATTACATATTTTCAGGCCTTCTTGGACAATCAAATTAAGAATATAGGCACAACATCTCACATAAAAAAAATTACCATTGCATAGCAAGTAATTTTGCAAACACAGTTGCTCCCTCAACAATTCTTGCATGCTATTATTACTTGATACATTGCCTAAAGTGATTGAAAAAAAAATTTCAATCCTCCAATCTTTTATAAGTTCCATCACTTTTCTAGACAATTCATGCCCTGAATGTCGAGGAGGCATATTAGAAAAAGCAAAAATTTTATTCTTTAATATCCAATTTTTATCAACATAATGTGCAATCAAGCAAATATACCATTCAGTTGTGCAAGAAGTCTATACATCATATGTAAGACAAATCCTACTAGGAATTCTAGTCAATTCTTCCTTCAAATTTGCCTTCTTTGACTTATACAATTTTCCTATATCAGAAGCACAAGTGTTCCTTGAAACTGATTTGGTATCCAGATGCAAATAACTCACTAAATCCACAAAGAATCATACTCCACAAATGAAAAAGGAAGATCATGCTTTGTAACAAGTATAGTTATTTTCTCACAAACAATAGCTTGAGAAATCTTCCTACTTCTAAGTTTTTCCACTTGATCAACAAACAAGTAAGCTACCAATATCCCTATAACCATTTAATTACGGACACTTAGATAAGTGACAAGTCAAACTTAAAGTACTGTGAGTGCTACCCCCTGTTATAGATTCAGACCCTCATCCATTACATTTTGATTTAGGTTTTCCATCCTCATCCATACCCAAGTATGTAAAACAAGACCACACATCAAATGTAGTTCTCTTTTTATATGGAGGAGGAATAGATGTAGCGAAATCAAGATTTGCACTTTGAGGTGGAGGAACAAAATTTGAATCCATAATCTAAAGAGAACAAAAATAGAAAACAAGTTTAATTCATAATTCATTTTTTCTAAAATAGCAAATGTTCAACTCCTATCCTATGTCATCTTCTTTTCCTAATAACTAATAAATGGGGATTTCAATTCATAAATGGGATTTCAAATTTCAATATTGAAGAGGATTAATTAAATAAAATCTTCAAAGTAATATTTATCCAAATTTCATGAATTTACACAACACAAGCAATTTAAACAACAACATAATCAATTTAAACAGCAGGCGACAGCACAATCAATTCTCAAAGTGGCATATTCTGGATACCTTCAGATTTCCATTATCCGTGTTATAAATTATGTAAATCAACTATGTCCTTCTTAAATGAGAAACCTAAATCCAATGTATTCCACTCCCACTAAATAAAATATACATCATAGTAGTAATTAAGTCAATCATCTTATTAAATTATTCATTCTTTAATTTTTTTTTTCTTTAGATGTCGATGTAAACACCAAATAAAAGTAGAAACCCCACTCCAAAATTGGAGAACAAATTTAGTAAAAAGTAAAAATACATCTAAAACTAAAACTTATTAACCTGTTGTCAACTACTAGACTTGTCGTGGCAACCAGAGACGTACGCGCCAAGTGGAACAGCACAACAGATGCAGGATTGGGAGGAAATTGAAAACCTCAAACCCAAACGTGGGAAGGAAATACAAAAGCAGGACAAGGAACCTCAGAACAGCATAATATATCGGAAAGGCAGACCATAGATGTTCGAATACTAGTTCATAGGTCAAGATTGTGGCTGGCTGAGCTATGATCTGGTGGTCGACCATGTGCTAGTTGAGCTAAGGCAAAGGTTGAGTGGCTATGGTGTTAGGGTTAGGGATTTCAAAAAATGGGGCAAATTGATGAAATTAGGCTGAGTGGCTGAGCTATAAAGTGATAGTGTGAATGTGTGATACTAAATTATTGAATACTGATACAGATGCTCCCACTACCAACATTAAAAAAATGAACTCAAAAAAAAAAAGAACAAGGCGGATCGTGGGCTGCCCGCTGCCCAACTCGTTTGGCCCATTTTTAAATGGGCCAATTCTTGGTGGTTCAGGCATACCCGAATATGGCGTGGGCTGGGCTTGGCCTGTAGTCCTAAGCCCATTTTGATAATGCTAGATTTAGTTTAGAAGTTTTTTTTGACACTTTATTATAAAATCAGACAATAGATAGAACATGGACTTAACATCTGAAGAGAACTAGGAAGATTGCACCTTTAGGAAAGACCAAGATTAGTTGCATGTTCTAATTATTTCTATCTTAGTAATTTTCTGCTGCTGTTACTATTCACACAATTTTATTGGTTTTGTCAAACACACCCCCTCTCAAATTTATGTGTTCTATTAGTAATGTTGAAGTGTCCGAACAATTAGTTTGGTGTTAGAAGTGAGATTCTTTGAGTAAATATGAGCTTGAGATTATTATATTGTAAATTGCTATAAAATCTTATTCGAGTGGTTTCACAACCATGGAGGTGTGAACCACGTCCCAAACGCCCACATCTATGACAGAGGTCATGGATTTTTTCATACCTCTGAGGTATCTACGTTCCTGGTAATTCTTTCCTTAGGAGCTAGAATCTCGTGCCAAAAGAATCCCTTATATCCAGCATCACCTTAACCCTTAAGAAAGTCCTCACCAGTCTCTGACGGGGTCCTCCACTTTCAAGACTTTTCCTAGGTTTTGACCTATTGATATCAGATTTTCCACGTTTAGAAATTCAAGAGCTAATCCATGCACCTACACCCAATATGGTGCCTTGCTAAATGTTACTTCATGTATGGTAGCCTCAGGTCTCCACCTGTGTAGGTTTAGAAGACAACCAAGAACGTTCTACAAAGCATCTTCCATAATCCTCTAGGATGTTTTTTCCTTGCTAAAGATGAATAAGAATTTGTTTATTCTCAGGTCTGTAAGGTCAAACCTTTAGGATAGCCCCATCCCTTGCAAATCATTTGTTTAACTGTGTTGGATACGGTAAGGAGAACCCTACGCCTTTTTTTTTTTTTTTTGGATTTTATTTTTTTAGAAAAATACAAAGAATTTTTTTAAAAGATTTACAATAATATTTAATTTAAAATTCAAGATTCATAGTTTACGGTTTATGATTTAGAATTTAAGATGTAGAATTTAGAGTTTAAGGTTTAGAGTTTACAGTAATATTTAGGGTCTACAACAATATTTAATTTCATTTATTTACTGTCAAATTTTAAAAACAAAATTATTTGTGATTTTTATTTAAAAAAAAAAACAAAATGCTAGAAAAGTAATTGTCATTAAATCAAATTTAATCAAATGACTATCACTAGCATGAAAGCCTCTTATGTGTGAAGGAGGACGCTAGATCCAACTGTGTCCTGTTGTGCGCTCTCTCAAAAATGATCTTCCCTATCAAAGTCTGCCCTGCTATATTTTTTATTCTTTCTTTATTTGCATGCAGCTGCAGTTCATCTCCCTCTTGTAGCTTGTACCCATTCATGTCTTTGCTTTTTCCTTCCCCATGACAAGAGGACTCGCTTAGCAGGAGCTCTGATGACCTCACGATTCCAAAAGGCCGCCACTGGATTGTAGTGAAAGATTTTAGTTCACAAAAACTCAACTAAAGCAATCAAGCTTACCACTTACACAAGAGAAGAGAAACTTTCTGAACCAAGAGAGAAAAAACCTCTCACAAGGAGGGAGAGTGACTGAGCGTACAATTTTCCTTTTTAGGCCTTGGCTCAGTCCAGACACTTCGGAGAGGCTCGAAATGGGTCGATCCTTTTTCAAAGAAGCCCAAAGAATTTGCTTTCGGAAACGGAGTTTAGTGAACCCGTAATATTTCATCATTTCAAGGACATTGCTTCATATAACGTTGGGTTATACACAAATGACACTTCTGGGAGGCTCGAAATGGGTCCATCCTTTTTCAAAGAAGCCCAAAGAATTTGCTTTCGAAAATGGAATTTAGTGAACCCCTAATTATTTCATCATTTCAAGGACATTGCTTCTTATAACGTCGGGTTATACACAAATGACCTAAAACATTTTTTGGAATATAGATATCTCATTTGTAGAATAGCAATTTGCATTATTTGGTTTTGAGGGGTCAAAATATGTACTTTTCCGTTTTCCTGGTTGGAAATAAAAAATCTTGAGATTTCACCTTCAATATTTGAAAATTGTGTTCATCTAGGCGTCTAGCAAACGTAAAATGTGTCAGGAGAATTAATGGTACAGTCTTTATCTATTACATCATTCATTCGATTAATGAATCAGTGTCCGGCCAGCTAAATGAAAGATCCAAGTCAATGCAAGAGCCACAACATAAATAAAATATTATAGAAATAGGGAATAGAAAGGAGATCATACTTCAGCTACAAGTTAAGCATTTAGAAATTCTGGTGCAAAAACACAATATTGCACGACTATTTCTCATCTTGGAGAAGCTACTTACATAATCCAGCATCCTAATGTAACTAGGACTCCTCGCCTGTAGGAACACAAAAACCTCCTAACCTTTCTTCCTTCCCAGTTAAACATAAAATTAGAGGGGGTCAGCAGAATTGTGCCAGAGACTATTATAGCTTTTGCTTTGTTATCAAAAACGGGAAATTAGCATAGATAACTACTACTTGATCAAAGTCAATAGGACTGATGGGAAGGCCATATAAAAAACTCAGCAGCTGCAGAAGGCAGAGCAGTCAATGCTGTTGCAGAAAGGTTGGACATAGCAGACTCTGCAGTACCAGTGTTGGAAGGCTGAAAATGTTGGAGGAGGTTGTGGTGATAATATGCAGCAGCAGGATCAAATGGAATTGCACAAGGGATAGACGAAGCAACTGTCTGAATGGGTGAAAAGTTGATGCTGTTGCTCACGTTTGCACATTGAATTTGCTGATTATTGTTCAGAGCTGCTTTCTGCTGTGATTCTAGAGAAAGCTTCAAGCGTTTTGCTGCCCCACCAATGGGAAGAGAACTCTTCATGATGGCTTCAACATCATATCTATTCATCTCAAAGTTGGTTACAGCATTTGCACCCCTGAACTTTATGGCTGCAATGTCGTATGCCTCTGCTGCTTCCTCTTCTGTAGCTGTCAGACGGTAAGGCATAATAATATTAGGCTCTACAGTCTACACAAACCATTAGAAGATAAATTCTGAACACTGCAATAATCTACTACATTACAGATAATCTTAATCGGGCATATACAAGTGCTTTCAACATTTACTGTCATACGTTATGGCTAACCTACAATACCCAATCAATCAGCGCAATCATATTTCATTACATAGCAACTGCAGAAGCTGGAAATTTACCAAACGTTCCAAGGTATAGATCTTTATTCCCTGCAACACGACCAATTCTTGCTTGCCATCTTCCCTGTTGGTGATGCCTACAAGATCAAATGTGTAAATATGATTTACTCACAATGGAAACAATTATAAAGCATCAGTAATTTATTATACTATTAAATTTCAAACCTTGTTACACCCCTGTATATAGAAGCTCCCCTGGAAAATCCGCTACTTTTCCTGCATGAATGGGAAATTGTAATTATTACTTGCTCTTTTGCTCCATTGCAGAACTAGGTACGAACAGTTTAATAGGCCAACTCAAGCAAACCTTCGTAGTGATGCAATAAATTCTTGCTTTGTTACATGTTTCATCTCCTCTAATTCCTTCGTATAATTGGAAACCTGAAAATTAGGAGGAAACAATTTTGCTAAGTGATACAATTCGATGTCCTGGTCCATGCAAAATCTCGGTTCTTATTCTATGTACAAAAATATATCGCGACAGAAGAAAACGTTCATTGCGATACAAATAGTCAGATACATCCCACCTGAAAAAAAAAAAAAAAAAGAAAGCCCACCAAATACGACGGGATACCATTTGTGAAACTTATATATATATATATATATATATATATTCCTTTAGTAAGATTTTCCTCATTCTTTGACCCTTTCACAATGAAGTGCTAAGGTAGAATTCATGCACTTTGGGAACTTATAATTCAAAAAAGAATAATGGAAGCAACTAATACAGGGAAGTTGGTGGTAGCAGTGGGGCCCCAATATTTGAGGGCTGCCAAATCATATGCTCTTGCGGCCTTTTCTTCCTTATCATATCCGCCTGATAGCCATAAAATTAATGATAATTAGAAAATCATCTTTTCCCAAGCAGCAATAACTAACTTGAAATAGGTGGAGAGGCAATCTGGAAAGGAAATGAACACAAACATTCTTACCCAGATACACTGCAGCAAGAGTCAAAAAGATGAATGACAGCCAGAAGGGCACCAAGCCACGTTCCATGTAAAGGAAAAGCCAATAATATCAATATCATCTTAAGGAGTGGTCAAAATTTTCTGCCAAAATTTACTTTAGAAATCTAAAAATACAAATGACCAAAAGAAAAGTGGGATGCATGCAATGGAGCATGCGCAGAAACAACTTTTTTTTTTCACCCTTTTATCTTTTCTCTGTTTTCCGCCTTTTCTAGCTACAGTAAGTGAAGACCACTGTACATGACGAGATAAGATCACGTGTACTGCACGCTCTCAATTCTAAATGTTATGAATTTCCATTATATTAAAATTGATTGACTTGTATCTTTTGGAAGTTGGATGTGGGGCTTCACCTAATAAGATAGCAACAAATATAATCCTGCTATGTTATAGTCGAAGACATGTCGCATCCACCGGCGGAAAAGAGAGACGCCGAATTGCCTATTTCTCATTAGATATATTAAGCACATAATGCTTTTCCCTTGTTTTTTTAATTTATTTTCTTCAGGAAAAGTGATTTCCAAAATTCTTATGTCGTTATTGTCTGCAACACAAGATCTAAGAAATCCCGTGACTATGTTGCAGAATCAATACGACACAATCAGAGAGGCAGACCCACTGTCAAGTGACAATAAGCTTTCATCTAACAGTGGACAGACCATCTATGTAAGTACAATATTCAATATGGGTAGTGTGGTCAAACACAGATTTCCCGAGCGAATGAAAAAGCAAAAGCAAAAGTTAAAGCCCAACTCTGAAGATATCAGGGAACAGTATTTAGCTCTTAGATGTCTGTATCGTGTGGAGGGTGATGGCGTGAACAGGAGATTGGCCTAAGACAAGAAAAGCCAACTCACATGGACAAAATGGCGGCACATCGGATCAAATCAATCAATTGAAAGTAATTGCAGGACAATGAAATAAGTAGTACCAGCAATATAGTACATGTATATACCATCAGTGTCAATCATAAAAGACTGATGAGAAAGAAACCCAGGTGTCCTACCATCACAGACCCATTAATACCTATCAATGCATGCAAGTCTCTTTTCAGTGTCACAGAGTCCCTATTTATTCTATTTTCCATTTTCTAGTTATAATATTTAGATATATATATATATATATATATATGTATTATATATATAGAGAGAGAGAGAGAGAGAGAGAGAGAGAGAGAGAGATTTACCTTGACGCCCTTTCCTCGCCTGGCCCTCTCTTCTACAGCTGTTATCCCAGAGATGCGCTTCATATCTACCCGTCCATCGGTGTCTGCAGCATCCAAGCAGAAAATAAATTGTAAAGATATCTGAAAACAGCCCAAATTTATGACTTTGGCCTAACTTTAAACAGGAAACAAGTCAAATAAGAACCAAGTAGAGAACCCAAACAGCGAGAGCTTTAGTTACTCCCAACACGCCAAAAGGCCTTTTGCGGAAAAAGATGAAGGCTCATAAATAAAAGTAAAACAAAGAAAGAACGATGGATATTAAAAATAACACAAATTTACAAGAAAATAAAGCAATCTGAAATGAAATAGTACCTTGTGACTCCTCTGTAAATTGAAGTTCGCTGGCCAAAAGTATCGGCGATCTTCTTTGAGCTATCGGTATTTGCGGGAGCAATGGCCTTCTTATCAGAACATTGTGCGACACCGAGAGAGAGGGTGCCGGTGGCGCCACTAGAAAAGGCCAACTCGTTCCCGGATGACTCAATAGAGTGAGCCACGAACTCGCCGCAGGTAGCCTGAGTTTTGGCGATTGAGGCCGAGTCATCCACTTCGGAGCCCGAGTTAGTGGAAAAAGCTTGGAACCCAGCAATTGCTTTCAGATCTTGCTGGTCGCTGTAGTAGGCCGATCCCTGATCGTATATATGAGTCAGGGTCGACGAATCTTGGGTATCCGTCTGGCTATCGGAGTAACGCATCATGGAAGATGAAGAATCACCCAAGAAGTCCTCAAGTTTCGGCACTGGATGGCTCTGATTTTGGGGTTCCATGAAGCCCGTGAGAAATGATGATTCCCCCATGTTCTGTGCCTGTTCGTTTTCTTTGCTTTGGTTTTGCTCTACTTGGGTGTACAGTACCTGGGTTTTGGGGTTAGTCCAGCCTGCAAACATCGATGCCCGGCAAAGTGAGTTCAAAAGAACTAGAATAATAATACAACTCAGTTCTACTCAGTTTAATTGACAAGAAAATGCAGGAAACGGAAGTAGCAATTAGATACTTCCACAACCGGATTTATCCCAATTTGGGACCAGAGATAAAACAACATTCCATCAGCCAACTGCACCAACTGCAAACTCTGGCTTAGTGTAGTCAGCCACGGTTGAGGTCATCATTAGAACTTTGGAAACCGAGACAAACACATATAAGGAATGAAAATTTATATTTCCAAGTAGAAATCACAGTTTTCCAATCAAACGAACAGAATAATAGCAAGTCTGGAGAGATTTTTCACGTGGTTCAGTGAGATTTTAGTTCATTACTCGCACGCGAGAAATAAAGCGAACCGTATACAATACTACAGGCCATCGTGTAATCTCAGAATAGCTACATAAAAAGCGATCGACGAAGCTAGAACTAATAGCGAGTAATATAAAGAGTGTCATTTACGGACGGAGTTACCATTGGCATATAAGTTGTCGACGAAGTAGTGAGGAGTAGCAGCCACACTGTCGTATTGAACAAACTGCGAGTCGGAGGACCTCAACATTTCCATCGGCGACAGCGAAAACGGTAGCCAGTTAGTAGCCCGAGCCATGGCTTGCAGTGAACTTCCACCAATCTTTCAGTTCTCTTCACTCTGAACACCACACACAGATCGCCCGTTTTTTAAACAGACTTTCTCGAGAAACAAACAAAAAACCAAGACAGATAAGCTATTGCTGTGTGCAAAATAAAAGCCCAAAACTGAAATCACCTGTAAGCTTAGACGTTACTGAAAGCCAGTCCACTAGGTGGGTCTTTTAAAATAAATAAAACAGAACAGTATTTCCAAAAGTGGAGGTACGTTAATCACGAAACCAGCTCACTAAGAGCCAGAGTCAGTTTCAAAAATCTTCGGGATTGGAGGTGTCCAAATACACTATGAGCATAGTGGGTAGAGTAAGTTGTTTCAGAGAAGAGCTTCTACAAGCAGAATGCATGTAAACTTAGTTGGATGTTAGTATTGAGGAATAAGCTTGAATACTATGATCACTCAGAGAGAGAGAGAGAGTTAAAAGAATCTAGGGGAAGAGAAGGTGAAAGAGAGAGAGAGGGGGGAGAAGGATGGAGAAGAGCAGGTGTTGAGATATAATGGGAGCGACGAGCGGTTTCAGGTGCCAACCGGCGTAAAACCAGAGCGATGAGTTTTGCACACGAAATGGGTAGAGAGAGAGAGAGAAAGAGAAATAAAATAAATATTTATTTATTTATTTTTAAAAAATGGAAAGAAGTGACTTTTGTGTCTGCGCGGAAGAAAAATTGTCTGAAACAGGGTCGCGAAAGATCCGGGCTGGCGGAAAATTGAAGAATTTGTTAGGGTTCGTTTCGGTTTTATTCGAATTGACCAAGATGCCCTTCCTGTTCTAGTCGTTTTTATCATGTGGTGAATGGTCAAAAAATTCAAAAAACATAACTGCAATTCACACACCTGTCTTACATGCACCTTTCTTGGCTGAGTAGGGTCTGTGTTGAGTAGGGTCTCGCTTGGCCTTGGTGGGATCCACCGTTACCCTTTGTATTTTGCAGCCTCCAAACTCTCTCACTCCCAATCCCTCCCAGTGATCCCCTATTTGTAAAGGATTTGTCTATCAGCTGGTCGACTTTTTCAAAAGTTATCTTCCCCATCCTTTATATTTAGATTTTAAGTGAATTCAAATAAAAAAAAAAAAAAAAAAGACTAACACGCATAGTAAATAAGCGATTTTTTAAGAGATCGACCTCTTTGTAACTAAATTCACTTATAAATAGTCCATCATTATTTGAACAGCGCCAACTTTACCTCCGTTTTTTTCTATTTATATGAAATATTTTTTCTCATAATATACAAGAAAACAATTCATATATAGTTCTTGTATTTTTGTTATTGATAATTGAACTCTCTCTAATTAAAATAATTCACTCTTTTATTTAAATAATTTTAAATAAATATATAACAAACTACATATAAATAATAAAAAAATTAGGTGCAGTTTTTTATATTTTTGTTATTAAGTTTTTTTAATTAAAATATAACAAAAGTTTGTTTCTTAAAAAAAATTCTTATATATTTTTCACAACTCAACAATGCATGATTTTTTTTTAAATTTTTATACATATATTATATAATTTATTAATAAATCTGATAGTAAAAATTAAAAAAATCAAAATGAATTCAAGAGCATCTAAATTTGGTTGTAATTCAAAGACTAACTTACCAAGAGGTAAGTCTTCGTGATAAAAAAAAGCTTTGAATAACAACAACAAAATCTTACATGATTCAATTAGTTTTTGAATTTTATTATTGTACAACTCAAATTTAAAAAAAATATTACGTTATTTGTTATTTTTAAAATATTTTTTATTAATGGTCCACCAATATAATTATTCAGGAATAAATTTAATATCAAATAATTGAAATTTCTCTTTTTAAGAGTATATTTTTCCAATTATTTTTACAATACTCTTTAGCTCTTCAGTAGCCAATGTATGATATTTTTGTAGATGTTTATGGAGTGAGTTAATTTGATTGGCCCTTCAAATATTGATTTTCTTATTTGAGTCTTATAAAAGTATTTCATTTCTTTATTTAAAAAATCACAACAAATTCGTTGACAAAATAATTTTACAGCCCTGCGTGACTGTTACTAAATGCTTGGCTTTTAGTAAAACAAGGAGAAAAATGGAAGAACAAAACGACGTTTTTCAACAAAATCGATGTGTATTAATATCAATTACACTAAAGCATTTAATAAAAGTCAGCTAATTAGGAAGTGTATGTAATGCTTCTTCTTTTATAACAAGTGTATTTCTTCTATTGTTGGTCCATTGCTAGGCTTAGAGTGACGTGTATTTCACCACTAAATGCACGCTAATTCAATGAATCAAACCCGTGTACGACACTTTGGAAGTTAAATGATAGTTCATTCAGGATCAGCACATGTGAGGTTTGATGGTTTGATTCATGATGAGAATGGCATCTGGATTGTTGGTGTTTCTGGTCACACGAGTGTCTCTACCACCATGCACCCTGAGCTCTCGAGACTATTCGCCAGGGTTTGTTGATTGTTGTGGGCTGGGTGAGATGAAGTTTAAATTTGAGTTTGACTCACTTGAGGTTGTTAACTTGATCAAAGCTAAATATGCTTCCATTTATGAGTTTAGGATTATTATTGATGACATTAGACATATCCTTGTTACGAGAATTTTTTATTTCTATCAGACATGTTTTTAGAGAAGCGAACAATTGTGCAGATACTCTTGTTAAGATGGGTGGGTGCCCATGGCATGACCCACTTGAGTTTATGGGAAGCCCCCCTTTCGAGTTATCTATTGTGTTTATAGTTGACTTCACTTTTACGGTGTTTGTTAGACATTAGCTGTCTATTTTGTCTTTCTTCTTTTTTTTTTTCATATCCATTCCATTGTACCCAAAAAAAAAAACCAACATTTTATTTTAAAAGGACTTATTGCATTAATTTTGAGAAGTGAACAGTTGTACATATACTCTTGCTAAAATGGGTGCTCGTGGTACGACCTGTTTGAACTTATAGGAAACCCCCCTCTGAGTTATCTATTGTGCTGCTAGCTGACTTCATTTTTACGGTGTTTGTTAGACATTAATTATTTGTTTCGTCTTTCTTCTTATTTTGTTTCATTTCCTCTCTGTTGTACCCAAAAAATAAAAAACAACAACATATTTTTAAAGGAGTTAGTGCATTAATTTTGATAGAGATTTAGGTATAATTATTTTATAATAAAAAGACGAATTGCATAATTAAGTTTATCTCAAATAATAAAGAGAGTTGTCTTTAGCTAATAATATGACTATACTAGGGATGGCAATGAGGATGGGTTTTGGGGATCTTTGTGAGGACGGGGATGAGAACAGAGACAAGGATCATACTTCCCATCCTACAAGGTCTCCGTCTTCGAAAGGCATTTTAGTCATTTCTTTGAAATTACTAAAAATGCTCTTAATATATATATATATATAATATTTTTTAGGGATTTTTCAAAAAAAATATTTTCTAGGGATAGTTTAGTCATTTTACAATTAATTTAAATTATTTTAATAAAAATCAAAACCTTAATCCCAAACTCACCATCCTTAATCTCTACCATCATGCCCGTGCGTGCTCTCTAGTTTAGTGGTTGTCGAAGCTCTTAGATTTGTTTCACTTTCATCGTGCTCATGCTCCCTGGTTCGAAGCTCTATAGTCTATAATTGTGCTCGTTCTCTATGGTTCATCATGCTCTCTCTTGTCATCATCATCTTCTCTCGTTGTTATCTCCTCTCTCTTCGTCACTCTCAGGTCTGTTTCATCGTGCTCATGCTCTCTAGTTCTTGAAGTTCTCTGGTTCATCGTGCTCCCTCGTCCTCTCTTGTCATCGTCTCTACTAGCTCTTTGGTTATTGATTTTTTATATTTAAAAAAAATTAATAAATTCGCGAGGACCCATGAGGAGTCAGAGATCGGGATGGAGAACAAATTTTCTCCCCAACAAGGATTGAGGGCACGGACGGGGACCTCACTACCTCGTTGTCATTCCTAGAATATAAATATAGAATTTTTTTGTATGTTATGTTGTACGTTCAATAAAAAATTATAAATTAAGCCAAATGATATCTGAATTTTACATAAACCACTCAACATATCTAAGATGTAAATGCATGAGTTACTGAGATATTTGTTGTTTTTTTCCCTCTCAACAATGTTCTACTGAATATATAGATTAAAAAAATTCCCTCTTTGAGACTCTAGGGGCCCTTTTGGTATGCAATAAAGAAAAGGGAAAGAGGAAAGGAAAAAAATATATTTGGTATAAGATGAAAAAGAATAAAGGAAAAAAGGTATTATTTTGTTTGGTATATATATTTTTAACAAAAAGGAAAGGAAATATGTAGAATAATTTTATTAAATTACCATTGATTTAAAATTATTTTTTATAATAAAAAACAAATATTGCATTTATCTCTCTTCCCCTCATCTTTATAGAGACCATCAGGAGACTTGTGACTCCAAATTTGGGTCTCTTCTTTCACCTAATCTCCTTTTCCCTCTGGCTTCTTTCTCAATTCCACCATTGGGATTAATCTTTGTCTCCTTCTCTTCTCTCCCTCTCAATATCTCATCTTCACCGTCGCCTTCATCCTCCATCATCACAATCGCCCTCATCATCGACGTCACAGAACACTAGCCCAATGGTCTTATTTGGCATTTCGTCTCCCTCTCATCAATGTTCTTATCTCCCTTTGTCTCTCGGTCAGTCTCATCTCCCTCCGACATCTCTAAGCATGAACTAGAAGCTTGAACCCACCAGAGACGGATGCTTTGAAGAGGAGAATTTCACTTGGAGCACGAATCAGAAGCTTGAACCCATCTAGAGGGTATTTTTGGAATTTTATCCGATTTTCCATCAAAGTTCTAATGGGAAAAAACCCCTCATTTTCCAGCCAGTTTTCCTTCTTCATTTTCCATGGTCTATAGCACGGGTGTGGATCCTCTGCTTGGAAAAAAACAAGCAGAGGGATGCTTGGAGTTTTAGCAACGGTTTTAACTGTTGCTAAAACTTTCAGCAATAGTTTTTTGTTGCTGAAAGTTTTAGTAACAGTTAAAACCGTTACTAAAACTCCAAGCACAAAAATTCCAAGCAGAAGATCCACACCTCTATAGCACATGCCATACCAAATAATGGAAATGGAAAAAAAAAATAGTGGGGGAGTTTTCTCTTCCCTTGTACTACAGTAAACATGCCAAATGTATAGTAACTGTAATAATAAAGTTCTTTCATTTTTTTGAAAGTTTACAGGTTTCTGAGAATCAAATTATTATAATTTATAAATTTAAATAATTACTATATATCAACTATATTACAACTAATCAACATTGAATAGATATTTATAGTTCTTTGACTTAAATTAGGCAGACATTTGTAATTCATTGTCTTAAATTGGGCCTCAGGGTTCTAAAGAATAGGTTTTAATAACAAAACAATGATCCTTCTCACAAAAAAATAAAATAAATAAATTTAGATTGTTAAAAGAAAAGGAGCATTTAATTTTCATTTAAGTTGTTAATTGTAAAGATCTATGGTTTAAAATTAAATTTTACTTTAAAAAATAAGAAAAAAAATAACATTTAAAAAGATAAAAAACAAAAGATCTAATTCATCAATTTTCACAATTCATAATCGAAATCTGTGAAACAAGATTCTCCTTTTTCATGAGAGAAAATTTTATATATACACAAACAACTGATATGGCAATTCAAGTGCTAGATGAATTTGTACAAGTTCACTTCATTATACAATAAAGCTTCTTAAATTGTAGTCTCAATGGAGTATCATTAGAGAAATAGTTAATTATTTGGGGTGGGGTGGAGGAGGTGAATCACTAAACACATATAACTATCATACAATACATCTTTTTGTAACAGTACTTTTAGTGACATTGTTTACAACTTTTCGGTTATCAGATTGAACGGCATATTAAAATCAAAATGCTACACTTTTGATAGTTCATCTTCGTTATTATGTACTCTGATAACTAATCACTTTAATGAAATTATCGGTGTGAACCCAAGTTCAACTTCTTGGTATGAGAGATATTTATATTTAAGGCTTGATAGTATTTCAAGCAAAATTATTTTCAACAAAAATACCTGTGTAAAAATAAAAAAATATATATATCGTCCATATGAATATTGAGATACATATATATTCATTACTTTTATAACATTTTGCGAGCTATTTGAATTGTGGCAAAAATTTCATTTACGACAACTTAATATTTCATTAGTTGCCATTAATGATTAAAATGATAGAATATCCACTTCTTGAGTCATCAACGCATTCCATAATACGGAAAAAGACATTGAGATAAATTGATTAAATTGGTAAAACTTATTATAAGTTAAATCACATATAAAAGCATAAATAGAGCGACATATAACAGATCAGGATGGCAATATTCAATCAAACAAAGGCAATGATCAGTGGAAGATTCAGAAACGAAAATTTTCCATCATAGAATGAAAAGTTACTGAAAAACCCCCCTCTATCTTTGGCATAATGATGATGATAGTTCCCCTTAATTAACGAGTGGCATATAAAACACTCAAGTGGCTAATAATGATAATAATAACAAAGAGAATAGTTAAGTAATAGCCGTTGTAGTCAAAGAATGAAGAGAGAGGCGAGTGAAAATAGAAAGGAGTTTTGCCTCCGGGCCAGCTAGCTACCTCCAAAGAAACAGCAGCATCAATAGTTGGTGCATATGGACTTAGATCCAATGGTTGTTTTTATATATGTTGTTGGATTTTTTATTTAATGATCTAAATTTTAATTTTTTTTAAAAAAATATTAAAACTGTCACATAAAATTTGGATCGTTAAATTTGAAATTTAACAATTTAGATAAAGACAAACAATAAATCCAAATTCGTGCATATGATCATAAAAAATGAAGAAAATCATTTTTTGTCTATTATATATATCGGATTGATTTTTTTTGTTATTATATTTAGTACATATATATTTTCATTTATACTATTTTTTATTTATTTATTTTATCTCATCTTCATTTACAAATTAATTTAAGGTTAAATTATAATTTTAGTCCTTATAAAAATTATAAATTGGTCTCTATATTTTATTTTCATGTAAAATAGTTCTTATAGTTTCTCTATCCATGTAAGTTAGTCATTGAAACTTTGCTGTTAAAATTGTCATATATGATATGCGTATATTTGTAAACATGTCAGCATATCCAATCATTAAATTTTGTATAACTTAACCGTTATGTCAACAAAATTCTTATTTTGTTCGTAATTTTCAATTTTCCTAACATAATATCTACATTGAATTTTGTTAAAATAACAGGTGGGTTGTGTAAAATTTAATAATTAGGCATACTAACATGTTCACAAATTTACACATTAGTTGTCATGTATAACTATTTTAACAACAAAATTAATTATATTGACAACAAGAACTAACTTACACAAATGAAAAAACTATAGAAACTATTTTATATGAAAATAAAGATAGAAACTAATTTATAATTTTAGTGAAACTATAAGAACTAAAATTATAATTTAACTTTAATTTAAATACCAACAAATTGTTGAATTGAATTTTTATCTGCGTGCACGACATACGTTTAACTGGCATGAAATAAATAAGTCGAAACTTCAAAAGTATACGACGAGGTTTCAGAATTTCATAAAATTAACTGAGTGAATACCAAATATAAATAAATTAATATATATAAATCAGCATTTTATTAGATGGTGTGTAAATTTGAAGGAGGAAGGAGAAAATGAAAGAGGAGATTAAAAAAGTGAAATGTGAGGCAGTGTGCCGGTGGAAGCTGGAGCAGTGGGCGTGAAAAGAGGGGAAGGTCTACCTATAAGCCAGATTGGGGCACTAATATGACTGATGGATATGTGCCGTTTTCCTTTTTTTTTTTTTTGGGTTAAAAAATGAATTTTTAAAATTTAAAATTATTATTATTGATATTATGAAAGGGGGAAACACGAGTGCGCCAAGCGGTGCCGATGAATACGCATTATACTCAGCATTTCTACCTCTTATAGACCGGCAGCACCTACGCACTCTTCCTTTCTAAGTTCTAAGCATCTCTACCTTACCGTTTAATTATTTATTTCATTAATTAATTATATACTTCGAGTAAAGTTTACCCTATGCTTAATCAAGATCAATTCACCACAACCTCTGCACTTTAATTCTTGTAATTTTAATAATAATAACAATTAAACCAACCTTAATTATTAACTTGAGATCAGATTCATGTATATAAAGTAGCCAACATATATGTAATGAATGCATGGGGGTTTTGTTTGAGGAAAAAAAAAGTGTCTAACAAGAACGATATAAGAAGTGTAAGTAAGAAGGAAAAGCCTAATCTCACGGGCCTGATCATCCCAAATCATAAGAGAGCAACACTACATGAATTCATCCTAGTTAAAACATCACATATTTATTCGCTTATCTATCAATGTCACTGATTTAAAATCTAATATTCTATATCTTCAATGATAACACCCAACGTGTGTGTAGAAACATCGCAACTCTAAATGAGGTGGACGACTTCTAATGAATCAGACTCTAACAAAACACGGGACCTTGGTGGTCTTCAACCATGTAAAATAGTTGCAAGTTCAGCAAGAGTGTTAGAAGCTATATCAAGGAAGCCAGAGAAACTGATAATCCACTTTACTAATTCATCACAAACAAGCCCTCCCATACCCGCTCTTCCAGAGTTACCCAAAGGATTGTCATCAATATTGATTCTAATCTAGCTACTAGGCATTGAAGGTCATTGCACAAGGCGCAGTATGCTCGTTTTTCAAACGATCATTGGGTTCAAACACTGGATAACAAGTCTCTATAAGATGAATGTGATGAAGTAGTAAATCTGTAAATATCTTAAGTTGTTGCCACCAAGAATTCTATTGTTCCACCATCTCCAATACCATCAGATAATTCAAAGGAGGAGAATATATTGGTTAGAACCATTTTTTCTCTTTGCATGCTCATAATTATCAGACACAAATTAAAAAAAAAGTACCTCCACATACTTCTAAAATCATCACAATCTTTTAGGTAGTGAAGAGTAGTGTCAAGACTACAATTACAACAGCATAAAATGTTGGTAGTAGAACTAACAAAATGGACCCAACCTTATAGGTTGGGCTTGTTCAGCCCACTTAAGGGTCAGGCCAAGCTGACATTCACCCAGTTTATTTATAACTGAGTCAAATTGGCCCAACTCATCTAATATTTTTTTTATATTATATATATATATATATATATATATATATATATATTAAATATTAATAATATATGTTAATTTGAATAATATTAAATGAGTAAGAGATATCATTTGAAAATAATTTTATATCAAATTTGTATAATGATTTGATCATAATTAATGAGATTACACTAAAGAAAAAAGAAAAAAAATTCATTTTTTAGTTCTAAATCTTGAAATTCATATTTTTCTCTCTTTTTTCTAAGTAAATAGACTATTCTTTATTATTTTTAGTTTTAAGGGAAAACAATATTTTTTTAAAAAAAAAAAGGTGTGAACTAGCCTGTTTGGTTCACCAGCCCACACCTAGTAAGCCAGGCCATCATAATGTTGGCTTATTTAAAAATGGGTCAACCTTGAAATAGGTTAGATGGACCTGTTTTCACTACTCTATTTGATGGCATCTAAACTTGGATATGAATTCGTTACATTGCGAAAGAAAGTCATGTGCGCTGTTAGCCACATTTTTAATCGTTGTTAAAAGTTCACTTAGTCATGATTTTAACATTGGCTAACAGTGCACAAGAGTCCTGCACGCTGGAACAAATCTGCATACCCTAAACTCCTATCATTTTTTAACTTAATGGCTGACAGAAGAGCTACAAGCAAAACGAGCCAAATGAAAATTTTAATTTGATGTTTAAAATGCTCTTATTCCTCCCATGCATGTGTTAGTAAATGAGAGTTTTAGATTGATAGATCCTTAAAATCCATCAAATCATGTTATTAAAAGTAGATTTTTCTTCTTCTCTTAGCCTTGTTTTGCTAACCTTAGCACTTTTTATTTTTGTTTTCATTTAGTTCCCTTATACTTTGTAGTTTTCTTTTTATCTTGTTTTATTCCCCATTTTCTTGTCTTTTTAAGTGATTTTAATTAGTTATAATCTTTTGTAGGTGCAATTTTGAGAGAAAACAAGAGAAGTTGAGGGCATATGAAGCTTCCAGTAGGTTGGTGCCCAGGCACCAAGCCTATCTTATTGCATTTGCTCTTTGCCTAGATGGTGCCCAGGCGCCAGACCCCTGCACTATTGTACATGCTTTTAGATCTTGGCGCCCAAACGCCTCTTACAAATCTGACAGTATAAAAGCCACTTTAAGAGTTTTTTTTACCTAATTTTGGATTTGGAGTTTAGGGCTTCTTGGAGGCAACACAGAGGAGCAATTTTCTGGAGCTAATTAGAGAGGAAGGAGACATTTCCACTTAGGATTGGTCCTCCTTCCCCCATCTCTTCTCTTTTTTTTTCATGTTTTCTTAATTTTATGTTGTAATTTCTTGTCTTGCGTTAGTTGTGGTTAGTTTGTAACTTTAGAGTAGTTATGAACCCGATTTTAAAATAGATTTTATGTAATTTCTCAAACTCTTTTAATCAATGGTTGATTAATGCATGTTTATTCGTTTTAATTCTAATGCTTTCCTTTAATTTGACTAATTATTGGGATGTTATGGTATTTTTGCTAAACTTGGGTAAAGGAGGTAGAGACTAGGTTTCTTGAACCTTAAAAGTAAGGGGATTGATTTGTTAATGTCATAGGAATATAGATGTACATTAGCTTCATATAGTTAAATTAGAGCTTGTTCACCAATTCAACTTAATTTTCACATAAGTGATTATGAAATATTAGGTTATTATCTTAGTTTGAGGTTGTGGAACCTAGGAAGAATGAAAAGTTTGGTAGTTGATATAACTTAATTTTTATAAAGTTTTGTTATTAAATGATTCTTCTCAATTGTATTTCGTATTTTGTTGGAGTAGATTTTACTGATTTTAATGCCTCTTGAATGATTAGATACCATTTAATGAGATTTGGGTTTTGTATCTGTGCTAGGAATAGATTGATATAAAGCTATCTTTGTAACTTTGACCATAAATCAGATTAATCTAAGAATAGATAATTTTAATTTTGTGGTTTTTACTGAGTTACTAATCATAATCATCTACTTGAATGATTTGACTAAGGAATTAGACCATTTTTTGGATTAGGTAGGTTTGTTTCTTCAAAGAATTGGGTTCAAACAATTTTGAGAGTTCAACCAATATAAAAAAGATTTGTAATTAAAGTGAATCATTTTTTAGCAACTCAAAGACTAATTTGTCTATGAATTCATTAGATTAAGAATTAAGCGAAGTCAATTTCATCAACTCTACATTTTTGTATTAGGAGTAGTTTAGTCTTAGGTCATAGTTAGTAATATTAGTTTAATTTGTTTAGTTTTAGAATTATGCTTGTGTTTAAGTTTACCTTTTAAGCTTTTCAATTTAATGGATCGTCTAGATAATATTTTACTTTAGCTTCGTGAGTACTTAGTACCTCAATTCTTGTGAGAACGATACTCTTACTTATTTATCACTTTATTATTTGTGCGACTAATACATTTGCTAAATCGCCAACATAGATATTAAATATTCTTAATTAATTTGTTTGTATGTACAATCCTGAATCCGAAGAGCAAGATAGCCGTTTGAATAATGACTTTTAATTAATCTTATTTTGAAATGTTGATTATATTTCGATGATGTTTTTATATTATTTAAAAATTGTAATTTTATTAATTAATAGCTCTTTGATGATTGTTCATGAATTTCACAGCCTCTTCTTGAATACATAGGAAGTTTTGAGCTCTTGAGCTTATAATTAGAGTTGTCGAAATGTGTTTAATCTATTCAATTTGGCTTGTTTAACTCGTTTAAAAGTTGGGTAGAGTTGACTTTTAGCTAGGTTGTTTGGACTCGAACTGAATTGGCTCTGTTGGCCTAACTTGCGAGTTGGTCTCTTTTTAATATATATATATATATATATATATTAAATATCAATAATATATATTAAGTTAAATAATACAAAAGAACTAAGAGACATCATTTGAAAATAATTTCATGTCAAATTTGTATAATCATTTTTCTGAATTATTAATTAATGAGAAAAGATAACACTAAATAAAAAAAAGAAAGAATAATTTTAAAAAAAGAATATTTTTATTTTTAGCTTTTTGTTTTTTAGTTTCAAATCTTTAAATTCATATCTTTCTCTATTTTTTAAGCAAATAAAATATTTTTTATTAGATTTTATTTAATTAAAAAAAGATGTGAGCTGGCCCGTTTGGGTTGCCAACCCGCACCTAGGGAGTTAGGTCAGCATAGTACTTGCCTATTTAAATACGACCCAACCCAATCCATTTTAAGACTAACCCAAATAGGCG
Organism: Biancaea sappan; assembly: GCA_037074585.1. Lineage (NCBI taxonomy): Eukaryota > Viridiplantae > Streptophyta > Magnoliopsida > Fabales > Fabaceae > Biancaea > Biancaea sappan. The sequence goes on from CM073490.1 coordinate 25,580,186, forward strand.
AGTTGAATCGTTTTGACAATTCTACTTGTAATAAACACTTTGACACATACATCGGCAAATAATTTGATAATTAGAAGATGTAGGGCCACCTCTTTTTAAAAAAATGTCACAATTATTAGTTTTTAAAAATTTATTGATTTTGACCTCTTAATTCAAGCTGATTATAAATGTGTAGAGCTCTTGTAATGTTATTTTTATAATTTATAATATAACTCAAATTTGAAACATTATTTTTAAAGAAATAATTTGTTTATTTGAATCAATCAATAGAACGCATATTTATTTAAGTAATTACAAAGACTCTAATAATTTTGGGAGGTGGAACTCACATCTTTAAGATCTGTTTGGTTTGTAAAAATATTATTTATTTTTATTTTTTGTCTTTATTTTTTGAAACACTAAAAATATATTTTTGGTGTTTTCAGATTTTAGTCTATTTTAAGAAATATTTTCAAGCTTGTTAAACTAAACCAAATATATTTTCAAACTCATTTTCTATTTTTAACTAAAATAAAAATAAAAAATACTCAAACCGGTTTTTGTTGTTCAACCTTTGCATCCAATATGAAACGAGGTCAGACTAAATTACATTATTGAGGTTCGAATCTCAAAATGCATTCAATGATAAATAACTCATCTCTTATCTTTTCAAAGAACTTAATAATGTATTATGTTGAAATTAGCACATTTAACCTTAGTTAAATGTTCAATCGGTTCATCTTTGAAAAGGAAAACTCTCAATTGATATATCTTGTGTCCTTATTAATTTAATGGTTCCTCGTTATCTAACTTCAGTATTTACATGCATCCTTAACGATTCAATAATTAAAATAACGTGTGTATTAAAAAACTACATACCTAACACCCCCTTTTCAAGAGAAAGGAGAAGTAGCTAGGGGATGCCAGTGGATATATATATATTTAGTTTAACCTATAGCTGTATGAACTTATTAATATTAAAACTCAATAATCAGAATCAATTATTAATTAAATGCTTCTAAACTTGCTAGCTGTTGACCTCAATGTGTGTATCCATCAAAGTTCAAAGCCTCACTTGATTTTGAATTAACAACTTATGTGTGTACACTGTACACTACAAGCCGATTTTACTTACTTTTTTTTAGTACACACAGCACATTAAATCCACTACCTTCGACTGATATGCACACAAAAGTCTAAAACCATTAACCAATTAAGTTGCAAGAACCAGCTGTAACTTCCAGGAAATGAACTGTGTGCGCGTGTATATATTTATATGTCTTGATGTGCATGGAAAAAAGCAGTTCATAGACACACGTAGACCAAAATCGAAGAGACATATTTCCACGTATAGCTACCCGATTCGATTTGGCTTCGGTGCAATTGCAATACTTAACCGTACGCAAGCATAGTGGGGTTTTGTATATATAATTGACGCTTTATAATGATGTAGTCTTATTGCTTCTCAGGGAATCACACATATATGGGTCCCAGATGATTCTATATACATGAGACGTGGCTTCTCGTTGCCTCTCTTGATAAAGACACATGGTAGTCGCATGTACAATGCATAAAAATTTGATGTTCATGTTCAATTATACACAAACAATACCAAGATTGTGCAAATAATAATATATACGCACAAGCACAACAAGTTGTGTATCGCTAGCTAGCTCTACTCTCACACAATCCTTTTGTGATTCCCTTTGACGCAGAGCAACCTGCAAGTTGCAAAATGACACTCATAATAACTTTGCTTGCTCTTGTTTATCCCATTTTAAATCCCCCATCCCCATGTGGCTTCACACGTGGTCTACCCAGACAAAAGGAATGTGCAAACTGCCTCTAACTTATTTAATATTATATATTCTTTCTATTATTTGCTTTCTTTTTAAAAAATCGAGTTTGAGTTCAGACTCTTCATAGCCATGCTATACGGTACACGTCTTCATCTTTCTGGAACATAATCTCAACCAAGTCTAGCGTCTAACTTTTCATAATTTCCAAATTTAGGCTCGAGCATCACGATTATATATACACGGAGAAGGTTTTACATGCTTGAATTAATTTCAAGACAAATCAGGATTTTGCCGTTTGGTGTACACGTGGCAGTATTGATACAGTTGAAATTAAAGTCCTCATCATCATCATCGGGATGTGATTAGAATTATTGGACGGTGATGGTGAGAGAGTGAGATTCGTAGGTTGGGATAAACGGATCTTAATCATCGATCTCTTCTCATCTTTCTGTAAAGGACCACATTGTGAGAGAGAAAGAGAGAGAGGGGCCAATAGCAATCAGTGCTTTTGACCATTGACCAGGAGGCACGTGCACCGCATCCTTTATTTATTTCAAAATGCAGCAACGATGATTTCGGCGACGCACGTGCATTCCCTTGCCCCGACATGTACTAACATAATGATGTTTTAAATGTTCAACTTTGTATTATATCTATTGTTAATTTCTCATTGTTTAATCTGCTTTGAATGTATCCTAGCCTTCTAGTTTAATCCTACGCTTCGTTTCAATAAAAAAACTTCCATGCTGTTTAATATATCATATTCGGTTAATAATAATATATTGGCAATATGAAAAAAATATTATATACATTTAGGGGAAGAGTTATGTTTATAAATTTACGGGGTCCCCACACAGCACGTGACATTCCAAAACTATAACTTGAATCCAATGTTTTTTAGTTTTTACCTCCATGGGCGAAAATGGTACGGTATGTAGGTATCACAGATGTTACTTGTAATATTAACACCGCCATTAGCATAGCTTTCATGCTGAAATAATAAATATTAAAACCTCCTAGCAGCTGAAGTTAAAAAAGAGAAAAGATTATAAATAATGTAATCTCTTGTAGGAAAAAAGATTTAATTGAATTTTTATCACATTATTATTTCTTAAAGAAATTGAGTAAGTCAGTATTAAAGATGACGAATTTTGCAATTTGGTCATTCGTTTTAGTTGTTCAATAATGTTTCAATCATTTCCTCCCTTTTATCCATCAAAATCAGGAGGACTACTTAGTTGGTTTTCCAAAACTAAAAAATCTATAAAGAGACTAAATTGAGAGAGTTACATTTTAAAACATTAAATTAAAAATTAATTATTTTTTGAGAGAAAAAGTAATAATTTACTCAATAAATATCCCCTTCAAATTGTTGTTCACAAAACGTACGTCAAGGTCTGCTCCGGCCTGGTTTCCTTCAAGTGGGCTCAGCCCAAGCTCAAGCCCAGCTGATTCATACCCACCTTATGCCTTCAGAGGATCCTTCATTTCCCAAAATAGAAAATTCAAACCTTTGGGCCGTAGGTGTAAGTCCACTAACCAAGAGAGACTAAACTAGAATTGGGCATTGCGAAGGTGATTGAGCAACTCGATGAAATTGGTGATCCAGATGCTAGGGAGGGACAGAGGAACAATGGTTTGTAGAGCTCTATACTATGTATTTACTAAGTCTTGAGACGTGCTCATCACTCTATTTTGTAGAGTATTTTTTATATATAAATTCAACTTAAAATAAGATAAAATAATTAATGTTAGAGCAATTATTAGAATAATTCAATAAGAATCAACTTTATTAAATATTTATATTTTATAAATTGAGAATTTGAAAAAATTAGAAGACATTGTGATAAATTTAGGCTTTTTAAAGTAAATTTATTTATTTTTTAGATATTTGAAAGTCACATGACATTTAAGAACAAAAAAGAAGCCCGAAATAGAAACTCACAGGAGAAAAGCCCATGGGAATCGAAGTTAGTCCATTGAAGGTGCGTTTAGCGACAGTCAAAATTAAGATTTTAGTGAAATTAGGAGTTTTAATTTTAGTTAAACAATATTTCTTATATAGTCTATGCCTATATACATTCCCGAGAATCCTTAGCAAATCATCCATCACAATTTGAGCATACTTTCTCAGTACTGCTAAGAAGATCATATTTTTTTTTCCTTTATTTTTTCTATGTTATATTTTCCTTTTAGGATGAGCCATTAGGTAGTTTAGTTAGGTAATGATGTAACTTTTTACTTTCGAATTATGAAACATTTGTTTTCTTTATATTCTTATTTGTTTCTATTATTTATATGATTGAATATATTAATGCTTTTTACAAACTAGCTACTTGTAAAATTGAGTTTAGAATTTATTTATAGGATTGGAAGATTCATACATAAATAAAACTCAATTGATTCAATCATTGTAAGTTAAACTATATCCAAGAATAAAATAACTGACTACATGATTGCTGAAAAGGATTCAAATCTATAATGTCGTTTCACTTGAACATTAATTATGACTAAGGGATTAGTTAATTAACTCATGTAGAAAAGAAGTGTAAATAACTTGGAAATATGAGTTAAATATTTAAGGAACTCCCATAAATGTTGAAATCCAAGAAGTAGGAAAAATTGAATGAAAATCATATTTCAAAGTAAAGTAATGAAATCAAACCCTATCGTTCTTAATTTATTGAACTTTAATATTTATTTTTTTGTTTTCAAGTTAAAAATTTTTAAAAATTTCATTAATTTTCTAATTTTTCATTTCGTTAAAATAGGGCACAGGGCTCTCTTGAGTTCTAAATAAATGTTGTTAAAATCAATTAGTATAATTAATAGTTGGTAAATATCAATATTTTTAGAATTGAACCGGTTATTGAATCATTAAAGATATTGGTTCAAGGTTTATTGACTTAATTGTGATTGAACCAGTATAAAATTGATAATAATATTTTTTTATTTTATATATTAAAAAATTACGTATATTTATATTTGCCTAATATATGTGTGTGTGTGTGTGAGAGAGAGAGAGAGAACCATGGTGAGATGCAAGTATTGGATGGATATTTGCCTATTTCTATGATTGATAATATGATAGAAAGTTATGAGTAATTTGTTTGATTCTTCTGAAATGCACAAAAGAAGCACAAACTAACAGGGAAAATGTGTAAGAGAGTGGCACTAATCTGCAAAGAATATCACACAAAATGGTTGTGAAATGAGAGGAAACAAAGTTGTTAAAATAAAGAGTAGATGAGGATTGGAAGTAGGGTTGTCAAATGAGTTCAACCGGCCCATCCTAACTCAAGCTCTATAAGGTCATTGGTGAGTATGAGTTGGGCCAAGTCGACTTTTATATAATTCATGATTAAAAAATTACTATCCATCTCAATTTTATCATGGGTCATAGGCTAGCCCCATGGACTTATTTATCTTATTTTAAAAAAAATATAATTTCAGTTATTTTAATGATAACAACTAAATATTATGTTCCAAAAAAAAACTAAATATTGGAACAATGAAATTTCAAAAAATTAAATTAAACTTCTAAAAATATATATTAAACATTAAAATAAGCAATTTTTCTTTTTTAAAATGTAACTTTAATTATTTTGAATGACAAAAATTAGGTATTGAGATTATGAAATTTCAAAAAATAAAACTAAACTTCTAAAAAAATAAACTAAAACTTAAAACATAATAAATAATTAAAAATAAAAAGCCTACAAAGGCCAATCCGCCTAAGTCCCAAGGACTTAGATAGGTCGAGTCAAAAGTCCTTCTTCAAAATGAACTATTAAATTATTATCTTACATTATTCTATTTACAGGATTAGAGTAGGCCGGCTCATTAGGCCAAACACATTTTAACAACTCTATATGAAAGTTCCACATCATGTAAAACAACGCGGGAAGGCAACCTCTTCATCTCGTTTTTTTTTTTTCCTTTTTTCTACTGTGAGAGTTTTTCTCTTCTACTTGTCGAAGCTTTCCACCTGGGTACTCTTTAGGCTCTGGCAGCTTCGCAACCTCTTTCTCATTTCTAGCTCTCCAACACTATAGAACCTATTTCGGGGGGTGGAGAAGCCTTGGCAATGGCAACCTTTTGTATCCATGTCCCAGCAAACTTCAACGCTTTACTCTGCGGACTGCAATTCGGCCGAGCGAAGAATGACTTTCGAATGTCTCTGTCATGGCAAACGTCATCGTTCTTCTTTGTTTCAATAGTTGGACCTTTGGAAAACGTCGTCGTTCTCCTTTGTTTTTTTTTGCTTTGCTAGGTATTTGTGGCTATATGAAGACCGTGGATCTTGCTGGGTTTATGTGGTAGTTTTGTATCTTTTCTTTGGGAAAACTAACTCTAATCTGGTTTTTGGAGTGTATTGCCCCTTTTTTAATCCGCTTGTTTTAAAGTCCAGAAGTGTATTGCCTCTGTTTAGTTTTCTTGTCTATGGTTGATACTAATTTTTAAAATATATAGTCCTAAATTATGTACCTTCTCCCATAAGTTTAAGTTTGTAATGTATTTGATAATTTTTAAGTCTTGGTTAATCTTATTTAACTCTGATTTAGTGTCATTTTTAATGGAAATAATTCCATTTGGTCCCAAAAAAAAAAAAACAAGGGAAGGCAAGGGTTGGTTGTGTTTATAAGTGTGCAAGGCAATTCATCTGAATGTGCGGTAATTATAAAGTGTAGTGTTGGTTTAAGCTGCTAGCTATTGACTAGTTCTTCGATTAAACTACAATATTTTTTTTTGACTTGGTTTAATTGATTTTAGTATTATGATTTTGGCCTTATTTCAAATTGGACCAAAGATATAGTTCTCAATCCAATTAGTTAATTTGAATCGAGGTAGTTAAATTAGTTAGTTTGATTCGATTTATATAACTATGATAAATATTAATAAAAGTATAATCTTGTGAGATTAGCACTTTATTCATTTTTTATTACTTGATACATGCTATAAAGGATTTATGCGTTTATACCATGTGCTCAGATAAAATTTTATTTATATATATTTCCAAAACTAAGTTTGTTCTTGTATGACAGAAAATTAATTCATTTCAAACTTTTTTAGTATGAAAAATAGAGCTCAACCCTTTTTTAAAATTAATATTTCCGGAAATGGAATCATTGTCATATAAAAATTTTAATTAGCAGAAGATTGATACTCAAAAAATAAAGGTCAAAAAGAAAAAAAAATCTTTAATTTAAGAACTTGTGCAATTGAATTCCTATATTAACTTTTTTTTGTTTAATATTATAACACCACATATTTATGTAGATTAAAATAACATAAATCAGTATAACATATATTTGACCTGTCATTCTAAATAACATCCATTTTTTTTTTATATTTTTCAACAAACAATTAAAAAAATCCTTAAGATGAACTTTTTGCTAATTTAATGTTAACCAGCCTACGCATGTAATTAAATAAAAATAGTTATTTGAGAGGTTATGCAATATTTATTTTTAGGAGCCGTTTGGTAGGCGAAAAAACGTTGAAAAGGAAAGGAGAGATCCATTATTGTTTATTTTTTCTTGTGTTTGGTTAGTCATACTGTAGACACTAGACACGAAAAATAGTTTTCTCCCTTCCATCATTTTGACAAATTTCTCTTCCATTGAATAAGTGATGGAAACCCAGTTATCTCGATGAAAAGGAAGGACAACTTGTCTCATTTGCCCTTTACTGTTCAGTAGATTGCCAATGTTGCCCTTTAATGTTGGCCTACATTTGTTCAAGGTCCCGTGTGTGCTTGTCCTCGTTGCTGTAAAGTCTGCCTCTTCTCCCCTGTCACCCTCCTGTGCTGTTGGAGCATTCGACCGAGTCCAAAGGCATGCACACCATGCTGTCTCCGATTCATCAGTTCTCACATTAAACTCTGTTTCTCTCATCTTCTCCTACATCTGCACCTCAGTTGGCACCTGCCGATTGGCCAGGCGGTTGCCCGATACCTGACAGTAGGTCGGTCGACCGGCTAGCAGGTGACATGTTGTCACGTCCCAAAATTTGAGCACGTGACCGGCACGGAAAGTGAATTTCATTTCACCTCCGTAAGCTTATCTTTCTCTTAAGTATCATACCACTCTTTTAAATACAATTAATCTAAATTACATAATTTAAGAATTAAAATAAGAGAATTATTCATCTTTTCCTAAAAGATAAGAAAATACGGTTAAACCGAGTTCTCTATACATATTACAGTCATTCACATTACATCATTGAATGAACCTACCCGATTACAGAGATTTTCTAGATTTATACAACTTAGAATAAGACCTAAACATTATACCTTTACCTTGAATAAATGAAAAGGTAATCAAGGGCTAAGGATCCATAACTCTTTGTATAGATATTTACCTTCAACTGTCAACTCTGAAAAAAAATGTTAATAAGAGGGGTATGAGCAAACCACGTGCCCAGTGAGCAGACAACACAACACTATGACAAAAAAAAATACCATGCATCATAATGATAACATGCAGCAATCATACGTAATCGATCATAATATAATATAACATAATTCATAATACTTCACAACAATATCCAAGTAAATCAAATATATTTCAACATAATTCAAATAATTCACAACAGCAAACAATGAAATCAATTTCACACATTTTTCGTACCAACCGGGTCGTCCAGGGTACCTCTGGATCGTTGCTCGCGGCCCCCGCCGCATCCACCCTTATCACTCTATTTATATTCTCCACCCTTATAGCTTCACATAGATTTCTCCATGGGGTGCACCGCCATGTCTTTCCTTTCTAATCAAACACAATCACAATCACATCTAAGAGCATTCTCAATCATAATCATGAGCCACATACACAACTCAGTCATTTACAATTCAAGTCATAACATAATCAATATGGTTCCAGCAACATAGCATGTATACAACATAATAACTCATAATATAGAACAATTATTCAACAATAACATACTTCAACTATCCGTATATGAATGAACTCAACAATCAGAGTATGACACATTTTAACTCAGTTCACATGCCATTCACAATCCATCATATAACCTCCATTCATGAGAAAATAAGAAAATATAATTATATACATCACCAGGAAAGTTTCACAATTGTTTATGCCTCATCGTCCCACATCATCCTCTTCAAACTTGGATATACAACATATTTTCACTATGATGCAAAAAGTCAATAACAAAGATATTTAATCATAGCAAGTATTAACCTACTTACCTCAGATCTGAGTAATGTTCCCACACTCCAAACTAAAGGAAGGTACCCAAGATCTCATAGGAGGCCTAGAAAATAAGCCAAGAAGGAAATAACAGTAATTTAGAACTTAGGTTACCAAGCATCTAACATTGTTCCATTTTTTTTTCTGCTAGTTTCGAAGCCAAACTTTACAAAATTTCTGGTATTAATCCGTAGCTCCAAAAATCATAAAATTTAGTACATAGCCTTATTAGTATGTTGATATTCTAGAATAAAAATTTCAAAATTTAATTCCACCGTTAGACCCCAAAAAGATCTTATTAGTGATTATAGGTCAGAGCTATCTAAATTCCAAATAGGTACAATGTTATGTGTTTTAGACATAGTTAATCATGTCCAAACGTGGTGAAATTTTTTAGATCTTTAGATATATATCTTATCTATGGGTCATAAAAATTTTAGATTAAAAAGAGGTCTTTAGCTATTAAAACCAAATTAATTTCCGAAATTGTCCAGATTTGCTCTGTATTGAACAAAGTGTTGTTCTCATGTTTATTTGACCAATCAAATCAATTTTGATGAGTTTGAAACTTTCCAGATCAGAGTAATAACATGTTAAGAGTTCCCCATAAAAATTTCATGATTTTTGGAATTAATTTGGTCATTCCAAAACACATAAAACCAGTAGCATGACAAATCAGTTTTGTTCTGCCTTTTACAAATATCAATCACTGTTTTAGGTATATGAAGGATACCAAACCAACCCAGAAAATTCTGAAATAATTTAAGTATACTCTTAGACACCATTTCTGGTTGTGTACCAAGTTTCATGACCATTGAAGTTCGTTTGATACCTCAAACAGTCCAAACAATTCTTAGCAGTAAAGAAAAATTCTGCAGAAACATAATCAGCTCTGTTCTTTGTCTCCTTACCATTTCTTTCGATTTTTGCTTCTTGATTCATGTCTTATGTTTGTTTTCTTCATTTTTAATCTGTAATAGTTTGCATAATCATCTCTACCCAAATACTAAATAAAAGGAAATGAATTAAACTCATGTATTCAAAGGATTCAGGCTTATTGTTACCTTGCTCTATTTTTATGGTAAGAATCACATCCATGACCATGTTTCCATCAATTTGATCTCTAGGGATCTTAGCTCATGATAGAAAAACAGAGAAGAGCAGAGGAAGATGAAAAACAAAACAGGAGAAGAAGATGAACCTTACTTTGTCACATCCCAAAAATTGAGCATGTGAAAAGATACTACTCATTTGATATAATTCTCAAACATACGTTATATACATATATTCTGTAAGGTTTTACATTTAACCTTAATCATTCATTCCACACTACGGAATTATATTCATCTGATAAACAAATATAGACATACATAGTCTGATATTTCTATCTCATCGCAAGCCTAGGAGACCTATAGAAAGTACAGAGCTTTTCTAATATCCACATTAATAAGTACTGGTGTCCCACCAGACAGAAATAGAGAATAAACCCAAGGGGCTTCTAATCTTCAAACGGATACTCTTGTTCTTTATTTTCTGTATCTGAAAAAAAAATAATCATAGGGAGTGTGAGTTTATTTAAAAACTCAGTAAGTAAATAACTGTACTATATAAAATATCAAAAGTACAAATACCACATTTACTCATATAATTAATTATCTTATACATCGAGTAGTATGTGACTCTAACCCTTTCAAACTCATGAATAAGATTTCATAGATATACACCGAGTAGTATGGGACTCTAACCCTTTCAAACTCGTGAATAAGATCTCATAGGTATACGCCGAGTAGTATGGGACTTTAACCCTTTCAACTCGTGTATAGGTTTCATAGATATGCACTGAGTAGTATGGGACTTTAACCCTTTCAAACTCGTGTATAAGATTTCTTAGATATACACCGAGTAGTATGGGACTTTAACCCTTTCACACTCGTGTATTAGATCCCGTAGATCTTTACTCATTAATAAAATAGTGAGAATTCATCACATAGTACATTTGTCATGAGATAAATAATTTCTTCATACTCTTATTTCTACTGATCATCATATACTCCCATATAAAAAATTAATTGCTTATTATCCAAATAATATTGTAAATGGGACTTATATTGTACTTTGACTAGTAATATCAAATTAGTTGAGCAAGGTTATTCACTCACCTTGATGTTTGTCCAAGTTTACCTTGTTCCACACTAGAATTTGTGTAGGAAAATTTCCTAGTAAAATATATTACAAGGAATCATAAGAAAGGAAACAAAATCACGAAAATACGTAAAATTTTCTGACTGCTACAGTAACGGGTTGCTACAGTACTGTTTGCTACAGTAACGGTTTGCTACAGTAACGGTTCGCTACAGTGTTGGTTCGCTACAGTAACGTTGACTGCTACAGTACCGTTGACTGCCGACACTACAGTACTGCTACAGTAACCCGAAGAAAATTTTCCAGATTTTGTTTCGAAATTTCTGGTCGCTACAGTAACTCGGTTTTGCAGAAGTTTTTGCAGAAATTTTTCACAAATTCATCCTTTCCTTTCTTGTTTCAAAACCAGAATTTCAACTCTTTTAACCGATTATAACTCAAATATAACTTCTAAAACAACTGAGATTCATGAATTATCATCAAAATCTTCAAGAACAAAACCTCCTCTGATCTTCTATATAAACTGAAATTTAAGGAAAATAATCGGATTAAAGCTTACCTTTGATCCTTACAAAGCTTTTGAACCGAACAAATAATCGAAATTCTGAAGATCAAGGAAAGGATTTGAGAAGAGGGTGAAGAAACGAGAGAAAGTGAATTCACTATTCACTTCAGCTGCTTCGATCGTGAGAAGAAAATAAGGGGGTACTATTGAAACTTTATATTAAATATTTCTAATGGGTTATTCAATAACCCATGGGTATCCATAACCCAACATCCAAACCCATCCAGTCAATTTACAATAAATGGACTAATTGACCATTCTGAAACCACTTTTCCATGAATTTCACCATTCTTAGAATATATCCCTCATTGTGCAAATATTTAGTCCAGTCATTTAACTCAATTTTCATAAATAATATTCAAAGAGAACAATTAAATATGAAAATTAAAAATGACCAAAATAAATAACTAAAGTAACGTTGTAGAATTCTAAAATACTCTTAAGCGAATTATATTCTGAAATTAACGGGTATTACATTCTACCCCCCTTAAAAGAATTCGGTCCTCCGAATTAAAATCTTACCTCAAGTTTCAAATAAATGTGGATAGTTTTTCCACATCTCATCTTCTGCCTCCCACGTAGCTTACTCGCGAGAATGATTTCTCCAAAGAACCTTGACAGTAGGAATTTCTTTGGTACGCAATTTCTTGATTTTTCTATCAAGGATAGCTACTGGTACCTCTTCGTAGGTGAGAGTTTCATCAAAATGAACTTCTTGGGGTTGAATGACATGAGAAGGATCAGGAAGATACTTCCGTAGCATGGACACATGAAATATTGGATGAACTCCCTCTAGGTTGGAAGGTAGGTCTAGGCGATATGCCCCGTTACCCACTCTGTCTACAACCTCATATGGGCCAACATACCTCGGACTAAGCTTGCCTTTCTTCCCGAATCTCATTACTCCTTTCATAGGTGAGATTCGTAAGAAAATCATATCACCTATTGCAAATTCAAGGTCACGTCGTCGGTTATCCGCATAAGACTTCTGTCTACTCTGAGCAGTTAACAACTTCTCTCTGATCAGTTTAACTTTATTTATATCTTCCTGTATCATCTCAGGTCCAAATATTTTGGTTTCACCAAGTTCAAACCAACCTATAGGAGATCGACACCGTCTCCCATACAAAGCCTCAAAAGGTGCCATCTGAATACTGGCTTGGTAACTGTTATTATAAGCAAATTCAATAAGAGACAAATGATCTTCCCAACTTCCACTGAAATCCATCACACAAGCTCTTAGCATATCCTCTAAAGTCTGAATTGTCCTTTCGGACTGTCCATCAGTCTGAGGATGGAATGCTGTGCTAAGATTCACTTTGGTACCCAAAGCCTCTTGAAAGACTTTCCAGAACCGAGAAGTAAACTGAGGTCCTCGGTCTGATATAATGGATATTGGTACACCATGAAGTTTCACTATTTCTTTAACATAAATTCGAGCAAGTTTTGCTACACTGAAAGTGGTATGAACAGGAAGAAAATGTGCTGACTTAGTAAGTCGATCCACTATGACCCATATTGAGTCATTTCCTTTTGTTGACCGAGGTAAATCTACTACAAAATCCATAGTGATCCTTTCCCACTTCCATTCGGGAATATCTAGTTTTTGCATCAATCCAGGTGGTCGTCGATGTTCAGCTTTAACTTGCTGACAAGTCAAACATCGAGCTACAAAGTCAGTCACGTCTCGCTTCATGCCTTCCCACCAGTAAACTTGTTTCAAGTCCTGATACATTTTCACAGCACCAGGATGTACAACGTAGGGCGAACCATGAGCTTCCATTAAGATTTCATGTTTCAAAGATTCAATGTTGGGGACACAGAGTCTCCCATTAAACCATAAGACTCCTTCTTCATCTACCAAGAAATTTGGTGCTAGACCTTGCCTTGCCTTATCTCTGACTTTGACCATATCAATGTCACCTTCTAAAGTTGCTTTTACTTTTTCAACAAGGGATGATCTAACTGTTAAATGAGCCAGAAATGTACCTGACTCAGTGATCTCGAAGAATACTCCATCAGCTTCCAATTCTTGTAGTTCATGTATTAGAGACCTCCTTATAGTGGTAATGTGAGCTAAACTTCCCATAGACTTTCGACTTAGAGCATCAGCCACTACATTTGCTTTACCTGGATGGTAAAGGATGGTACAATCATAATCTTTCAGAAGTTCCATCCACCTTCGTTCCCGTAGATTGAGATCTCTCTGCTCAAAAATGTACTTAAGGCTTTTGTGATCTGTAAAAATTTTACAAGTTTCCCCATACAAGTAATGTCTCCAAATCTTTAGGGCAAACACTACAGCTGCCATTTCCAAATCATGAGTGGGGTAATTCAATTCATGCTTTTTAAGCTGACGTGAGCCATAAGCTATGACTTTAACATGTTGCATCAACACACATCCTAAGCCTATCTTTGAGGCATCACAGAATACAGAGTAACCCCCTGGTCCTGATGGTAGGATTAAGACTGGTGCAGAAGTTAAACACTCTTTCAATTGGGTGAAACTTTGTTCACATGAATCATCCCAAATGTATTTAACATTCTTTCGGGTTAACTTATTTAATGGGAGAGCTGTCTTAGAGAAATCTTTGACAAAGCGACGGTAATACCCTGCTAAGCCAAGAAAACTACGTACTTCAGACACAGTTGTTGGTCTAGGCCATTGTTTTACTGCTTCAATTTTACTTGGATCAACATGAATACCTTCTTGGGAAATAACATGTCCCAAAAATGTTACATGACTCATCCAGAATTCACATTTTGAGAGCTTTGCGTACAACTGATGCTCTTTCAAAGTCTGAAGCACTAATCTCAAATGTTCAGTATGTTCTTCATGACTCTTTGAATACACCAAAATATCATCAATAAATACAATTACAAACTTATCAAGGAATGATTTGAACACTCTGTTCATTAAATCCATAAATGCTGCTGGTGCATTTGTCAACCCAAAAGACATCACAAGAAACTCATAATGTCCATACCGTGTACGAAAAGCAGTCTTAGGTATATCATCACTCTTAATTCGTAACTGATGATATCCAGACCTTAGATCAATCTTTGAGAAGTATTTTGCTCCTTGAAGCTGATCAAACAAATCATCTATCCTTGGTAAAGGATACTTATTCTTCACTGTGACTTTATTCAGCTGACGATAATCTATACATAGTCTCATAGAACCATCTTTCTTTTTCACAAAAAGAACAGGAGCACCCCAAGGTGAAAAACTTGGGTGAATGAACCCTTTGTTCAACAAATCTTCCAATTGTTCTTTGAGTTCTTTTAGCTCAACAGGAGCCATACGATAAGGTGGAATAGAAATTGGTCGTGTGTCTGGGACCAAATCAATACTGAACTCAATATCTCTTTCTGGCGGTAATCTAGGTAAATCTTCTGGGAACACATCTGGGAATTCATTAACCACATGTATGTCTCCTAACTTCTGTTCTTTCTTTTCTAAATCTTTGATAAAAGCTAGAAATCCATGTCATCCTTTTCGCAACATACGCCGGGCACTTAACATAGATATCACGTTGCAAGGTACATCACTTCGATCTCCTTGAAACACAAAAATACTCCTCCCCGGCATATTAAAGGAAATAACTTTGTCACGACAATTTATAGTAGCATGACAAGAAGATAGCCAGTCCATCCCTAGAATCACATCAAAATCTAACATATTGAGAACCATAAGATCTATCTCAGTTTCCATGCCTCCAACGATTATTTTACAAGAACGATAACATGTTTTAACCATCAAAGTCTCTCTCATCGGTGTGGAAACCAAGAATGGTTCTTTAAGAATAATCGAATCAATTGCAAATCTCTTGGCAAATACGGGTGACACATATGAGTGAGTAGAACCGGGGTCAAACAAAATACGTGCAGCAAAAGTATTAACAGATAATATACCTGTAACTACAGCATTGGATGTTTGAGCATCCTGTCGGGTTAGAGCATATATTCTTGCATTTCCTCTGCCAGCAGCTTGTTTTCCACGGTCACCTTGGCCTCTTCCAGAACCTCTTCCCATACTACCCCCTGTTGAAGGGGTTGGTGTTTGAGTAATAGAAACAGAAATAGATTATGGTCGAGGTGGCAAAGTAGACCCTTGAACTGGTCCTGTCATGAGCTGAGGGCACTCCCTTATAAAATGTCCTTTTTGTCCACAGTTAAAACAACCTGTACCAAAAGTGTTTAACCTGCATTCTCCGAAGTGAAACTTTCCACATTCAGGATACTGAGGTTTCTTCCTTCTAGCTTGAGTACCTCCTCTACTAGAAGAACTAAAACCACCCCTGCTCTCTAAACGAGGCTTAGCCACACTGGCTGTAGAATAAAATGACTTAGTAGGAGTGGCTGGAGCATGTTGTGATGCAGTAAAGGATTTCAAAGTCCCTGAGTCTTCCCTTTGATCAAAAGATCTCCTATATCTAGCTTTCTTCTTTTGTCGATATTTTTCTTTATTCTTTGACCTCCTTTCCATAACCAATATGTAAAACTCCGTCCACATAACTGGCGGTGTGCCTTGAATTCTAGCTTTCTTCCAGTTCTTCCACCATTTACCAGCCCTACCCTTTAACTGAAAAGAAGTGAATTCTACCTTTTGAGTAGGAGAACACCCTATAGCATCACAGATTGCTTCACAATCTTCAAGGAAACATTGTGGGTCCTCTTTGGGATCTTCCCCTGAAAAAGTAGGAGGCCTCATTTTCTGGAATTCAGACATTCTTACCTCCCTTACGTTATCTCCTCCAGCTAACTGAGCTGGTGGTACAATTTCAGCTTCAACAATAGGAGGATCCACTGGCAGGTTAGCTTGTGCAGCTCGACCTCTCATTTCAGTCTCAAATCGGTCAAATCGTTCATTCATCAAATTAATCACATGTGCAATAGTTGCATTACTAATGTGAGCATCAGGTTCGACTCTCCTTGCTTGCTCACATGTTACGCCCTCAGTACTTTGAGCATGTAAACTATCACTACGGTTAGGATCATCTTGCACATGTACTGGTGGATTTATGGCCCTCCTTGGACCCATATGCTCATTATTATTAGAAGATCCTTCTGACATTGATCTGTCACAGGTCTACACACATAACAAACAATTTTCAGACATAAACAAAATATCACTTACTAGCCCCACTGAGAAGTTATCTATAAAATGACGTTATACTCTACAAGGTCTTTTATGGAACCTAATCCTATGGTCATGCCGCGGCTCATGACAATAGGGAAGGGCCCACAAAGATCACTTTGCTCTGTACTCTATAGGGGACCTATAAAACCTTTCCTCTGATACCAAATTTGTCACATCCCAAAAATTGAGCATGTGAAAAGATACTACTCATTTGATATAATTCTCAAACATACGTTATATACATATATTCTGTAAGGTTTTACATTTAACCTTAATCATTCATTCCACACTACGGAATTATATTCATCTGATAAACAAATATAGACATACATAGTCTGATATTTCTATCTCATCGCAAGCCTAGGAGACCTATAGAAAGTACAGAGCTTTTCTAATATCCACATTAATAAGTACTGGTGTCCCACCAGACAGAAATAGAGAATAAACCCAAGGGGCTTCTAATCTTCAAACGGATACTCTTGTTCTTTATTTTCTGTATCTGAAAAAAAAATAATCATAGGGAGTGTGAGTTTATTTAAAAACTCAGTAAGTAAATAACTGTACTATATAAAATATCAAAAGTACAAATACCACATTTACTCATATAATTAATTATCTTATACATCGAGTAGTATGGGACTCTAACCCTTTCAAACTCATGAATAAGATTTCATAGATATACACCGAGTAGTATGGGACTCTAACCCTTTCAAACTCGTGAATAAGATCTCATAGGTATACGCCGAGTAGTATGGGACTTTAACCCTTTCAACTCGTGTATAGGTTTCATAGATATGCACTGAGTAGTATGGGACTTTAACCCTTTCAAACTCGTGTATAAGATTTCTTAGATATACACCGAGTAGTATGGGACTTTAACCCTTTCACACTCGTGTATTAGATCCCGTAGATCTTTACTCATTAATAAAATAGTGAGAATTCATCACATAGTACATTTGTCATGAGATAAATAATTTCTTCATACTCTTATTTCTACTGATCATCATATACTCCCATATGAAAAATTAATTGCTTATTATCCAAATAATATTGTAAATGGGACTTATATTGTACTTTGACTAGTAATATCAAATTAGTTGAGCAAGGTTATTCACTCACCTTGATGTTTGTCCAAGTTTACCTTGTTCCACACTAGAATTTGTGTAGGAAAATTTCCTAGTAAAATATATTACAAGGAATCATAAGAAAGGAAACAAAATCACGAAAATACGTAAAATTTTCTGACTGCTACAGTAACGGGTTGCTACAGTACTGTTTGCTACAGTAACGGTTTGCTACAGTAACGGTTCGCTACAGTGTTGGTTCGCTACAGTAACGTTGACTGCTACAGTACCGTTGACTGCCGACACTACAGTACTGCTACAGTAACCCGAAGAAAATTTTCCAGATTTTGTTTCGAAATTTCTGGTCGCTACAGTAACTCGGTTTTGCAGAAGTTTTTGCAGAAATTTTTCACAAATTCATCCTTTCCTTTCTTGTTTCAAAACCAGAATTTCAACTCTTTTAACCGATTATAACTCAAATATAACTTCTAAAACAACTGAGATTCATGAATTATCATCAAAATCTTCAAGAACAAAACCTCCTCTGATCTTCTATATAAACTGAAATTTAAGGAAAATAATCGGATTAAAGCTTACCTTTGATCCTTACAAAGCTTTTGAACCGAACAAATAATCGAAATTCTGAAGATCAAGGAAAGGATTTGAGAAGAGGGTGAAGAAACGAGAGAAAGTGAATTCACTATTCACTTCAGCTGCTTCGATCGTGAGAAGAAAATAAGGGGGTACTATTGAAACTTTATATTAAATATTTCTAATGGGTTATTCAATAACCCATGGGTATCCATAACCCAACATCCAAACCAATCCAGTCAATTTACAATAAATGGACTAATTGACCATTCTGAAACCACTTTTCCATGAATTTCACCATTCTTAGAATATATCCCTCATTGTGCAAATATTTAGTCCAGTCATTTAACTCAATTTTCATAAATAATATTCAAAGAGAACAATTAAATATGAAAATTAAAAATGACCAAAATAAATAACTAAAGTAACGTTGTAGAATTCTAAAATACTCTTAAGCGAATTATATTCTGAAATTAACGGGTATTACATACTTCATGACAGAAAAGGAACGATATGATTTCTGTAGCAAGAATTCTCCTTCCTTCTCCCTAGCTCTTGGTCTCTCTCTCTCTCAAACTCTCCTTTGTAGATATCCTTTCTCCCTTAGCACACACACTTGACGGAAATGATAGAGAAGACAACAGTGCGTGTATGATTGAGAAGATAAGAGTGGGTGTGTGTGTTGTCTCCTTCTTTTTTTTTTTTTGATGGATGATGAGTCACCCTATTTTTTTACCAAGTAACAAAATAAAACAAAATAAAAACTCCAAACAACTTAGGAAAATTTTCACCTAGGTCCTTATAAAATTAAATCTTTCAATAAATTTTTAATTTAATTTTTTTTAATAAATCTTTAGGATATTACACATGTGCAGCATATGAATAATTTAGTCATTTCGTTATAATTTTTCCTTTATTTCTTCTTAAAAAATATATACCAAACACATAAGATATTTCATTCCTACTCTATTTTCTATCTCATATCAAACATATTTTTTTTTTCATTCTCTTTTCCCTCTTTCATTTTCTTTTCTTTTCTATTTTTCTATTTCTTTTTCATTTTTACTTTTTTCTGTATAACCCCTTAAAGTTTTTAGATAAATTACACGACTTATTATTTTTCTTTACATTTTAACCTACAGTAAAACTATATTTAATATTTCTAATACTCATATCATATATAAGACAATATTTTACATTGTATGCTAAAAACAATATATCTTTCTAATTTCCATGTCTTCTTTGTATCATGTCGTAATCGACCATGTGTGTTAATACGAGTGTTTCTTTCTAAGCTTGCAGGTCATGAACAGGTTCAGCTTGAAATTTGTTAAAAGCACCTTTTTTCATTTTTGCTTTTGTCAATCTCTTATGGCAGAAAAATGAAATAATAATTATGCGGATTATAAATGTACAAGTAAAATGTTTCTGGAAATATCTTTTTGAAATGACAAACTGGGGCATGCCAAAGCAGCTTACAGGCTATTTCTAATCTAGTATCGTGTAGGTATACTTAAAAATCCTTTTTTTTTTTAAAACTCCTCTAGCTAAAAAAAATCTTCTAAGCTCCTCGTTATGGCTTTCTCCTATATGATTTACTTCCACACAAGAACATCTTCCTCGTCCCATGAGATGAAAAATTTAATATCATATTCCAGGAGTGATCTTTTGCAGAAGGAATGTCATCAGAGAATAAGAAGGCAGAGACAACCACGGATTCAAACTCCCAAACATTTTGCCCAACAACAATACCGCCCAACTTTTCTTGGCAGTGAATATTCTGACGGTTGGGATGGATCCGCCGCAATATCTTCAGCTCGCGACCATACATAGACTCCTCGTTCTTGTCGACTCCCTGGGACAGTGTTGTCTAGTAGGAATGCCACCAAGAGCGTAACCACCATGTTCATGGACATCAGAGCATTGACTGCAAAATCCAGCTGAAACAAAGAACATGACGTGTCAGCTCATATTTGTCACAAGAAAAAACAGGTTATAGTTTAGTGTAAGGCAATCATGAATATAGTCATGAGCATGTTAGATACATACTTGAGTAAAACTCAACTATGACATGCTTAGGTTTTTTATTCATGATTGATCTGGTCTACATAATATTTCTTTTACCCAAGAGGTAACTTACTTGTTGAATGCCTGTGTGGAATGGTCCACTTGATGCTGCAGCGTAGGGAACCAGATAACTTGGCAGTATTAGAGTGGTAGCAGGCTGGTATTGTTGAAAATAAGCAGGAACAGATAGGCCAAGGAACAATGAAACGCCAACTATTGTTATGTTCCTGAAGCTGGTTGATTGACCATACTGTAAAGTGGAGAAGCCCAATGCTGCAGTAAGGGCCCACATGAAACACAGTACAGAAGCAGCCAAAGCCTGTGGAATGGAAGCAAGAAGGGCACCCACTTTTCCTACAAAAAGCAAGTACAAGCACCGTAACACTTCACAGGCATATAGTGCATAAATTGGAGGTCTGAAACTGTACATGGGTTGCGGAAATATCTGAACTTCAATTCAGGTGTCAGATTACTAAGGTAATTAACAATTAGTTGATACTGCGTTTTAAACAACTTTTTTACAGTTATTATTAGAGATCACAATAAACCTATTCCGAAGCTTTTATTTAATGGCTTAAGCTGTTGATTTGAAATTGTCATGACTAAGTGGTTTAAAATTCAATCCATACTCCTCATTTCTCTTGATTAAAATTAAATTTTATCATAATCAATTTTGGTTTGTTGATATGATGCTTTAAACAATTTTGAACATCAGAAGGGTAGTTATTGTTAAGGATCATAATAAACTTATTTTGATAGAAGTTAAAGATCATATTAAAACTACTCGAGTTTTTAACAGCTTAAGCTTGTGAGTTGGACTAGTCCTTGACCAAGTGGTCCAAAATTCAATCCTTTATAACCGCGTGGTCTAGAATTTTGGTCCTCGCTGGTCCTGATTCATCTTAATTAAAATTAAATTTAGCATAAAGTAAGATAGGCCAGTGATTTTTCGACACTACCAAGTCCAATGGCATTTGTGTGAGGGGACATATTAGATAAGAGCCTCCATTTAACAAATTAAACCTTTAAGTTGAAAAGGTCATTAACTGGTGCAATCTAAAAACTAGTTCAAATGCATGAAAATTAAATAATGGCACATCCTGAGATCCACCTCAACCAGTATGCAGCACAAAGGAGAGGAATGCAAAATTATTATACAGTTGTTTAAGAATTTCAGAATCAATTTAGGTTTCTCACGAAAGTTCACTGCATTACCTGTAAATGAGAACAGGATCAATAAGGCTGCTCCAAGCTCCACTACCTTCCGGTTTGCCACCTTTGTAATGTCAATTGTGTGCATATTTTCTGTCAACGTTGTTGAACCAGTACCTGAACCCCAAAGACCAGCCAATATGCTGCAGAAACCCTCCAATGCAATTCCTCGGCTCACAACTCCTGGAGTTGGGGCCCTAGAATTAACTCGCAGAGATGCAGTATGATAGGTTCCAACCTGGAATATGAATGCAGCACTTCAGTTCCAGTCAACCCCTTATTTTTAATATGGAGATATGTTTCACATAAAACAACAACAACAACAATAATTAAATAGGGTTGGCAGCCTTGATTATAATAAATTCTTACTTTTGGTCCTCACATGCCTTTCAAGTCTAAGAAATTACATCATATTCACAGAGTGATTATGAGTTTCCCCAATCTCGTCATAAATATGACAAATCTGAATCGGTATGTGCGTCACTTTCTTAGTGATGAAAAGATTTTAACAATTAAATAGGTTTTGCTACCTCAATTTTAATCTTATTCTAAAGTAAATGAAAATTTGTGCTTGAAAGCATTTAATTAATGAAATACTTACCGAATCCACAGAGGCAACCAATGATACTATGATCATGATTATGGAAGTCCTAAAATGGAAAATAGGGATACCCCACTGTAAAGGGTAAGGAAATCTGATCCATGCAGCAGTTGACAATGCATTGGAAACATCAGTCCTGCAATGCTTCATGGTGTAGGCATGCCTTCTACATGCATCATTCAGAATGTTTGAACTTGGCACATTGGGATTACATCCCTTATAATTATATGCTCCTCCAGCTGTTAAAAACGATGCATATATCCAAATTATTGTAACACTCAGGGGAACCTGCAAATATTAAAGAGCAAGTAAAACAGAATTTATTATTATATCCACATTAACCAAAGGGAAGACTCTGTAGTACTCACAAACTACTCAACCATAAATAAAATACACAACCCTTGCATAACTTGGTTTTTCCCTTCACTTGAGTTCATCACAAATTAGAGTTCTATGTCTAAAAGTTGAGCCTCATGGTACAATACAGATTTCCGAATATGTTAGTAATATTTCTTGGGGTCATTGGTTGGCTTTCTGTAGAAATTGGTTCTACAGTTCATAGTTCTGTTAATTTGAGTGATTTTCCTTTTCTTATAATGTGAGGAACCATCTCAGAAACTAGCAACTAACAGATCAATAATTTCCATGTTCTTTTATTTGTGTGATTTTCATAATCAAGCCAATAGCACGAAGAAACTATCTTATCTTTGTCCATAGCAGGCAGGATATATTTGCATGCAATACTATAGAAAATGCTAATCGTGAAAGGGTTTGATAAACAGAAGAGCACATGCAAAAGATAGATAAAACCATGGCTCAACAAAGTAATATTCAAAACATTTAATAGTAATTAAGATACTTACAGCATAAATTCGAAATATGTGGCGGCCGAAGATTGATATTCCTCGAAGATACTACCATAAAAAAAGCGACAATATGAGATTCTAAACACTACTGAAATTATTTATTATTAATAATAATAATAATAATGATAATAATAATAATAAAGGCCTTTTTACAAAGATGACCTCTAACTAGATGAACAGTAATTTTACCACTGCTCAGGAATCTTAAATGCCAAATATTATATATCAGTGCTGTTTAAAATGCATGGGACAGGACTTACAAGAGTGAATAATAGAACCAATGCTATCAGTGGAATGCTGATTTCCACGCAAGTGCCGGCTTGAGGAAAGCCGTAGCTGAAAAATGCCAAACCAACAGCAGCAACGGTTGGGGCAACAACAAGTGGGTTGATTAACCTACAACAAATTGTTATCCAATTGCAAAGAATTAACACAGTAGATGTTAGCATTTTAATTTCAGTGAAAGATTAAAAGTTCAATAGCTTTTTGGATTTTATACATCAATATATGTCCATAGATATATGTGCTTTATTTCTTGATTGCACATAAAAAACTCAACGTATTTTCTATTCCTAATTAGCTAAAATTTTTGGATGTGTAAACTATGTTTATGAACTTCGCTAAGAGCCATGTTACATGAAATTAGAAAAGCTGGCAATAATACGTTTGACTGACAGCCAAACTCAAAAAGATGCTTAAATACTGCCTTCTACTGCATGGTTTGTATTATGGCAGTAGTTATCTTAAGAAGCGAAGCAAGGTGCCTTGGCTATGTTTCTTTTTTAGTAGATAGAACAGGTCTTTGGTTCATTTTTGAAGTTCTGGTTGGGGAGAATCAGATTGATGGTATAGCATGTCATTGATGTGACAGAAATTTGGCTTTGTGGAAGTGAAAAGGGGTGAAAATTTATTTGAATGATCTAATTATGGAATTTTGATGTCTTCTCTCATTTTAGATACATGAATCTGCTAAACTATGTAAATGTCTGTCTGTTCTTGAATTATTGCTAATTTTATTTTGCATTATTTGACCAATGATTGCACAAAGAAATAAACAAAAAACAGATAAATGTTTACTGGTTTTAGCAAATAAAACACATCGTAGATTTAGTAAAGCTAAAGCATATGGAACTTCCTTTATCTGAAAGTCAGCTCATTACAACCTGTGAATTTCATGAGGAAAAAAGATCTTAAGATAAGCCTCACATAAAGACTTTGACATTCAGACATAAAATGACATACAAAGATAGCAGAACAGCAAAGTAACAAAATCAAGAAATTTACTAAATTAAACATGGCAGATGAAAGCTATTTCTTTCCCAGCAGAGATTTATTGAGCTCTGATGAATGCAAGAAAAATATCAAATGTAATGTCTCATTACCTGAGCAGAAGGGACATTAATCCACTGAATCCCAGGATACTTTGGAATAACGACCCAACAATTATAGCTCCTTGGAGTTCCCTCATTATGTGCCTAAATTTCTGCAGTTATAATAAGCAGGCATTAATATGGAAATGGGGACTCCAAACCAGAAGAAGAAAAGCCGGAGTTAACATGTGATTTGCGAACAAGAAGGGATGTTGGTGTTGGTGGTTTACCAATGTTTATGGTCCGACGAACCCTAGGTTGAGGGGCGAATTGTGGGAGGAGTTATCTTACATTCATGGTTTTTGTAACCCCCATTGGTGTGTTGGCGGTGACTTCAATGTGGTGAGATCCCCTAATGAAAAGCTTGGAGGATCAAGAATCAATGCTAGCATGAAAGGTTTTAACTCCTTTATCAAGGATTGCGGCCTCAAGGATCTCCCCCTTTCTAATGCTCAATTCACCTGGTCGGTTAACAGGGACTCGGTTTTTTCCTCTCGCATTGATAGATTCTTGCTCACTCCCGAATGGGAGGATTCGTTTCCTGACCCCATTCAGGAAGTTGGCTCTCGCCTAGTGTCCGACCACTTCCCCGTTATCCTTGAGACTAGCAGAGTCAAATGGGGTCCTACCCCTTTCAGATTCGAGAATATGTGGCTTCAACACCGGTCTTTTTTCAGCAACGTAGAGAAGTGGTGGTCAGAATACACAAATCCAGGATGGGAGGGATTTAAGTTTATGAAGAAATTAAAATATGTGAAGGAGAAGTTAAAGACCTGAAACAAAGAAGTCTTTGGGGACATCAGAATCCAAAAGTCTAATATTCTTAAGGAATTGGATGCTCTTGACAAACTAGAGAGTGAGGGTGGCCTTGAGGAGAATCTCGCTGAGCGTAAAGTGATTCTCAGGAATGATTTGGATAACATTAGGAAAAAGGAAGACATAAGCTGGCGCCAAAAGAGCAGAATTAAATGGGTTCGTGAGGGTGATGTGAATTCAAGATTCTTTCACAAGGTGGTGAATGGAAAGAGGAGAAGGAACTTCATTAAAGAGCTTGAGACGGAGGATGGCATTACGGTGAGGGACAATGAGGGGATCTCTGAAGAGTCGACTACTTTTTTCAAGAAACTCTATAAGGAGGACATGCAAGAGCGACCCACAATTGAGGGTTTGGATTGGATCCCCATCGATGATACCCAAGGGATTTGGATAGAAAGACCCTTTGAGGAGGAAGAAATCAGAAATGCAATTTTCAAGATGGATAAGGATAAAGCTCCTGGGCCTGATGGTTTCAATATGGCTTTCTTCCAAGCCTGCTGGTCGATAGTGAAGGACGATTTGATGAAAGTCTTTGATGAATTCTTCTATACTGGCCGTATTCCTACTAGCATGAATTCTACTTTCATCACCCTTGTTCCCAAAAAAGACAGATCCATTAAGGTAGGGGATTTCAAACCTATAAGCCTGGTTACTAGTGTCTACAAGATCATCGCCAAGGTCTTCTCCGACAGATTGAGTACGGTTATTGGGTTTTCCATATCGGAGAACCAAAGCGCCTTCATCGCTGACCGTCAAATTCTTGATGCCAGCCTGATAGCTAATGAGCTAGTTGACGATGTCAAACGCAGAAAACAACAGGGGGCTTAGTATTTAAATTAGACTTTGAAAAGGCCTATGATATGGTCAATTGGGACTTCTTGGACTTGATTTTCCGTCGCAAGGGTTTCGGTGTCAGATGGAGACGGTGGATGAATGGATATCTTTCCTCTGTTGCTTTTTCGGTTATTATTAATGGACAACCCAAAGACTGGTTCAAGGGGCAACGCGGGATCAGGCAAGGAGATCCGTTATCTCCCTTCCTCTTTACCCTGGTGGCCGACGTTTTTAGCTGCATGTTGAGGCGGGGGTCCGAGAGAGGGATTCTCAAAGGACTATCAATAAAGGGAGATGGTTGTATGGTTACTCACTTGCAGTTTGCTGATGACACAATCCTCTTCTTGCCCAAGGATAAGGATAACTTTCTTAGAGTGCTTACACTAATTCAGATTTTTGAGCTGGTCTCAAGTCTCCGTGTTAACTTAGGCAAAAGTGGCCTAACTGGCATTAACATTCAGGATGATTCTCTTGGGCAGATGGCGGAGCAAGCGGGTTGCGCGGTTTTCAACTGGCCTCTTAACTATCTAAGTGTCCCTCTTGGAGGTAATCCTAGAGCCAGATCTTTTTGGGATCCCATTATTCAAAAAATTTCCCGCAAGCTTGACAATTGGAAAGGCCCTTACTTCTCCTTAGGAGGCAGATTGACCCTTATTCAGGCCTCCTTATCTAGTGTGCCCCTGTACTTTCTGTCCTTGTTCAAAATCCCTTCCGGAGTGGCTAAAACGATTGAGAGAATTATGAGGGATTTTCTCTGGAATGACAGTGGGGAAAAGAAGGGCCACTTGGTTAGTTGGGAGGTGTGTTGCAAACCTAAGGATGAAGGCGGCTTGGGTCTTGGAAATCTTGTGTCTAAAAACATCTCTCTTTTGGCTAAATGGTTATGGAGATTTCCCTTAGAGCCTAACTCCCTTTGGCACAAGGTGATCAAAGCTAAGTATGGGTTTCACCGGAATGGATGGGACGCTGGTTCGGGGGATGTCGTTACGCACGCAAGTCCTTGGAAAGCGATTTCTCAGGTATACCACCTCTTCTCTCCTTCGATATCTCTTATTGTTGGTGATGGTTCCCGTTTTCGGTTTTGGGAGGACTGTTGGATTGATCCCACCCCCCTCAAAGAAAGATTCTCGCGCCTTTATTCCTTATCTTCCATCCATGACGCCCCCATTTCAGAATTCTTTTGCTTACAAGGGATCACCCTTGTTGGAATTTGCATTTTGCCAGGAATGTTAATGATAGACTTTTGCCTGACCTTTCCGCGATGCTTAACATCCTTGATCCTATTCGCCTTTCTCCTTTTCCTGATAGGAGAATGTGGAAGCTTGATTCCTCAGGCTCTTACACTTGTGCTTCCTTCCTCAATTATCTCACCCGTAACCCTATCGTCTCCCCCCATTTTAAAAAATCTTATTGGAAAGTTAAGGCTCCTTCAAAGGTTAAAGCTTTTTTGTGGCTTGCAGTGCTCAATAGAATTAATACAAATGATCTGTGTCAAATCAAAAGGCCACTTAAGGCTTTATCCCCGGACGTTTGCATTATGTGCTTCAGACATTCAGAGACAAGTAATCATTTATTCCTGCACTGCGACGTGGCTTGGAGTATTTGGAATAGGTTATTTGATCTTTTTGACGAGAGTTGGGTTTGCCCAAAGGATCTTGGTGCTTTCCTTGCGACCAAATTTACTGGTTTTGGCCATAGGAAGGACAACAGAACTCTTTGGAATACAGCTTTGTTCGCAACTGTGTGGTGCATATGGCTGGAAAGAAATGCCAGAGTTTTTAATGATCGGTGTATGCCTACTCAGATGTTATGGGATCAAATTCGTTACGTGGTTTCACTGTGGGTTTCAGCCAATGGGCTGTTCAAGGGGATGCCTATATCTGATGTTTGCAGGGACTGGAGGGCGTTATTGCATTAATACGTTGTTAGGGGCTTTGTGGGGTGTCTTTGCTGTCTATTAGTTTTCTTACTTTTTGTTCATGTTTTTTCTTAGGAGGATCCCTTGTCCTCCACCTTTTGTTACCATTCCCTTTGTATCTCTCTTTTCTCCTTAATAATACTTCTTTTTCTATCAAAAAAAAAAAACAAAAACAAAATCAACAATAACAACAACAAAGCAGAACTCTGTCAGAAAGAATCTGCAACAGATGCATAGACGCAAACAAAAAGAAAATTTGTGCAGCCAATTTAACTGGATAATAGATTGTAGTATGTAATTTTAAGAATCCTGAGAGAGCCTAGAAAAGAGATGAATTAGCATTTCACTGTCAGTGAACTCACATGTTCAGTAAGATTTCGATATTCCTGAGAATTTGTGATGACTAATGCTGGAGCCAAATATACAAATGAGCTCCCTTGCACTAAAGGCAGTCGGGTACCAAAGTATGAATGCAGTATCGTTGTGATTCCAGAGAGAAACAGTATTGTAGAAATTACAGTAGCAGTATCCTTCTGTAAGGTAAGAGAGAACGTATAAAAAATAGAGAACTGTCAATTTTCCTAGAGTGTAATAAACATAAAATCCATTACAGTGCATGCTTACATCTGTTCCACCCATAGCTGGTACCATGATTAATGGAATAAATACAAGTGAGCCTGCCAATGAAAGATAGTGCTGCAGGCCGTAATAGGTGAGAGGAACTGCAATTAAAGATGCTAACATGTAAGTGAACAGGAGGTACTATCATTTAGCAAGTGAAAGCAGGATTCAGCTATTTAATCTTAATACATATGAGATTGTAATAAGTTAAACATTTATTTGGAACTGGGAATGGAATTAAACAAGTTTCTTCACAACATAATGGTGGCCAGAGCTGTCTTCTCTCTCAACTCTTCCTTTTCATTATGCTGAAGTTATCCCAGCCATGTCAACACTCGACAGAGAACAAATAGAGGTGAGCATGTTATGGGAAGACATAAAATTTAGCTTTCAGCCGCAGATAATGCTAAATAAACAGCTCTCTATATTCCTCTATTTATTATACACATCTTGCCCTGTTGAAAAGGGATTCAATGGATTCATCTTATTATAGGACGGGGACTAAAGCGTTTCCTTCTCAAATGAAGATCATGTTACAAACAGTTTTCTATATTTACTAGAGTGTAGAGTTTTCTTTTCCCTACGTTGTGTAGAAAAAGGAACAATACTAACTAGAGCTTGATTCAGTTGGTGGCATACTGATATTTGTGAAATCCTCGATATGCACCCTTAAACATATGGTATACATCATTTACATACCAATTTATAAAGATACAAATGCTACAAAATGATTAACTGACATAAAAATAATCGATTAGTTTAGTCATAAAATGTGGAAACATATATGAGGACCATGTCTATGGCTTATAAATGAACAGCATTTAGAATTATGCAGTTATAAGATTATATGATTAATCAAACTGGCCAAAATATATGATCTTATTATAGGATACATTTAAGTTAACCAGACTATAGTTAGAACTTATCCAAAATTGACATTAACTACTAATAACCGATAAAATAGATTATTTTCAACTAACCAAAACCCGGTTTTTCTCTTAGCCCACACTTCAAGCCCGTTGGTCTCTGCCACCCGCCTTCACCATTTTCCTCCCCATTTTCATACACATTGACTTTCACATCTCCTTCGGCTACATCTTCCTCCTCCTTCTTTACCTCTGGTACCGGTGCAACCGCAGAGGTTCCATGACCATTGCTTTCCCTATTCACCCCTCCATTAGCAACAGCATTACCATTACCATTCTCTCTGAAACCAATTTTATTCTGGTTTTCACTGCCCAAATTCAAAACTCTCTCATTCTCCTTTCTCGTCGCCGCTTCACGCGTCGGCCCGTTTTCTTGTTCGATCTCATTCCCTCGTTCTCGCCTCGTCCTTCCTAGAATTGGATCTATCTCTATCTTCGGAGAGGACCCTCCTTTTTTCTGCTCATGATTTCTGTCCAAGTTGAACCCAATACTATCGTACTTTTCACTCGCACTGCTCCCTGCTTCTCCGGAGTAATCGGAGACAAATCCTGTCCTCTTCGCCCAAGAACGCAGCTCTCTCGGATTGTGGTCGCTTTTTGGCACAAAGTGCTCCACTCTCGCAGGCACAGGATTATGTCTCTTGCCATTCCTCGGAGCCTCGCCCTTGTCCAAGGATTCTGAGCTGGACCCAATTTCCATTGAAATCTTACAATTCGGTGGAAAGAAGGAAGATGAAATCTGACAATAAATAGGGAACTAGAAGGTTCGCATTACAGTAAGGATGCAAAACACAATGAATGAAAGAGATAGAAGCTAAGGTACAGTGGATTCAGAAATAGTGTGAAAGCAAGAAACTGAATAATGTAGTATGTTAGGCGATTAACAGTGAGTTTGTACAGGGGAAGAGTAGTACTGAGGCAGCTCGTATAGTCACTTTAACTCACTAGTCACTACCGCTCCTACCGCCCGCAAGTTGCTATCAAATGGAGCTTTCAAGGGGTGACAGTAAATTACGGAAACGCCCCTTTGGCCGTTGGCGAGAAAACTAGCTGCTGAATCATTAATGGAAGATGATGCCCTGCCTGGTGTTCTTCTAGTCACTCTGTCTGTTCTCTCTTTTAAAAAATAAAAAATAATTTCAGATCCAAACAATTCATTTTCTATTCGTATTTGCGTCACTTTTTTTTTCTCGTTGCTTTTCACCAAAACATCGCTTTTTTCTTCTCTTCCTTCAAATTCAAGTTTCATCTTTTTCGTAAGAAGAATTAAACAAACAAATTGTACTCTTCAGAATTCAAAATTCTTCGAGTTGGATTGGATGAGTGGGAGTGAAGTGGGGTCGCTTTCTGTTTAAGCGTGACAAAGATGATGAGATGCTAGAAAGCCACAGATAAATAGTCTTAATCCACTTATAATTGCTGTGACTGAAAATGAACCTGATATGGCCCAATTTCAAGAGGTTTACTTAGATGCGAATAATTAAATTTGCGGACAATTAGCTTAAGAGATAAGATTGCATCTGTAAAGCGATCATCCAACAGAAAAACCAATTATTTTTTGCAAAGTGTGTTTTTCAGTTTTTTTAACCTCCACAACCACCACTTTAAGCATCAACCAACTGGGTAGGAAAATTTAGCTCCTTCGTTATTTTGTGTAATGGTATATGCAGTGGCGGAGCCACGTGTATTTCAGGGGATGCAGTTGCACCCCTTGAAATTTATAAATTTTTATGTAAATTTTTTTTTATTTTGCTCTCTTTTTTATTTTTTTTTAATTCTCTTAATATTTTTTTGAATTCCAGTGACTCAATTTCTCTCTGCTGCTCACAATTAGAAGACCTCTACTCTCCAAAGTTACAAAAATTTTTCTTGATAATGGTCAATTTTTCATTACATTGTTAGGAACCTTTTTATAAAAATTTGAAATTTAGAGTTTTTATATATATGTCTAATTCTATTAAATTGGTTAATTGATTATATAATTAGGATCATGAATAACATATTTGTGAAGTCAATTTCATGATATTTTTTCTTGATGATGATTAATTTCTCATTTTATTGTTAGGGACCTCTTTGTAAAAACTTGAAATTTAGAGTTTTGTATATAGGTATAATTCTATCAAATCAGTTGATTGATTATACAATAAGAATAATGAGTAATATATTTGTGAAATTAATTTTATGAAATTTTTTTTTAATAATGGTTAATTTATCATTCCATTATTAAGGACCTCTTTGTCAAAGCTTAAAATTTAGGGTTTTTGTATATAGATCTAATTTTATCAAATTGGTTGATTGATCATACAATTATGATCATGAGTAACATATTTGTGAAGTCAGTTTCATGAAATTTTTTTTCTTGATGATGGTTAATTTATCATTCCATTATTAGAGACCTTTTTGTAAAAACTTAAAATTTGTGGTTTTTATACGTTGGTCTAATTCTATCAAATTGATTGATTGATTATGCAATTAGGATTTAGAAGAACGATTTTTAAGAACAATTTTTTTATAATATAAATATTTTTTAAGAGTAAATTATCATCAAATGAATAACAAATTAAAATTAGTTTAGAAGAATTACCATCAGATCTAAAAAAGCGAATGAAAATTTTACCCCCTAACTAAGGAGTCTTAGATACGCCAATGGGTATATGTGCAAAGCGAAATTTATTTATTTATTTTTTCCATGTTAACCATTTTTGGTGGAAACAAAATGATTAATCGTTTCCCTCATAACAATCTGACGTGTATGGCATGCCATTAGTGACGTAGCCAGCGTTAACTC
Source organism: Biancaea sappan (assembly GCA_037074585.1). Taxonomy (NCBI): domain Eukaryota; kingdom Viridiplantae; phylum Streptophyta; class Magnoliopsida; order Fabales; family Fabaceae; genus Biancaea; species Biancaea sappan. The sequence continues at coordinate 25,612,705 of CM073490.1, forward strand.
CCTTTTTGCCTAATAATAATAATAATAATAATAATAATAATAATAATAATTGTTTATTTTAAAAATTGTTCATATTATTTTTTAAGTATTTAACTAAACTACTAAAAAAATATTTTGTTAAGAGGAAAATACCTTTTGTCAAGATTATTAATTAGAAAAAAAATAAATGTAGTTCTTTATGTTTTTGTTATGAGATTCTTTAATTAAAATATGATGAATATATAATCTTCAAAAAATAATTATATATTTCTTATAACCAAACATTATTCGTTTTATTTTTTAAACAATATTTGCATGGATTTATTTTTAATAAAGAATGTGACACAATATACAAGTCTAGTCTTATTACTTATCAGTTACCACCTACAGTCTACTCTCAATCAAATTTGTATATACTCTCTTCAATGATTTGACGTAAAAACATTTTTTTAAAATGGAAAACTTATTATTAATGAAAAAATATTTATCACATGATTTAGCCAAACATAAGTTACTTATTTTTATATATTTACATGAACTTCATTTTAAAAAATAAGCAAAAATTCAGAATAATCTCAATGGAGTTCTTTAAGACGCAAAAATTCAATGGATTGAGATCTCCAAATACTACATCTCATTTATATATCTTTGTATCCATAATCCAAATAAACTTTAAATATTGTACAAGTTTAATTTAATTAACAATCAGTAGCCAAAAGATGCTTTATTTATTTATTTATTTATTTAAAATGAGTAGCTTGATTATACCAAATATTATTAGACAATTAACATTAAACAATTCGTTAGACTTGTATCATTTGATGTGGAGAATTCAGCAATAGCAGTTTTCCAATAATTTATCATGTTCCCATTTTTCCTTTGTACTATATTTTTATTTTCTTTGAAGACAAGCGTGTCTGCCGTTTGTTTTTGTGCAAAAGTTTCAAGCGTCTCTGGTATTTAAATTTTTCTAGATCATGATTATGCCCTAATTTTCTGTCTGCCTAATCAGGTAGACTAATGTGTAATTTTTTTTTTAAATTAGGGAAAAATACACTTTATCCCCATGAAATTTGTTCTATGTGTAAAAAACTTCCATGAAATTTAAAACTAAACAAAAAGACCCTTATAAACTTTTATATTGTGTCAAAAACTACCTGTTGATTAGTTAACCATTAGTTAACTGAAGGTCAATATTGACATAGACATTGAAGCGTCACGTCAGCAAATGATTCATGTGCCACATTAATCATCTTCCACTCAATTGTTGTATCCAATAAAATTAAGGTATGTAACTGTCACGTCCCAAAATTTGAGCACGTGACCGGCACGGAAAGTGAATTTCATTTCACCTCCGTAAGCCTATCTTTCTCTTAAAAATCATACAATTCTTTTTCATGCAACCAAAACGAGTTCTTTATACATACTACAATTACTCACATTACATCAGTGAATGAACCTACCCGATTACAGAGATTTCTAGATTTATACAACTTAGAATAAAACTTAACTATTATACCTTTATCCTGAACAAATGAAAAGGTAATCATGGACTAAGGATCCATAATTCCTTGTTCCGATATTTACCTTCAGCTGTCAACTCTGAAAAAAAATATCAATAAGAGGGGTATGAGCAAACCACGTGCCCAGTGAGTAGATAACACAACATTATGACAAAAAAATATCATACATCATAATGATAACATGCAGCAATCATACGTAAATCGATCATCATATGATATGATATTATTCGTAGTACTTCACGACAATATCCAAATAAATCAAATACATTTCAACATAATTCAAAAGTTCACAACAACAATCGGTGAAATCAATTTCACACAAATTTCCCGTACCAACCGGGTCGTCCAGAATACCTCTGGATCGTTGCCCGCGGCCCCTGCCGCATCCACCCTTATCGCTCCATTTATAATCTCCACCCTTATAACTTCACATAAATTTCTCCATGGGGTGCACCACCATGCCTTTCCTTTCCAGTCAAACACAATCACAATCATATATAAAAACATCCTCAATCATAATCTTGAGCCACATACACAACTCAGTCATTTACAATTCAAGCCACAACATAATAAATGTGGTTCCAGCAACATAGCATGTATACAACATAACCCATAATATAGAACAATTATTCAACTCAGTTCACATGCCATTCACAATCCATTATATAACCTCCATTCATGGGAAAATAAGAAAATATAATTATATACATTACCAGACACGTTCCACAATTGTTTATGCCTCATCGTTCCACATCATCCTCTTCAAACTTGGATATACAACATATTTCCACTATGATGCAAAAAGTCAATAACAGATATTTAATCATAGCAAGTATTAACCCACTCACCTGGATTTCACGCTCTCGGCACTCCCACTTTGCACCTTGACCATTCCTATTGTAACCAGACAAAAACATTAGGGTTACGAAATAGAGAAATTTCCTACCACTACTCTCGACCTTTACTCACATCTTAAGTCATAACTCCTAATCGGTAATGAATATCTAAATGAAACTTATACCATTGGAAACTAGACTCAAAGAACTTTCCAACGATATAAAGTTTGCCCAAAACGGAGTCCGTATGAAGAAGTTATGGCCGATTGAAAATGAGCTAAGGTTTTCCGACACACCTGGCGCCTGGGCGCCATGCCTTTCTCTTCCCCACATGTCCTTGAGAATTTGTAAAAATTTCCTAAATTAAAAATAAAAATTTCTATTTCCACATTTTCTTCACTAATTCAAAAAGAAAATTTTCCACATAATTAAATTTTTCACTAAACTTCAAATCAGACTTTAAATATTCATAAAAATTCTTGGGATATTACATTCTTCCCCCCTTAAAAGAATTCGGTCCTCCGAATTCAAAACTTACCTCAAGATTGAAGCAAATGCCAATATTTTGTTTATATCTCATTCTCTCTCTTAGAATTTTCACAATCAAGTACAAAATATAACAAGTTCAACATATTTTTATTTCTAATACATAAGTTACAGGCAACAAGCTGAACTTGATTTACAAAACAGATAATTTTAATACTTAAACATTAGATCAAACATCAGCTTTAGGTACAAACAAAAGAAAAGATAAATTAAGAACGAGGAGGCTTTTGAAATGCAGAAGATGCTCCAGGTCTAGAAGAAGAAGGTGCTTCAGACCTTAAGGAGGAAGTTAATCGTTGCAGCCTAGAAAGAGTTTCTGGAGGAAACGTCTGGGAAATTTGGCGAAGTGCAGAAGTCACTCCATTCATACAGTCAATACATCTCGCTTGTTGGTCACGAAAATTTTGAGTTGCAAACATCGAATGTCTATCAACTCTATTCGCCAATTCCCTAAAATGACGGTTCAAAAGCTTCTCTTGTTCTGTAAAGAGACGATTTATCAATCTCCCCTGGTCCTCAAAGTGGCGGTTTATCAGTCTTTCCAAGTCCTCCATCTTTTGTCTCATAAGCGCAAGCTCATTATTAGAAGATGTTGCTGTGCTAACATCCTCTAACTCTACTACATCCCTTTTTCTTTTCTTAGCCTCTGGTGACTCTTCCATGGATCTCTTATTCTTATAATTCTCCAGGCTAAGATTTAGATCCAGCTCTACCTTGCCAGCCTCAAAATTTAAATTGAAAGATTTATTGCCGGCCATATTTTTCTGAGCTATAAAGGTTGTACAGAAGGAGAAGTTTGATGCTAGAAAGCTTATAGATATAAACTTTTAGTGTAGTGAGCAGCGTAATGGGGCATCCATTATATATAGACGAAATTTAGGGCTACAAAACCTTTACATCATACTCTAAAGATGACCTACAGACCTTATCCGACGCAATGCCAACGGTCTCAGATAAGCATGCCAGAAAATAACAAAATATAATCTAATACAAAAGATTTCCTCAAAAATTTCGGCTAACTTTTGACTCTTGCTCAAATTATTAAACTAATCGCCGCTTCAATTTATGGCTTCTTAACTCTGTATTTGTCTTATCCAATAATTCTAAATCGAGATATTACTCCATGAACGGGTAGCTTCATACTAGCCTTATCTAGGTTTCTAATCCGTGGCTTTGCCCTAAGCTTACACATTTTCAAACATACATATTAAAATAAAAACTTCTCACATCTACACATCAAGCGTTCCATAAAGTGAGAGAAAAATTTTACCTTTCACTTGCCTCTACGAGCATATATGTATATATGTATAAACATAGAGATACATAATTATCTATATATATTTTCATCTATTCAAGTTCTTTTAAATTTCAGACTTCTCATTCTCTGAATGTATGTAGAATCATTACATATTATTCCTGGCCATAACAAATAACCTTCACTCTCTATGCATGAATAACATACATACATATCATATGTATTTAGATACATATAATCACAGTATAATTCAATCAATCATGTATATTATACTTAACTGAAGGCTTTCAAGAACAATACAAGAAAGCATAGAAATACATTTTAGTTCATCGTGAAAACATCCAAGACACTCTGTAATGGCTACATTGTCGACTTCCTTCAATTTCAGAAAATGCCAACGAGAGAAATGGAAAAACCAAGTGTAAATCGGCCGCAAATCCACCGAATATTGACTTTCGTGGTTTTGCCATTAATGCGACGCGTTGTTGGTGTGCATGCCTACCCTAGACTCCTAGCTTCCAGCTTGCAGAAATCCATAGGTTAAGCGTATAGGGTGCGGCGAAGAGATATCTTCTTTGTCTCTGAGTTCAAATTTTTCCTCTATAAGAACTATCCCAACGTTCTCAGTTACCACACCACAAAGAGTAATCATCTCTAAGCCTACAACTTCTCAGCATTCCTCTCTTCTCATACTTCGACATAAATTTCTAAATTTTCCAAATCATGGCCACAAGGAAGTACATTGATCTCACAGTGGATGCCAGGAGAGAAGAGCTCGACTTAAACTTAAGTCTGGGCAAAGACAAGGGCAAAAGACCTTTTGAGGGGTCTCCAGAGAAGCAGAAGGAGAAGAAAATGAAGAAGATCGAGGAAGCTGAGGAGACTAGCACGGGCCATACCTCGGAGGACAAAATCGCCTGTCTAGAGCAGGAGGTCAAAAATCTGAAAAAGATGATAGAAAACCTAGAGAAGTTAACTAAACGCAATCATGCAGAAATGACTTCAAGAATAGACAGGTTCTTCTATTGGTCTACCCAGTGCTTCTGCAATCAACAACAAAGAAGTGTTGATTGTATGAATGGGATTTACACTACCCTCCGCGATATTGCTCTGTCTCTCGCTCCAAGGAATGGTCGAGGGGTGATGATACAGTACAACCCTCCTAATCCGAGACCACCTCGCTTTTAGATTACTCATGCATGAGTAATTGTTTTTTTTTTTTTTTTGCAATGTAATCCTTCTGCTTTTAATGCCAGTGGTTTCTTTTATGGGATGGTACTCCAAAAATAGTAATAATAAAATTAAGAAAGATAAAATAAATCAGTCACACAAAATCAATCATGAATTTAACATATAAAGCCCCATACATACAATTTGATCCGACAGCAACGGAATCAAAACAAATAATAACCTTTCCCTTACCGAGTTCAAAAGTATAGCCATAACTCTCTAAAACTAAAACTAAAAACATAATTCATAAGAAAAGACAAGTCTTGGAGGAAAAGGAAATGAAAACATCCTACAGGACCTTCAGTGGAGCCATCTCTCTATAGTCGTGCCCGGGTTCACCACGATAGAGGAGATCCCACTAAGGTTACCTTACTCTGTAATCGGTAGGAGACCTAATCCCAAAGCTCTGATACCAACTTGTCACGTCCCAAAATTTGAGCACGTGACCGGCACGGAAAGTGAATTTCATTTCACCTCCGTAAGCCTATCTTTCTCTTAAAAATCATACAATTCTTTTTCATGCAACCAAAACGAGTTCTTTATACATACTACAATTACTCACATTACATCAGTGAATGAACCTACCCGATTACAGAGATTTCTAGATTTATACAACTTAGAATAAAACTTAACTATTATACCTTTATCCTGAACAAATGAAAAGGTAATCATGGACTAAGGATCCATAATTCCTTGTTCCGATATTTACCTTCAGCTGTCAACTCTGAAAAAAAATATCAATAAGAGGGGTATGAGCAAACCACGTGCCCAGTGAGTAGATAACACAACATTATGACAAAAAAATATCATACATCATAATGATAACATGCAGCAATCATACGTAAATCGATCATCATATGATATGATATTATTCGTAGTACTTCACGACAATATCCAAATAAATCAAATACATTTCAACATAATTCAAAAGTTCACAACAACAATCGGTGAAATCAATTTCACACAAATTTCCCGTACCAACCGGGTCGTCCAGAATACCTCTGGATCGTTGCCCGCGGCCCCTGCCGCATCCACCCTTATCGCTCCATTTATAATCTCCACCCTTATAACTTCACATAAATTTCTCCATGGGGTGCACCACCATGCCTTTCCTTTCCAGTCAAACACAATCACAATCATATATAAAAACATCCTCAATCATAATCTTGAGCCACATACACAACTCAGTCATTTACAATTCAAGCCACAACATAATAAATGTGGTTCCAGCAACATAGCATGTATACAACATAACCCATAATATAGAACAATTATTCAACTCAGTTCACATGCCATTCACAATCCATTATATAACCTCCATTCATGGGAAAATAAGAAAATATAATTATATACATTACCAGACACGTTCCACAATTGTTTATGCCTCATCGTTCCACATCATCCTCTTCAAACTTGGATATACAACATATTTCCACTATGATGCAAAAAGTCAATAACAGATATTTAATCATAGCAAGTATTAACCCACTCACCTGGATTTCACGCTCTCGGCACTCCCACTTTGCACCTTGACCATTCCTATTGTAACCAGACAAAAACATTAGGGTTACGAAATAGAGAAATTTCCTACCACTACTCTCGACCTTTACTCACATCTTAAGTCATAACTCCTAATCGGTAATGAATATCTAAATGAAACTTATACCATTGGAAACTAGACTCAAAGAACTTTCCAACGATATAAAGTTTGCCCAAAACGGAGTCCGTATGAAGAAGTTATGGCCGATTGAAAATGAGCTAAGGTTTTCCGACACACCTGGCGCCTGGGCGCCATGCCTTTCTCTTCCCCACATGTCCTTGAGAATTTGTAAAAATTTCCTAAATTAAAAATAAAAATTTTTATTTCCACATTTTCTTCACTAATTCAAAAAGAAAATTTTCCACATAATTAAATTTTTCACTAAACTTCAAATCAGACTTTAAATATTCATAAAAATTCTTGGGATATTACAGTAACATATGTTTAGCTTTGAAGAAAAATCAAAATAGTGCATGCACAATAAGATTCAGACTTGGGCTTGAATAAAAGAAAGAAAAGCTTTCCACCATCTAGCCACTAACGTACTTACGTACATTCAACATATATTTGTAAAATTTAATATATATATATATATATATATATATATATATATATATAAACCTCTGTTATTATATTCAAAATTCAAAATAAGATACACCAATTATTATATCTTATAAAAAAATAATAAATCTTATAATAAGAAAATATGCTATTATGTTACATAACTCATTTTAAATTATGTGAAAATTAAAAAATTTTAATAACAAATCTTATAATATAAATTTAATTATTATTTATACTTAATAAAATAAAATTTATATAAAAAAATAATTATAAAAATATACTATGCATATTAAAATATTTTTTATATAATATGTGAAAATTATATTTTTAATAATAATTAATTTTTAATATAATTTAAAATGATTTGACATTATAATATAAAATTTTAATATAAGATTTGATATTATAAAATTTAATTATTACTAAAAATTATAATATCAAATCTTATATTAAAAAATAATTTTAATATATACAGTACATTTTTATAATTATTTTACCTAATAAAAATAAAATTTATATTATAAGATTTGTTATTAAAATTTTTTAATTTTTATCTAATTTAAAATGAGTTATGTAAAATAATAGCATATTCTCTTATTATAAGATTTTTTATTGTTTTATAAGATCTAATAATTAGTGTATATTGTTTTAAATTTTGAATACAATAACAGATATTTCTATGTATATTAAATTTTGCAAATATATGTTGAATGTGTGTCAGTGGCTAGATGGTAAAAAGTTTCTTTTATTCAAGTCCAAGTTTGAATCATACTGTACATATGCTACTTTGATTTTTCTTCAAATTTAAGCATTTGCCACGTGTCACAGTTCGATTGGATACTGTGATTGAGTGGAAGAGGGTTATGTGGCACATGAATCATCTGTTGATGTGACACTTCAGTATCCATATTAGCATTAACCGTCCCGACTGGTAGTTTTTGGCACAATATATAAAGCTGTCAAAACGAACCCAGTCCGCCGGGTCAGACCCATTTAGCCCACTTTTTAGGTGGGCCGTACTTTCAAAAAGTAGGCCCTTTTTTCCCCGAGTTTTTTAGGCCCGGCCCACCTAACCCCCGTGGGTTAGGTAGGCTAACCTGCATAACCCGCGAGCCAACCAGTGGCGTATCCAAGACCCCTCGGTCAGGGGGGCAAAAATTTTATTCACTTTTTTAGATCTAATGGTAATTTCCTCAAAAAATATTTCCATTACAAAAAAAATTTTCTTCTTCTAAATCCTAATTGCATAATCAATCAACCAATTTGATAAATTTAGACCTATGTACAAAACCTCCAAATTTTATGCTTTTACAAAGAGGTCCCTAACAATGAAATAATAAATTAACCATTATCAAGAAAAAATTTCATAAAATTCACTTCACAAATATGTTACTCATGATCCTAATTGTATAATCAATCAACCAATTTGATGGAATTAGACCTATGTACAAAAATTTCAAATTTTAAACTTTTTACAAAGAGGTCCCTAACAATCAAATGAGAAATTAACTATTATATAAAAAAAAATTTCATAAAATTGACTTCACAAATATGTTACTCATGATTCTAATTAGATAATCAATTAACCAATTTGATAGAATTATATTTATGCACAAAAACTCTAAATTTCAAGCTTTTACAAAAAGGTCCCTAACAATCAAATGAGAAATTAATCATCATTAAGAAAAAATTTTATAAAATTGACTGTCAAATACGTTACTCATGATTCTAATTACATAATCAATTAACCAATTTGATAAAATTAGACCTATGTACAAAAAATACCAAATTTAAAACTTTTACAAAGAGGTCCCTAACAATGGAATAAGAAATTAATCATCATAAAAAAAAATTCTTAAAATTGACTTCACAAATGTTACTCATGATCTTAATTACATAATCAATTAACCAATTTAATAGAATTAGACCTATGCACAAAAACACCAAATTTCAAGCTTTTACAAAGAAGTCCCTAATAATAGAATGAGAAGTTAACCATCATCAAAAAAAATTTTGTGATCTGGGGAGTGGGGGTCTCATGACTGTAAGTAATAGAGAGGGACTAAGTCACTGAAGGGGTTCAAAAAAATACTAAGAGGGTTCAAAAAAAAACCAAGAAGGAGGCCAAAAGAAATTTTTCTTTTTTTTTTACATATGGTTATGTAAAATCCAGGGGGTGCAGCTGCACCCCCTCAACCATATGTGGCTCCGCCACTGGAGCCAACTCACTAATCTGTTTTTTTTATATACAAATCAATACTTAGTTAGTGACTACCATATTAATATTTGAGATTTTTTTTTTCTATGTGTCATATAAATATGATTGGTAGCTACCACATTAATATTTGAGAATTGATTTAGATAGAATAAAGTATACTAGTTTAATAAATTAACATTAAGAGATCTATCTTAATTCAAGAAAAAATTGATGAATATTAATAAAAAATAAAAGAAAATAAGCATTCAAATTTTTTAAAATTTCATTTAGAAAAAAATACACAATTAATAATATAAAAATTATAATTGCCACTTTTAGTTAGAAAATCATGCAATTAACTAAAAAAAATTACAATTTACCAAAAAAGAAATAGGCTGGTGAGTTGGCGGGTTGGCTCATTTAGCCCGCAAATCCTCCTAAAAGTGGGCAGGGCCCTGAGAAACTTGGCCTGTTTAAAAAGTCGGCCCACTTTTCCTTGGCCCGACAGCAAGAGCTATAACAATATGAAAGCTTATAGGAGTTTTTTGTTTAGTTTTAAACTTCATGTGAGTTTTCTACATATAGAGTAAACTTTTATGGGGTAAAGTGAATTTTTTCCTTTAAATTAAGAAGTTTGAATATGAATACATATTTAATTATTAAGATGTTATTTTTGAATGAATATTAAATAATTAAGATTATTTATTTTTTCAATATCTTAATACATATAACTTATAAAAAAAGTTATATTCAAATAATTTTTAAATAAATTAATAATTAAATATTTGTTGTTAATTATTATTTCTAATATTATATGGTATTATAAATTTTTTTATAATATAAAATTATTTTATTCATATAATAATATAATTTACATTTGTTATTATTACATATAAGGTTTTTGTATAATAATAATAGAATTTGGTTTACTTTGATTGAAACAATCTCTCACTTATAACATATCGAGGTTTGAAATTTCTAAACAACTTTTTATAATATTCAAATCAAGCAATATGAGATTCAATATGACACTTGAATAACTTTTAGACTTATTTCAATATATAATTTATTAAAATTTATTCAGATCTATTCAAATTTTAATAAAAATAAAAAAAAATAATGCATTTAATAGCCTAAAATTTAAATGAATTAAATTTAGATATTTATTAAGTGCAAGTCTTCCTTAAAAACCCTTCTTTGCCAACATGGATATGGATGCGGTTACCTTTCAATATTTTATTTATTTAATTTTTATTTCAAAATTATTATTATTGAAATAAAACGTTGCATTTTCCAATTAGGGAAACTAATCACAAAAACTCTCAACTTTTTTAAAAAATTGAATTTTCCATATTAAAAATTGAATTCAAAGGGACAATATGCAAAAGAAAAAAATTAAGTATATATTTTTTATATATTTGTTATGAAGTTTTTATTTATTTAAGACATAATAAGTATATAATTCTCTAGTTAAAATCGAAGTATATATCTTTTAAAAAATAATTTTATATTTTTATAATTTATGTAATTAATTTTTCACAAACAATATCTATTTTGTTTTTAATTAAAATTTTTAATAGCAAAAAAATAACCAATTATATATAAGCCTAATGAAAAACTGAATTTTAAGGAAAGCCTCGACTCTAAGAGCACGGAATGATTTTTGATGGAAAGGAAAATGAAAAGGGAAAAGTGAAAAAAAAATTTGTTTAGTATGGAATGGAAATGAATTAAAAAAAAGAAATATTATTTTGTTTAATATGTATTTTTTAAGAGAAAAGAAAGGGATATATATGAAATGATTTTACTAAACTACCTCTAAATGAAATTTTTTTAAAAAAAAAACAAGAAGAAGAACATCCATCAAAAGCATCTTCACTCGTTTCCTCTCCCTCTTAGTAGAGTTGGGAAAAAGGGTTTGACCTGTGCTTACATTTGGGCTGGTTTGAACAATAAAATGTAGGCCCGTTTGGCTCTTGAGTCAGCCCAATTTTTGTGAATATTTATATATAAATTATATTATATTAGTTAGTATATAAGTAATTTTACTATATCACATTTTTATATTTTATAACATTATATTCAACAATTATAATAAATTTACATATGAAAATTTTTATAATTTTTAAAAATAAATATAGAATTTATTAAAAAATAAAATTATAATAAATATATAATTTTTGGTGAATAGATAAATTATATCAAAACTTCAAAGCAAGAAAAAATAGAGGCATTTGTCACCCTAAAATAAATAACTCAAAATTATATATTCATTCATAAATCGTAAGTGTTGTTATTTACTTTAATTTATTGTAACTTTTTTCCCCACATATATCAATTAGTCCGTTTTGACAATTATTTTTGGTCGGCCTGATTGACAATTATTTTTCTTATTTACATTTTTCTTGAACTTATTTTAAAAGCAATGACAAAAATATTTTTCAAAAAAAAAAAAGAAACAAAAAAGAACAAACCCGGACCTGGTTCATGATGTAATTCGATCTAGTTGTCGGTTCCTTAGATTTTGTTTTTACTAACAAATTAACTTTTTTTTCCTATACTAAATATTCCTTAGTTTGAGATTATTACTTCTTCATACATTTGAAGTGATTTTTACGAATCATATAAATTATAGGAACAAAAAAAGTAAGGGTAATTACACGCACTGAGATATAATCATCCTTCAATGAAAGACAAATTGTCATGATTGTGAGATTGATTCCCTAAGAATCAAAAAGTGAGGCCAATTCCCATATTATATAAATTCTACGCTAAATAATTTCTCCTCCCTGAAATTACACATCCAGCTTGCTTACCAAATCTTTTTACCCTTTTTGTTTGTTCTATTGTAAAGACAAAATTTACATTATAATTGAAGTTTGTAAAATAGATCGAAAATTATTTCAATAGTTTTCTGAACGGTGAATCAAAGTAGAATCTTTTGACTAATATCTTATTAAGAATGGTTTATTTGTTAAATTAAGTTATTTTTTAAAAAAAAAGAATTTATTTTTATTTTATAGTGTTTGGTATTTTTAAATTAAAATAATCTGATATTTCAACCAATTTAAATTGAAAAAATAGAAACCTTATTAAGATGAGATAATTTAGGGCCTTATTAATTTAATAGCAACCTATGTGAAATTTAATTAAATATGAGAGTCCACAAAATAGAAAATTATTAACAAATAAAAGAGTTTCAGCCTTCAATGCTTATGAAATTAGACATTTGAGGCAAAACTAAGAATCCCATTTAAGGGAAAAATTTGAAAAATATTGTGTTATATGTGTTGAATTTGAGATTTCAATAGACCAATAAAGAAATTTCAAATTTCAATGCATAATAAATCAAATATTTCATGAGGAAATTAGGAATTCATGAAAAAATTTAATGGATTATGTCTAAAAGATAATAGAATAATAGAATAAAACTTAAGGTACCAGATAACCAGAATGCAAATATTTAAACCACATGATACTTGAGTGCAGCCAAACTAGAGGGTACTAAGATACACTTACCACCTTTTGTCGTTGTTGTTGTTATTGTACAATAAGAATTATATCGGGCTAGCATTCGGAATAATTTTCTTCACGAACCATATAATCGAGATAGATTTTGTTTCCCAGTAGAACTGGGAGAAGTGTAATAATTTTGAACCACAATTGCTGTCCAAGTAATACATTTTAGATTATGATGAGTATTGCACCCAAGAAAGGAATTCAGATTTGCTTTGACCATTAAATAAGGAGGATTTTATGACTGCATAATACAAGGGAAAACCACGGGGAGTGATGGATATTGGAGTTTAAATCCAAATTAAAAAGGCACACTCCTCATCAAATACTCTGGAAGTTGTTCTTACCCAACAAACAGTTCTTTCTGTTTCCAGTATGCCTTTATCGGTATTTTGTTTACATCAATCACATGTTCTTGGAGCTAATGTCACCGTAGTAAGGCAATATATTCACTAAAAAAGCCTAGCAAATCAACCTTCATCCAACAACAGATAAGACCATCAATTACCTGATTAACAAACCCAGAAAACCCACCAGAGAATTAAAATTGAGACGATCACCGGCGGGAAGCAGACAATTTATATATATATATATATATATATATGGACTGCTTTTCAAAGTAGAAAAATCCCCGTCTTCTTGAAATATTGGCAATGCCAAAGCATCACCTTGCCAAAGAAAATCCACATAAGCTTCTCTCCAAGAACGCAATCAAATGCATGACCCACAAAATGGTTTCTCTATAATACCAAGGAGCCAACATAAGTTGAAATAAGCAAGGGAGAGAGTGAGCTTGAAATGTGTCTGTTCATTTCACATAAGATCTAAGTCGTTCTACGCGTGAAATTATCCAGCACCTATCTCAAAGGCATTCATAAAACTCACGCTCATTATTCTCATACACACTTTCAGCGGTTCATCCCATCCCATGAACACATTTAAAAGAAATATACTATCGGCTCTTGTCTCTAAAACATCTTTTATAAATGCTAAATAGTACTCTTCCTCGAAAGAAATCTTTTAAGAATACTCATCATATCAGCTGAGACATTTATAATGGAATGCCGACAAACCTAACATTTGCACCTGTGGCCTCTCCATGTATATTCTCCAATTATAACATTCAACAATGGTGGCATTTATTTATGTGTATCCAGGACAACAATCAGGGTGACACCAGGCAACTAATTTTTTTTTTTTTTGGGTAAAAAAGGAAATTCATTAAAAACGGAACAAGCTAGTACAGATACATATAACAACAGGTAACTAAAACTTCAAACTGGTTTATTGCTGACTCAACTTTGAATATAGGAAATTGTAGCTTCAAGATTATGCTTAAATGTATATGCACAGAACTGGTACATGAAGACATTATGGCTTCAAAAAAGATGTCAGATTAAGTAAGGATATCAGAGTATTCTAGCATGTTGATAATATTACAACAAACCCTGAATGAGGAGGTCCACATAGATACGGAACTCTGACAGATTGTGGGCTACAATAATTTGAAGATAGAGAATAAAAACAGAATAAACTCCAAAATGATAAAGGAGAACTAAGACTCATAAACAATAATACATTGTAAGACTCTAGGTTAGATAAAACCCGTAATCCTTTAGGTGTTTCACTTAGGTAGGTTTCTCAAATATCACAAACATGGAGATGTTTATGGCTTCATGTATTATGTTAGGGGCAAACTCTTGTATCCAAGAATCATTCAGATTTCGTCACAATTCGCCCATGTTTCTGTCTTATTAATCCCTTGCGATTGCAAACCACTGTTGCCCGCTGCTACCTGATATAACCGTATTTCACAAATAGAAAAGTAGAATATACGGTATTCTGTGTAACAGTTGTTTAAATCATATCTGCTTTCTATCAAAGAAAAAGTAAAAAACATACATCACTACAACCAGGCTCAACTGTGAACTTCAATGGAAATTCAAATAATATACGTCCTTCCATAAAATTACAGCAGCCTAAAAAATGTGCTAATAAAAAGCTTTCTGATGGCAGATGGCAGATGGCAGTCGGCAGAATGCTTATAATAAAGTAAATTAAATTAGTCACCTATGGTACTTGGTACTAGCAATGCTCTATAATAAAATAAGTCCTTCCATAAAATTAGTGCAGCCTAAAAAATATGCTACCAAAAAGCTTTCTGATGGCACATGGCAGATGGCAGACGGCAGACGGCAGAAAAAGTAAATTAAATTAGTCACCTATGGAACTTGGTATGGGAGGGAGTTCTCTCCAATACTTTCTAATAATTTTCTTTCCATGGCTGACCATAACCGTTAGATGGCTCTAGGCTCCACCTCCATGGAGAGTCCCTTATTAGAGAGAACCCCCCTCCCACTTGGTACTAGCATGCTCTATGCTATTTGCTCAGAAGTCACAAGTAAATTTTCACCTCTTTTACACCTTCACACATGACAGCACTTAGGTTTAACTGGGTTCATATTGGACACATCTAAAATTTAACTTGACCTACTTATGTATGCTTAAATTCTTTACACATTAAACACCTATAATGCAAGAATTATTTGCTAGCAAAGATCAACCACATCTTTCATTTCGTTTGATCAACCCAAATGCCACTTTTGCCATCAAACTACATTAAGAGATGAGACAGATTATACATAAACAATGCTACATGCTAATTTACTATAATTAATTCTTGATATAGTTAAAACTAATTGAACAAATATTTGTGCTGTGTGCAAGGTCAGATCCCCACTCTAGAATAACAATCATACCAAATATCATAGCTAAGCCTTCCAGGTTCCAAAATAGAGAAAGGATAAAAAAATGTAGACACTGCATTCAATTTCATTTCTTTTGCCACTTTTTTCTGGGAAAAAATTATTAACTTTGTTTAAGTAGGTTATAACTGTGGTCATTAATATCAAGATATACTAAACTTCAAGAAAAGTATAGCATTCCCTAAAAAAAAACTCAAAATACAATTGAAATTATTGGAGTTTCAGATACCATCTTCTCCGTTCTATATGGGAATTTTTGTAGTAGACAAGCTGCTTTCACAAATTTATAAAACAAAATTTGCTTAGTTTTTATTTGCTTTTGTAGGTCACTTCTCCACCTTTCCCACAGATGTAGACAAGAAAGCAAGAACATTGCAGAAAGCAGCAATGCAATGTCAGAAGTTTTCATATTCAGCACATGCATTCTCCTGTACTTCAGTTTTGTTTTTTTATTTTTTGTGTTCTGATACTGATAAATAAAGATGAATTCAGACGTTTTGCATGATCAAGTTGACTCAGTACTTGCTTAGAGAAGACAGTTAAACACTGAAAGTATAAAAATTATTAGCCAATTTCCAGTGATATTTATTTATTACATAATAATATATAATTTGTAAAAGAATGCAGTGACATATTGGTTGTGTAAACAGGGAACCGGATCCTCTGCTGGGAGAGTCTCTAGCAGCCCACGGCCGTCGGATGGCTGTGGCCCCCACCTGTTAGTGTGGAGTTCACAGTCACCAGGGACTCTCCCATACGCCAGGGAGAGGACCCGACCCCAGTAGCAGTCCAATTCAAATTACTCACATTGGCCAAAGTAATGCACCGACATAGTTAGTCAGCAACAAAGGCAAAGGGAACAAAATAAATCTGCACTGTATTTAAGCAATCACAGAAGTAAGTTTGAAAAATAATTGGAAGCCTAAGTTTTGACAAACTAAGGTTTGGATAGAAATAAGTTAGAGTTGATTCAAGACAAACCAAAGTTTGGATAAGATCAATTCTGTAAAACCATGATCAAACTCTAAACAAAACATCATTTAGTTGCTGCAAAATTCCTAGTTTTGAAGCTCCCCACTGGTTTTCCAAACATGCAATGAATTTTGAAGTGATATCAACCTTTTTTCAAAATACTTTTAATAGTCTAATTGCAAACTCGAAACTCAAAATCTACCAGAATAACAACAATTTTGACTTAATAACACCCAATCAATAATTAATTATGATTTAGTCATAAACTTTTCCGATTTCTCAGGATCTCCAAATGAACAGCAATGTCCACCTTCACCTAAAACACGACCTCGAGATGATCAATTTTTAAGGGGCTAAAGAAAATAAGGAGAAAGTAAATTCTATGAGATTGATATAAATTATCCTTAAATATCGACATCAACACCACAATCAACATTTAATTGCAATTAAGAAAAACAAGAAGAAAGGAAAAGGAAAATAGGCACTTATGGTATAGACAAGATTGACAAGCAAAATCTTCTATGTTCGCGATGACGCAGACAAGAGGCGTGCCACTTGTCCCTGTGTCTCGCGGTACCGGCGTTTAAGGTAGTCCTCGAGGATCTCCATGACGGAGACGAACCGCTTCATCTCCTCGAGCCGGCGACTGAGCTCGGCCTCGCGAGCTCTGGCACGCGCGAGACGCGCCTCCGTATCGGCAAGCCGATCCCGGAGATTTTCAACGACGGAGGCGTGATGTCCGGCGCCGTCTCTGGGTAAGGATCGCTGCTGCCCGCAACACATACTGACAACCTTGGGCGATCGTTCGATCAGAAGCACCACTTTGTAGGGAAGAGAAAAATGACAAATCCTCCTCTCTTACCCGACAAACGGCCTGCCGATGAATCTGGACCGTTGACTACTAGATGCATACTCTAGTCTTTTTTTTTTTGGACAATCACACAACTGTAATCAAGACTCAAGTCTAGCAAAACTACGTCGTTCGAGAATGGACCTGAAAAGGAGTTACAGGACTTTTTTACAGTTTAGACCCTTTTTTTATTTAAATTACTGATCTAACCCTTTTTTCTTAATTTATCGATCTAGACCATTTTTACTGTGGCTGAATCTTGCTTACTTTTGATTGATACAATCAGTGTCGTTCCTAATAAAAGTAACATGCTTGTCGCCTATATATCAGCTATATATCAGAGACGACACTGATTGTGATTGGAACACACGGAACCCCTCGAGACATCCCCTTCCCTTTTCTTCTTCTTTCTACTTCTTTCCATTTCTCTCGGCCGCCTCTCTTCTTCTTTCCTCTTCTTCTTCTTACCGTGATTTCTTCTTCTTCCTTATTACAGTCATGCAAATTTGCATACCTGCTGGTCATTTTTTCTTCTCTACTTCTTCCTTCCATTTTTTTCCCTTAATTTTTTTCATTATTCTTGGTTTTCTATTTTCTTGTGGTCCCTCATGAATCTTCATTGGTATTTTTGTGGTCTCTATTGTTCCTTTTCTTGATTTTTCTTGTGATAAGTTTATTTTTTTATCTCAATATAAATATTTTGTTGAAAAAATATTATTGTTTTTTACTTAATCTGTTTAGTTTTTTTTATTTTTGTTATATTAGGAAAAAGTACTTTGCAATTTCTGATCTCCCAAGTCATATGTATTCATAATTATCGACGTATGTAATTTCTTTCATCCTTTATAGTATGGTTATTAATTTTAAATAATTTTTTTAGAATATGTAGGTCTATATTTTTAATATTGCAATAATTAGAAATTTCTTTAGATGTGTGATTTAATTAATTAGGATTTAAAATTTATTGTGGTTATTAATTTACAAATACATTATTCTTGTAATAATTAATTTAGTTGATTTGTAGTTGTTATTTATTTTTTAATTAATGTAGGGTTTCGGGATCTTATTTTTTATTTTGCTTGAATAAAATTTTAGATATTTTTACTTTGGGAAATTTGTAATTTTAGTTGTCCTTACATATGAAAATTGAATGTGATATTAATTTTGAATATTTGCTATTAGAACAATTAGTTAGGTGTTATTATTTCTTGCACAATTAGAACACTTTTTAATTATTAATTTTAAATAATTATTCTAGTTATAATAAATTAAGGTATTTTTAGTTTTTTTTAGGGTTTTATGGATTTGAAATCTTTCTTTTTTTCTCTTTTTACTTGTTACATTTAGTAAATTATTTTTATATAAATTAAGTGTTATAAACAATTATTTTAGAATAAGAAATTTGTAATCTACATGTTAGGTTGTTTGAAATAGCAATTTTTGTTTACTGTCAATTTTAATTTATTATTTCAAGTAATTTTTGTTAATTTTGGTAAAGAAAATTAATATTTATATCTTATTGTTATGATTCTTAAATTGAAGTAATTAATTTAGGATTTTAATTTGTTTTTATTGTAGTTATTCATTTTAGAAAAATTAATCTTGTAATAATTAATTTAGTGATTTGTGGTTGTAATTTTTTTTATTAATTTAGGGTTTTGGGATCTTATTTTTTATTATTATCTAATTGAACAAAATTATAGATATTTTTAGTCTAGGAAATTCGTAATGTTCTGTTGACCACAATATTGTTGTTACTCCTTACATGGTTATTTAAATTTTAATAATGTTCTACACAAATGAAAATTGGATGTGTTATTAATTTTAAATATTTGTTTTCGAACAATTAGTTGTATAAAATATTTAGGTGTTATTATTTCTTGCATAATTAGGACATTTTTAATTATTAATTTTAAATAATTATTATAGCATTAATCAATTTAGGTGAATTTTTTATTTATTTTAGGGTTTAGGGATTTGATTTGAAATATTTTTCTTTTTTTGAAATGGAAGTTTTTGTTTACTCTCAATTTTAGTTTATTACCATTGATTTTTGTTAAAATTAATATCTATATCTTATGGTTATGATTCTTAAATTGTAGTAATTATATCTGATGATGAATCAGTCTTGTACCTACAAGAAAAACACATTTTCTGAGGCTGTGTGAGCAGGAGAGGTAATTGTACATATAGTTAATTTTGTTCATATAATTTCTAATGCTATAGTAATATTGACCTGGTTAATATTATGGTGACAAGATGATTGCATATTTACCAAGGTGCGACAGTGTTTGTCCATGCACGAAGTTTTTACCAGGACCCGACTCTGGTTCCATATCTTCAGCAAGCTGAATTTTACGGCGCGTAACGCATAGGGAACTTTGAAGTAGACTAGGCATTGATCGCTGCACTGGTAGAGCGGTGAAGACTTGAGACCTATACCTTTCATCTACCTGTTGGTGAGTGCATGATTACCTTATAGGATGTAGCCATCCATACTAGCCTACCAGTTGATGGTCTCTCCATGGTTGGGAGGTCCCATTATAATTGGATGCAGCTGTGTGAGGAGCTGCTCGGAGTCACACTTCCTGAGGACGTCATAAAAGGAGGACGTATATCCCTCCATTATCTTGGGACTCAATTTGGTGAGATCCCTCTGGTTGCGATAGAGCAGCAGTTGTAGCAGCATACTTGGGCGTTTATTAAGAAATTAATAGGGGGTATGCTCATTAATGATACATCTGGCAGGTATGTTCACCTGATGTATCTTCCCTTACTACAGGATCTGCATGCTACTTGTAATATCCCAAGAATTTTCATGAATATTTAAAGTCTATTTGAAGTTTATTGAAAAAAAAATTTAATTACATGAGAAATGTTCTTTTTGAATTAGTGAAGAAAATTTGGAAATAGAAATTTTAAAAAAATTTTAATTTGGGACATTTTACAAATTCTCAAGGACTAAAATGAAAAGAAAAGAAAGTATGGAGTACTTTTGAGAAATGACCAAGTAGGAACCTGAGAAGAAGAATAGAGCTTATGGGAATGAATTATGAGTCCGGTACCAAAAGGATGATGGATTCGAGGTTAAAGTGGAGTTTGAGACTCTGAGAGGGACTAAAGTGAAATAAGAAAATTGTGGGGCAATTAGGATTTAGAATCACCCAAGGTGAGATTTTATGAATTTGCTTTTACTAGTCTTGACTGAGGGTCAACTGAAGAGCAAGTGATAATTTCACCCCGGGCGAGTAAATAGGCGGCCTCACCTAATTTTTCTTCATTTTCTCCTTTCCTCTCTCTCTCTTCACTTTCTCTCCTCTCTTTCTCTCTCTACACTCCAACTCCACAACCGGGCTTGGAGGGTGGATCTTGGGCTACGGGGCGAGCCTCTAGGAGCCAAGCAACGTAGGGAAAGCAAAGAATTGAGGTAGAAATTTCTATTTCTCAAGCTTTTCCCTATTTTATAGTTTTCAGAAAGTTTGGGGTAAAAATTGAGATTTCGGCTTCGTTTCTCGATTAAAATTGGTGTTTTTGGTGTCTAAATGCTCCTTAGACATTAAGGGTGAGATCTTATGGAAGAAATCATGGAAAACGGTGAAGATTTGGCCGGATCTGAGCCAAAACCGAGAGGAATCGCGAAAGGTCGCGATCCTGGCGCCCAGGCGCCAAGGTTTAGAAGATTTTGGGAAGAAAAGGAGCTTGGCGCGCAGGCGCCAGGCTTGTGTTGGCGTCCAGGCGCCAGGTATGCTGAAAAGCCTTAGCTTATTTTCAATCAGTCATAACTTCTTCATCCGGACTCCGTTTTGGGCAAACTTTATATCGTTGGAAAGCTCTTTGAGTCTAGTTTCCAATGGTATAAATGTCATTTAGAAATTCATTACCGGTTAGGAGTTATGACTTAAGATGTGAGTAAAGGTCGAGAGTAGTGATAGGAAATTTCTCTATTTTGTAACCCTAATGGTTTTTACCTGGTTACAATAGGGATGTTTGGGGCACAAGGTGGGAGCGCTGAGAGCGTGGAATCCAGGTGAGTAGGCAACCTTGCAAAATTAATTTAATAAATTAGTCAAAGCACAATATAAATCCCATTTGCGCTATTTGTGAAATTGAGAAGATTATCAGTGTGTGTTCAGGTTGAGAAAAAGTACAATATCATTGGAAGGTATTTTATTACCTTTGAGAATTGATTTCTCTAGTTGACTAAAGAACTAGATGTGATTGTTCCTTGAATAAATTGAAACATTTTGTAAGTGAATAACCTTACTAAACTAATGTGATCTTATTAGATAAAGTACAATACAAGTCTTGTTTATAACATTATTGAAGTGAGAAATAATCAATCTCGCTGTTGATAATATATGATGATTGTTATGGTTGATGATAGACATTCAAGGGAATAAAAGTATGTGTAAATTCATTTATTTCATAGTAATTATATTGTGATAAATTGTCACTATTTTATTGATGAGCAAAAGATCTACGAGATCTAATACACGAGTTTGAAAGGGTTAGAGTCCCATACTACTCGGTGTATAAATGTGAAAACCTATGCACGAGTTTGAAAGGGTTAGAGTCCCATACTACTCGATGTATAAATGTGAAAACCTATGCACGAGTTTGAAAGGGTTAGAGTCCCATACTACTCGGTGTATAAATGTGAAAACCTATGCACGAGTTTGAAAGGGTTAGAGTCCCATACTACTCGGTGTATAAATGTGAAGACCTATGCACGAGTTTGAAAGGGTTAGAGTCCCATACCACTCAGTGTATAACTGTGAAAACTTATGCACCAAGAGTTTGAGGGTTAAATTCCCAAGTCACTCAGTGCAAGTATCTATGGCATATAATGCAAAGTGATTGAGGGATTGATCACTCAAGAAATCATACGCAAATTCAGACAATTGTAGTACTATAATTATTTACAATAAATGATAGATTGATTGTATTAGTAAATGTGGTGTTTGTGCTTATGATATTTTCATGTACAGTTGTTTACTCACTGAGTTATGATAAACTCACACTCTCTATGATTATCTTTTCAGATACAGTGGTTGAGGAGAAGAATTTATAGCCTTTAAGGATATACTCCACTTTTGTCTGGTAAACAATTGGTAAGGATTAGGAAACGCTCTGTAATCTAGTAGGTCACCTAGGCTTGGGAGGTTGTATAGTACTGTATAGTGTTTGAAGGTTGAACATTTTTTGAATATGTATACAAAATATCTTTCTTGGAATATTTATGATTCACATAATTATGGATATTAAGAATGTTCACAGAGATTATGGGGTACCACGGAGGTACACCCTAGGTATTTTATGTTTATATCACATGTAAGTTTTGGGATGTGACACTACTGGTCGATATAGTTGGGGGTTTGGAAGTACTAGCACACATGTATTGTGAATTATGTTGGACAACCGACGTCAACAAGAAAGAGATTGTAGGATGTGTGCACTTGTGCATGGGCATGGGATCACTTTCCATAGATCCAGCTTTGCATCCGAGGCCGACACGAGGCACAATTGGATCTGAAGAGAGAACAAGCGATGTATCCTAGTCTTCTACCTCTGGGCTTTAGGTATGTATTCAGCATAACATGTATTATATATAAGTTAGTTTATTGTATTTTGCATACTGTAGTTTAACTTACTGTGTTAACCTTTTTAATTTATAGGTGGAGTATTTTAAAGGTTTAAGGAACCATCCACTACATCTTCTCAAACAATATCGCAAGACACTAGACTCTTTGACAGAGAATGATGTAAGTTTTTCACCTGTAACATTGTTTGTTTTCCTGGAATATTTGCCTTCTGACTATATATTTCTTGGTAGGCTGTGTAGCAGCCATACCACGGTGATGTGTGCACACAGTCGATACCACATTACTGTTTTGATGATGCTGACATCTGGCTGGCCGTTGTGCCTCTAATATATTTTCATATCATTGAGTGGCATCAATTGGATAGATGTCTTTGCCAATTCAGTCAAGATTAACCATCCCATTACCCCCCACAGACAATGATTGGCAGCACACACAAACTTTGAAGGGAAAGCATGATATGGATTAGGAGCTCGAACAACAAGAATACATTGCTATGTGGCATGCAAGGAAAGAGAGGAAAGTCACTCACCCCATCTCTAGGAACAGCTATGGAGAGACTCTAAATATAAGCAATAGTATTGGCGCATTACACGCAAGTGGATGTCTCTTGAGACAGTTGCAGTGGTGGCTCAGTAAGTTTATATTTAGTGTCGTCATTGTTATTCTATGTACTTATGTTTATGTAACATTTATTATTTTTCTACAGTTGGATGTACACGAGGTTGTGTACTTTGAGACCTTCCAGCATAGACTAGAGGCTGATGTTGAGCCAGGATCACTGTTGGGCAAAATTCAACAGTTCACTTCAAACATAATGTGGGCCCTAGGCTAGGATCACCGTATGCATCAACGTGCCATTGTTGGGCACAGAGCACCGTCAACCACTCCCGTACCATTGCCTGCACCTGGTGTCAGACGACACAGCCATCGCCAAGCTGGTTACAGACATAAATATAGAGTCATACGTCAGCGAGTTGATGATGTAGACATCCTCGCACTGCCTCTAGCTTCTTCAGTCCCACCAGTCCAGACACCTATATGCACCAGTGAGGGGTCATCGGTGCCACCTATATACACGAGCGAGGGGTCATCTATGCCAGGGATATTTACATCTATGCCTGATATGTTCACACCCATGATAGGGATGTTCATACAATGGCACCTATGTTTACACCGATGTCTCCTATGTTCACACCGATGGCACCTATGTTCGCCCCTGTACCTCCTATGTTCACCGGCAAGGGCCCCTTCACACAGACTGAGGCCTTCGATTCGTGCTCCTTCAACTCATCTAGCACGTATTTACAAAACATACGCTGGGCATTAAACTGGGCACTTGACTCGGCCAACCTATCATTGAAGTAAGTCGCTAACTAATAGTAGGTGGCTTGAGCTAGTACTATGACAGGTAGACTCCTCAGCTCCTTTAGGGCATCGTTCATACACTTTGCTAGGTTGGTTGTCATGTGGCCTCAATGTCGTCCCTCATCATATGGTTGACACTACAATGCTTTGTCACCTGCATGTTCTACAACCCAATCAAACACGTCATGATTAAGCCATCGGAACTCTATCAACTTCTGCTCAACTATATGTCGTTTGTACGAGTAGCCTGTACAAATAAACACAGCATAGGTAAGAAGGAGTTTACTTGTACATAGATCTATAACGTAATCATAGTGTAAAAGAAATACCTATGTTCACAGGTACTTACTTCAGCCGCTTGTTCTTGAATGTAGTGGTTAAATTACTGGACAAGTGATGACATGTAATGGATGTGAAATCCCTGTGGTAGCTGTCAGCCATTGTCCACTTCATCCACGATTGAAAGGATGGATAAGTGTTTATCTTTAATCAAACAAACATACCTCTCATTCACAATAAAAAGACCCAACCTCTTTAGAAAAAAGGACCATGATTTAAAATTTTCCTTTTTGACAATTATGAAGGAAAGCAGTACGACATGGCAATTCTCATCTTGCCCACAAGTGATCAATAGCTTTCCCTTGTATTTTTTGTAAAAGAAAGTCCCGTCTGCTTGAATCATCGGTTTCATGTGTTCGAACACATCTATACATGGTTTATATGCTCAGAACACCTGACGAAATATTCTCGAGCCACTATCCTAGTCAATGTCCCATTTGTAATCAATCTCAATGCCCGACATATATTATCAAACTACGACAAACCAATAACCTAATTGCAAATACAAGGCCTCCCAATCACTATAGGTCTTGGCTATAGCTTTTTGCTTTGCCATCCATGCTTCTTATAAGATACAGTATAAGCGAATTGATCCTTAATACACTAGATCACCTGAGAGATAGGCATATCTTGGAATTTATTCACTTGACCCATTATTACTGTGGCGATTAGGTCAGAGTCCAACTACTTATGTGTCACATCCCATAAACTAGGCATGTGAATTATACGAATAACACATATGGTATACCTCTGTGGTATCCCTTAATCTCCTTGAATATTATTAATATTTACAACTATGCAAAACATAAATTTTTCAAAAAGATATTTTGTATACATATACAAAAATGTTCAATATTCATACAATACTCAGTATGATATAACCTTGCAAGCCTAGGTGACCTATATAAACTACAGAGCATTTCCTAATCTTCACCAAATCTATAAACATGAGTCCACTAAACCAAAGTGAAATATTACCCCGAAGGGCTACTAATCCTCTTCCTCAACCATTGCATCTGAAAAAAATAAATATAGAGAGTGTAAGTTTATCAACACTTAGTGAGTAAACAACTGTGCATGAAAATATCACAAGTATAAATATCACATTGCTAATATAGCTAAACTATAATATAATTTAATACACCATTCATCTTTATATAAACTATAACTTGCATCAGGTTTCTTGAGTGATCAAGCCCTAAACCATCCATGCGTCATGTTCGGTTATATTCTAGTATTATATTTCTTGGAAAATCAAGCCCTCAATCTTCTATGCTTAAAATTTGATTATATCCTAGTATCAGATTTCTTAGGAGATCAAGCCCTTAATCTTCCATGATTAAAATTCTATTATATCATAGCATCAGATTTCTTGGGAGATCAAGCCCTCAATCTTCCATACTTAAAATTTGATTACAACCTTACTTCAGATTATTAGGAATTTAGCCCTTAACCTTCCATGCAACAAAAAATAGAGATATTTACTCAATAATAAAGTAATATAAGATATAGTCGCTATCACATCATTTTTCATTTTAAACATACATCAATGTCCTCTTGAATCTCTTTCAAGAGTTAAGGTAATCTAGCAATCATCTTTAACTAGAAAAAATGTATAATCGACGTTTCAACAATATTACAAATGGGACTTTTATTATACATTGATTGATTGTAATAATTTAGTTTAGCAAGGTCATCTACTCACAAACATGTTTCAATTTATTCAAAGAACTATTACATCTAGTTATTTAGTAAACTAGAGAAATTAATGCACATAAGATAATAAAATAATTCTCAATGATATTGTGATTTTTCTCAACTTGAACATACACTAGTAATCTTCTCAATTTCACAAATAATGCAAATGAGATTTATATTGTGCTTTGACTAATTTAGTAAATTAATTTTTGCAAGGTTGTCCACTCACCTTGATGTTTGCCCAATTATTAAATTGAACTCTCCTTGAAGATGTGTAAGATGATAGAAGGTAATTCCCTCTACTCCAATCTAAGCACAACATCTCAAAAGATATGAAAGATACATCAAAGAATCTATTCCGATATGATAATCATGCAAAAACATGTCAAGGTCACAAAATAGAAAAAATCCCTACTATAATTATGATCTTTGATCACTACTCTGGACATAATTCTCAAATAATAAATAATTTTCAAATGAAACTTGTACCATTAGAACTTAGACTCAAAGAGCTTTCTAATGATATCTTATTTGCTAAAAATGGAGTATGGATGAAAGAGTTATAAACATTTTAAAACTGATGCTACAGTAACTGTCAACGCACCTACAATAATGTTGACTGAGTCAATGCTACAGTATCGTTGACCGAGTCAATGTTACAGTATCTTTGATCAAGTCAATTCTACAATAACCACAAAAATCTAAAAATTTTTTTTCGATGAACAGTGTTTTTTGGAAAATTTCTAGAATGAACAATAACGTTCTTCGTGTTCTTCATCCAAAAATTTCAAAATCACATCCAAAACACTATTTCTTTTGATTTCTTTTAAGGGTTTTTATCCTTGATATTTAAGGAATCTTTTGACACCAAAACCTCCAATTTTAACCCACAAACAAAGTCTCAATCCTCAATTTTCATCTTAACCCTAATATCGAAAAAATAGGAAAAAGTTTGGAAAAATTGAAATTCCTACCTCGATTCCTTGCTTATAAAACTTCCTAGACTTCCATGGCTTCCTTCCTTGAGGTATTGACATCGAGAGATGTGGATAAGAGAGATTGGGAGTACTTGGCCAAAAGCGAGTGAGAGATCTACAAGAGGAGGAGAGAAAAAAATGAATAAGAAGAGAAGCGGATGAGTGTTTAAGTGAGTGTATGTGTAGACCCCATTAATTTTCTATTCAATTTGGTCCCTTTGATAAAATTAGAACCTTGCAATGGAATTGGAAAAACTTGATCATACATAACGCATCCAAATACACTTCCATAAAATACACACTGTCACATCCTATTCTTATTAGAATACTAAAATCTTGCATTTATTTACTTTAGTCCCTCTCGGTGTCCCAGACACTACTTTAACCTTGAATCCACCATCCTTTTGATACCGGACTCATAGTTTATTCTCATAAGATCTATTTTCCATTTCGGGTTCCTATTCGGTCTTTTCTCAAGAGTACTCCATATTTTATTTTCTTTTCACTTTAGTCCTTAAATGTACTTCTTACACTCACCACATATGTTTTCTTTTATCGATGAAATCTTACCTAACCAAGGGCAAGTCTTAGTCTTATTAAACTTTAGGGTCCTTTGTTTCCTTAATCAAAATTCCTAAATTCACGAAAAAATTTCACTATCATGAATATGTGTACTTTTAACTATACCGTAATACCAGGGTATTACACTATGATCCTGGGAAATCGATGCTGCAACATATGTGTGGTCTCCATTGTACTTCGTGATCATCCACAAGTTCTAATTCATCTTTAGATAAGCTCTCACCCTCCAATTACATCTGTCCCCAAACTTCACATACTTCACCTCCACATATTTCTTCAAAGACTTCTCCACCTTGTAGCTGCTATGTCTCTTGATGTTGTATGTTTGCATTGCACCCATTAGAGGTTTCTTATCTAAAAATAACAAACTGACTGCAAGGTTTGAATCATCATCCCATGTATGGGCTTCCATGATGTAATACCCGTTAATTTCAGAATATAATTCGCTTAAGAGTATTTTAGAATTCTACAACGTTACTTTAGTTATTGATTTTGGTCATTTTTAATTTTCATATTTAATTGTTCTCTTTGAATATTATTTATGAAAATTGAGTTAAATGACTGGACTAAATATTTGCACAATGAGGGATATATTCTAAGAATGGTGAAATTCATGGAAAAGTGGTTTCAGAATGGTCAATTAATCCATTTATTGTAAATTGACTGGATGGGTTTGGATGTTGGGTTATGGATACCCATGGGTTATTGAATAACCCATTAGAAATATTTAATATAAAGTTTCAATAGTAACCCTCACTTTTTCACTCAGCCGAAGGAAGCAGAAAAGATTTCTCTCTCAGTTCTTCATTTTCTTCTCAAATCATTTCCTTGATCTTCAGAATTTCTGATTATTTGTTCGGTTCAAAAGCTTTGTAAGGATCAAAGGTAAGCTTTAATCCGATTATTTTCCTTAAATTTCAGTTTATATACAAGATCAGAGGAGGTTTTGTTCTTGAAGATTTTGATGATAATTCATGAATCTCAGTTGTTTTAGAAGTTATATTTGAGTTATAATCGGTTAAAAGAGTTGAGATTCTGGTTTTGAATCAAAAGAAAGGAAAGGATGAATTTTTTTGAAAGATTTTCTGCAAAATTCGAAGTACTGTAGCAACTGAAAATCTGAAATTTTTCTTCGAGTTACTGTAGCGACCAGAAATTTCGGGAAAAAATCTGAAAAATTTTCTTCGGGTACTGTAGCAGTTACTGTAGTGTCGGCAGTCAACGTTACTGTAGCGAACCGTTACTGTAGCGAACCGACACTGTAGCAAACCGTTACTGTAGCAAACCGTACTGTAGCAACCCGTTACTGTAGCAGTCAGAAAATTTTACGTATTTTCGTGATTTTGTTTCCTTTCTTATGATTCCTTGTAATATATTTTACTAGGAAATTTTCCTACACAAATTCTAGTGTGGAAAAAGGTAAACTTGGACAAAAATCAAGGTGAGTGAATAACCTTGCTCAGCTAATTTGATATTACTAGTCAAAGTACAATATAAGTCCCATTTACAATATTATTTGGATAATAAGCAATTAATTTTTCATATGGGAGTATATGATGATCAGTAGAAATAAGAGTATGAAGAAATTATTTATCTCATGACAATTGTACTATGTGATGAATTCTCACTATTTTATTAATGAGTAAAGATCTACGGGATCTAATACACGAGTGTGAAAGGGTTAAAGTCCCATACTACTCGGTGTATATCTAAGAAATCTTATACACGAGTTTGAAAGGGTTAAAGTCCCATACTACTCAGTGCATATCTATGAAACATATACACGAGTTGAAAGGGTTAAAGTCTCATACTACTCGGCGTATACCTATGAGATCTTATTCACGAGTTTGAAAGGGTTAGAGTCCCATACTACTCGGTGTATATCTATGAAATCTTATTCATGAGTTTGAAAGGGTTAGAGTCCCATACTACTCGATGTATAAGATAATTAATTATATGAGTAAATGTGGTATTTGTACTTTTGATATTTTATATAGTACAGTTATTTACTTACTGAGTTTTTAAATAAACTCACACTCCCTATGATTATTTTTCAGATACAGAAAATAAAGAACAAGAGTATCCGTTTGAAGATTAGAAGCCCCTTGGGTTTATTCTCTATTTCTGTCTGGTGGGACACCAGTACTTATTAATGTGGATATTAGAAAAGCTCTGTATTTTCTATAGGTCTCCTAGGCTTGCGATGAGATAGAAATATCAGACTATGTATGTCTATATTTGCTTATCAGATGAATATAATTCTGTAGTGTGGAATGAATGATTAAGGTTGAATGTAAAACCTTACAGAATATATGTATATAACGTATGTTTGAGAATTATATCAAATGAGTAGTATCTTTTCACATGCTCAATTTTTGACGTCTAAGATCTCCGGCTCACCTGTTGGGGCTATATTTACTTGCATCAAATATGAGGGTGTTGATAGGCTCAGCTTGCTGAACATCAGCATCTTTGCCCTTTAAGTCATGTATGCTTACTCTAAACTCTGGTTGGTAAGGTGACTGAATGTCTGTGTCATTCTTAACGTCCTTAATGTCATCGACGTCTGTGTTATCCATAATATCAAATTATAGGTCAGGTGGCTGAATGTCTATGTCATTGTCTGTGGGCTAAATTTAAGGACATGTAGGTGAATATGGGAGGGACAAATGATGCTGAGTAGAGGGTCCGGTATCCTCATTCCATGTGGCCTGGTCATTTAAATCTAGAATTTTAGAATTGAATTGGACTTCTGTTTCGCTTTCTACATAAATTTTCATGGTTGTCAAGATCCCTACACATTGTAGATGACAATCAATCATCACTCCTACATCATTGTTGTCGTCCAGCTGGAACTCCCCGAACATAAGCGGTGCAATTTGTTAAGGATATCTATATATCAACCGCGATATCTTCTCATGCTGACCCAGTCTCAACTATTGGTGGATCAATTGTCTCAAAAGATCTAAAGAAATGTTGCATTTAATTTTTTATCACCACTATGTTATCAGATTTAAAGGATATACCGTTACATCCACCCCAGGACAGTGGCGGAGCCACGTTGAAGTCAGGGGGTGCAGCTGCACCCCCTGAAATTTAAAAAGTGTCATGAAAAAATTTTTTTTTTTTCATTTTGCCCCCCCTCCTTATTTTTTTTTGAACCCCCTTAATATTTTTTGAACCTCTTCAGTGACTCAATCCCACTCTGCTGCTCACAGTCACAAGACCCCCACTCTCTAGAATCACAAATTTTTTTCTTGAAGATGGTTAATTTCTCATTTCATTGTTAGGGACCTCTTTGTAAAAGTTTGAAATTTAGAGTTTTTGTACATAGGTCTAGTTCTATTAAATTGGTTAATTGATTATGTAATTAGAATCATGAGTAACATATTTATAAAGTCAATTTCATGAAATTTTTTCTTGATGATAGTTAATTTCTCATTTCTTTGTAGGGACCTCTTTGTAAAAGTTTGAAATTTGGAGGTTTTGTATGTAAGCCTAATTCTATCACATTGGTTGATTGATTATACAATTAGAATCATGAGTAACATATTTGTGAATTCAATTTCATGAAATTTTTTCTTGATAATGGTTAATTTATCATTCTATTATTAGGGACTTCTTTGTAAAAACTTGAAATTTGAAGTTTTTGTACATAAGTCTAATTCTATCAAATTGATTGATTGATTATACAATTATGATCATGAGTAATATATTTGTAAAGTCAATTTTATGAAATTTTTTTTATAATGGTTAATTTATCATTCCATTATTAAGGACCTTTTTGTAAAAGTTTGAAATTTATAATTTTTGTACGTAGATCTAATTATATCAAATTAGTTGATTGATTATATAATTAAGATTCAAAAGAAGAACACTTTTTTTGTAATGAAAATATTTTTTAAGAGGAAATTACTATCAAATGAGCAATAAATTAAAATTAATTTAGAAAATTACTATCAGATCCAAAAAAAAAAGAATGAAAATTTTGCCCCCCCTAACTCAGGGGTCTTGGATACGCCACTGCCCCAGGATATAGTCCCATTGGAGTAAACACAGATCAGGAGTGCCCCACTTTGACTCATCATATTTTTTTTGAAAAAAGGTAATTAGCACACCATATCGTAACTCTATAATGATAAATTTCTAAATCATTTTAAATTAGTATGTAAATAAGAAAATAAAAAATATACAAATTATAAATTGCTTGTTCACAACTATATTCAAATGTAATAAATATATCTATAATTACCATCTTTGATATAAATGCCTATTTTGTAATAACAAAAAAAAAAAATTTCACATCCATCATATTTCTATTAATAAACATAAAAAATAAGAAAGATAAAATTATGGTATAATTATTAACAAAAAAATTATCATTAAGAAAATTGTAATAATTAACATAATAATTATATGAACAAATAAGAAATGATAATAAATTACAACAAATGACTATATCATATATGTAATAAAACTATAAAATCACTTAATAAATATGTCTAATCTAAATGCTTATTTTGTAATAACAAAAAAATTTCACATTCATCATATCTATATATTAAAACATTAAAAAAAATTATCATTACAAAAATTGTAATAATTAGCATAAAAATTATATGACCAAATCAAAAGTGACAATAAATTAAGACAAATGACTGCATCATATATAATATAACTATAAAATTACTTAATAAAAAATAATAAGAAATAATTATCATTTAGAAAATTTCATCATATTTCTATATTAACAAACATAAAATTAGAAATAAAAAGATTAAATTTATAATATAATTGAAAAAATAGTTATCATTCAGAAAATTATAATGACTACTAACATAAAAATCATATTACATATTATGTAAAAGATAGTTAATATTTAATTAAATTATAATAAACAAAAATATCTTAAGCTGAAAAAATAATTAAATCATAACAACAACTTAAAACTACTTAATGTATGTGAAACTCAAATTACAATAGATAAAAACTCTAAAACAAAAACAATACATTACAAAATTTACCTAAGAGAATAATGAACAAAGATGAAGAAGAATTATAATAGGAAAGAGATGGATAAGTAGAGAGACTAAGGAGAAGCAAAAAAAATTGTGAGTCTCGGTTTGGGATAGTGGGGAGAGGTAGACGGATTAAAAAGAAAGGGGAATCAACCAAGGGGGAGGCCCAAGCTACGTGTCAGGTGTAACGTTTGCTAAAATTATACTAATTTAGTACAATTTAAGAAAATTGTAATAAATATTTATGTGAAACTTATGGTTAAAACTATGAAAACTTTTCTAGGAAGTCTTGCAAAATATTTGATTATATAAAATAAGACAACTTGAAAACTTTTGTAGGATACAATTTTGAACTAGTAGTAGACAATTGATCGACTGATCTGGGATTATCAATCGACTGATAGTCTTCTGAATTATATATGTCTAAAATCGAGGGGTATCAGTCGACTGATTAAGGGACATCGGTCGACTGATGTTCCCTGAACTTCAAATTTTAGAGAAAGTTAACTTGGAAACATGATGAAATTATCTAGTTTCATTATGCACACAATCTATAACACTTCTTCAACTTTTCTTTGCAATTTCTCTTCTAGAATGAAGCTAAAATACGAGGAGCTTACATATAACTCATACCTCCATGCATATACACAAATTGAGAATAGGTTTCTAAAGGTTTGCATAGGAAGTTTACATCACATTCCTTTTCTATGTGTAACTACCTAGCAACTATGCTAGCTTGTTCCTTGCTACCTCTTGCTTTTTTACCTTAATTCCTGAAATGGTTAGTTAAAACATAAAACATGAGATATATAATCTCAGTAGCTAATTCATTTAGAGAAACACTTCAAGAACCATTTTAGTCATAAAAGCAATTCTTAATAACTAATTCACACTTCCATAAATATGAAAGAACTATCATAAAAGTAATCTCAATAGAGAACTCATTCCATGAAATATAAATTGTTATACTAACACATAACTTGTGTCTTAACTTCTTTCTCAAATAGTGTACTATTCTTTGGTTACTCTAGCTACTCTAACTACTTTAGCTACTCTAGCTACTCTAGCTATTTTAGCTACTCTAGTTATTTTAGCTACTTTAGCTACTTTCTCAAGAAAAGCACTCAATATCTCATAAGGAATTTCTATCATCTCACGAGGAATTTTTGGGGTTCTGTCTTCCCATAAGGATTTTCACATCCTATGAGGTATTTCTGTCATATCATGAGGAATTTCTGGTTATGTCATCCCATAAAGATATAAACTTTACTTTTCAAGAGAAAGTTGATTCTATGTCCTCATGGAGAACTTCCACATATCTCTACCTCCTAAATCATGAAGAATATGGTAATTAACTAAATTAACTTGCTTTCTAACTTTCTTATAAAGAGAACTCTTCATCCTATGAGGAATTACTACATCCCATGAGGAGTCAAGTTCCGTGTTCATAAGAAAATATATTCTCAAACATTCATAGATAGCTTTATCATAAAACAATAACATATCATACACAAGCATGATAAATAACTGAAAATAAATTACTTTTATAAATAACTAGCTACCTTGGATTCTTCCTAATAGCTGAACTTGTGGATTTTCTCCTAGTTTCTCTTTAACTCCATTTGCTTCCTCAACTTTCAGACTTCCCCTTCTTTTATTTTCTTTCTCTTAGTCTGAAAATGGCTATTCTATGAATTCTTACTCACTAGAATCCATCTAAACTAGAGAAATCAAGTTAGGAAGCTTACCTTTGGTGATTTCCTTGTTAGAAACCCAACTAGGAGTCTCTTCTCTCTCTTCTTCTTCTTCTCCACGTTTCTCTCTCTTTCTTCTCTCTAAAATTTTAGAAAACTCATTTTTCTCTTTCTCTTATGCTTTAAAAAGAGTCTAAGGAGTCTTCTTGCCATGTAAAACCCTTTTTTATCCTTAATCTCATGTTTCTAAGCTTCATTGGCATATTAGGGGCATTTTAGTCAATTTTTCATTGATTTTTCAGTTGAAACCAACTTACTTTCACACTCCAGCAGGCGATCAGTCGACTGATTTCTTATGATTAGTCGACTGATTGTCACATGACCCAAAATTTCACCATGACAGAGAATCATCAGTCGACTGATCTCTTTTAATCAGTCGACTAATTGCAGATATCAGCAATCTAGTCTTTTTCTGATGCTATCAGTCGACTGATTTACTACATTAGTCGACTAATTCCCTTAAAACTTCATTTTTCTTCTATTCTTAGCTTATTTATCCTAGTTTCTCATGCCTTTTCATGATAACTTGTTTCTAGACATTCTAAAAGTATATTCTACTAATTTTTTAACATCATTTCCAACTTAATAAAGAAAATATAACTCTAATAGGAGAAAATCTAGGATGTTATAATTCTACCCTCCTTAAAGAAATTTTGTCCTCAAAATTTGAGCTAGTATATACTCTAACATAGAAACACATTATTATAAAATAGGCTTCATCCCATTATCTGGAAGAATTAGTCTTTTCCTCTTTTAGAAAAGGATTCTATTATAAAGCAGAACACTCTCAATTATTATAACCACTTCTATAAGTATAAAGATGGATATAAACTTATATCATTGGTGCACTATAAATCTATTTATTTCATAAGGTTTCACAATGCAATATAAGTCTATCCACTACAAGGCTTGTATTGCACCATGAATTTACCCTACTTATGGATTCATAATGCATAAAGAGTTTACTTATTGTAAGGGTTCTTAATGTAATATGAGTTTTCTCAAAATTTGAGTTTATGATGCACCACTTTGATCAAACACTTTCTCTTATACTCATGGAAGATTTATCATAACTTGTCATAAAGTTACTATAACTTCATTCATTGAGAGGTTTGTACTGTATTGTCATAAAGCTACCTTTCTCTTGGAGTCTAATGTATTGTAACTCTATCTAACGCTATAGATTTACAATACATCACATGTTCATGAAGAAGTCCCTTATAATTAATCTCTTGCTAAGGGTCTTACTAATCATATCTACCTCTAGCTAGCTTTTATGTTTCCATCATAAATCTTGCTAAAGGCATTGTCGATTTTTACCTTAACCAGTCTCTATTTCTCTCTATGGAATATATCTTTGCTAAGGTCTCACAACTATTTCTATCTTCAGAATAAAATTCTATTTGTTCCATATGTCTTCTTACATAAGGTTTAATACTTCCTTTAGCTTTTTAGCCTTAATTCTATTATCAGAAGAACTAAGACTCCTATACTAAGCATATCAACTTTTGCTTGCTTCATGCTTATGAATAACATCGCTTGCCTCATAGTAAAAGCATTTACATGTATCTTTTCTTTTAATTTCTTGGTAAGCTGGAATACTTACATCGTTCCTTATTGTACATAATACTATGAAAGGCAAGTTTTCTAAGTTCTATGAATACAAGTCTTAAATCTTCTTCAAACTAAAGGAATATAAAATCATAGAAGATAAACTTCCAAACTTCATGAAGACAAGTCCTTAAGCTTCACGTCAAAAGTGTATTCATACACAATAAAACATAAAGCTAGAGTAAATCATGAAATTTCTTTTCATCACCTGACAAGTAGAAAATAACATGCATAATATTCTTATATTGAGAATAAATCCTTCTATAATATCTGCTTGTTACAATACACATAATTTTTCTTATTTATTCTGTTGTAAGACTTATGGTCTATTCTGTAGAAACCATACTTATATAAGCCTTATTCTTTGTGGAACTAGTGTGTGTTCTACTTATCTACTTATGGAATAAATATACTCTTACCCTTTCTAGGGTTGTTATTCCATTCTATCTAATTTATCATAACATACTCTTGTTATTCTAATTTAATTATGATTGTCTCCTTGTTCTTTTACATAAAAAGAACAAGTCTTAGCTTCTTATTTTCCTTTATAAAACAAGTCTTTCTTCTCTTATTCTTCTTTTGGAATAAGAGTCTGTCCCTGAATCTCAATCATCATAGCTACTTCCATGAATATATAGGTTGTCATAAACATTCTCATTCTTTCTTATAGTGCTCTATAACTTCTAGTTATTTCTCAAGAAAAATATTCTACATCCCATAAGGTATTATATCATCTCATGAGGAAAAGTTTTGGGGTTCTCATCCTATGGAGAATTTATGCATCCCATAAGAAGAGGTTCTGATTCTATCATCTCAAGAGGCGTCCATGAGGAACGTTCTACATCCCATGGGTTTTCTGTTCTGCTATAGTGCACTATAAGTTTTTGTTTTGATTTTATAAAAATACTCCCTCATATATTCATGGAAAATTAATCATAATTTCATTCATATGAATCATAATATGAAATAATTCTTTTTAATTCTTTCTCTATTCTTCTTGTAGGATCTAGCTCTAATTGTTTCAAAATTCTTCATATACTTCTCTTTTTGAGATAATCATCTCCATCTTATTCGCTTGATTGAAGGAGACTTCTCTACTCAACTTTTTATGAAATTATATCATAGCTTCCCTTTATGAATTTGGATTATAATGGGTTCCTATCTGTAAAATATACTGGCCAGGTATACATTACAAATAAGACTCAACTACCTCCTCATTATTCAAAGGTGTCTGATTTGCTTCTATCTAATTTCATTTATGTTTCTTCGAATGCTATCAGTAAGTCCTAACCTTGAATCCTTAACATAGATAGGACTACTAATTATTATATCATATCTTAAACTTACATTCAAATCCTTTGATCATAGATATTCATTTAATTTAATTTCTAATCTTTCTCTATTATATGACCACCTTTTGGAATTGAGATAACCATCACATGTCCTCAGACTACTGATAATATATTGACATGTAATCATTTATTTCAATCTCAAACAAACATTTGTCACAGAAAATGAGCAAGAAGCATGCAAGGAAATTTCACATGTTAAACAATTCATTGCATATTATACATGAGAAACGTATATGAAATTCACCTTAATCGAAAAGTACTTCTTTCAAGTTCTATGAATCCTTTTGCACCCAATAAGGTTTCTTGGCTCATTAAATTTCTTGATTACTAACTCATTGTGAATATTTAATCCACTAAGTTCATTCTCACTATGCACCAAATAACTTTCTTTATCATAACATACTAGTCACTCTTGTACATACGGTTAGTCTTTCAAAATTTCATGATATTCTATCATCATCTACTCCTCAAATGAGAGTGCCATCATAAAATGGATTACACAACACATGAAGCATAAACAATACTTGTACTCATACTAGAATACATCATGCATAGCCAAAATTTCTATAATGCATCTTTGTGTAATCAATATCTTGGAAGAACTACTTCCTGTACATGTCCATAAATTCTATGCTTTTAAACTAAAGCCAGGTAAACTACATTTACTTTCTTGTCGTCAAAACCAACAGGTCTTCTTAAGGATCCAATATCATCAACATATATTCCTTGAATATAAGAAATCTTACCTCCTAAGGGCTCAAGCTTTATATTTGGATCTCCTATTTTGTCCACTACTTTCCATTTTCATGGATTTACAAACATTCTGCTTCTTCTTGCTCTTCTTTCTTTTATTTTATTCATTCATCTCATGAATATCCTTTCTTAAACCCTTTATCTCTTCCAAAATAGAGGTGGAGATATTTAACTCAATTACTCGTTGGTTTGCTTGTCTTTCTAACTGGATTTCTAGGATATCTACTGTCACATCCCAAAAATTGAGCATGTGAAAAGATACTACTCATTTGATAAAATTCTCAAACATACGTTATTTACATATATTCTGTAAGGTTTTACATTCAACCTTAATCATTCATTCCACACTACAAAGTTATATTCATCTGATAAGCAAATATAGACATACATAGTCTGATATTTCTATCTCATCGCAAGCCTAGGAGACCTATAGAAAGTACAGAGCGTTTCTAGTATCCACATTAATAAGTACTGGTATCCCACCAGACAGA
This sequence comes from Biancaea sappan, assembly GCA_037074585.1. NCBI lineage: Eukaryota > Viridiplantae > Streptophyta > Magnoliopsida > Fabales > Fabaceae > Biancaea > Biancaea sappan. The sequence continues at coordinate 25,652,021 of CM073490.1, forward strand.
AATAGAGAATAATCTCAACGGGCTTCTAATCTTCAAACAGATTCTCTTCTTCTTTGTTTTCTGTATCTGAAAAAATAATCATAGGGAGTGTGAGTTTATTTAAAAACTCAGTAAGTAAATAACTGTACTATATAAAATATCAAAAGTACAAATACCACATTTACTCATATAATTAATTGTCTTATACATCGAGTAGTATGGGACTCTAACCCTTTCAAACTCATGAATAAGATTTCATAGATATACACTGAGTAGTATGGGACTCTAACCCTTTCAACTCGTGTATAGGTTTCATAGATATGCACTGAGTAGTATGGGACTTTAACCCTTTCAAACTCGTGTATGAGCTTTCTTACATATACACCGAGTAGTATGGGACTTTAACCCTTTCAAACTCGTGTATGAGCTTTCTTAGATATACACCGAGTAGTATGAGACTTTAACCCTTTCAAACTCGTGTATGAGCTTTCTTAGATATACACCGAGTAGTATGAGACTTTAACCCTTTCAAACTCGTGTATTAGATCCCGTAGATCTTTACTCATTGACAAGATAGTGATAATTTATCACATAATACAATTTTCATGAAATAAAATAATTTCTACATACTCTTATTTCTACCGATCATCATATACTCCCATATGAAAATTGATTGCTTATTATCCAAATAATATTGTAAATGGGACTTATATTGTACTTTGACTAGTAATATCAAATTAGCTGAGCAAGGTTATTCACTCACCTTGATGTTTGTCCAAGTTTACCTTGTTCCACACTAGAATTTGTGTAGGAAAATTTCCTAGTAAAATATATTACAAGGAAACATAAGAAAGGAAACAAAATCACGAAATTACGCAAAATTTTCTGATTGCTACAGTGACGGTTTGCTACAGTGTCGGTTGATTGCTACAGTGTCGGTTGATTGCTACAGTACCGTTGACTGCCGACACTACAGTACTGCTACAGTACTCGAAGAAAATTTTCCAGAATTTTTCCGAAATCTCTGGTCGCTACAATAACTCGAATTTTTGCAGAAAAATCTTTCAAAAATTCATCCTTTCCTTTCTTGTTTCAAAACCAGAATTTCAACTCTTTTAACCGATTATAACTCAAATATAACTTCTAAAACTACTAAGATTCATGAATTATCATTAAAATCTTCAAGAACAAAACCTCCTCTGATCTCCTACATAAACTGAAATTTAAGGAAAATAATGAGATTAAAGCTTACCTTTAATCCTTACAAAGTTTTTGAACCGAACAGATAATCGAAATTCTGAAGATCAAGGAAAGGATTTGAGAAGAGAGTGAAGAAACGAGAGAAAGTGAATTCACTATTCACTTCAGCTGCTTCGATCGTGAGAAGAAAATAAGGGGGGGTACTATTGAAACTTTATATTAAATATTTCTAATGGGTTATTCAATAACTCATGGGTATCCATAACCCAACATCCAAACCCATCCAGTCAATTTACAATAAATGGACTAATTGACCATTCTGAAACCACTTTTCCATGAATTTCATCATTCTTAGAATATATCCCACATTGTGCAAATATTTAGTCCAGTCATTTAAATCAATTTCCATAAATAATATTCAAAGAGAAAAATTAAATATGAAAATTAAAAATGACCAAAATAAATAACTAAAGTAACGTTGTAGAATTCTAAAATACTCTTAAGCGAATTATATTCTGAAATTAACGGGTATTACATTCTACCCCCCTTAAAAGAATTCGGTCCTCCGAATTAAAATCTTACCTCAAGTTTCAAATAAATGTGGATAGTTTTTTCACATCTCATCTTCTGCTTCCCACGTAGCTTCCTCGCGAGAATGATTTCTCCAAAGAACCTTGACAGTAGGAATTTCTTTGGTACGCAATTTTTTGACTTTTCTATCAAGGATAGCTACTGGTACCTCTTCGTAGGTGAGAGTTTCATCAAAATGAACTTCTTGGGGTTGAATGACATGAGAAGGATCAGGAAGATACTTCCGTAGCATGGACACATGAAATATTGGATGAACTTCCTCTAGGTTGGAAGGTAGGTCTAGGCGATATGCCACATTACCCACTCTGTCTACAACCTCATATGGGCCAACATACCTCGGACTAAGCTTGCCTTTTTTTTTCCGAATCTCATTACTCCCTTCATAGGTGAGATTCGTAAGAAAACCATATCACCTATTGCAAATTCAAGGTCACGTCGTCGGTTGTCCGCATAAGACTTCTGTCTACTCTGAGCAGTTAACAACTTCTCTCTGATCAGTTTAACTTTATTTTATCTTCCTGAATCATCTCAGGTCCAAATATTTTGGTTTCACCAAATTCAAACCAACCTATAGGAGATCGACACCGTCTCCCATATAAAGCCTCAAAAGGTGCCATCTGGATACTGGCTTGGTAACTGTTATTATAAGCAAATTCAATAAGAGACAAATAATCTTTCCAACTTCCACTGAAATCCATCACACAAGCTCTTAGCATATCCTCTAAAGTCTGAATTGTCCTTTCGGACTGTCCATCAGTCTGAGGATGGAATGCTGTGCTAAGATTCACTTTGGTACCCAAAGCCTCTTGAAAGACTTTCCAGAACCGAGAAGTAAACTGAGGTCCTCGGTCTGATATAATGGATATTGGTACACCATGAAGTTTCACTATTTCTTTAACATAAAGTCGAGCAAGTTTTGCTACACTGAAAGTGGTATGAACAGGAAGAAAATGTGCTGACTTAGTAAGTCGATCCACTATGACCCATATTGAGTCATTTCCTTTTGTTGACCGAGGTAAACCTACTACAAAATCCATAGTGATCCTTTCCCACTTCCACTCGGGAGTATCTAGTTTTTGCATCAAACCAGGTGGTCGTCGATGTTCAGCTTTAACTTGCTGACAAGTCAAACATCGAGCTACAAAGTCAGTCACGTCTCGCTTCATGTCCTCCCACCAGTAAACTTGTTTCAAGTCCTGATACATTTTCACAGCACCAGGGTGTACAACGTATGGCGAACCATGAGCTTCCATTAAGATTTCATGTTTCAAAGATTCAATGTTGGGGACACAAAGTCTTCCATTAAACCATAAGACTCCTTCTTCATCTACCAAGAAACTTGGTGCTAGACCTTGCCTTGCCTTATCTCTGATTTTGACCATATCAATGTCATTTTCTAAAGTTGCTTTTACTTTTTCAACAAGGGATGATCTAACTGTTAAATGAGCCAAAAATGTACCTGACTCAGTGATCTCAAAGAATACTCCATCAGCTTCTAATTCTTGTAGTTCATGTATTAGAGATCTCCTTATAGTGGCAATGTGAGCTAAACTTCCCATAGACTTTCGACTTAGAGCATCAGCCACTACATTTGCTTTACCTGGATGGTAAATGATGGTACAATCATAATCTTTCAGAAGTTCCATCTACCTTCGTTGCCTTAGATTGAGATCTCTCTGCTCAAAAATGTACTTAAGGCTTTTGTGATCTGTAAAAATTTTACAAGTCTCCCCATACAAGTAATGTCTCCATATCTTTAGGGCAAACACTACAGCTACCATTTCCAAATCATGAGTGGGGTAATTCAATTCATGCTTTTAAAGCTGACGTGAGCCATAAGCTATGACTTTACCATGTTGCATCAACACACACCCTAAGCCTATCTTTGAGGCATCACAGAATACAGAGTAACCCCCTGGTCCTGATGGTAGGATTAAGACTGGTGCAGAAGTTAAACACTCTTTCAATTGGGTGAAACTTTGTTCACATGAATCATCCCAAATGTATTTAACATTCTTTCGGGTTAACTTATTTAATGGGAGAGCTGTCTTAGAGAAATCTTTGACAAAGCGACGGTAATACCCTGCTAAGCCAAGAAAACTACGTACTTCAGACACAGTTGTTGGTCGAAGCCATTGTTTTACTGCTTCAATTTTACTTGGATCTACATGAATACCTTCTTGGGAAATAACATGTCCCAAAAATGTTACATGACTCATCCAGAATTCACATTTTGAGAGCTTTACGTACAACTGATGCTCTCTCAAAGTCTGAAGCACTATTCTCAAATGTTCAGTATGTTCTTCATGACTCTTTGAATATACCAAAATATCATCAATAAATACAATTACAAACTTATCAAGGAATGATTTGAACACTCTGTTCATTAAATCCATAAATGCTGCTGGTGCATTTGTCAACCCAAAAGACATCACAAGAAACTCATAATGTCCATACCGTGTACGAAAAGCAGTCTTAGGTATATCATCACTCTTAATTCGTAACTGATGATATCCAGACCTTAGATCAATCTTTGAGAAGTATTTTGCTCCTTGAAGCTGATCAAACAAATCATCTATCCTTGGTAAAGGATACTTATTCTTCACTGTGACTTTATTCAGCTGACGATAATCTATACATAATCTCATAGAACCATCTTTCTTTTTCACAAAAAGAACAGGAGCACCCCAAGGTGAAAAACTTGGGCTAATGAACCCTTTGTTTAACAAATCTTCCAATTGTTCTTTGAGTTCTTTTAGCTCAACAGGAGCCATACGATAAGGTGGAATAGAAATTGGTCGTGTGTCTGGGACCAAATCAATACTGAACTCAATATCTCCTTCTGGCGGTAATCCAGGTAAATCTTCTGGGAACACATCTGGGAATTCATTAACCACATGTATGTCTTCTAACTTCTGTTCTTTCTTTTCTAAATCTTTGATAAAAGCTAGAAATCCCTGACATCCCTTTCGCAACATACGCCGGGCACTTAACATAGATATCATGTTACAAGGTACATCACTTCGATCTCCTTGAAACACAAAATTACTCCTCCCCGGCATATTAAAGGAAATAACTTTGTCACGACAATTTATAGTAGCATGACAAGAAGATAGCCAGTCCATCCCTAAAATCACATCAAAATCTAACATATTGAGAACCATAAGATCTATCTTAGTTTCCGTGCCTCCAACGATTATTTTACAAGAACGATAACATGTTTTAACCATCAAAGTCTCTCTCATCGGTGTGGAAACCAAGAATGGTTCTTTAAGAATAATCGAATCAAATGCAAATCTCTTGGCAAATAGGGGCGACACATATGAGTGAGTAGAACCGGGGTCAAACAAAATACGTGCAGCAAAAGTATTAACAGATAATATACCTGTAACTACAGCATTGGATGTTTGAGCATCCTGTCGGGTTAGAGCATATACTCTTGCATTTCCTCTGCCAGCAGCTTGTTTTCCACGGTCACCTTGGCCTCTTCCAGAACCTCTTCCCATACTACCCCCTATTGAAGGGGTTGGTGTTCGAGTAATAGAAGCAGAAATAGACTGTGGCCGAGGTGGCAAAGTAGACCCTTGACCTGGTCTTGTCATGAGCTGAGGGCACTCCCTTATAAAATGTCCTTTTTGTCCACAGTGAAAACAGCCTGTACCAACAGTGTTTAACCTGCATTCTCCGAAGTGAAACTTTCCACATTCAGGACATTGAGGTTTTTCCCTTCTACCTTGAGTACTTCCTCTACTAGAAGAGCTAAAACCACCCCTGCTCTCTGAACGAGGCTTAGCCACACTGGCTGTAGAATAAGTTGACTTAGTAGAAGTGGCTGGAGCATTTTGTGACGCAGTAAAGGGTTTCAAAGTCCCTGAGTCTTCCCCTTGATCAAAAGATCTTCTATATCTAGCTTTCTTCTTTTGAAGATATTCTTCTTTATTCTTTGACCTCTTTTCCATTCTTCGGGCCACATCAACAGCCTCTGAGTACGAAGAGTAATCGTTCATATTAGAACCCACTTGATCATATAAGGCATCACGAAGCCCTTCCACAAACTTTTCTATTTTCTTCCTTTCAGAAGGAATGATTTCAGGGGCATATTCAGATAATTTAACAAACTGAGCTGAATACTCGTCAACAGTCATAGTTCCCTGCAGTAGATACAGAAAATCTCTGGCCCTGGATGATCGTTCACTTGCCGGAAGAAATTCATCCATAACCAATCTGTAAAATTCTGTCCACATAACTGGCGGTGCGCCTTGAATTCTAGCTTTCTTCCAGTTCCTCCACCATTTACCAGCCCTACCTTTTAACTGAAAGGAAGTGAATTCTACCTTTTGAGTAGGAGAACACCCTATAGCATCACAGATTGCTTCACAATCTTCAAGGAAACATTGTGGGTCCTTTTTGGGATCTTCCCCTGAAAAAGTAGGAGGCCTCATTTTCTGGAACTCAGACATTCTTACCTCCCTTACGTTATCTCCTCCAGCTAACTGAGCTGGTGGTACAATTTCAGCTTCAACAATAGAAGGATCCACTGGCAGGTTAGCTTGTGCAGCTCGACCTCTCATTTCAGCCTCAAATCGGTCAAATCGTTCATTCATCAAATTAATCACATGTGCAATAGTTGCATTGCCAACGTGAGCATCAGGTTCGACTCTCCTTGCTTGCTTACTAGTTGCGCCCTCAGTACTTTGAGCATGTAAACTATCACCACGGTTAGGATCATCTTGCACATGTACTGGTGGATTTATGGCCCTCCTTGGACCCATATGCTCATTATTATTAGAAGATCCTTCTGACATTGTACTGTCACAGATCTACACATATAACAAATAATTTTCAGACATAAACAAAATATCACTTACTAGCCCCACTGAGAAGTTATCCATAAAATGACGTTATACTCTACAAGGTCTTTTATGGAACCTAATCCTATGGTCATGCCGCGGCTCATGACAATAGGGAAGGGCCCACAAAGATCACTTTGCTCTGTACTCTATAGGGGACCTATAAAACTTTTCCTCTGATACCAAATTTGTCACATCCCAAAAATTGAGCATGTGAAAAGATACTACTCATTTGATAAAATTCTCAAACATACGTTATTTACATATATTCTGTAAGGTTTTACATTCAACCTTAATCATTCATTCCACACTACAAAGTTATATTCATCTGATAAGCAAATATAGACATACATAGTCTGATATTTCTATCTCATCGCAAGCCTAGGAGACCTATAGAAAGTACAGAGCGTTTCTAGTATCCACATTAATAAGTACTGGTATCCCACCAGACAGAAATAGAGAATAATCTCAACGGGCTTCTAATCTTCAAACAGATTCTCTTCTTCTTTGTTTTCTGTATCTGAAAAAATAATCATAGGGAGTGTGAGTTTATTTAAAAACTCAGTAAGTAAATAACTGTACTATATAAAATATCAAAAGTACAAATACCACATTTACTCATATAATTAATTGTCTTATACATCGAGTAGTATGGGACTCTAACCCTTTCAAACTCATGAATAAGATTTCATAGATATACACTGAGTAGTATGGGACTCTAACCCTTTCAACTCGTGTATAGGTTTCATAGATATGCACTGAGTAGTATGGGACTTTAACCCTTTCAAACTCGTGTATGAGCTTTCTTACATATACACCGAGTAGTATGGGACTTTAACCCTTTCAAACTCGTGTATGAGCTTTCTTAGATATACACCGAGTAGTATGAGACTTTAACCCTTTCAAACTCGTGTATGAGCTTTCTTAGATATACACCGAGTAGTATGAGACTTTAACCCTTTCAAACTCGTGTATTAGATCCCGTAGATCTTTACTCATTGACAAGATAGTGATAATTTATCACATAATACAATTGTCATGAAATAAAATAATTTCTACATACTCTTATTTCTACCGATCATCATATACTCCCATATGAAAATTGATTGCTTATTATCCAAATAATATTGTAAATGGGACTTATATTGTACTTTGACTAGTAATATCAAATTAGCTGAGCAAGGTTATTCACTCATCTTGATGTTTGTCCAAGTTTACCTTGTTCCACACTAGAATTTGTGTAGGAAAATTTCCTAGTAAAATATATTACAAGGAAACATAAGAAAGGAAACAAAATCACGAAATTACGCAAAATTTTCTGATTGCTACAGTGACGGTTTGCTACAGTACGGTTTGCTACAGTGTCGGTTCGCTACAGTACCGTTGACTGCCGACACTACAGTACTGCTACAGTACTCGAAGAAAATTTTCCAGAATTTTTCCGAAATCTCTGGTCGCTACAGTAACTCGAATTTTTGCAGAAAAATCTTTCAAAAATTCATCCTTTCCTTTCTTGTTTCAAAACCAGAATTTCAACTCTTTTAACCGATTATAACTCAAATATAACTTCTAAAACTACTAAGATTCATGAATTATCATTAAAATCTTCAAGAACAAAACCTCCTCTGATCTCCTACATAAACTGAAATTTAAGGAAAATAATGAGATTAAAGCTTACCTTTAATCCTTACAAAGCTTTTGAACCGAACAGATAATCGAAATTCTGAAGATCAAGGAAAGGATTTGAAAAGAGGGTGAAGAAACGAGAGAAAGTGAATTCACTATTCACTTCAGCTGCTTCGATCGTGAGAAGAAAATAAGGGGGGGTACTATTGAAACTTTATATTAAATATTTCTAATGGGTTATTCAATAACTCATGGGTATCCATAACCCAACATCCAAACCCATCCAGTCAATTTACAATAAATGGACTAATTGACCATTCTGAAACCACTTTTCCATGAATTTCATCATTCTTAGAATATATCCCACATTGTGCAAATATTTAGTCCAGTCATTTAACTCAATTTTCATAAATAATATTCAAAGAGAAAAATTAAATATGAAAATTAAAAATGACCAAAATAAATAACTAAAGTAACGTTGTAGAATTCTAAAATACTCTTAAGCGAATTATATTCTGAAATTAACGGGTATTACATCTACACTTTTCATAAGTTCTTCTAGAACTCCTCTTTGTTGGACGGCTATCCCACAAATAAAACCATAGCATCTATCTCACTGACATTAAAGAGATGGTCAATGATACCTAATAGGGATTCTTGGGGTACCTGGGTCATACTAATGCATATTATCTTAGTCTTACATGCATAATTCTAAGGTTATCCATCATATTTTCTCTGCTTTGTACCTAATCTTGACCCACAGAGTACCTAAGACCATGTTCTGATACCAAAATGTAACGTCTACTAAAATTATAATAATTTAGGACAATTTAAGAAAATTGTAATAAATATTTATGTGAAACTTCTGGTTAAAACCATGAAAAATTTTCTAGGAAGTCTTGCAAAATATCTGATTATATAAAATAAGGCAACTTGAAAACTTTTGCAGGATACAATTTTGAACTGGCAGCAGACAATCGATCGACTAATCTGGGACTATCGGTCTACTGATAGTCTTCTGAATTATATATGTCTAAAATCGAGGGGTATCAGTCGACTGATTAAGGGACATCGGTCGACTGATATGCCCTGAACTTCAAATTTTAGAGAAAGTTAACTTGGAAACATGGTGAAATTATCTAGTTTCATTATGCACACAATCTATAACACTTCTTCAACTTTTCTTTGCAATTTCTCTTCTAGAATGAAGCTAAAATACAAGGAGCTTACATATAACTCATACCTCCATGTATATACACAAATTGAGAATAGGTTTCTAAAGGTTTGCATAGAAAGTTTACATCACATTCCTTTTCTATGTGTAACTACCTAGCAACTATGCTAGCTTGTTCCTTGCTACCTCTTGCTTTTTTACCTTAATTCCTGAAATGGTTAGTTAAAACATAAAACATGAGATATATAATCTCAGTAGCTAATTCATTTAGAGAAACACTTCAAGAACCATTTCAGTCATAAAAGCAATTCTTAATAACTAATTCACACTTCCATAAATATGAAAGAACTATCATAAAAGTAATCTCAATAGAGAACTCATTCCATGAAATATAAATTGTTATACTAACACATAACTTGTGTCTTAACTTCTTTCTCAAATAATGTACTATTCTTTGGTTACTCTAGCTACTCTAACTACTTTAGCTGCTCTAGCTACTCTAGCTACTTTAGCTACTTTCTCAGGAAAAGCACTCAATATCCCATGAGGAATTTCTATCATCTCACGAGGAGTTTTTGGGTTTCTGTCTTCCCATAAGGATTTTTACATCCTATGAGGTATTTCTGTCATCTGATGAGAAATTTTTGGTTCTGTCATCCCATAAGGATATAAACTTTACTTTTCAAGAGAAAATTGATTTTATGTCCTCATGGAGAACTTCCACATATCTCTACCTCCTAAATCATGAAGAATATGGTAATTTACTAAATTAACTTGCTTTCTAACTTTCTTATGAAGAGAACTCCACATCCTATGAGGAATTACTACATCCCATGAGGAGTCAAGTTCCATGTTCATTAGAAAATATGTTCTCAAACATTCATGGATAGCTTTATCATAAAACAATAACATATCATACACAAGCATGATAAATAACTGAAAATAAATTGCTTTTATGAATAACTAGCTACCTTGGATTCTTCCTAATAGCTGAACTTGTGGATTTTCTCCTAGTTTCTATTTAGCTCCATTTGCTTCCTCAACTTTCAGACTTCCCTTTCTTTTATTTGCTTTCTCTTAGTCTGAAAATGGCTATTCTATGAATTCTTACTCACTAGAATCCATCTAAACTAGAGAAATCAAGTTAGGAAGCTTACCTTTGGTGATTTCCTTGTTAGAAACCCAACTAGGAGTCTCTTTTCTCTCTTTTTCTTCTTCTCTACGTTTCTCTCTCTTTCTCCTCTCTAAAATTTCAGAAAACTCATTTTTCTCTCTCTCTTATACTTTAAAAAGAGTCTAAAGAGTCTTCTTGCCATTGAAAACCCTCTTTTACCCCTAATCTCATGTTTCTAAGCTTCATTGGCATATTAGGGGCATTCTAGTCAATTTTCGATTGATTTTTCAGTTGAAACCGACTTACTTTCGCACTCCAGCAGGTGATTAGTCGACTGATTTCTCATGATTAGTCGACTGATTTGAAATTAATCGACTGATTCAATCAGATTAGTCGACTGATTGCCACAGGACCCAAAATTTTACCATGACAGAGAATCATCAGTCGACTGATCTTTCCTAATCAGTCAAATGATTACAGATATCAGTAACCTAGTCCTTTTCTGATGCTATCAGTCAACTGATTTACTACATTAGTCGACTAATTCCCTTAAAACTTCATTTTTCTTCTATTCTTAGCTCATTTATTCTAGTTTCTCATGCCTTTTCTTGATAATTTGTTTCTAGACATTCTAAAAGTATATTCTACTAATTTTTTAACATCATTTCCAACTTAATAAAGAAAATATAACTCTAATAGGAGAAAATCTAGGATGTTACATCAGGCAGAACCGGTGTTGCTCCTAACACTGGCGACACACGTGTCACCCTTGTCAGGGGCGACACTACTTTGTCTGACATAAAGTGGCTTTCTGACCAAAAGCGGTGTCGCCCCTGGCAAGGGTAACACATTTGCAAACCACTTTCGTCCACAGTAAAAGTGGCCTAATTCAAGAATTTAAAAAAAAATGGGATGTGTATAGAATATAAAAATAAATGTGGCACCCAACAGAAAAAATCGGAGTTACAGCCTACAGCTATGGATTGACTTGTTACTCTTAATAAATACTCTATATTTTAATTTAATTATAGTCGAAAAAATATTTTAATTTAATTTTTAAAATAGTAATATTTTAGTTTTTAAGAATTATTTATATTTAAAATTTCATTAAATATATTAAAATATAAATAACAAACTGCGTGATATGATCAAATAGAATGAATCAATATAAATTTACCATAAAAAAAAAGAATTAATATAATCATTGAAATATATGTAAACACTTTCAATTTACATTTTCCAATTTCAATACAAATTTTAGCAAAATTAGCCAGAGCAAATTTAGAAGTTATGGCGTGGAAGGTGATAATTTTGCCAAGAGAGTTTCCTAAAGCTATTTGAATATTAGGGTATAGTATAAGTGTGTGTTTAGAAAACAGCTGGGCAAATGTAGTTTGAAAAAACCATAATTTGCAGAATGTAGTTTGAATAAACCTAAGTTTGAGTAAACGTGATTTATGTTTGAAAGATAATTAAAAAAATTTGATTTGGAACAAACTATGAAAATGATTTATGTTTGGATATTAACTTGCAAATAGAGTTTTAGATGTGTAATTACAAGAAAGAACATGAAATTTATAATTAATATTTTTAATAATGAATTATATCAATGTTTTAATAAAATGTAATTATTATTTTTTTATTTGTTTTTTTGTCAAGGCCTCAAGCTAAGCATTAAAGAAACTATCTTGTCGTTAAGCCATATTCCAATTCGCGTCATATGCAAAATGATTCAATAACTTAAACACTCTCCTCTTTCAAATTTCCTCAAACTCACTAGAAAGCACAGTCCTCTGCCGGAAACACAAACTCTCTCTTGGTCTCTTTTTATCCCATATTCTCGTCTCTTTCTCTTTCTCGACTCTCTATCGTGCATTTCTATTCATCTCTCTACTTTTGCTTTTACTCTCTCTCTCTCTCTGCTCATTCTACCAATGTGTGTGAGAGATTGTATACTCTGCTTCCAGGCCCAAAAATAGGGGAGAATAGAGGATTCACCAAAAAATAATTCATTAGAAACTTCTTTATAAATGTGACATCCCACCATGGATATCGTTGATTAGAGAGAAATAGTGGGAAATTTGCAAAAAAAAAATGCAATGGGAAGGCAGGATGGGAATCACATGGAACATTAGGAGACCAACGTGATTTGAATGCTGGAGAAGCTCCACTACACCTTTGTTCACTCAAACCACGGTTGGGAAGCCAAAATGTGGTTGTCGTCAAAGCACCGCATAACCAAACAAACAGAAAAACATGAAAACATGGTTTGGGACACATCAATGCTAAACATGGTTTCTCACCACTTAGCCAAACGTGCACTAAGAAAATCTAACTAGATAGTGGATAAGATATTACACCTAAATGTGATGAGAGAAATTTGAGGTCTATTGCACTAAAATTTGAGAAAAATCTAACTATGAATAAACGGGAACAAGATCCTTTGCAAGCAATTGCTCATGCAATTTGCATTCGGCCATCCGTTCCCATCTCATCTAATATTCTAAGTTATGCCATGTCATCATCTTATATGTCTAAACTCATATTGCATCTATACCTTGGCCTCCCCTTGGCACTTCTAGGCCTGACTTTTTGCCTTCCACATTCAATGAAACAAAACAAAACAAAAATTTGGAGGGGAATATGGTTCTTCTTCTAATCAATGATGGGAGATTTTCCTTTGCTTTTCCCAAAAGTTATTAGAATTGAAGAATTTGATCGCTTTCATCTCAAATAATTAGGTGTAGTGACAAAGAAGTTTTAAAAAGTAATGGTGAATAATTATTTGATGGAAAAGAATTGGAGAGAAAAAGAAGAAGAAGATGACTAGTTCCCATGTCGTCATTGTCATGCACTTCCGAGGTAGAGGAAGAAAGCGGAATAATATAGGTGTGATTTGAGTCTAGGCGATTAACGAGATGATGTGGCACAACTTGAAGTGTTGGATAAATGGGAACAAACGGCAAAGTGGGACTTGCAAGGAGCAGTTCAAATTTTGTTCTGAATAAATGTTAAAAATTGAACCATATTCTTACTTAAAATCTAACACAAGAATAGGTATGTGTCTGACAACTCCAAAATTGGAAGGAAAATTTGAGTTTATTTTAGATGGGAAGGAGAGATTGTCTTACCAAAAAAGCTCCTAGTCATATAGGATGGCAAATGTTTTTTTTTTTCTTTTTTAGGTTGATCTTGTTTGTCTCTACTAAAGTGGTAGTTGACCAATAACAAATTTAACAATTTGATTAATAGAGGAGATGTTTGCATAAAATTAAAAGTTAGAAGAGGCATCTGGATGAGTTTTAAAATGAGGATAATAAAATACGCATACCCTTTATTTAAAAAGAGTTTTGGACAAGACGAACTTTTATAAATATATTATTTCTTTTTCTTTCATTTGTAATTACTAATTTGTGTTGGCTGTTTCATAAAGAAATCAAGCTTATCTTTATTTCCGTTGTTGTTTTCCGTGTTTCTTGTTGTTTTTCTATTTGAATATCTTGACATCCCTTGTTAATTAAGAAAATTGCTACAGAATACAAGTGCTTCCAAGTTTTGAATAAAAGTTGGTTTGGGATCTGAAATGGATAAGAAGCAAGGATTGAAGGATGAGATATCTTCAGTGATTCTGCAATGTTATTCCCTACATGACAAGTTATTTCATTTCTTCTATTTTGTTATTGTAAGTATTGGGGCATTTCATTTCAATAGTAAATCATCTCAAGATCTTGCTTCCCTCAACATGAAATTCCTATGGAGGGCATTCTTCTTGCAAAGCTTGGTATGTGTTTCACGAAAAAGGATCTGCTCCTACACAAACGCACGTAGGAGCCTCCTACTCCTGCTTTTTGCTTCTTCTTCTTCTTTTCTTTTTTAAGTAATTGTTTAAACCCATATATTAGAGATATATTGAATTAAAGACATATTTTATATTATGGGTTTATGGTTTATAATAATATTTAATTTAATTTATTATAATTCATTTAATTGAATATTAGGATTTATGGATTAGAGTTTAGGGTTTATAATAATTTTTAATTTAATTTATTATAATTTATTTAATTAAATATTAAGGTCTAAGATTTAGAGTTTAGACTGAATAAACAATTATTAAAAAAAATAGAATATTAAAAGAAAGATTGAATAAACAATTATTAAAAGAAAAAAAAAAATCAATGCCACATGTTGCATCATGGTTGATTGCGTTTATTAAAGAAATAAATAAATAAAAGCAAAGGCCGGGAGAAGCGACAATCATTGTTTATTACAAAAATGCCCTTATTGACCTAGGACAATCATTGTTTATTACAAAGGGATGGAGTAGGATCCGCGACTTTAAAGTTCAAATGAGAAAACTGAGATTTTTTTTAGAGGGAGATAAGAGATTCTTTATTACAAAAATGTCCTTATTGACCTAGGACACCAAAAGTAGTATTTTTTTCTTTTTTGCAATATTACGTATTTGATAAAATGGGAGAATTTTGGTAAATTTAAAAGATAATAGGATAAATTATATATACCTCTAACTTTAAAAAGAATTTTGTCCATTTTAACTCACTTGGAATGTAAGGCTATTGATGAGTATAAATTAGGTCGGGCTAGGTCTTATATAATTTATGGTTAAAAAATTATAGTTCATCCTAATTTATCATGGGTTGGCCCTATGAGCCTATTTATTTTGTTTAAAAAGTGTACTTTTAGTTATTTTAATAATAGAAACTAAATGTTAAAAAATAAAATTTCAAAAAAATAAATTAAACTTCTAAAAATATTAAACCTTAAAATAGGTTATTTTTTCATTTTAAAATATAATTTTAATTATTTTGATTGGCAAAAATTAGATATTGAAATTATGAAATTTCAAAAAAATATAACTAAACTTCTAAAAAATTAGATTAAAGCTTAAAATATAAAATAAAATAAAATAAAATAAAATAACTCACAAGGGCAAGTTCATCCTGTCCTATATAAACCTCAAGGTCTTTGATGGACCAGATTAAAAGCCCTAGTTCAAAATAGACTATCAAATTATTAGCCCACCTCATCCCATTTATAGGGTTGGGTTGGGCTAACTCATTAGGCTAAGCCCACTTTGATATCTCTAGTTGAACACATCCATTTTTTTTAAAAAAAAAAGAAGAAAGAAATTATCCCTCTTTTTTAAGTTTTTGTTTATATTTGTTATATATGATTTTTATTTCATCATTAATTTTAAAATTATATATTAGTAGATAGTATTGATAGACACATTTTAGTAATTTTAATAATATGTTTTCTTTTGGCCTAATTCCAAGTAAATTAGTTTGTGTTTAGAATCACGTTGGTACATTTCAAATCAAGATTTTGTAAATTGAAACATAGTTTTACAAGAAAATTATTTTGTTTGTAAACATGTTTTTTTTTTGAAAGACCAAAAGGCAAATTAAATTAAAAAAGCTTGTAAAATTTATTTTGCCTCAAACCAATGTTTACATAGAAAGTGAGTAGAATGTAAAATTGATTTTGTAATAGCGCCAAAAACTTGTTAGTTGAAAAATTATTGGTAAGTGTACCGAGTTAATAAATAATATAGAAAGTAAATAGAGTGTTGATCCCACTAATTTCATTATTCTTAAGCTATTTAGACGATCGAAAATGTGTGAGATAAAACTAAATTAAATTAAATAATTGATAATTAACTAAATTACTGATGATTAACAAAAAATAACACAAAATAAACTAAGGAAAGTATTAAGAATATGCAAATTATCAAAGCATTGGGAATCTGATTTCACTACCCTATCCAACTATAAATAAGTTTTCATTTTAATCTAAGTCTTCCATTTCTATATTGATGGTTGAATTCTTAATTCTAGTTAGAATTCAATTCATTGACGAATTAACACTCTTATCCTAATCTAATTTTCTAATTCCTTAGATCAATCAAATTAAGGAAAAAACAGTAGGTATAGGTGAATTCAATTAAACCACACACGAAATTTATCTATTCCTAGATCAAATTTACTTATGGCAATTATTTCAATAGGCATATTCAATATATAAAATTTTCAATTCTCTATATAAACTCTAAATCAATTTTCAAGTGATCAATTTGAAAAAAAGCAGTAAGCACAAAAACAATTGTTCAATAAGAAAAATAAGTGCTTAGACTATTATTGAAAACTCAATCCATAACATTCAAAGGAAGATATATCTTCTCCCTTACAAAAAAAAAATCTAGCCACTTATGACAAATAAAACATCATTAATAATAATTGACATGAATTTTGCCATAAAAACTTCATAGAAAATAGAAGCAAAAGATGAATAAGATGAATCCAATCCAATGAATTAATGAGTTTGTTTGGTTTATGAAAACATGAAATGTTTTCATTTTCAGTCTTCATTTCCGGAAATGTATTTCCTGAAACACTGAAAACATCTTTTTGATATTTTCAGATTTAGGCATATTTTAAAAATGTTTTCAAGAAAACGTTTTCAGTTAACTCAACCAAACATATTTTCAAGTCTATTTTCTATTTTTAGTGAAAATGAAAACAGAAAATGTCCAAACTAAACAGGCCTTGCGTCCCATTTTTTTCCAGTTTTCTATGCATCTCCCTTTCTCTCTCCAGCGTCTACTTTTTTCTCCTCTGTATAATCCCTCCTTCAAATCATTCAAATTTAAATTCAAGTAAAAGAAATCAAATTCAAACATAAATCATAAACATAAAAATATAAAAATCATTTTCTTCAAATCCTAACCTTAAATTAAATCTTAAAAGAAACTAACTAAAATAAATATAAATTAAAAGTTAAATTAAATATCTTAAACTAAATTAAACTAAATAAACACAATAAATTACAAAACATAAAATAAATCCTAAAGAAAAACTAATTCCCTATAAAATTAAACCAAAAAAATTAAAAATACTAAATAAATTTAAAAAAAAACTTGAAATCATTTATTTTACTCAATTTATTAATAAAAATTATAAGTTAAATAACTCTATACAATAAAGTTATCACAAAGTGATCTAGTGTGTGTTTGGAAGAAAAAAAGTTAGGCAAAAATAATTTTCAAAATTAATTCTAGGCAAATTAGTATTTGGATGAACGAGATTTATGTTTGAACATTGTAATAAAAAAAGTGATCTTACAAAAATAGATTTTGTTTAGATATTGATTAATAGAATCACTTTTAGATGTGTAATTATCATAAACTAGTGTTGTGACCCGTGCAATGCACAGATAATTTATAAATTTAAAAACTTTGTAACTTATAAAATAATAATAATAATAATAATTGAATGACCTAGATTATTGACAAATATTGATTCAGCTCGTATGCAAATTGTCCTCACAATATACACATAATTCTGTTATACCTGAAAAAAAAAACACACACACACACATAAGAATAAAGTAATAAATACAAAAAATAGAATAATCAAAATAAAAAAAGAAAAGAAAAAAAATGACAACAACAATATTATGTATCTTCAATCTCAATTTCTATACGCCTTCTCTTGATATCATTCTTTGAGCTCTTTATGATAAGATCAAATTTATTGACGCTTGAATCAAAAACCCTAAACCCTAAACCATCTTAATAACATCTAAAACGAAATAATATTATTCGTATAAAATTGAAATCAATAACAAATAAAACATAATATATAAAACATAAGATAAAGACTAACGTACTAAATAGTTTCTCGTCTGCAACATGAATCAAAATATCACTGAATGAACAAAATATGAAAATAGATTTTAGAATACTCAAATCATCTTCAGCTAGTCGGACATCAGTTGAAAATCAAAACTCAAGCATGAATGGATGCTTCGTTGTTCGATAATCACTATTAGACTTAACTACACTAAACATGAAATCACATAAATATTTCCCTTGATTATTTGACGTTTGAACTTATTCACATATGATCTCTTCACACGACTATGTATGCGATCACCTTTGGAAGGCAAAAAATAAACACAAGACTAAAAAATAAAATTAAATTTACCTAAGAACCAGACTAAAAATGTTCTCAGACATACTGAACAATAGAATTATCTACAACCTCATTACCCAAATTTCAATTCTCAAATCATTCCTTGATGCATTAACATCAGCAACGTCACTAAATTTAGCCATATGCAAAGCACTAACGGAATAAAAACTAATTCTGTAAGAAAAATATTCAATACAAATATGAGATGAATACAAGACAGTTAGAATGATCCTTTATTTATATAACGTAAATTTTGAAATAGTAAATTGAATATATTCAATGCTAATGATGTAATTATTAATTATTAAATTATTAATAAAATTTACGATAAAATTTATAACAATTCACAATTTTAAAAGGGATATTTTGAATTAATTTGCATTCAAATTTTTTAAATTCATTTGAATGCAATCTATATAATCAATCACACCAATTTGAATTTAATATTTTGTAATTATTAAATTATATTAAATTATTCATAAAATTTACGATGATTCACAATTTTAAAAAGGATGGTTTGAATTCATTTGAATGCAAATTTTTTGAATTCATTTGAATGCAATTATAGAATCAATCACACCAATTTATATTTAATATTTTGTAATTATTAAATTATTAAATTATTAATAAAATTTATGATGATTCACACTTTTTAAAAAGATTATTTGAATTCATTTGAATGTAAATTTTTCAAATTTATTTGAATATAATTATAGAATCAATCACACCAATCTGCATTTAATATATTGCAATTATTTAATTATTTAATTATTAATTAAATTTACAACAATTCATAGTTTTAAAAAGGGATGATTTGAATTCATTTTAATGCAAAATTTTCAAATTCATTTGAATGCATTATATATTCAATCACATCAATTTGCATTTAATATATTGTAATCTTCATATAAGTTAAAGGAAAGTCCTACAATACATCTCAAAAAGGTTGTTAGAATGAATTTAATGTAGTGTCATTAATAGGAATGAATTTATTCATTTACATAATTTATTCATTTAATTTTTATTTTTATTTATTAATTTTATTATATGTTATTAAATGACATCCATGTAATTAATGCCTTAGAGTAGAATTGTTTTAGTCTATTATATAGATAATTTAAATTTTATATTGTCTTATTTCATTTGTTTTTTATACTTAATTTCATTCATTTCTACCATAAGTATTCAAAATTTGATTAAAATATACATATAACTGCTAAGCACAAAAATTTGTACAATATAACTACTAGGTATACAAAAGAACTAAAATGTAAACTTTTAATTAAAAGTATTAGAGAGTAAATATCATGAGAATTAAAGTGAAAATGGGTCAAGCAAACATTCAAAGCCAACAAAATATTTAAAGGACCTAAAAGCAACAAACTAAGTCATAGAGACCAACATAGAAAAAGAAATGGGACTAAAATGAAAAAAGTTTCAAACATAGGGTCAAAGTGTAATTTTTTCCAAAATTGAAAACACCTTCTTTACTTTTGAGCTCGTAAAATGAGAAATGGTGGGAAGAGATACATACAGAAAAATGGGGAGAGGGGACATGAAATGAGGAGTAGGAGAAAGAAAATAATGGTTGGTATAAAATCAATGCAAACCTTGATCTATATAATCGACTAAAAGAATTTTACTCTTGGGTATTAATTGAGGTATATCATTAAATTAAGAATAATAGAATAAGTAGAATAAATTTAAATGAATAAATTAGGTAAATTAATAAATTTGATAAATTAATGACATCACATTAAATGAATTTTGGTGGAATGGTGGAATTGAATTGAAATTCAATAACAATTATTTTATTATTTGATTTGAATTGAAATTCAATAACATTAATTATTATATAATTATTATTATATTCAATCTATTATGTTCAATATTCAAAAGAATTCTACTCTTGGAAATTAATTGAGGTATGTTATTAAATTATGAATAATAGAATAAATGGAATAAATTTAAATGAATAAATTAGGTAAATTAATAACATCACATTAAATGAATTTTCGTAGAAAGGTTGAATTGAATTGAATTGATTTGATTTGCAATTCAATAACAATTATCTTTATTATTTAATTTGAATTGAAATTCAATAACATTAATTTCTATATAATTATTATTATATTCAATTTGTTATTTTCAGTATTCAAAAAAATTTCACTCTTGAGAATTAATAGAGGTATATCATTAAATTAAGAATAATAAAATAAAGTTAAATGAATAACTTTGGTAAATTAATTACATCACATTAAAGTTGCTAAAAAGTCAGTACCACCCCAGCTAGAGCTTATAGCTAACTAAATTCTCATGCCTTTGCTTGCTCTATTCCATCAATTTGTTGAAAAGGTATTTATCTTTTTCTTTGCTTTGCTTTTCATGTTATATGAGCTCTGCATCTGAGTGATTTTATGGTGCATGAATCAGGCCTTAGCAACCTATGACTGAGTAGATATAGAAACAAAGAAAATCATTCTCACTGTATGCAAATGCCTACATTTTGGTGTAAGTAATGACTTGACATCCATATATAGGATGTATAAAAATCTATGAATCAGTTAGTGCTACATTCATTCAAAAATATTTAATAGTAGAGCTGAAGCCTATAGTTTTTTTTAATCTTGCTTATAATGACATTATGCATTGGCCTTTTTCTGGTTGCATTGCTTGCAATGTCTATACTATACTATTTTGAAATAATATTTGTATTTATTATAAGTCCTCATTACTATATATATGGGCCAGTGTCAGTCCCATTTGGCCTTCTGGTAGCCATAATGCCATATTATAATATTAGGAGTTGTCTTGTCAAAACCCCATTGATTTATCACTATGACACCAATAATATTTGCTTATTTTCTTATATATGTGAGGTGTTTCATAAACTGATAGTAGTTTACTTAATTACAATAGTTAAAATGATGAGCATGAATTATTGCTGCAGTATGCTATATATATATATATATATATATATATATATATTACCCTGTATGGGAAGTGAAAATAAACTAAACTTGAAAGCCATAACAATATAAGGGGTCTTGGGAAGCATTTAGGCAGTTAGTGGAGTATTCTTTTCCTTTCATTTCTG
Organism: Biancaea sappan; assembly: GCA_037074585.1. NCBI lineage: Eukaryota > Viridiplantae > Streptophyta > Magnoliopsida > Fabales > Fabaceae > Biancaea > Biancaea sappan. The sequence continues at coordinate 25,673,643 of CM073490.1, forward strand.
TAGTTCTCTTTCCTCTTTCCCTCAACTCTCTCTATACATAACATTATACTACCTTGATTATTTTCCATGATTTCAGAATGTTGTAGGTTGCCTATGCTCTCACACACATAATTTATTTGTGTTCGGTTTCTCTAGATTTGTAGCGCCAAATTTACTCTATAGTTGGACATCTGGTCATTCATTGAGCTTCTCATCCAATGGTTCAGCCCCTGTGTGTGTTATGCAATATATATCTATCTATGTGTGTTCAGCCAACATGGCACCGCTTATTAAATAAAATGCCCAAATAAGCACTAAAATAACTTACTAGTGATTTAACTACTACGTACAGTAAATTGATATATGAATAGTTAATATATATATATATATATACACACTCTTATTTGTTCTTTAATTTTTAAAATTAAGTGTTAAATAATTTAGTTTTTACAAAGATTAGATTATTCTTCCAAGCCCTACAATTTTAGTGAATTTTTAATTAGATCTCTATTAAGAATTTGTAATTTGATCTTTATAGTTTTAAATATTTTTTATTTAGTCTCTATCATTAAACTTTTCTTAAGATTCTGTTAAATTTTAGGGACATGACATGTATCATCTTGACATTCAAAATGTATATAATTTAAGTTATGTTGTTCAAATTATTTAAAATATACTGCATTACATACCATATGTATGTTAGTTAATTTTATTTAAGTATATACTTTTTTTTCTTTTTTGCTAGTCTAGGTCATGCATATTCAAGGTTTGTAATTTTTTCTCTGATAGAAAAAGAACTTTATTAGAAGAGAAGAGAATGCATAGACGGATAAATATTGTATAACACACAAAAGGGCTGAACTATTGGATGAGAAGCTTAATGAATGGTTAGATGTTCAACTATAGAGTAAATTTAGCGCTACAAATTTAGAGAAACCAAACACAATTTATTTGGTGAAAAACAGATAATTTATTTGTGGTTAATGCACTGTTATTTATGCAATACAAAGTTGGATGTAATTCAGATTTAGTGACATCAATAAAGCAGTCACATTTTGACAGAAATGGAGACAATGATGACAACGATGATTTGAATGGATTGCAAATGTCTTCTAATGTTAGGACAGTAATGAAAGTGGAGAGGCTTGAGTGTGAGGAAAATACTTTTATGCTATAATTTTTTTCTATTATGTTATTAGGTAAGATATATAGGTGAACTCTTTTAAATGAGTAACTTTTGTATATTTTACTTTCAAATTATTTGTGCATCTTCAATCTTTTTGAGCATGCTATTTCATGGATATTATTTACGCTCACTATCATTATTGAAGCTTTACTACATCTAGCGTAACTTCATTTTTAGATTTTATAGCTCATTTATTCTTTTTACGTTTTTTTCCGTTTTTGTATCTGTAAGCTTCTTAACCAACTCATTTTTTAAAATTAGCTTAATTATTTCAAGAGTGTACTGAAATAAGTCATGATGTTGATACAAACTATAAAAAACATTTGACTGTTGATATAATTGTAAAAATGTAATGGAATTATATATATATATATATATATCCTTTCAAATATATTGTTTTCATCATGTTTATTTAATAAACAATTTAAATGATTTATTAATTGTTTTCTACTATAATTTTTTTTCATAATAAAAGTCACGTCTTTTTCACACTTGGTAAAAAGTGGATTGGGGGTCTCTCCTTAGAGATTCCCCATCTTTAGCCCTCCTTAGCCCCCACAGCTCTTAGATAACTATGAGTCCCATGGGGAGCCAAGGAGGGGTATCCTTGGAGGTCTCTAAGAAGAGACTCCCTAATCTGTAAAAAGTGACTTAAGGAACTACTCAAGTAATGATGAGTTGTAAAAAATCTACAATTTTCATAAAAGTATTAGCTCAAGCTAATGAAGCAAAGCTTGAAGGGAATAAAATGTTTGGAGACATACTATACAAGGAGGCACTCACTACAAAAATATGCAGATTCAGGAACGGAATTTAGAGATGAAATTTATCCATCTCAAAAATCCGTCTCTAAATTGGTTAAATTTCGTCCCTAATTTGAATCTTGGAAAATAAAACTTAGACGGATTATTTCTGTCTCTGACTAACTGCCGTCCCTAAAGTTTTTTAAAATAGAAAATATTAGAGACGGAATTATTCCATGCCTAATATCTGTCTCAAAAAATATTTAAGTCAAACAACGTTGTATTAATTGTTTGAGAGAGAAATTTTCGTCTCAAATATCCGTCTCTAATAATTTGACCTAAATCCCCAAATTTCCTTTCTCGTGTATTCGACTCTCTCTTTCGACTCCTCTCTATCTTTGAAGCTCTCTATGGCACACTTTCTCTCTGACAAGGTGATTTCGGTACTGTCTCTGCCTCTCTTTGTCTTCACTTTCCCATTCATGTTCGTCCGCCGTGAACATTCTTCAAATTTTTAAATTTTTTTAGATTTCGATTGTGTTTCAACCGTTTGTTCAGCACGCCTCGTTCGTTCTCTGATTTGCATGTCCCTTTTGCTGAAAATGGTAAAGTTTCTGCTCCTGGGTTCTCCATTCTGCTTGCTTTTTTTTTTTTCGTTTTTGGTGTATATATATACATATATAAAGAAGATTGCTGCCATTTGTTGTTGCTACCATTGTTGTTTGTTAAATTTACACTTTCCTTTTTGTTTTATTTATTTATTTATTTTTGGTTTAGAGACCTTTATGTTGGCAGAAAGCTTTTCTGCCATATAGCCATGAATTAACTATGGATCCAAGGCAAATTCTGGATAATGTTTGCTGATTTAGCCTCTTTTAACTTACATGGATAAGTGATGTTAGAATTGCACAGCTTCTAAATTAACACAAGTTTATGAAGAAAGATTTTTAATGAAGGAATATAAACTTTAAAAAGAGGTTATGTGGAACAAGTCATGGGGTAGTGAGTGGTAGAACTGAGCCAGAGAGAAGAGATTAGAGGAGTGAAGTCTATTAATAGGGATGTTCAGTGTAATGACATAGTTTAAATAAGCCAATACAATTATATAATTATGGAGCATCACCAACACAATTAATATTCTGCCTCTAAATTAAAGGTAGTGTCTATGATATTGCTGAGGCTGCAGTTGTTATCCTCCACCTCCTTCTCTATATGGATGGCCAACCCTAAATTTTAATGACGCATATAGTACACTTTATAACATCTGCATTTTTTCCCTTTAGGAACATTTAAATAAAAAATGCCATATTCGTGGAGAAAAGCAAATTAGAAAGACATGAGGAGGTTTTTCTTCTTTCTTTTTTAAATTATAGAGATCACACATATAATGTATGTTCGATATGGAATCTAACTAACTTAATCATTTGTCCTTTAATGATTTCTGCTAATAATTAATATCTTTGTTAATCAACATATTTGACCATCAAAGTTCCATTGTTTATTTTAGAATATATTACTAATTTGATCTTTATAAGAATAAAACATATCAACTTACTTTTTGGTAGCTCAATGGGAATAGGTGATGTAAGAAGAGAGAGAATGTGAGAAAAAACGAGAAATAATAAGAAATTATCCAACTTATTCTCATAAAAAACACTAAGTTATGATTCTCTTTTTATTAAGTGAGATACTTTAGTAAATTATGTTATTTCCATTTCCTTTCTCTTTCCCTAGCTATTTTTCTGCACTTGCTGTCTCATATATATTTATATATTATCTTTTTTTTATTTTATCATCTTTTTTATTTTATTAAATATATATATTTTATATATCATCTATTTTTTTATTTTATATATATAGATATTGAAGTAGAGAAAAATGCACCTATGAAACATATTTCCAAGAGGTTGTTTTGGACCAGTTTGTTTTCTGGGCTAAAAACATATTTCAAAAGGATATTGAGCCTCTTCAACATTGGGCCTCGTTTTGTTTTCTCATACAAAAATCTTTATATGAAGTCTCATTAACAAATACAAGTTGATTCCCAGTATATATATATATAGAAAATCATAATTTAACGTAAAGTTAATATGGTCACTAAATACTTATTTGCTTTATTTCTAATATTTTTGGCTAGGAATTGACACAGGATTTCCTGGGCATGCTCCATTTTTAAAATTTAGTTAAAAAAAAATGAACTAGGGGCGGAATCAGGGATGGAATTAATCCATCTCTGATTAGGAATGGAATTGATTAGTCTCTTTCCATCTTTGATTAGGTACAAAATTAATTTGTCTCAAATCAGAGATGGAACAAATTTATCTCAAATCAAAGACGGAACAATTTCGTCCCAAATCAAAGACGGGACGTTCTGTTTCTAAATTGACACGGATTTAGGGACTGAATTTTCTGTATTAGATTTGAGACGGTCAGATGATTCGTCTCAGATATATGAGACAGATCACTATCTGTCCCAAAAATTTAGGACGACCATGTCTGAGACGGAACAAAATTCATCTCTAATTCCGCCCTTAACTGATTAGGGACAGATAATTTCGCCTCTGATTTTTTTTTTTTTGTGTAGTGACTCTCACAATATGAACTTGCTTTACAAGTTGCATCTGACATGCCTTCATTTATGATTATGTACATGTATTAAATTTTAAAGTATTGAATTTTCATCTAACATGCCTTTAAAATATTAAATTTTAAATTTGGGATGTGATGTATATTTCATCTACTTATCTTCTTTTTATTGTTTTAAGATTTTGTGATTATATAAGTTATGTAAATTGCATGATATTCTAGTGGTAATGCAACAGTGGTGTAAGATTTGTTTTGGAAAGGTTTAAATATACTTGAGATCCCTATAGTTTTATTGAAAAATGATTTTAGTCCCTATAGTTTGAAAACAATGAATTTAGTTCCTATAGTTTTCAAAACCATGAAATAAGTTATCGGTGTTAGTTGGTTAGTCAACTGTTAATCAATGCTGACTGGGATGCTGATGTCAGTATTAAAATTCATGTTAGCGTTGACTGTGTACCACTTATGCTGAAGTGGACTAGTCACGTAGATTTTCAAAAAAAAAAATGCTTCAGTTTATTCACTTAGGTCTTTGGTTAAGATTTTCCTTTTGTCTCATTTTTAATATAAACTCGTCTTATACTTCGTCTAGGTCCATAGTTTAAGAATAATTTTTTCTTTGTCAAAATCATCCCCTACAAATATTTCAATTTGTTCACTTTAATCCATGTTCTTCACTTTCATATTTTTTTCTCACAGTTTGGTCCTCTAAATCAATCTATAATTTCATTTTTAGCCATGATAAAATTTAATCTATCATTTCTACCCAAAAAAATACAAGAAATGAATTAAAATTCAAGCTTCAAAGCTTACCTATTATTCACTTAGGTCCTTAGTCAAAATTTTTCTTTTGTCTAATTTTTGATATAAAATCATCTTCAACTTTGTCTAGGTCTCTAATTCAAGAATATATTTGCTCTTTGTCAAAATCTTTCCTTACAAACTTTTTAGTTTGTTCACTTTATTTTCTATTCTTCACTTTCATTTTTTTTCACAGTTTGGTCCTCCAAATCAGTTTATAATTTCATTTATAGTCATGATATGATTTAATCTATCATTTCTATCCAAAATAATATAAGAAATGAATTAAAATTCAAGTTTCAAAGCTTACCTTTTATTCACTTAGGTCTTTAGTTAAAATTTTTCTTTTGTCCAATTTTGATATAAACTCGTCTTCTATTTCGTCTAGATCCCTAGTTTGAAAATATTTTTTCTTTGTCAAAATATTCCCTACAAAATTTTTAGTTTGTTCATTTTAGTCCCTATTCTTCACTTTCATTCTTTTTTCTCACGGTTTAGTCCTCCAAATCATATCATGACTAAAAATGAAATTATGGACTGATTTGAAGGACCAAACTGTGAGAAAAAAGCGTAAAAGTGAAGAATAGGGACTAAAGTGAATAGATATAAAATTTTGTAGGGGATATTTTGACAAAAAAATATATTCTTAAAATAAGGACCAAGACAAAGTAGAAGACAAGTTTATATCAAAAATTAGATAAAAGAAAAATTTTGATCAAGGACCTAATTGAATAAAAGGTAAGCTTTGTAACTTAAATTTTAATTCAATTTTTGTATTGTTTTTGGGTAGAAATGATAGATTAAATCATATCATGACTAAAAATGAAATTATGGACTGCTTTAGAGGACTAAACCCTTAGAAAAAAGCCTCAAAGTGAAGAATAAGGACTAAAGTGAACAAAATGAAAAGTTTTTAACAGATGATTTTGACAAAGAAAATATATATTCTTAAACTAGGGATCTAGACAAAGTATAAGACCAGTTTATATCAAAAATTAGACAAAAGAAACATTTTGACCAAGGATCTAAGTGAATAAATTGAAACTTTATTTTTAGGCAGTCCACGTGGCTAGTCCATGTCACTATAAGTGGTACACAGTCAGTGCTGACATGAATTTTAATACTGATATCAGCATTTCGGTCAACATTGACTAATAGTTGACTAAAAAAAACTAACAATAGGGACCTACTTCATGGTTTTGAAAATTACATGGACTAAATTCATTGTTTTCAAATTATAGGGACTAAAATCATTTTTAAATGAAACTATAGGGACTCCAAGTATATTTAAACTTTTTGGAAATTAACATTAAGATTAGAAATTGTAATGTCTATAAATGCATTTGTTGGATCAAGAGGTTGTTAAATGGCAATAGTTTTATTATTGCATTTATAAAATTTGAATGTATGATGTCTATTTTTTTTTTGTGCATTTATGTGAAACATGCTGTTGTAAATTACTTATTTCTATAAGAGTTTTTACTATCTAATTTAAGAATTGATATCTAACTAATTCAATATTTATCATTTTGACAATAATAAATTATGTATTTAATATATTTTCTATAATTAATAAAATTATTGTTCCTTAATCATCGAAGTAATATTTAGTATGAAATAATTAAAATAATAAGATATTATATTCTACTTTATGTTGCCATCTCAAGAGTAAAAAGTAGATAATGATTGAAGATCTTTATATTTAACAAAGATGGAAATTTAATGATAAGTACTATAAATATATTTTATAAAAAAAAATTTCAAAAAATTTTCTATTAGTGGCATGTAAGTTTCATTTTATTTATTTTTTTTCTTATTATTAACACATTAATCTCAATTTATGTCATCCTTTATAGTTGTGTCAAAACGGAACAAGGCCCGTGACCGCCCGTAAATGAGTGGTTTTGGACATCAGATTCTTTATAATACTTCATAGTAAAGTTATTTTATATTTTTTTTACAATAATCCATTATTTTTATATCTATATTTTTTTTTCTATATTTCATTCGTTATTATTATTTTCTGAGTTTTTGCTATAAACATGTGCAATCGCTTTCCTCAGTTGGATTATGTCTTGAAAATCTTATTTTTAGTTATAATCAACTTTATGTTCTCATCTCAAAAGTGAAATGTAAAAAATATTAAAGATTATGATACTTGACAAGCATGTGAATCAAGTGACAAACTAATGTTGTATATAAAGAAGTATTTCAAGTGATGCAAATTGAATCTCAATTTTTTTTTTCAAGTGATGCAAATTGAATCTCAAAAGTATGAAGTGTCTAATGTATAATCTGAAATGTGTATTGTCATCATTTCTAATTATTCAAAATTTTTATATACTTTTTTTTCTTATGAATTAATTATTATCATTCTTTCAATTTATGAAATTTTTTAAAATCGTGAGTTTCCTGTGTATCGCACGTGTAATGCTCGCTATATAAAAAAAAATTCCATGTCTGTTTAATTTTGTAAATTTATGTGAATCTTACTATCTTGATTATGTATGATGTTGAAAATATGGATTTTCACTTATAAATTGAATAAATTGTGAGGTATAATGGATGCTATGATATGGAATTTATCCCATTGAGTAAAATACAGTTCAAACATAAGTGGAATCTAGAATGAAAAGTTAAAAGTGAGACTGGTAGACGAAAATTGGTAAGTGAAACTAGTAGATGAAAATTGGTAAGTGAAACTGGTAGATGAAAACTAGTTAGTGAAACTGGTAGATGGAATAGTATAGGAGAACGGTAGATAGAATAGTAGTAAATAGTATCATAACTTCTCCTATAAATAGGCCCTTCCATTTTACTTTTAAACTCACACCTTCAGTTTCTCTTCTCTCCTCTCTTGAAAACTTCTCTTGCTCTGACGTTAGGGCTCTAAAATTCTAGGTCTTTCTTCCTTAACCTAGATCCAAGATAAGAATACTATGCCATTTTCTATGTCTTTTAGATTTTAGAAGTTATTTTCTTAAGTATGCTCTGTGGTTGCGACTTTGGCTGATCTTCCACATTAGAAAAACTGTCCTTAGCTATCTATATGTTATTTTGATTCTCTGATTACCGAAATAGAATGTAAACTGTGAAGAATACATGTCTAGGAAAGTTCTGGTTAAAGAAAGATCTAGTTCTTAAGTGTGTCCATTGCGACCCTTCACTCTTTCTTGGGAACTTACCTGGTGTACTCTTTTATAGATTATATTCTCTATTTCTGATATAAATGATAATCGTACGTATGAATAGCATCCGTACATATGAATAGTGATCATACGTATAAATAGTATCTGTACCTATAAATAGTAATAGTACATATTAATAATAATCGTTCGTATAAATAGTATCCATACATATGAATAGTGATTATACATATAAATAGTATTTTGGTACAAAAGCAACCCTAACTTTCTATATCTGATCTTCATGAAAATCTCTGTAGTGGAACCTGAAATCCAACTACGTACTCTTCTCTGTAGCAACTCGGAAAAGTGACTTGGATACGGAATCTATGTGAATGGATGACCTTGCTAACTGACTTTATTTACTTTTATTCCAAGTACAATATAAATCCCACCTCATATTGTAATTAGATTCCATAATTAATTATGATTGCCTAGATAATGAAATTTATTATTTGATTTAAGATTATATTGATGAGAATTGTGATTAAGCATATAATACACATGGAATGGTTGAGAGCTTGACCCAAGATACCAATGCATGAAATTATACACATGAAATGGTTGAGGGCTTGATCCCCCAAGATACCAATGCATGTAATGATTGTGAATATAAACATAATAGGAACTAAATCCCTAAACATAAAATACAAAGGTATAGAAACCCTGAATATGAATATAATTGTTCTTATTGTGATTATGATTATGGTATTTGTACTTATGACATATTTATTATTGTATAGTCATTCAGTCACTGAGTTTTGATGAACTCACACTCTCCATTAACATTTTTTTAGATACAGTGGATGTGAACGAAGAAAATCCGCATGAGGATTAGTGTTCTTTGAGGATATTTTTCATGATGTCTGGAGGGCTTATGAATCAAAAAAGCATAGAAATGCTCTGTAATTTCTATAGGTCACCTAGGCTTGAGAAATTGTATCATACTGTATGATATTTGACTTGTGTTTACTGTTCCATTATGTTGAACTTTTTTTTGTATATATGCAAAAAATATCTTTCTTGAAAAATTATGTTATGCAGTAGTACTGGTTAGAGATTTTATGGGATACCATAGAGGTACACCCTCGAGTTTTTAGAGTTATTCACATGCCCTAATTTAGGATGTGATAGTTTTGGTATCAGAAGTCAGTTTTTAGGTCCCTTATAGATTACAGAGCAAAGTGTTCTTTGTGGGCCATTTCCCATTGTCGTGAGTCGCGGCATGACCCTGCGATTAGGTTCCATAAAAGACCTTATAGAGTATAGTGTCTTTTGTTTTTTATAACTTATTCCTTAGTGGGTTAATATGAGGTAATCTTGTTGATCTGAGAAGTATTTGTTCTCTGTGTAGACTTTTGACTCTACGATGTCAGAGGAATCTTCAAATCATAACGAGCATATAGGCTTAGGGAGGATCTTAATTCCACCAGTTAATACGCAAGACAACCCTTCTGACTATGCAGATAATTCACATGCTCCAAATGTTGAAGGCTCAACTAGTGGTCAGACGGAGGGAGCCAGAGTCACCTTACAAGTTGATGTCACTGTAATTATAGAAATGATTAACTTGGTGAATGAACGATTGGACAAAATGGAGGCAGAAAGGTGAGAACAAGCAGCACAGGTTAACCTGCCAATAGTACCTCCTATTATTGGAGCTGGAATTGTACCACCACCTTCTCCAGCTGGAGGAGGTAATATTAGAGTGGTGAAGATGTTAGAATTCCAAAAAATGAGGCCGCCTATCTTTACAGGAGAAAATCCCGATGAGGATCCATAAAGTTTCTTAGATGATTATGAAGCGATTTGTGATGCTCTAGGGTGTTCCCATATTCAAAAGGTATAATTCACTTCCTTTCAATTGAAAGGAAGGGCAGGTAGATGGTGGAGGAATTTCAAGAAAGAAAGAACCCAAGGCGCACCACCAATTACATGAGTAGAGTTTCATGTATAGTCATGGAAGAATTTCTTCCACCAAGTGTGCGGTCGTCAAGGGTAAGAGATTTTCTATACTTAAGGCAAAGACCCATGTCCGTTGATGACTATTTAGCTCAGTTTGTCAAACTGTTTGAGTATGCCCCTCAGATGATTCCTTCGGAAAAGGCAAAAATATATAAATTTGTGGAGGGACTTCGCAGACCCCTTTTTTCATAGGTGAGACCAAATATGAAAAATTACTCTTTTTATTCATAAGCTGTGGATGTTGCCCGTATGATGGAAAAAAGATCAAAAAATGATAAAGAATTTAAGAAAAAGAAGAAGGCTAGATTTGAGAGATCTCTTGACCAAGGAGGGGATACAAGAACTTTAAAGCCTTTTACCATGTCGCAACAAGCTCCTGCCACATCTGCTAGGCCATCCCCTTCCATAGCAAGTGTATCTAAACCTCGTACAGAATCTAAAGGTGGTTACAGTTCTTTGAATAGGGGTGGTTCTCAGGTCGAGAGAGGGAAGCCTCAGTGTCCTGAATGTGGAAAATTTCATTTTGGAGAATGTTTCAGGAAGATGGGGACATTAAGTTGCTTTCATTGCAGACAAGAAGATCACTTCAGAAGGAAATGCCCTCAACTTATTTATGAATCTAGTCAGGGAACTATTCTCCCATCTCACACCCAGCCAGGAGTTGCTCCAGTCACTTGTACACTGACCATTTCTACTGGAGGTAACTTTGGGAGAGGATCTGGCAAAGGCCAAGGAGGTCGTGGGCAGCAAGCAGCCGATAGAGGAACTGCCAGAGTATATACCTTGACTCGACAAGATGCCCAGGCATCTAATGCTGTTATTACAGGTACTTTATTAGTTAGCGCTTTAGCTGCATATGTATTATTTGACCCTAGTTCTACACATTCGTATGTGTCACCTCTGTTTGCCAAGAGGTTTGAGTCTGAGCCAGTTATACTAAACGAACCATTTCTGGTAGATACACCGATGAGAGAAGCCCTAGTAGTTAAATCTGGATATCGTTCTTGTAAGGTAACTGTTAAGGACATAGAGATAGAGGTAGATCTCATGCTTCTTAGTATGATAGACTTTAATGTGATATTAGGCATGGACTGGTTATCCTCATGCCATGCTACATTGAATTGTCATGACAAAACTATTTCTTTTAGTATACCGGGTGGACATAATTTCATATTTCAGGGAGACCGAAGTGAGGTGCCCTGTAACATAATATCTATGTTAACCGCCCGACGTATGTTACTAAAAGGTTATCATGAATTTCTGGCCTTTGTCAAAGATACAGACAAATAAAAACAAAGTCTTGAACAAATACCAGTAGTTAGTGAATTTCCAGATGTATTTCCAGAAAATCTACCTGGTTTACCACCAGATAGGGATATTGAATTTAATATTGAATTGGTTCCGAACACTAGACCAATTTCAATTCCTCCTTACTATATGGCATTCGTTGAGTTAAAAGAGCTTAAAGAGCAATTACAAGACCTGCTGGATAAGGGGTTTATCCACCAAAGTTTCTCACCTTGAGGTGCCCCCGTACTCTTTGTGAGGAAGAAAGATGGCTCTTTAAGATTGTGCATAGATTACCGTCAGTTAAACAAAGTCAGGGTAAAGAATAAATATCCTTTACCAAGAATTGATGACTTGTTTGACCAACTTCAGGGGGCACAATGCTTCTCAAAGATAGATTTGAGATCTGGTTACCATCAACTGAAAATTAAGGAGGAAGACATACCCAAGATCGCCTTTCGGACGCGATACAGGCATTATGAATTTCTCGTAATGTCATTTGGGTTGACTAATGCGTCCGCAGCATTTATGGACCTTATGAATCTAGTGTTCAAACCTTTCCTTGATAGATTCGTGATCGTCTTCATTGATGACATTCTGGTTTACTCCAAGAGTTTGGAGGATCATACAAAACATTTGAGGGTGGTACTGCAAACTTTAAGGGAATATCAGTTATATGCTAAGTTCTCAAAATGCAAATTCTGGATGAGTCAAGTAACATTCCTGGGGCATGTAATTTCCTAGGAAGGTGTTCATGTAGATCTAAGTAAGATCGAAGCAGTGAAGCAGTGGCCTAGACCAACAACTGTATCTGAAGTTCGGAGTTTTCTTGGCTTAGCGGGGTATTACCGTCGCTTTGTCAAGAATTTCTCTAAGTTGGCTCTTCCACTGACTAAGTTGACTAGGAAGAATGCTAAGTATGTTTGGGATGATGCCTGTGAGTAAAGTTTCTCTATGTTGAAAAAGTGTCTGACTTCGGCACTAGTTCTGGTTCTACCATCGGGACCGAAGGGTTACACTGTGTATTGTGATGCTTCGAAAGTAGGATTGAGATGCGTGTTAATGCAACACGGTAAGGTCATTACTTATGACTCTCGACAGCTTAAAAAGCATGAACTTAATTATCCCAATCATGATCTAGAGATGTTAGCTGTAGTGTTTGTTTTAAAGATTTGGAGGCATTACTTATATGGGGAAACATGTGAGATTTTCACGGATTACAAAAGCCTTAAATATATCTTCGAACAGAAAGATCTCAATCTAAGGCAACGGAGATGGATGGAACTCCTAAAGGATTATGACTGTACCATTCTCTACCATCTAGGGAAGGCAAATGTGGTAGCGGATGCCCTTAGTCGAAAGTCTGTGGAGAGTCTAGGTCATATTACCACAGTAAGGAGGTCATTGATACAGGAATTGCATGAGTTAGAGGCTAGTAGGGTATTCTTCGAGATTACTAAGTCAGGTGCTTTCTTGCCTCACTTGACGGCTAAATCCTTCCTTGTAGAAAGGGTGAAGGCAACATTGGAGAATGACGCCGAAATGGTTAATACTAGAGAGAAGGCGAATAGAGGTTTCGTACAGGGTTTCTCAGTAGACGAGAAAGGTGTGTTATGGCTTAACAAGAGGTTATGTATTCCGAACATTAAACCTTTGAAGCAGGAGATTTTACAAGAAGCTCACAGAGCACCATATGTTGTTCATCCTAGTGCCAACAATATGTACCAGAACTTGAAATAAGTTAATTGGTGGGAGGGCATGAAACGAGATGTGACTGACTTTGTCGCTCGATGCTTGACATGTCAACAGGTCAAATCTGAACATCAGAGACCACTTGGATTGATGCAGAGGCTTGAGATTCCCAAGTGGAAATGGGAACAGATTACTATGGACTTTATGGTGGGTTTGCCCCGATCTTTGAATGGGTACGACTCTATATGGGTCATTGTGGATCGACTTACTAAGTCGGCACATTTCCTTCCTGTTCATACCATTTACAATGTAGTGAAACTTAGTCAAATATACATGAAGGAGATAGTAAAGCTTCATGGCATACCAATATCCATTATATCATATCAAGGACCCCAGTTCACTTCCCAATTCTGGAGAACTTTTCAGAAAGCTCTGGGCACTAGAGTAGACTTGAGCACAGCTTTTCACCCTCAGACTGATGGTCAGTCTGAGAGGACAATTTAGACCTTAGAGGATATGTTGAGAGCATGTATGATGATTTTGGTGGAAGATGGGAAGACCACTTGTCACTTATTGAATTTGCTTATAACAATAGTTATCAAGCTAGCATTAAAATGACTCCTTTCGAAGCATTATATAGAAGGTGATGTCGATCTCCTATTGATAGGTTTGAACTAAGTGAACCCAAAATAGTGGGACTTGAGATGATACAGGAGGCCGTGGATAAAATTAAGCTGATTAGGGAGAGGTTATTAGCTGCCCAGAGTAGGCAAAAATCCTACGCAGACAACCGACGACGTGACTTAGAGTTTTTTATTGGTGATATAGTTTTCTTACGAATCTCACCAATAAAGGGAGTAGTGAGATTCGGAAAGAAAGGGAAGCTTAGTCTAAGATATATTGGTCCTTATGAGATTGTGGAGAAAGTGGGTAATGTGGCATACCGCCTAGCCTTACTTTCAGACCTAGAAGAAGTACACCCAGTATTTCATGTATTGATGTTACGTAAGTATCTTTCTGACCCCTCTCATGTCATCTAGCCACAAGACTTGTAGTTTGATGAGACTCTTGTTTATGAACAGGTGCCAGTAGCCATCCTCGATAGGCAGGTCAAGAAACTTCGCACCAAGGAAATTCTCATTGTCAATGTTCTAAGGAGGAATTATTCACACGAGGAAGCCACGTGGGAAACAGAAGATGAAATATGGACGAACTATCCACACCTATTCGAATCATGAGGTAAGTTTTTGAATTTGGGGGACCGAATTCTTTTAAAGGGGTAGAATGTAATACCCGCTATATAAAAAAAAAATTCCATGTCTGTTTAATTTTGTAAATTTATGTGAATCTTACCATCTTGATTGTGTATGATGTTGAAAATATAGATTTTCGCTTATAAATTGAATAAATTGTGGGGTATAATAGATGCTATGATATGAAATTTATCCCATTGAGTAAAATACAGTTCAAACATAAGTGGAATTTAGAATGAAAAGTTAAAAGTGAGATTGGTAGACGAAAATTGGTAAGTGAAACTAGTAGATGAAACCGGCAGATGAAAACTGGTAAATGAAACTGGTAGATGAAATAGTATAGGAGAACGGTAGATGGAATAGTAGCAAATAGTATCATAACTTCTCCTATAAATAGACTCTTCCATTTCACTTCTAAACTCACACATTCAGTTTCTCTTCTTTCCTCTCCTCAAAACTTCTCTTGCACCGACGTTAGGGCTCTGAAATTCTAGGTCTTTCTTCCTTAGCTTAGATCCAAAGTAAGGAAACTATGCCCCTTTCTATGTCTTTCAGATTTTAGAAGTTATTTTTTTAAGTATGCTCTGTGGTTGCAGCTTTAGCTGATCTTCCACATCAAAAAAACTTTCCTTAGCAACCTATATGTTATTTTGATTCTCTGATTACCGAAATAGAATATAAACTGTGAAGAATACATGTCTAGGAAATTTCTGGCTACGGAAAGACCTGGTTCTTAAGTGTGTCTATTGTGACTCTTCATTCTTTTTTGGAAACTTACCTGGTGTACTCTTTTATAGATTATATTCTCTATTTCTAGTATAAATAGTAACCATACATATAAATAGTATCTGTACGTATGAATAGTGATCATACGTATAAATAGTATTCGTACTTATGAATAGTGATCATACGTATGAATAATATTCATACTTATGAATAGTGATAGTATGTATAAATAATAATCGTACGTATGAATAGTATCCGTACTAATGAATAGTATTCATACGTATGAATAGTGATCATACGTATGAATAGTATTTTGGTACAAAAGTAACCCTGACTTTCTATATCTGATCTTCATGAAAATCTCCGTAGCGGAACTTGAAATCCAGCTACGTACTCTTTTCTGTAGCAACTCGAAAAAGTGACTTGGATACGGAATCTATGTGAGTGGATGACCTTGCTAACTAACTTTATTTACTTTTATTCTAAGTACAATATAAATGCCACCTCATATCGCAATTAGATGCCATAATTAATGATGATTGCCTAGATAATGAAATTTATTATTTGATTTAAGATTATATTAATGAGAATTGTGATTAAGTATATAATACACATAGAATAGTTGAGGGCTTGACCCAAGATACCAATGCATGAAATTATACACATGGAATGATTAAGGGTTTGATCTCCCAAGATACGAATGCATGAAATTATACACATAGAATGATTGAGGGCTTGATCTCCCAAGATACCAATGCATGTAATGATTATGAATATAAACATAATTGAAACTAAATCCTTGAACATAAAATACAGACGTATAGAAACCCTGAATATGAATATAACTGTTCTTATTGTGATTATGATTATGGTATTTATACTTGTGACATATTTATTATTGCATAGTTATTTAGTCACTGAGTTTTGATGAACTCACACTCTCCATTAACATTTTTTTTAGATACAGTGGATGTGAATAAAAAAAATTTGCAAGAGGATTAGTATTCCTTGAGGATACTTTTCATGATGTCTAGAGGGCTTATGAATCAAAAAAGCTTAGGAATGCTCTGTAATTTCTATAGGTCACCTAGGCTTGGGAAATTGTATTGTACTGTAGGATATTTGACTTGTGTTTACTGTTCCATTATGTTGAACTTTTTTTTTGTATATATGCAAAAATGTCTTTCCTGAAAAATTATGTTATGCAGTAGTACTGGTCAGAAATTTTATGGAATACCATAGAGGTACACCCTCAAGTTTTTAGAGTTATTCACATGCCCTAATTTGAGATGTGACAGCACGGGTCACAACACTAGTTTGAAGTAAAAGTAAGACCTAATATGTATTTGGAAACACATTGACACACTTCAGACCAAGTTTTGCAAAATATGATTTTGCAAGAAAATTGTTTTGTTTGGAAATAAGTTAGAAAGAAGCTTGAAAAATTGGGCAGTTCCTATTTTTATTTTTACTAAAAATAGAAAATTATTTTGTTGAGTATAATAAAAATATTTTATTGAAAACATTTCTTAAAATAGGCCTAAATCTAAAACTAACAAAAATATATTTTTAATTTTTTAAAAAATACATTTCAAAAAATAAAGATTAAAAATAAAAATATAAAATATTTTTTCAAATTAAACATACCTAAATTTTGCATTGATTTTGTCAACTACCATTTTTTCTCTTCTACCCCTTACTTTTTCTATGCCCTCTCTCCATTTTTTGCTTGTCTCCCTTCTCTCCATCTCTCATTTTCCGAGCTCACATGTAAAGGCATGTTTATGGGAAAAATTACATTTTGGCTCTAGATTTGAAACTTCTTTTTCATTCTATTCCCATTTTATTTTTCATGGTCGTCCCTTTGACTTAGTTTGTTGCTATTAGGTCTTTAGAATATTTTGTTTGCTTTAAATGTTTGCTTGACCCATTGCTTGACCCATACTTTTTATATTCATTTTCACTTTATTCCTCATGACATTTACTCTTTAATTCTTTTAATTAAAAGTTTACATTTTAGTCCTTTTGACCCGTTATGTTATGAGTTTTTGTGCTTAGTAGTTATATATATATTTTAATCAAATATTAATACTAATAGAAATGAGTGAAATTAAATAATGAAAATAAATAAAATAAGATAATATAAAATTTATATCTTTTATAATAATTATAAATTTAAAAATAATTTTATTAACCAATATTCAAATACAATTTACTTTTTTTAAGATTATTTTTCTTTTCAAACATAAATCATATTCATATAAATTGTAATTTACAAAAAATCAATTTCGCAGCAATTTTGCCTAACTTACTTTTCAAATATCCCTACAAACCACGGCTAATTTCCCACCCCGTCATAGAAGCCTCAAGCGGTCAAGCCTCCCCGCTTGATTGGACCGGGCATATATAAGCAATTTCATTGGCATAGGTTGACTTCGATTTCCAGGGTTCTTTCCTATTATATTATTGTTGTTGTTGTTGTTGTTAAGTATCTAAATATAATTTTTAATAGATAAAGTATTTCAAATTAGTTTACAAATTTAAAATTCGACAATGATATATTTGATGATTTAGTAAAAAATAAAATTAAAATAAATATAATCATTTAAAAATAAATTAATACGTAATTTTTTACGAATAAAATTTAGATATTCTAATATTTTGAAACCTTATAAATAAATTGCTATCATTATTTTATTTTGCATTGATTTCTGTTGGTCGTTTGACTTTCAGAGAGAGAGAGAGAGAGAGAGAGGGGGGAGGGGGGAGGGGGGAGGGACAGAGAGATAGATAGATAAGTGAGATTTGTTATTTGTGTGACCAAAAAACGAGAAAGCGATAGCACAGCCAGTGAAATCTCTTACCTCCTTCTTTATTTCTAAATTTCCTAAAATAATACGTTGAGTGCTCCACAATACCTCCATGGTATTGGTGGGCGTAAAATTGCTTAGCATAGCACTCTCCGAATCGAATTCATTAATGCTGTAGTTCTTGTCTTTTTCTATTTCACCGAAAGAACAACGCCAGGAAAAAAGCCAGAGAGAGAAGAGAAAGAATGGCTTCTCAAACGATTGATCTGTTGAGGGAGGAACTTCGAGTGAAGCAACAACCTCTGATTTTATCTGAGGACATCAAAACAGGTCTCGTCCTCGTCGACATTGTTAACGGCTTCTGTACCGTTGGAGCTGGGAATTTGGTAATCTCCAGATTTCGCTCTCCATGAACTCTTTAATCAACGCCTTTTCTTTCCTATAATACTGTAATTGATTCATGTTCTGGCAAATAAGCAATTTACGCGTTAATTCAATTTAAATCTATATTATTCAAGTTTGACCCAAAAAAATAAAAAGATTATGCGTCATGCGGCGATACATTAACGGTACCTATTGCTTGGTATGGTTTTCTGTTATCTAATTGCATGGTTAGCACGGTTCATGTTTGTTGAATTGACTATAAGACACAACTTCATGACTTTTGTCGTTGACTTCATCTTTTTTTCCAATTATGGTATTCTATAGGCCCCAAGGGTACCAAACCGACAAATCTCTAGGATGGTCGATGAATCAGTAAGGCTGTCGAGAATATTCTCTGAAAAGCAGTGGCCTATTTTTGCTCTGCTTGATACTCATCACCCAGATATTCCTGAGCCCCCTTATCCTCCTCATTGTATTGCCGGAACAGATGAAGCAAACTTAGTTCCTGGTATTAAATAATACTCAGAATGAGTATACATGTATTTTGTCCTGCACCAGTTTAATTTCTTCTGAATTGCAGATCTGCTGTGGTTGGAAAATGAACCAAATGCAACACTCAGGCGCAAAGAATGCATCAATGGATTCCTTGGTTCAATTGAGGAAGACGGCTCTAATGTTTTCGTTGATTGGGTGAGAAGTAATCAGATAAAACAAGTAAGCATTTCCCATATACTTCTTCGGTTCTTCCTAACAGAACTGTCTACTAAGAATGTATCTGAAGTCTGTTGTAACTTGTTTTTCCATTTAATTCCGAAATTGCTAGTCTAATTTGTGGATCTGCTTTTTCTTGTCATTCACCAGATTTTGGTTGTTGGGATATGCACGGATATATGTGTGTTTGATTTTGTCTCTTCAGCTTTGTCTGCTAGAAATCGCCGTCTCCTTTCTCCTCTGGAAGATGTGATCGTCTATTCTCACGCTTGCGCTACTTATGATATTCCATTATCTGTAGCCAGAGATTCCAGAGATGAGAATAATGTGATAGCTCATCCACAGGTACTTTAACTGGATTTTGGTTTGTGGTGAATTACCTAATTATTATAATGCAACTTTGTTGGCGACAATGTCTCCATAGCAGATGCATCATATTGGTGAATTTTAGTCTTTCTAGTCAAAATGTTTTCTAATTTGTTGGCAGGAGCTGATGCATCATATTGGCCTTTACATGGCCAGGGGGAGAGGAGCCAAGATAGTATCAGAAGTATCATTCATGTGAGCTGAAGGAGCATTGAAGTTAACACGTCAACTAGTCTTTCATACGCATATTTGTAGAAAAGCTTAGAAATTGCAGTTTGTTACATGTCATAAAGTAATGGTGGGTGCTTGTTTAGTTAATCAGGCTTCTATCCGTCCACGTTTGTTCTCCTAATGCTAAGCTACTGCTGCCAGATGCTACATTGCTTCAAATATAGTCCACATTATATCTCATTCCCAAAACTTATTACCCAATACAACTTAACTCTAAAATTATCTCCCTATATATGCACCACTTCTTTTTTTTTTTTTTCAAATTGCCCCTAATACTTCTCACTTTAAGACTATCATGGTGCTATATATATATATAGTTAAAAAGAAAATAAAGGTATTCACGTCTACATTTAATATTTGACAATATTTTAATAAGATTGTTTTCAATAAAAGATATTTGTGAAAAAATAATAATGTAATATAAAATATGTATAAAAAGTTCTTTAGAAGACTAATCATGTAACGTTAAGTTATAAATAATAAATAATTATTTTTTAAAGATTATATATTTATTATATTATAACTGGACAACATACATTTGTAATATTGTTTATATTTGCTATGAGAACATAACAAATATATTCTAAAACTAAGTATAGTTCTCCAATTAAAATAACAAATGTATGATCAGTAAAAAAATTATATATTTCTTTTATGATTGAACATTGCATAATTGATCTTTTTTTGAGGAGAAAATTCATAACAAAGATATAAAAAATTATATATAAATATTGTATACACAAATTGGTTTCCAGGTGCATTTTTCATTAGAAATTATTGTGCTAGACATTATGTGTGTGTGTGTGTGTGTATCACATCCTGATGTATCTCAACTGAGAGGTATCATCCTAAAAAATTAAAATAAAAAGACTACGGATGGCACTAATAAAGAAACAGTTTTAGAGTCAGGTTATATTGAGTGATAATTTTGGAAATGGGATATTTGTGAAAAAAAACTCAAATATCACTATTTTGTCATTGCACTCCCTTTTATTTATTTTTTAATGTTTTTCTGACATGGCTCAGAATTTTAGTTGCCTGCAAAGTTTTTCTAACACTCGTGAATTAGTAATTTTGTACTGATTTTTAAAATATAAATAACCTTAATTTTTTATATTTTCTTTTAAAATCACTTATGGATTTGTTAGACAAAATTAACTTATAAGCTAGATGATAGCTTATAAGCTACCTTATTGAATTAGAAGTGTTCGATAAAAATAACTGTTAAAGTAGTTGAAAAGTGTAAAAATAATATCAAAAGACATATATTTTTTAATTCTAAAATAATATAAAATGAATATATTATTTTTTTAATTAAATTAATTTAAATTATTATATACATAAAATTCATTAAAAATATATATTTATATATTTTATTACATATAAAAAAATATATTTACATATTTTATTTTATATATATTTATATATAAGGAAATAATTATAAATATGAAATAACAGCATAATAGGTATTTTTTAAAAATAATAAAAATAAAAAAAAGTACATAAACTATAAGTTATAAATTAAAAGTTACTTAAATTAACTTATAAGAATAATTTATAAACTATTAAAATAAATTTATTTATCAAATATTTTTAATAACTTTATAAATTAATTAAATAAATTATGAACAGGCCGCTCCGATCAAAAGCTTTATGTTTCATCTAAAAAAACCTTCTGTTAAGAAATTTAAAAGGAACAGAAGCAAAAACCACAAACTGTTCATAGCTAGTAATAACTAATAGCAGAGAAATGAGAATCAGTGCATATATTTTACTAAAATATAGACTATTTTGCAAGCCTGATCCCATTTTATCAGTATTCAAATCAAATAAATTAGTCGATCCCAACAACAACAAGCGCCTATTTTCCCATCCCGTGATGGAAGCCTCCATATTTGACTAGACCGGCCATATAAGAACAATTTGATTGGCATGGGTTGACTAGGATTTCCTTTATCTCAATCTGATTCATAAATTTGGAATTCAACAATATAAATTTCATATTTTACAATAAAAAATAAATTTAACTTTTAAAAACAAAATGATTAAATTATAATTTTTGTCTCTATAATTTCACCAAAATTATAAATTGATCCTTTACTTTATTTCCATTTAAAATAATTTATAGTATCTATCGTTAGTATAATTAACTTTACTGTTAAAATAGTCATATATGACAGTTAATGTGTAAATTTGTGAACATGTTTTAACCATTAATTTTTACATAACTTAATCACTATATCAAAAAATTTCTCAATGTAGAAGCTAGATCAAAAAAATTGAGAATTAACGGTTTGTTTGCTTCGCACTCCCTGGAAAGAAAGACATGAAATTCCTTTCCTGATATACATCTAACTTTGTTTGGTTCAGCCATTAACACGGAATGCTTCCTTTCTGCCTACTACTATTTTCCGCTACTAATCGTACAGATTTTTTCATCACTTTCACGCTGGAATGCCGGTTTTCCGAACTGGAAAGAAGCTGCATTTACATCATTGCCTTCTACAAATAAAAGGATTTCCAGTTGGTGTTCTCAAGATACTTCTGTGCTGCTAGGTCAGTTGCGTTATCCATTCACTGCCATTGCTATACGTCTGCAGTGCCCCTGTTGTTCCCGTGCTACTCCGACCAGCTTGCCCTCTCTAGTATATGCTGGTTTTGGCTATCCTTCATCTCATTCTCATTTCTCGCATTTTGCTTGTTTTATTTTTTTTGTTGGGTTGCTGTGCTTGGTTTATCCTTTATGTTGTTCTTGTTTTCGGTCACCAATATAAAGAAATCACTTATTTTCGTGGCCACCTAAGCACCATTCAACTCTGTTCACTCTTGTTCAAAGTAGGGATAGTGGAAGAAGACAAATACTCCACCGTCCTTGATGCCATTTCGGAAATCAGTTCCAAATGTAGTCTAGTTAATTTCCATAAACTTATTAGGTAAAATGCATAAATCATTCATGCCCAGTCAAGATTTGTTTGAGGATTCGTCTCACAAACTGCAAATGATACTTGGGGTTTGATTGCACAGTATGTAAAAATTAATGGTGGATTCATTCAATCATATATAGCAGTATTGACACCTTGTTAATATTTTTCCTTGTTAATATTGGAAGTGATGCCATCTGATTTATTGCATGGGTCAAGCCCTACTTTACCTTCATCTATAGCAGTATTGACACCTTGATAATCACTATTTTCATTTTTCTTCAATTTGAACTTGTTCACTGGTAAAGCATTACTAGATTTCACTGTTTGAGAAAAGTCTTCTTCAATTCCCAAAACAGAAATAAAGCGAGGTTGGAAGCAACTAAATAGTTTTTTTAACAATGAAGTTGGTGAGTGCTCGGTGGTGGTCTAGCCCCTCCCAATTCTGTCTTTCTATAAAATTAATTCATCCTTAATCAATTCCCTAATTTCCATCACTTTATTGTATACCCCACTTAATTAATTCACAAGTATAAAACCCATTAATTCATGGGGTACCCATGTTGCTTAGTATGTTCTCTATTTATGCATTTGGAAAATATAAATCATATATAAACTAATTCTCATATTTTGGTTAAAAAAACAGAATTACAGCATCACAGTCACTTGATTTTTTAGATTAACCCAAAAAAAATTGCTATTTTAGCAAGAAGTTAATTTTTACAACTCAAAATACGAGTCTTTTGATTGGCATAAAATAGACGGGATAAAATTTTATAATGGGGCCGAAATGTATAATATAATCTAAACTTAATTAACTATTTCAGACAATTATAATTAGCTATGAATGACTTGAAAACAAGGATTGTTGCAGTTGTTATGACTTGGTGGTTCAACATGATCCTCGTAATATGTAGCTACTACATTTCTATTGTTGGCATTGTTTCTTGTAGGCATCAAATTAGTAGAAGACCTTAAGATGTTGATTTCCAGTGGCATAGGGCCCATTTTAGGAATCTAGTCTATAGTAGTAACATAGCTTGCCATAACTTAACGAGGATGAATAGGTCAATGCTAGATAGACTATGTGCAATGCTTGACGCTTTGGGTGGACTTAGCCTACTAGACATATGCTTGTAGATGATCAAATTGCTATTTTTGCACATATATTGTCTCACCATGTCAAGAATAGGGTCATCTAAGTCATCTTTAAGAGATCAAGAGAGAATGTGAGTAGATACTTCAATAGGGTTTTGAATGCTATGATGCATTTAGATACCGAGCTTTTCAAAAATCCTGAGCCTGTGCCTACAGATGAAAGCTAATCCCCATTGGAAATGGTTCAAGGTAACTATCTATCTTAAGTTTGCCTGAGCAGTAGTGTACCTAGGTGCCTATTTGACATAATTATGATTGTTTGTCCCTCGATAGAACACACATAAGTATAAAAGTTCCATTGGAGGATAAGGCAAGGTACCGAAATCGGACAAGCGAAATTACAACTAATGTGCTAGGCGTTTGCTCTCAAGATGGGCAATTTATATATGTTTTGCCTAGTTGGGAAGGGTCTGCAGCTGATGGACGAGTGTTACGTGATGCAATTTTTAGACTACATGGTTCCCCAGGGTGAGTATTGTACGTAGTTCACAGCTGCTTAACAATTTTACCCTTTTTCATGGAAGATTGTCACAAACTAAATGTTGTTTTTTAGAATATTATTACTTGGTAGATATGAGCTACACAAACTGTGAAGGGTTTCTAATATAATCAAGGATAACCCAATTGTAGCCCAAGAAAGGGAGAACACTTCAATTGAGCCTCTAACTCGTTCAAGGGCTAAAGGGCTTGGATTGAGCTTAACCACATTGTTGAAAGTGGAAAAAGTATGAACAAGATTGCATGTAGGAAGGTTGCATTTGTTGAATATAATTGTAGTCTATTACCTATGCATTTATTGTCTTTGACATTTAGCTACCTATGCATTTATTGTCTTTGACATTCAGTCTACACTACTTGACTTTTAGTTGATGCATTTAATGCATTAGTTGAATTTTTTGTCTTTTGTTTTGGAGACCCTCTATAAAAAGGGTCATTGCCATATGTTGTAAACCATCCTTGAATCATATATGAGATATTGACATTTTGCTTTCAAGAGGATTCTTGAACTATTTCTCTTATCTAACTTAGGTTAATGGCGAGAGTAACTAGATTTCTTATCACTCACGTTCTTCTTTCTTGAGTGTGGCAAAATCAACCTATTTCTCTTAGTTGTGGCGCCCTTTGGCGTATCAATTGAGTGATTTGGATTTCTTTGTTTGTTTCTTTTATCATATCCAGAAAATCGATTAAGTGTTTTCCTTCCGGAAATCATATCATATTGGTATCAAAGCCACTCCAATTCGGTTCTATTATTTGTTTTGTGTTTTGCCCCTTCGTGGAAGGCTTAATTTTATTGCATTTTATTTTGTGTTTTGCCACCTACATAGAAGGCTTAGGATCTGTTTGGTTTATGAAAATATTTCATGTTTTCATTTTCAGTCTTTATTTCCTGAAATGTATTTCTTGAAACACTGAAAACATCTCTTTGGTGTTTTCAGATTTAGGCATATTTTAAGAAATGTTTTCAAAAAAGCGTTTTCAGTTAACTTAACCAAATGCATTTTCGAGTCCATTTTCTGTTTTCAGTGAAAATGAAAACAAGAAATGCCCAAACCAAACAGGCCCTTATTTTTTCTTATTGTGTATTCTGCCACCTATATGGAAGGCTTAGTTTTCCTTATTTTGTAATTTGCCACCTACATGGAGGGCTAATTTTCTGGTCTGTTCATCTTTATTCTTGTATCTGTTCTTGTGTTGTTCTACATTGTTCCAGCTCTTTTATTAAAAAAAAATTCATCATTACTGTTTATTGTTCATTTGTTAATATTCATTGTTAATCCGAGTGTAAACACTTAGAGAGTGAACCTACCCATCGCTAAACTCAAACCAGCAACTACAAATCACTATGACAGGGGAAAATAATTCTGAAATTCCTCTTGGGCTTAGCCTACAACAAGCTCAAATTGTTGGCCTACAAAGAAGTCAAGAAAAAATAATGGAACAAATAGCTCAACTAACCACTCAAATGGCTAGATTTATGGAGCTACAACAACAACAACCAAGAAGAGGAGCTTATGTTGAACATCATGGAGAAGAATTTGAAGCTAAAGAAGGTGAACAACCTAGGCAAAGAAGGCAGCAGAGGGAACGTGATGCCAACATTAAAATGAAGATTCCTCTATTTAAGGGAACAAGTTCTCTTGAAGAATACTTGGAGTTGGTGCAATGAGTAGAGAAGATTTTTGAATATCAAGAATATTCAGAAACTACCAAATGCCATCTTGCAGCCCTTGAATTTACTGATTATGCGAATCTATGGTGGGAAAATTTGAAGAATCAACGAAGAAGAAATG
Source organism: Biancaea sappan (assembly GCA_037074585.1). Lineage (NCBI taxonomy): Eukaryota > Viridiplantae > Streptophyta > Magnoliopsida > Fabales > Fabaceae > Biancaea > Biancaea sappan. The sequence continues at coordinate 25,699,921 of CM073490.1, forward strand.
GAGAGGAGGAAGTTCAAAATTGGAGAATGATGAAAAGGCTTATGCAGAAGCATTTTGTACCTGATTACTACAAGCAAGAACTTTATTTTAAGCTTCAAAGCTTGAGGCAAGGAGGTATGTGTGTTGAAAATTATGTTAAAGAATTTGAAACTTTGTTGATTCGGTGTGAGCTGAATGAATCCCAAGAGCAAACCATAGCTCGATTTCTTGGTGGTTTAAACAAAGAAGTTGCTGACTTAGTAGAGTTGCAGAATTATGTTTTCTTAGAAGATGTAATTAAATTCGCAATTAAGGTAGAGAGACAAAAAAATAAGAGTTTATAGAAGAAACAATGGAGTGTCTAAACCATTGGAAAGTAAACCTTTCCAAACACTTTTCTAAACCTTAAACATTACCAAAGGGAGTAATAAGGAGATATGGAAGAAGGAACCAAACGAAACTGAAAGTTTTAAGGTGAAGGAGAAGAGAGAAGACAACCAACCCTCTAAAAGAAGCCGAGACATTAAGTGCTTAAAGTGCTTAGGTTATGGCCATATAGTATCTGAATGTCCTAATAGAAGAATGATGATCTTGAAGGAGAAACAAGGGGAAATAGAGAGTGAAGATGAGGATATTGTAGAGGAATGTAAAGAGGAAGAATATTCTAAAGACGAAGTTGTTGAGTATGCTAATGAATGTGCTGCCTTGGTTATTAGACGTGCCTTGAATATCCAAGCCAAGGTAGAAGAAGAACAGAGGGAGATATTTTTCAAACAAGATGCACTATTAAAGGCAAAGTTTGTAACGTGATAATTGATAGTGGGAGCTGCACTAACGTTGCTTCAACCACCTTGGTTAGCAAATTGAAGCTGCCTATCATCAATCATCCCCGTCCATACATGCTGCAATGGCTGAATAATCATGGCGAGATGAAGGTCACCAAACAAGTAAAGGTGCCTTTCTCTATAGGGAAGAATTACAAAGATGAGGTGTTATGTGACATAGTCCCTATGGATGCTAGTCATCTTCTACTTGGGAGGCCATGGCAATTTAATAGAAAAGCACTACATGATAGCTTCAAAAACACCTATTCTTTTGAGAAGGATGGAAAGAAGATTGTGTTGGCACCCTTAAAGCCAATACAAGTACAGCCGAAGGAGGATGTAATCGAGGAAAAAAAAGCCTAATTGTTTTGCTTCCAAGAATGAGTTAAAGAAGGCAATAAAAAGGGATGACTTTGTATTATTGCTAATTCTCAAATAGTTGAATCCAAAACTTACAAAAAAGCTTCCTAAGCTTGTGAGGGAGTTGATAGAAGAATTTGCAGATGTCTTTCCAAATGAGCTACCTAAGGGATTGCTACCCTTAAGAGGAATTGAGCATCAAATTGATTTGGTGCCCGGTGTTTCACATCCCAAAAATTGAGCATGTGAAAAGATACTACTCATTTGATAAAATTCTCAAACATACGTTGTTTACATATATTCTGTAAGGTTTTACATTCAACCTTAATCATTCATTGCACACTACAGAATTATATTCATCTGATAAGCAAATATAGACATACATAGTCTGATAATTCTATCTCATCGCAAGCCTAGGAGACCTATAGAAAGTACAGAGCGTTCCTAGTATCCACATTAATAAGCACTGGTATCCCACCAGACATAAATAGAGGATAATTTCAAGGGGCTTCTATTCTTCAAACGGATACTCTTGTTCTTTATTTTCTGTATCTGAAAAAAAATAATCATAGGGAGTGTGAGTTTATTTAAAAACTCAGTAAGTAAATAACTGTACTATATAGAATATCAAAAGTACAAATACCACATTTACTTATATAATTAATTGTCTTATACATCGAGTAGTATGGGACTCTAACCCTTTCAAACTCATGAATAAGATTTCTTAGATATACAACGAGTAGTATGGGACTCTAACCCTTTCAAACTCGTGAATAAGATCTCATCGGTATACACCGAGTAGTATGGGACTCTAACCCTTTCAACTCGTGTATAGGTTTCATAGATATGCACTGAGTAGTATGGGACTTTAACCCTTTCAAACTCGTGTATAAGCTTTCTTAGATATACACCGAGTAGTATGGGACTTTAACCCTTTCAACTCGTGTATAGGTTTCATAGATATGCACTGAGTAGTATGGGACTTTAACCCTTTCAAACTCGTGTATTAGATCCCGTAGATCTTTACTCATTGACAAGATAGTGAGAATTTATCACATAGCACAATTGTCATGAAATAAAATAATTTCTACATACTCTTATTTCTACCGATCATCATATACTCCCATATGAAAATTGATTGCTTATTATCCAAATAATATTGTAAATGGGACTTATATTGTACTTTGACTAGTAATATCAAATTAGCTGAGCAAGGTTATTCACTCACCTTGATGTTTGTCCAAGTTTACCTTGTTCCACACTAGAATTTATGTAGGAAAATTTCCTAGTAAAATATATTACAAGGAAACATAAGAAAGGAAACAAAATCACGAAAATACGCAAAATTTTCTAATTGCTACAGTAACGGTTCGCTACAGTGCCGGTTCGCTACAGTACCGTTGACTGCCGACACTACAGTAACTGCTACAGTACCCGAAGAAAATTTTCCAGATTTTTTCTGAAATTTCTGGTCGCTACAGTAACTCGAAGAAAAATTCCAGATTTTCAGTTGCTACAGTACTTCGAATTTTGCAGAAAATCTTTCAAAAAAATTCATCCTTTCCTTTCTTTTGATTCAAAACCAGAATCTCAACTCTTTTAACCGATTATAACTCAAATATAACTTCTAAAACAACTGAGATTCACGAATTATCATCAAAATCTTCAAGAACAAAACCTCCTCTAATCTTCCATATAAACTGAAATTTAAGGAAAATAATGAGATTAAAGCTTACCTTTGATCCTTACAAAGCTTTTGAACCGAACAAACAATCAAAACTCTGAAGATCAAGGAAAGGATTTGAAAAGAGGATGAAGAAGAGAGAAAACGCTTTTCTGCCTTCCTTCGGCTGAGTGAAAAATGAGGGGGTACTATTGAAACTTTATATTAAATATTTCTAATGGGTTATTCAATAACCCATAGGTATCCATAACCCAACATCCAAACTCATCCAGTCAATTTACAATAAATAGACTAATTGACCATTCTGAAACCACTTTTCTATGAATTTCACCATTCTTAGAATATATCCCACATGGTGCAAATATTTAGTCCAGTCATTTAACTCAATTTTCATAAATAATATTCAAAGAGAACAATTAAATATGAAAATTAAAAATGACCAAAATAAATAACTAAAGTAACGTTGTAGAATTCTAAAATACTCTTAAGCGAATTATATTCCGAAATTAATGGGTATTACACGGTGCTACCTTACCAAATAAGCTAGTGTATAGAATGAATCTAGAAGAGGCTAACGAGCTAAAAAAGCAAGTTGATGAGTTGATTGAAAAGTGTTATGTAAGGGAATCCATGAGCCCTTGTTCTATGCCTATATTATTGGTTCCTAAAAAGGATAGCTCTATGAGAATGTGTGTGGACAGTCGTGCTATAAATAAGATGACCATCAAATACCGCTACCCAATTCCAAGATTGGATGACATATTGGACGAGGTGAATGGTTCCAAGGTGTTTTCAAAGATTGACTTGAAGAACGATTATCACCAAATCTGAATGAAAGAGGGAGACGAGTAGAAGACAGCCTTTAAGACAAAATATAGACTTTACGAATAGATGGTAATGCCATTTGGGCTATCTAACGCCCTTAGCATATTTATGCGATTGATGAATCATGTGCTTAGATCTTTTATTGAAAAATTCGTTGTGGTATATTTCAATGATATTCTGATCTATAGTCAAAGTTATGAGGAGCATGTGCAATATTTGAAGGAAGTCTTAGAAGTGTTGTGAAAGGAGAAACTCTATGCTAATATGAAAAAATGCTACTTTTGTCAAGACTATGTGATTTTTCTTGGCTTTGTAGTATCTCAGTAAGGAGTAGGAGTTGATGAAGAAAAGGTGAAAGCTATCAAAGAATGACCTGTTCCAAGAACCATATCTGAAGTAAGAAGTTTTCATGGGCTTGCCTCCTTCTATAGAAGATTAGTAAAGGATTTCAGTACCATCTAGCACCTATAACTGAATGTATTAAGTGAAGAAAAGAGTTCAAATAGAGTGATGCAGCCCAAAGAAGCTTTGAGCTTGTCAAAGAAAAATTATGCAATGTACCCATATTAGCTTTGCCTAATTTTTCTAAGACTTTTGAGATTGAATGTGATGCTAGTGGAGTTGGAATTGGAGCTGTACTTCTTCAAGAAAGGCGTCCCATAGCTTATTTTAGTGAGAAGTTGAGTGGAGCCAGTTTTAACTATTCTACCTATGATAAGGAGTTCTACTCTTTAATTATAGCTCTTGAGACATGGCAACACTACTTGTTACCAAAAGAATTTGTAATTCACACAGACCATGAATCACTCAAACACTTGAAAGCTCAGAGCAAGCTGAATAGAAGACATACAAAGTGGGTGAAATTTCTTGAAGCTTTTCCTTATGTGTTGAAGTATAAGAAGGGAGAAACCAACATTGTTGCCGATGCCTTATCAAGGAGATATGCCTTAATTTCCATGATAAATACTAAATTGTTGGGATTTGAATCTATTAAAGACCATTACATGAAAGATTCGACACTTGCTGAAATTTATCTCACTTGTGAGAAAATGGCATATAAGAGATTTTATAGATATGAAGGTTTTTTATTTCGCTTGAGGAGGCTTGTAATTCCAAACTGTTCTATAAGGGAATTACTTACACGAGAAGCTTACGGAGGAGGATTGGCTGGGCATTTCGGTGAAACCAAGACATTAGAGATGCTGAATGTCACATCCCAAAACTTACATGTGATATAAACATAAAATACCTAGGGTGTACCTCCGTGGTACCCCATAATCTCTGTGAACATTCTTAATATCCATAATTATGTGAATCATAAATATTCCAAGAAAGATATTTTGTATACATATTCAGAAAATGTTCAACTTTCAAACACTATACAGTACTATACAACCTCCCAAGCCTAGGTGACCTACTAGATTACAGAGCGTTTCCTAATCCTTACCAATTGTTTACCAGACAAAAGTGGAGTATATCCTTAAAGGCTATAAATTCTTCTTCTCAACCACTGTATCTGAAAAGATAATCATGGAGAGTGTGAGTTTATCATAACTCAGTGAGTAAACAACTGTATATGAAAATATCATAAGCACAAACACCACATTTACTAATACAATCAATCTATCATTTATTTTAAATAATTATAGTATTATATGCCATAAATACTTGCACTGAGTGACTTGGGAATTTAACCCTCAAACTCTTTGTGCATAGGTTTTCACATTTATACACCGAGTAGTATGGGACTCTAACCCTTTCAAACTCGTGCATAGATTTTCACATTTATACACCGAGTAGTATGGGACTCTAACCCTTTCAAACTCGTGCATAGGTTTTCACATTTATACACCGAGTAGTATGGGATTCTAACCCTTTCAAACTCGTGTATAGATTTTCACATTTATACACCGAGTAGTATGGGACTCTAACCCTTTCAAACTCGTGTATTAGATCTCGTAGATCTTTTGCTCATCAATAAAATAGTGAGAATTTATCACAATATAATTACTATGAAATAAATGAATTTACACATATTTTTATTCCGTTGAATGTCTATCATCAACCATAACAATCATCATATATTATCAACAGCGAGATTGATTATTTCTCACTTCAATAATGTTATAAACAAGACTTGTATTGTACCTTATCTAATAAGATCACATTAGTTTAGTAAGGTTATTCACTTACAAAATGTTCCAATTTATTCAAGGAACAATCACATCTAGTTCTTTAGTCAACTAGAGAAATCAATTCTCAAAGGTAATAAAATACCTTCCAATGATATTATACTTTTTCTCAACCTGAACACACACTGATAATCTTCTCAATTTCACAAATAATGCAAATGGGATTTATATTGTGCTTTGACTAATTTATTAAATTAATTTTGCAAGGTTGCCTACTCACCTGGATTCCACACTCTCGGCGCTCCCACCTTGCGCCCCAATCATCCCTATTGTAACCAGGTAAAAACCATTAGGGTTACAAAATAGAGAAATTTCCTATCACTACTCTCGACCTTTACTCACATCTTAAGTCATAACTCCTAACCGGTAATGAATTTCTAAATGACACTTATACCATTGGAAACTAGACTCAAAGAGCTTTTCAACGATATTAAAAAAAAACTGATGCTACAGTAATAGTCAACGGTCAATGCAGCTACAGTAACGTTGACCGAGTCAATGCTACAGTAACGTTGACCGAGTCAACGCTACAGTAACGAGAAAATCTGGAAAATTTTTCTCGGTGAACAGTAATTTCTGGGGAAAATTTTCGATGTTCTTCGTGTTCTTCATCCAAAAATCCTAAAATCATATCTAAAACAACATTTCTTTTGATTTCTTCCATGGGTTTTCATCCTTAATGTCTAATGAGTGTTTTAACACCAAAACCCCCAATTTCTACCAACAATCCAAGCTCAAATCTCAAATTTTCATCAAGAACACTAACTTTTTCAAATATCCAAATTCTACGAAATTTCTTGTTCTAATAACATCATAAACCACCTAAGAATGTTTTACATTAACATCCACACTTAAATTCATCCATTAAAACTCAAAATCTTAATTTTCTTCCATAGGTCCGAAAATGGAGAAAAAGAGAAATAGAGTAGATAAAACTTACCTCTTTACCTCTAGAACTCCTGAGAATCGGAAGTATGGTTAGAAAATACAAGATCGCCGGATGAAAATTTGAGAAATGATTGAAGAAGGGAAGATGGAAATAAACGAAGAACATGAAGCCTCGGGAGGAAGAAGGAGAAGAAAAACTAATAATTGTATGTGTGGGCCCCACTAATTTCTTTTTCGATAAAATCGCTCATAGCCACCTTAGCTTATAAGATTTGTTCACTTTAATCCCTCTCGATGTCTCAAATACCACTTTAACCTCGAATCCATCATTTTTTCGGTACCGAACTCATAATTCATTCTCATAAGCTTTATTCTTCCTCTCAGGTTTTTATTTGGTCATTTCTCAAAAGTCCTCTATACTTTCTTTTCTTTTCACTTTAGTCCTTGAGAATTTGTAAAAATTTCCTAAATTAAAAATTAAAATTTCTATTCCCAGATTTTCTTCACTAATTCAAACAGCACATTTTCACGTAATTAAATTTTTCACTAAATTTCAAATTAGACTTTAAATATTCATATAAATTCTTGAGATATTACACTGAAAGAGCATTTTTATTGGCCTAACATGATTAGAGATGTGCATCATGTGATTGAAAGGTGTATTGTTTACAAAAAAGCCAAGAGCAAGGAAGCAGCCCATGGACTTTATACACCTCTACCTATTCCAGATTAGCCTTGGACTGATATTAGCATGAATTTTATGCTAGGCTTACCAAGGACACAAAGAGGTAAAGATTCGATCATGGTTGTTGTTGATCGTTTTTCAAAAATGTCTCATTTTATTCCATGCCATAAGACAGACAATGCTGTGTACATCGCCAATTTATTTTTCAAAGAAATTGTGAGACTTTATGGCATTTCAAAGAGTATTATGTCAGATCGTGATGCTAAATTTCTTAGCTACTTTTGGAAGACTTTATGGAGGAAACTAGGAACAAAGTTACTCTTTAGTACTGTCTGTCACCCACAAACTAATGGGCAAACTGAAGTAGTGAACCAAACACTTTTTACTTTGCTAAGAACTATTATTGGCAAAAACTTAAAAAGTTGGGATGAATGCTTGGCCTATGCTAAATTTGCTTACAATAGAAGTGTACATGGTACTATTAAACACTCTCATTTTGAAGTAGTTTATGGGTTTAATCCATTGAGCCCACTTGATTTAGTACCATTACCACTTGAGGCTCGAGAATGCATAGATGGAAAAAGGAAGGCTGATATGATAAAGAAGTTACATGAAAACATTAAACAGCAAATTGAAAAGAAGAACTCCATCTATGAGAAGATTACCAGCAAGAGAAGAAAATTTGTTCAATTTAGTCCTGGAGATTTAGTGTGGGTTCATCTTCAAAAAGAAAGATTTCCAAACCAAAGGAAGTCCAAATTAATGTGTAATACCCGTTAAAAAAAAATTTGTCTGCTTAAATTTTTACATAAATTTTATTATCTTGGTTGTGTATGATGTTGAAAATATTAATTTTCACTTATAAATTGAATAAATTGTGAGATATAATGAATGGTACGATATGAAATTTATCCCATTAAGTAAAATACAATTCAAAAGTGGAATCTAGAATGTATAGTTGAAAGTGAGACTGGTAGATGAAATAGTATAGGAGAATGGTAGATGAAAACTAGTAAGTGAAACTGGTAGATAAAATAGTATAGGAGAATGGTAGATGAAAACTGGTAAGTGAAACTGGTAGATGAAATAGTATAGGAGAATGGTAGATGGAATAGTAGCAAATAGTACCATAACTTCTCCTATAAATAGGTCCTTCTATTTCACTTCTAAACTCACACCTTCAGATTCTATTCTCTCCTCTCCTCTAATTCTTCTGATTCTGGTATTAAGATTCTGAGTTATTATAAAAGTTCTCCTTTATAGCTTGGATTCGAGGTGAGGGAATGTTCTACTATACTCTTTTAAATTCTTGCAATAATTTAGAGGTTAAATTCTTAGTATGCTCTGTGGTTGCGGCCTTAGCCGATCTTCCATATCAGAAAAGAACTAACCTCGATTGTTTAAGAATTATTTATTGATTACTAAGATACTGTGAGGGTACTATATTTTTTACAAATACCTGTGTGATAAATTCTTAGTATGCTCTGTAGTTGCGGCCTTAGCCGATCCTCCACATCAGAAAGGAATTATCCTCAGTTACTTGAAATTATTTCTGATTGTCGCATATATAAATAGTACCATACCGTACATATAAATAGTTCTGTATTATAAATAGTATCATACTGTATATATGAACAGTATCGTACGTACATATGAACAGTTCCATATTTATGAATAGTATCATACCATATTTATAAATAGTGTCATACCGTATATATGAACAGTACCATATTTATGAATAATATCATATACTATATATGTGAACAACATCACATACATGGGTAGTATTGCGTGTAAAGTTGAATTATTGTTATGTTTGTGATTGACGGAGAATGTTACGGGGACGGGTCCCTGTGTGGGAGTAAAAAGGGAGGAGCAGGAGATAATAAAGGTAGCAAATCATGTTAACCAAAAATTTGTTCCAATACAAAGAGTATTGAAAATATAGGGGTGAAATAAGGGAGGCATTTATGAAAGTAGTAATAAGGGAGGATGCGGCAGGGGCCGCGGGACAACGACCACCTTATGTGGATTGGACCCGAAAAATGTCTGGGAATTTAATTTAGAACTATATGATATGTTTTGTGATTTTATATGATTGTTTCTTATGTTAATGTTATAGAATAATATATTTCCTCACTGAGTAAAATATACTCATGTCATTCCTCTCCTCACAGATTTTCAAGAAGAAGTAGAGGCACAATCATCTAATCGTTCGAGTCTTCAACCCCATTGATCGGGGTAAATATTTGTTATTATGTAAAACTTTATCAAAAGTATTCTAGTAGTAGCTCTGTAATTTGGGTAGGTAAATCTTGGACGAATAATGTTTGTTGAGAATATTATTTATTAATGAATAAATGGATATATTTGAAATATTTATTGTACTCTCTTTCATGAGATAGCATTCTTATATATATCAAATTGGTACGGAATTAGGCTTACGGTGGTGAGGTAAAAGCTCATCTATCGTGACGATCACGTGCGTAAGTTGGAGGCGTGACATAATGCATAGGGCAGATGGTCCTTTCCGTATCATAGACAAGGTAAATGATAATGCATACAAAATTGATTTGCCTGAAGACTGTGTTATTTCTACTACTTTCAATGTGATGGATCTTTCTCCGTACTTAGAAGATAAAGAGGACTTGGATTTGAGGTCAAATCCATTTCAACCAGGGGAGGATAATGTAATCAAGGATAACCCAATTGTAGCCTAAGAAATGGAGAACACTTCAATTGAGCCTCTAACTCGTTCAAGGGCTAAAGGACTTGGACCAATTGTAGCCCAAGAAAGGGTGAACACTTCAATTGGGCCTCTAACTCATTCAAGGGCTAAAGGGTTTGGATTAAGCTTAACCATATTATTGAAAGTGAAAAAAGTATGAACAAGATTGCATGTGGGAAGGTTGCATTTGTTGAATATAGTTGTAGTCTATTACCTATGCATTTATTGTCTTTGACATTTAGTCTACACTACTTGAGTTTTAGTTGATGCATTTAATGCATTAGTTGGAGTCTTTTGTCTTTGTTTTGGAGACCCTCTATAAAAAGAGTCATTGTCATATGTTGTAAACCATCCTTGAATCATATATGAGATATTGACATTTTACTTTCAAAAGGATTCTTAAGTTATTTCTCTTATCTAACTTAGATTAGTGGCGAGAGCAACTAGATTTCTTATCACTCACGTTCTTCTTTCTTGAGTGTGGCGAAATCAACCTATTTCTCTTAGTTGTGGCGCCCTTTGGCGTATCAATTGAGTGATTTGGATTTCTTTGTTTGTTTCTTTCATCCTATCCAGAAAATCGATTAAGTGTTTTCTCTCCAGAAATCACATCAGTTTCTAGCACCTTACTGAGGACAACGGTATCACCTTAAAGAATGGAACGGGGTTCGTCAACCAACAAACCCTCGTAAGATGTTCAATATGAAACACTCCTAAGCTTGTAACATCATTGAGAGGTGCTTCGAGATGTTGAAGATACATTGAGCGATACTTAGAAGTCCATCCTTTTACTGTCAGAACATACAACCGAATCATAATCACGTGTTGTTTGTTGCACAATCTCATAATGCAGGACAATCCCTTGGAAGATGAAGATGACATAGCTGACCATGAAAGTTCATCTGATGACCTCGATCATCTTACTGTAACTGAGCCCACAGATGCTTAGACTAAGTGGAAAGATAATTTAGCAGATGTGATGTATGGTGAGTTTAGGAATCGACAACGATGAGTTTGTTTGAGGATGGTCATGTGTATTTTTGTATTTTTTGTATTTACTTTTGGTATATGAGCAAGTGATCATATAGCTGTTTACAACGTTAATATTTTTGTTAACATATCTTGTATCTGTTTATATCCTATTCTGCTTTTGAATTGTGTTTGTGAAAAAAGACTCAAAAATGTCACACCACTGGACCAGTGAGGAAGATGCCCTGCTTGTTGAATCACTTGTGGTGCTGAGGATGAATCGTGACTACCATTGCGACAAAACTTTCAAGCCTGAGTGCCTACCGAAACTTGAGTCAATGCTTTCTCAAAAGGCTCCTGGGCACGACATAAAGGCAACACCCCACATAGTGTCTCAAATAAAGAAACTGAAGACCGCTTGGTAAGCTATGTATGACTTAATTCATGGATCGAATATAAGTAGCTTTGGATGGGACCCCGTCACTCAATGCGTCGTAGCAGAGCATGCCGTATGAGATGCATATATACAGGTAGATTATGAATCCAAGCTTGCATTTTTTGTCTAAATGTTTTTCTTGCACGACTTTATGCTATGTTTTGTATATAGTCTAACCCGAATAAGCGTGGTTAGAGAAACCGACCATTCCCATTCTTTGAACAGCTGACAACTGTATATGGGAGAGACTGTGCTTCAGGGAGGGATTCACAATCCTTTGCGAACATTAGAGACGAGATGGCGACCCAAGAAAAAGTGGAAGACAATGTAATGCCCAATTCAAAATATGAGACAGATGCATTTGAGACGCCTACCTTTGATGTGCCCAGCATTGGGACTGCCAACATGCAGTCTAAGGCGACATCAAGTTTATGCAGGAAGAGACGGAGGAGCAGTACTGGTGATGATGTTTCTACAACCCTTGTTGACCTCACAACAAGTCTGAGGGAGTACATCTAGGTTGCATCCACATCTATTTCCACATTGTTCAACATGTTGAATCGTGATGCTATCATGGTCGAATGAAAGGAAAGGCTTCTAGGAGACTTGCTAAAGGTCCTAGGGTTATCTAAAGATGAAGCAATCCGGGTAAACATGGTGATTGTACAACATCATAATTTGCTAGTTCAATTCCCTTCTGTTCCGAATGCATTAAAGGTTGTGTGGATTAGATCGATCATTCGTTAGAATCATATGTAACATCACAATTATTTTTTGGATGTAATGTGTTAGCTATATGGAAAGGATGAACATTTCCAACCTCATTATGTAAACTTATATGTCTCTTTTTTTTGTCACAATGAACTTGACTCTTGACTCTTTCAATGTGAATTTTATATGGTGATGCAAGTATGGTAATGAAAATTTTTATTATCTATTCAATTGTTTCATTAATTATCTATGCAAGTATAGATGTTTGAAATGGCTTTTTAAATTTATTGAATTTATGCTACTGGACGTTAATATGAATGCACATTTGCTCTGTTCACATTTGCTCTGTTCTGTTTGATCTTTTGCGTTTTTTCTTTTTTTTTTCATTATTTTAACTTTGTTCATACAGATCTGATTTAAGTTAGTCTGGAATTTTTTATTATTTATTTTGAGCTTCAAGGTGTTTCTTTGTTTATTAAGTTCAAGGTAGCACAATGGACATTTATGCCATTGTTTGGTAAGTAACAGAACCAAAACCCTTGAGCTAGACTTGAAAGTTTACGCTATTGTTGGCTGTTGTAGTTATGAGAATAGTATACTTTGTTTTAACACCGATTGTCTTTTGCTGAGAAGGACTTGGCATAATTTGTTTCTTTCTTTGTTCATTTTGTGTTGTTTCTACTTAGAATATTGCATAATTTGTTTTAACACTGATTGTCTTCTGTTGAAAAGGACTTGGCAGATTATTTGTAACTTGTTGGCATGTGAAAATGGCTTTGTTTAAATGTGTTTTTAGTTAAGCTTTATGCTCAAGAGGACTTGTTCAAGAAGATGGAGAATTTAATTATGAAGCAATTAAGTTACATTCCAATGGAGTATATACTATTTATTACATTCATGGAGATAATTAAGTTTAAAACACTGCAGCATTGCATTCAAACTGTAAAGTGCTTTTATAGATGAGCATATGATAAGCACATCCATGAGCAGAATGAGAGAAGAAGCTAACATTCATGGAGAGACAAAAAGTAGTCAATTTCATTTAGCAAAAAGGATCTAAAGGTTTACATTTCAACAACTACAGCCATTGTACACAACCGCCTAGCTCTTAACTAAAATCACAGCTAATAAAATAAATATGACTACAGCTATTGTTGCCTTATCAAAGTTCACTTCATTCTTTTTGTTGCCCCCTCCAGTAGTGATATAATGTCTTTAATTTGTCTTTTTATAACTACAAAATTGCCTTGAAGACCGATGCACTGGTCATAGGGCAAAGCAATGTTTGTGTTCTCAGCCTGTGCATGAACTCTGCTATCCACTTCATCTCCATGTTCTCCATCCTCAACCTTCACCCACTCAAAGTACTTGCACTTGCGAAACTCACACTTTACATACACGCAGTGGGGGTTCTTATCAGAATGGGAGATCTTGATTGCCACCTGTTGTCCGCATAAGCAATATCTCTCTTTTAACTTGAGGACCCCATCTGTAGAGGCATCATCCACATTTGAGAACTTCATGTTGTTTCTGCAAATGAAAAATACAATTAATTGTATTTGGTTGCTCATGAGACAATAGACACAGTACAGGGACAATTCAACCATAAATTTAGCACATGTCAGTCTAAAGATAAAATTCAACCACACTTCAGAGAAAATGCAGCCACACCACAGTGAAAATATGAGAAGAAACAACACCATAGCAGCCACACCTACTGCAAGATGATTGCATAAACGAAAACAATCCACCAACATAGTTTAGATACATTTATTCATCCAACAAAATACAATTGATAGCCAACATCTCTTCAACAAAGTTTGGGTCATCAAATAGAGCATTAATACAATGAATCCATTATGCAAATATACGCACTGCTTTAAATTATAGGCATACCATAATACCAGAGCATTTTGAATTAAACGCAACAAGGGTAATTGGGATTAAAGCCAGCAAATTCCATAAATTTGAGAAATACCTAGTACCATTTAGGGGAATTGGGATTGAAACCAGCAAATTACATATATTTCAGAAATTTCAGGAACACGAATGATGGGATTTCAGATATTCAACCAAATGGCATCAATCCAGATAGAAGGTAGGAGAAATTATAGAGAAGAAGAAAAATACTTCACTAATAAGTACGAAGAGATGAAGAGACGAGCTCCAGAAATAGAGCTTGTGGACTCTTGGCCTACCCTTGCGTATTCACTTCAAAAGACGGTCAAACTCGTTGGCGAAGGCATTGGCTTCACTGACCAACTGGTGAAGGGGATGGGAAATGGACGAATTGCTGAAGGGAAAGGCGAACACAAGTTGTATTCGAGAATGGCAAACAGAAGAGAGCAAGGAGGACGGGAACAGAAGAGACTAAGGCACATTTGGGAATGAGAACACATGAATAAAAGAGAGATGCTTAGCTATACTACACAATGACGAGGGGCATTATGGTCAAATCTACCTATTAAAAAATTCATAACTCAATTTTATCTTTCTCTTTCCTTTTCATTTTTCCTTCCTATACCAAACAATCTTATTTTAATCTTTCTTCTTCTTTTTTCCATTCTCTCTCCTTTTCAATTCATATTTTTCTTTTCATTCCTATTTTGCATTGCGAACCAAACAAGCGAAGGGACAAATGAGAATTTTGTTAATATGACAGCTGAGTTGAGCAAAAATTAATAACTAGACATGTTTACATATTCACAAATTTAAACATCAACGATCATATACAATTATTTTAACAGAAAAGTATTAATCTCAGAAACTAACTTATATGAATAGAAAAATTATAAAGACCATTTGACATAAAAATAAAGTATGAAGATTAATTTCTAATTTTGATAAAATTATAAAAACTAAAATTATAATTTAACCAAACAAAATTGAGACGCTCTAATATTTTGGGATCATATAAATAATTTGTTATTATTATTTTACTTTATTTTTGCATTAATTTCTGATGCTCAATAAAGGGGGGGGGGGGTGTGGTTGAGACCGTGAGAGAAGAGAGACTTGTGACTTGTGAGACAGACCAAAGCGAGAAAGCGACAGCACCGGAAAGCGACAGCACCGGACGTTAGCTGTTCCAATTTCATCCATGGCAAGCGTAAAATTGCTTAGCACTTTATCGATTCGAATTCCTTAATGTTATAGTTCTTCTCTTCTTTCTATTTTCACGGAAAGAGCAACGTCAGGAAAAAAAGCCACGGGAGAGGGAAAAGAGAGAATGGTTTCTCAGAAGATTGATCTGCTGATGGAGGAACTTCCAGTGGAGCAACAACCTCTGCATTTATCTGGGGACATCAAAACAGGTCTCGTCCTCGTCGACCTTGTCAACGGCTTCTGTACCGTTGGAGCTGGGAATTTGGTAATCTCCAGATTTCGCTCTCCATGAATTCTTCAATCAACGCCTTTTCTTTCCTGGAAATATTTACTGTAATTGATTCATATTCTGGAAAATGAACATTTTACGCGTTAATACAATTTAAATCTATATTATTCAAGTTTAACCACCAAAACAAAAAAGAGTATGCGTAATGCGGCAATGTATAAATGGTACCTATTGCATAGTTCTCATTTTTGCCTGCTATTTCGTGGTTTTTTGTTATCTAATTGCAATATTAGCATGGTTCATGTTTGGTCATTTGACTATGAGGCACAACTTCATGACTTTTGTCGTTGGCTTCATCTTTTTTTCAATTATGATATTCTCTAGGCCCCAGTGCAACCAGACGAAAAAATCTCTAGGATGGTCGACGAATCAGTGAGGCTGTCCAGAGTATTCTCTGAAAAGAAGTGGCCTATTTTTGCTTTGCTTGATACTCATCACCCAGATATTCCTGAGCCCCCTTATCCTCCTCATTGTATTGTCGGAACAGATGAAGCAAACTTAGTTCCTGGTATTAAATAATACTCAGAATGAGTATACATATATTTTTTTCCTGCATTAGTTTAATTTCTTTTGAATTGCAGATCTGCTGTGGTTGGAAAATGAACCAAATGCAACACTCAGGCGCAAAGATTGCATCGATGGATTCCTTGGTTCAATTGAGGAAGATGGCTCTAATGTTTTCGTTGATTGGGTGAGAAGTAATCAGATAAAACAAGTAAGCATTATTCATACTTCTTCCCAACAAAACTGTCTACTAAGAATGTTTCTGAAGTCTGTTGTAACTTGCTGTCATTTTAATTCCAAAATTGCTAGTCTAATTTGTTGATCTGCTTTTTCTTGTCCTTCAACAGATTTTGGTTGTTGGGATATGCACGGATATATGTGTGCTAGATTTTATCTGTTCAGCTCTGTCTGCTAGAAATCGCCAACTCCTTTCTCCTCTGGAAGATGTGATTGTCTATTCCAATGCTTGTGCTACTTTTGATATTCCATTACATGTAGCCAGAAGTAACAAAGATGTGATAGCTCATCCCCAGGTACTTTAATTAAATTTTGGTTTGTGGTGAATTGCCTAATTATTATAGTGCAAACTTTGTCTGAGACAAATGTCTTTATAACTTTGAGCCTTCAGCCTTGGACCTCGGAAGACAATTTTGCTCTGTCCTTTTGTTGGTTATATAATTTGATAATTTGAGGACCTTGTAACCTCAATGTTGTGATTCTGAAATAAGAATTGGAGCTGGATCACTGTGAGAAGCAGAAAAAGGCACCAAGAAGAGGGGATACAGTCCATATAAATAATTGGAGTTCCTACAAGATTACTTTAACTGGAAGTTTCTATAATAAATATACTACTGAAGATGATTGATATTTGTCTGACATTCTGCTTTTTCTTAACAATCTTTTAAGAAATCCCAGTTTAGTGGACTGACTTGGTTTTTTCCCCCACCCTTCCTCTGCTGTATATGTCTTCCTACGTCATTAATGCAGGCCTCTATGTTTCTTTCTGTCTTTCTTTTTGAAATTTTAGTGTTTCTATTCATAGTTTTCTTTTTTTCTCTTTTTGGCAGGAGCTGATGCATCATATTGGCCTTTACATGGCCAGGGGGAGAGGAGCCAAAATAGCATCAGAAGTATCATTCAAGTAAGGTGAAAGAGCATTGAAGTTAACAAATCAACTGGTCTTTCTTAGGCATACTTGTAGAAAGGCTTAGAAATTGCTTGTTACATACCATAAAGTAATGGTGCGGTGCTTGTTTAGTTAATCAGACTTGTATCCGCCCTCGTTTGTTCCCCTAATGCTTAGCTACTGCTGCCAGCTGCTATGTTGCTTCAAATTTCACAATTTTGTCTTTTGTGCTCTTTTTAATTTTTAATTTTTAATTTTTAATTTTTTTACATGGCTCAGAATTTTAGTTGCCTGCAAAGTTTTTCTATCACTTTTTGTAAAGGGTAAAATATTGTTTTTAAGGAAAAAAAAAACACTTTGAAATTATGAGATTATTTTTTATTAAAAGAGTATTTTCAATTGATAGCAAATTTTAGGAGGATATCTCCTAACTGCTTCAACTTTTTATATGCCTTATTTCTACCATTTGATTGTACATATTTCTTGTTTGTATCAATGCAAGGTAATGAATAATGATCACCTAGGCATATGACACGGGACCAAGTTCAAAATTCAGGAAGTGTATTTATATTAAAGAGAGGCTAGTCTTTTGTCACAATTTACCTTTAGCATCCTTCTTAATCGGCAATACTTGTCCAGCCTTCAAACTCGAATACGTATCACACTACATGTAAAGTTGTGGGAAAAGGTTTCATTCACGGGCTGTTTGGATTTTAGAACACAGCATTTGCAAATTGGAAACAAAGAATCACTCATATATGTTGAAATTATGATCAAAATACAAAGGAAAATTCTGATACCCATAATGTAGTAATATCTTCCTAGTTGGCCAAATACAAAGGATATAAGAACAAACTGAAACCTGCATGTAGTCATGCTTTTGTAACTTTTAAGTGCACTCTGTTTCTGAATCACTACCTAATGAAACCAACAAGTTTTTTTTTTTTTTTGTAACAAGAGATTAAAAAATTGAAAGTAGTAGGGATATTTTACATGGTGGTCTTTGGTCTTGAACAATACTTCCTAGGCGCTCCATGAGTCATGTAGGAAAAGATTGAATCTTTTTGTTTCTTCTGTTTGTCACCAAAGAGAAATGACCTTAGAGGAACTCGATGCTGGGAATCTGCATTTGTCAGATGGGAACCTTGTGGTTTATTTGAAGTTGAGAGTCCAAATTGCTGATTCAACTTTGCAAGTACCTTCTGAACTTGAAGTTGGAGAGTCGTTACCTGGTCTAAACCTGTTTGAAGCTCATCAGCAACCTTGTTGTTCTCTTGTTTCATGTTCATAATCTCACCTTGGAACTTGGCTGCTTGAAAACTTGTAAACTTGAACTCATCATCTTTAGCACTGGCTTTCAATGCCTTTGTTATATCTTCTTGAATGTCACACAAGGATGAGAATCTACTTTTCAGTTCCTCTTTCAGCAGTGCACTTTTTGCCAACCAGACTGTTAATTCAGTTTTGATTTCTTCGAGGTGTTTGTAAATGGGCCGTGCATCTGTTTTTAGAGAATAATTTATGTTAGCACTGCACTCTGAAAATGTCACTTGGTCATCAAGTTTTGATGCTTCGATCACCAAATCTTTGATGGTGGTTTCAAATTTCTGTATCTTGTTGAAGTTAGTACTGAATTTTAACCAGAATTCTAAGTTCTCCTCTAGAAGTAAATCAATGCTCATCCGGAACTTCTCTTCAATGGCTGATGTACTGTCCGGTGCCTCAGTTTTTAAGACTTCATCAACATTGGGCTTCTCTGCTGGCATTGGTGAGTTTAACTCCATCAATTCCTCGTTTTCCCCCAAGCTTTTTTGCAGGAGAGTTAGTTTCTGACGCAGGAACCTAATCTCTTCATCTTTCAAGGCAAGAGCATGCTTCAGTTCCTTCAACTGCAAAGATGTCTCAAATTGGCTGTCTTGTTTCTTATTCTCTAATTCGGTGAGCTTCTCCTTCACATCTGTGTAATTCTTAAGAGTTTTAGTATACTCTGTCAGCAAAACTTTCTCTCTATCCTGCAGTCCGTTTGTAAACAAATGCTGCCAGTCAGGTTTATCTTCTTTCGCTGTTGCCAGAAACTGTGCTTCAACTTTGAGGGAATTCTCTGTCTCTAATGACTTTGGCTTAGCATCAATTTCTTGCTGATTTCCGGAGCTCTCTGAAGAACTTTCTGTCTTTTCTCCAGCACTAGTACTCAGAACATCTCTAGCTTTTTCATGATCATTGCCAAGATTCAGGGTTTCCCCTTGCTCTTTCAATTCACTTGGCAATTTGTTTTCCACTTGGTGTGCCTCTTCCGTTTTGTGTGTACCAGTGACCATTAGCTTGTTCTCTGACTTTACATCATCCTCTACAGAACCAGTGACCTGAAGTTCGTTGTCTGACTTCAAATCATCAATTGCTAGACCAGTGACTTTAATCTCCTTATGTGATTTTACATCTTTTAAAAAGATATTGTCTTGATTCAGTGCATCTTCTCCTTTAACCTCATTCTTTGGTTCAGCTTCATCTGATGATTTCCTTTCTCTCTCTGAAAAATCCATGACCTCCTCTTCGTCAGGCCACATATTTTGGCCTCTTTTTGAGAGATGATCAAGATTACAACATGCTTCAGTGAAATGTGTTTGGAGATTAATATTCTGGCTTTCAACAGTTTGGTTTAGATCCTCAACTCCATGCATCTTTTCTTCCATTTCTCTCAGCTTGTTGTTCAAGTTAGTTTTGTCATTGATTAGACTTGCCTTATCATTCTCCAAAGTTCGAATCTGGGATTGAAGTTCATCAGCTTCTGCTCTCAATCTCTTGACCAGAGCATCCTGGGATGAAACTGCAGTTTCTAGGCTCACCACTTTGTTCACAAGATCATCAACCTTCTCTACCATTTCTGTCACACTGAGAGATGAATGGGAGTCTACCTCAAAGTGTTCTTTAATCTTCTCCTGTAATTTCTGCAGCTTCTGTCTCTTTTGAGTCATTCTCTTGACATCTTCATCCAAATCCTTTGTTTCTGCTGTGTCTTCTGTATCTCTTTTGGCCCTTGGCTCGCTGAGAATGGTTGGATTATATTGGAGCTGATGCAAAAGTGCCTCGAACTTCTCCTTGATCTCCTTTACCTTTTTGGACTCAATCATAGATTCACCAACTGATCTTTCCCATTTCTCTTGTAAATGTGTCAATGTCTCTTGGCATGCTTTAAGGGCTGCTTCTGCCATCACATGACGAGCTTCTTCGTCATCAATAACAACAACTTCACCAATTTCCTCTTCTAAATTGAAAACTGTCTCTTGTAACTCCTTGATCTGCTCCACGGTTTCCCAGTACCTTGTAATGGCACTATCATAAGAGCTCTTTACAAACTCTTTCACAGTTTGTAGTCCCAGAATCTGTTTCTGAAGCTTGTCAACCTCTTGAAGCACCTCCTTTTTGCTTAGTCCAGATTTAAGAGCTCTAGGACTAGTTTCTGCAGTGGCTGCCTTCTTGGAAAACATTCTCTTTGGGGCTGGCATGGTGACACTTCTCAAATCCTTAGGTGGAGGTTTTGGAGAATTTGGTGGTTCAAACCCTCCCGGTAGTTTTCTAGGGTCCCTAGGTGACATTGGAGACCTTGGTGGTGCTACATCATCTTCATCATCTATGCAGGGAACTTGGTCTGGGAACACACAAGCAATGGCGTTGTTGGCATTTTGCAACTCCGTTGATATGTGGTCATACCGTTCAGCTAAAGCTCGATAAGCCCGGTATGATTCTTCCACAAAGTGTATAAGCTCTGGCCTCTTTTTGTAATACATTTCTGCCCGCCTTGCAAAGGAGTCCCCATCTTCTTCTATGAGTTTCAGAACACACTGTACTTTTTCCTCCATGTCTGCAGTATAATTTTATCTTTTAGTTTTTCAGAAATATCAGGGCCCATAAGAGCTGCATGTGTTGATCTTACATTGGCATGCAAGCTATTGAAGAAGTGAATGTGAATTGTGATTTTCTAATTAAATTATGTCTGTTCTGAATTATAATAAGCAAACCCATGCCCATCATTACATTGCATCAAGCTCATGCTGATTGTCCAAGGAGTCCATGAAAATTCACTAAATTAGATGTTTCAAGAGATGGATTCAATTTATGTAAGTAAAATTCTACTGGCTTTTTGTACAAGTCTGTTGTGCAAGAAGTATGCGTAAGAAATTTATATATGTCTGTTCCAATATCCTTTAATATCAAAAGAAATGACTTTATTATTTTCAAGTAAGTGTACGGTTTGCCTAATTTCTCAAATCATTTCTATGTAAAAGTGATATGACTCTATATACACCATTCAGTTGCTTGCAGGACAAACTCAAGGTAAAGGTTTAATTTGATAAATGGTCATTTAAAGATTATTCAATGAAATAACGTAGTAACACATTTCTCCATGGATTTGGACAGATCAGAAAGTTGAAGCTATCAAAAAAGGAAAAGGGGAGAGAGAGGAGGAAAAAAAATAAAAAACTGACCTTGAAGGCTTTGTTCCATCCATTTTGATTGCTTTGTTCTGATGTGGCTTGCCCACCACCATGAATATGCATTATTTGCAGCTCTTCGCAACATACTTGTTAGTTGTTCCTCCTCCTCTTCTTCTTCTCCTCCGTAGTTGCTATAGCGATCTTATTGTGAGAAGCAAAAACATGCAGCCTGTGTTTCTCTTGATCTGTGTGAAGAAGATAGAGAAGACGTGGATTTCATGACACGACCGAAACAATAGAAAGAGGAAGAAAAGAAAAGAAAAGAAAAGAAAATGAAAAATATTGGGTCAAACAGAGAGAGAGGAGACGAGAGAATGTGCAACTAAGAAAATTGTGCTAATTATGGGATCATGGAGAGGAGCAAACCTCGGCCGAATTTATAGTCCAAACCCTTCCTTTCTCACAAAAGTGCTGCAAACAAAGAAATTAAGAAAAGCTCCGCATATGCGAATAATTCACACAAATTTCTCATGTTACAGTTCATTCCTTTTACATTATTCCGTTACACAACCTTTTAATCATTTGGATTTTGTTAAGTCTTATAATGAAATTGAATTACTGAATTTTGTTTTCTTAAACCAAAAGAAGGACCCAAAGAAAAAAAAAGGAAAAACAATTTTTCAAGAAACAAAACAGTGTGATCCGCGTGCCAACGCCAGCATTCGAAAAAATGAACCAATAATTGAACTGATAGAGATATCAGTTGAAGAATCAATGATCGAACTGGTGGTATTTAAAAAATATAAAAATATATATAATTAAAAATAACAAAATACTTTACATAATTAAAAAATTTGTGAAAAAAATTTATTATCTATTTTTTTATTGAGTTATCCACTTACTTTTTTATAATAAATATTTGAGTAAATAATATTTTTTTATTTTTTATGATATTTTAAAATGATGTATCTTTCTCTTTCTTCTTAAAATTAGGTCTCTCCACATGCTTTCTTTTTTTTGTTTCATTCCCAATGTCATTTATAGCATAGCACAGGGATCAGGGTTGAGCTTGAAGTAAGACTATACGAGGTCATCTCAATTCTCAATCTTGGAGCTTCGTCTTTCTCTATCATCCAGTGCCTCCACTTTCTTTCTTTCTTTCTTTTTTTCTCTTCTGATGCAATACAAATTTGTCTTTCTCCATCATTTTTTCATTTGGAGCTTCGTATTCTTTTTCTAGTGAGGCCTGGGTGTTCGGTGAAAAGACGATCGAGGAAGACGAGGGGGTCGAAGCCACCGAAACCACGGCGGTGACCAAACAAATTGTTTCTCTCTCTGTCCATATCATTCTCTCTCTCTCCCCCCTCAACTTCTTTCTTCATCTTTTTCCTTGTCATTGAACCATGTCAAAAAAATAAAAGAGAAACTGGTGAAATTGGTAACCCAGCTGTTTTGCTCGATTTTTGACCAATTTTATAGCATATTTTGGACCGGATGACTAGTTAATTTATTTATTTTTCGGTCTGATTTTCTTAACAATGGCCAGTGCCAGCAAAAAACAACATGGATCCACAGTCAAAGCAATATTTTCCAGCGACCCAATTTCACCGACCATGCTTTTTTTTAATATATATATATATATATTATAGTTTTAAAATATTATTAACAATTTATATCAATGTCATTATTTTTTATCTTTAAATGAAGAGTAAATTACTAATTTAATCTTTAAAAATTAAATTTATTTTAATTTGATTATTGAACAACCAAGTGTCTTAATTTAATTTTGAAAAAATTGTAATTGTCTCAATTTGACACATCAATTTGTTAAAAGTGATTTTTAGTACTAGAAAATTTAAAATCTAACAATAATAAGTTTGACAATTTAACAACAAAATTAATCAAATTAAAGTAAATATAATTTTAAAAATAAATTGAACCAATAAATAAAAGATAAAATAAAATAATTATAATTTTTCAGATATTAAATCTGCAGTTTATACTCATATTAATAGCTGTGGGTAGGCATGAATCAATTAGATCTGGATCCTCTGCAATATTGCAAAGGTGCAATACTTTTAGTTACAATTTTTTTTGTTGCTAAAACTTAAACTTTCAGCAACAGTTTAAACTGTTGCTGAAAGTTTTAACAACTGAAAAAATTGTTACTAAAAAAAGTATTGCAGAGAATCCAGGTCCGAATTAGTTGAAGTGGTGGCTTAGACTGGCATATTTGTTATTGTTGGAGGGATGTCCTATGTGTACTTTGGTTTCATAGTCGTGGAGTGGGTACTGGACACTTTAATACTTTTTTCTGTGTATTCCAAAGTATGAAACTATTCAAAATTTCAAAATTTGACTCTTGGGACCCACTTTTTTTTATTTAAATTCTAGTGGTGACCTACTTTTTTTTTAATTTATGAATGTAATCCAATTTCACTATTTCACTGTTAAGTCACCTTCTGACAGGGTAACTTAGATGCACCTAAGTCGCTCTTCTGATAGACGACTTACGTACAGTTGTAAGTCGCCTTGTCAGAGGGTGACACACATGCATATTTTAAATCTTGAAATATAACAAAAATATTGTGTTGCACATAAGTCGCCATGCTAAAGGTGAAGGACTACTTACGTGCATTTTGAATTTTTTATTTAATTTTATTATTAGTTGTAATTTAATTGTATTATTAATTATAATTTATCTTAATTCATATTATAATTATTATATATATCATCTTAATTATATTATATTGTATTTATTAATTGTTAATAATAATAATAATAGGTTGGATTGACTCGACCAACCGTGACAATAAAAGAAAACAAAATATTAGATAAAAAATTGACAATATTAGCATTATTTTTACTTAAAATAATCTTAGTATTGTTTGGAAATAAACAATTACCTGAATAGGACGTTGAAAGCGAGAGCAACACTAGAGGAAGAAGAAAATTCACGGATGAAGAAGAAGAAAAAAGCAAAGTGGAATGCAAGGGACCACGAGAAGAGGAGGAAGAAGAAGTGGTTTTGGGCAAATAAGGTGTGTTCTGCTTATAAGAAGTTTAGGGTTTAGGGCGACATAACCGTGTGTCGTCTCTGTGAAGGGCGACATAACCGTACTATTAATAATATCACTTTATCATATTTATATATTTTAACAGTACTAACGGTCATCTATTGTAGGAGTTAGAGTTTACATATAAGTCGTTCTCCAAAATTATGCGACAGATGACCGTTAAGCACGTACGTTGCTAGAACTATCAAAATGAGACAGGTTGACCAGTCTCGAGTTTGGCAAAAATAAGGCCAGACCAGGCTAGCCTGTTATTATTATTAACAATTAATAATAATAAATATAATATAATATATTAAGATGATGTATATAATAATTATAATATGAATTAAGATAAATTACAATTAATAATAAAATTAAATTAAATAAAAAATTCAAATGCACGTAAGTAGTCCTTCAGAAGGGTGACTTATGTACAACACAATATTTTTGTCATATTTTGAGAATTTAAAATATGCACATGTGTTGTCTTTTGACAGGGAGACTCACAACTGCACGTAAATCACCTATCAGAAGGGCGACTTACGTGCATTTAAGTTGCTAAGTGACTTAGCAGTGAAACAGTAAAATTGGGTTATATTCATAAATTAAAAAAATTAGGTCACCTTGGGAATATAAATAAAAAAGTGAATCCCAGGAGTCAAAAAGTCTACCTTTTCTGTATATTTCAAAGTATGAAACTATTCAAAATTATTATATTAGTGTGACCTTTTGAGCTCATCATTGATGATTTATGCTCTTATGCCTTTAGATAAAATAAAGGAAACTGATTGAATTCAATTAAGGAAATGTTAGCTAGGCTTTTACAGAAATCTTTTAGACTATCTTATCTTACATATCTTATAAAGCAGTTCTACCAAGCCACTTAGCATTTATTACCTTCATTTAATACTCTTCATTTAATGCTTATTTCCTCTCCTTATTCTCTTATCTCTCATATCAAATGGTTACTATTCCTTCACTATACTTCTAACATCTCTGACGTCATTTACTAAATATGTATTTTTTAATTGGTATTACATCTCTTGATCCCCATCCTTAACTTGCCTTTCATCCTCGTTGGCCCTCAACATGACATTTAATGCTTACTTGAATAGTCTGACTTGATATAGTCTATTTTTCTCTCATGCCTTTCATTTCAAGTGTCTTGTCTTTCAATTTTTATTTCAAAATTCAAAATTCAAAATATAAACCAAATATTAGATTAGATCTTTTATTCACTTTTTACTCCTCATTTATGTATTTCCCTCTCTCTCTCTCTCTCTCTCTCTCTCTCTCTCTCTCTCTCTCTCTCTCTCTCTCCTCGTTCTTCTCAATTTCACTTCTTCCTTTGATGATGATTTGCTTTTAGTCGGTGTTTTTTTTTGTAGGTTTTCTTTCTCTCTATTTTTACTTTTAAGTTCTTTTGTTGTTGCATTATCTTTTGCTCTCTCTTTCTCTTTGGATCTCTTCTAATTCTTCTCACTTTCCCTTCTTCATTTGATGGCATTTTCCTCTCATTTTCAAATGCGAAGACTAAACATGAGTTTTCTGAAAAATTTGATCTCTTTTGATCTTTTCTTTTTTCTTATGATCTTTTCTTTTCTTTTTCTTTTTTTCAAAAAATTTTAGGACGAAAACAAAGAAATCTTGAGGGCTAATAAGGAAGCCGAAGAGGTGTATTGTATGAATGGCGCTTTTTTCTCTCTCTACCATGCCTACCACAAAGTCCATCATGCTATTTGGGTTCCTTTACCAATTATCATTTCTCAATCGATTCATTTTTCTCTTCTTTTTTTTTTTGACAATTGGTATCAGCTTTCCTTACTTGCTAATTGCAAAATTACTTTTCCCTTAATGGGTTGCTTCTGGATTTATTTCTTGTATGTTATTTTGTAAAAAAAAAAAATTACCTTTTCCTCAAATTTTGAGATTTCATCTTTCCATTTATTGGTTGTTCCCTCCGAAATCATTTTCTGATGATTCCTTCAATAAAAGTCTCTGAGATTCATAACGTTCTCAAAATTAGTGGCATTCAAACCTACATTATCAACAACGCAAATGTAGTTTTCTTGAATGAGAGGCCTCAGCCAAGGCCTGGAAAGGGCATCCTCAATACTTGCTAAGTCTATGAAAGTAGCCTCCTTAATTCCTACCGATTCTAGTCCCTCCGCTTCTTTAACTCCATTATATTTAGAAAAAATGAATTTTTTTTATTGCTATCTCTTCAAAGGTTATATTTATGATCTATATTATAAAACTTATACGCTCTAGACTCTAAACTTTCCTCTGCTTTTACAGAGGGCATATTTGTTAGTTTATATTTAGTATTTGTATATTTATATAATTGTCTTAAGTGCAAGGTTCATGTTTCAATTCAATGTACTCACTCCAAATGCTTATGGTATGCTTTTAATCCAAAGCAGTTCCACTATGCAACATAGCATTTAATGCTGCTTCATACTCATTGGTTGGCTTCCTTATGTTTATATCTTGTAGATGTGCTTTTTTTTTTAATTCTGTGATGAACATCCTGGTCATTGTCTTCTCATCCAATTAGCATTTATCGTGTCCTTTGGTTTTTTTTTTCTCTACTTAAGTGATTATATTTTGCTCATTTTTTATAAAACCTTCAAAAGTTTCCTCTCACTTTGTCATGCTTCTCTCAAATACACCTTGGGTACTGTTCTTTACCTTCACCATTATCTTTTTTTTTTCCTTCTCATTTTTGAGTGTTTCCTTTTATCATATCTGGCGATGATTTTTATTTTGTTATTTTTTTTACTATTTTCATCTTTCTTATTCATTACCTATCTATATAACACTAAATGATTTCATGCTATTGGTTATTTTTTTATCCGACGATATTTTCTAATATTTCTATGAAAGTTGTTATACAGGGCACGTCTGTTTTGGTTGTTCTTCCTTCAATTTTTGCTTTGTGTCCTTTGATTTTCTTTACTATTCATTTTTTACTCTATTCAGTATTTTTCGGTATCTTCTTCTTTCTTCGATTTTCAAACATGTATTGTTATGATACCTGATATCTCATTTTACTATTCTCTTATTCAATTTTCTTATAGAATAATGATTTTAATGTTAATTTGCTCTGTAATTATGAATGTTGTTCATGTTCTCCCTGTATTTTATTTTGCTTTTATACCATTGATAATTATCATCTATAGTTAATTTATAGTTTATGTTGAATTTTGTTGGTATTTATTAATTTCCTTATGAAATTAATATAGCTGAAAAACTTTATGAATTGTGTTTATGTTCATTACATTGTTTCTGCCTTATTGAAACAATATGAATTAGCTGGAAAAAAATGTATGAATTCCATTTCTTTATGAAACTTAATTTCAACTCTTTTCAATTTTACTTGGTTTTGATCAGCAATGGATCACCTTTTTGTCAATGGCGTCGAGTTTGATATCCCAGTAATGAGCAACATAATGTCTAGATTGTACGCAACATGTCATTCTTTCAAAAAACTAGTGTGAAAGTATCAGGTTAGACTTTTTTCAGGACAAGCACAACTTGGAACATAATAGTAAAACTCCTCTTTTGTTATTGTCAAAAGCGCCTTTTATCGATGGAAAACTATTCAATGATCTTATTTTGCTGAATCTATCTACTGGTGAAGTTCAAATTGTTGAGGTTGCACCTCCAAATCACAATCCCCAGAGAGTTTGATTTGTAGGTATTGTCAATGGTTTAATTTGTATAAGACGATTTATTCATCGGTCAACTGTTCATTTCATAATCTTTAACCCAGTCACTAAGAAATTTGTGGAATTCATGGACATTGTCTCTGATATTAAATATGGTAAGAACAATTGTTTGTTATTATTAGTTTAGTTTATTACAATTTATTAGTTAGTATTTGTTCTCTAATTTCTTTTTTATTTGTTGTCCTAAAAACATATGGTATTTATTTTGCTTTTAAGGAGAATAAATCAAAGAACGATTGTAAAGTTCTCAAAAACTATATTATGTTGGGAAAAGAATTTGATGTTTTCCTCTCTACATTCTCTTTATGAGATAAAGTATAGATTGCACCCTAAACAACTGATCTTCCAAAAGAAATGATCTATAATTCTCCCTTGGCTATTAATGCATGATTGTATTGTTTTTCCCTCTAAACCATCTCAGTCAGATACAATAAGTTCCAATTGTGTAGTTATTTACAATCATTCTACCGCAATCTTTCATCATATTCAAAATCCAAGAAATGCGAGGAAAAATGGTTGTAAGGACGTCAACTATAATAACAAAATTGGTGTTCTGACATTTGATCAGTGATCAAGTTGTGAATTTGATGTGTTTCTGAGTTCGTTTGACATGGATACATGCACTCAAGAATCGTGGTCCTATTTGTTCATAATCAACCATTTGGAGCTCGGTTATGATCCTTTATTTAGCTTTCAGTATTAGTTGGTTATATATATATATTTTTTTTTTTTCTCAACTTTGAATAGAGATAGATCTGGGGAGAGAACTACTCTAATCATCTATATGTACAACCCTAGGAACGATATATTGACTTCCATTAATCGTGTTGTCAGTAATGGGCAAAGTTGGTTCAATGCTATGAGCTGATTCTTTTAATCTATGGTTGATATTTAAAACCTTTGGTATCTGGTGTAGGTTTAATTTTGTTCATTCTTTGTATTAGTTGACATTTGTGATGAATAGTATAATTGTTATAATTCTGTAGTTTGGGGAACATGTTTTTTGCAAACATGTTTCATTATATGTGATCATCTTTTTATTCTCTATTATTATCTTTTTCTATCTATTTTATTATGTTGTTTTTATTTATATTTATTTTGTCTTTGTCTTTAAATATATTAGTCCTTTTTAATATAATAATAAATTAAATTTTGTGCATACCGTTTACTAAATCAGTCTTGTATTAGTTGAAACATATTAGAATATTATTTTACATATCTGAATTATATTTATCTTCTTTTCTGTGATAGTGTAAATAATTTAGTAATTTTTCATTTGCCAATAAAGTATATATTATTGTTATGGTATCTTGAAATCAAATATATAGTTAGTGTATATGTTTAACATCATTTTGCTTGGAAGACAAATTTAATGACAAATCTATTTGTTATTTTAATCACATCTTTTTCATTATGTTTTTGTTTAATCTTAATATATTAATTTAAAGTCTTTGGTCATTAATATATCGTTCTCTGTCATATTCGATTTTCAGCGTTTCATTTTAAGCTGATATATTATTTACTTAAATGTATTTGTGCGTGTGTAGAAATTAAATTAAATTAAAGTATATATTTTTCACTGACTTTTTCTCTATCAACTCTTATGTGATTTTGATTGAAATAATCAACATCTTGTTCTCTATTTGTAACTATTAAATGTTTTTCATCTCCTGCTTTTTTTTTATCCAAAATTAAAAAATTCAAAATAATTCATCTTATAAATTATTGTATACTTTTCTTAATCATATTTTGTTAAAAGGCTTTTTCTTCTCCTCAAGCGCATAGTATTGAATACTCTTTCATTTAATGTTGTTTCATTTAATGCTTTTTTCTCCATTCCTTTTCTATCCCTCCCTCTGACTCCTCTTACTTCTTTGACTGCACCTTCACGACCCAAAAATCAAGCACATAACTGGCGCAAACTAGTGCCTAGCCTGCACCACTGCAAGCCTAACTATCACTCAGAACCCTTATTATTTTCAATGACTTAGTTATCTTTTTGGTTTATAAACCAATTAACATATCAACTGAAAAAAATATATGTAAATATTTCTCTTCTTTCATAAACTTGCATTTATAGACATTTAAATAAAAGTAAGCTTTTAATAATCTCAAATCATAATTACACTCTTTTGTGCTAGTTCTTACTATATCATTTACATAATAAATGTCATAATGTGGCTTATCCTATTATATTACTAAGATTTCCTAACTTGACATAACTTTAATGTGTATATATACATACACACACACACACACACACACACACACACACACACACATATATATATATATATACATAGCCATGCATGCAACAGGTATAAAAAAAACAAAGAACATGATGATACTGACACCCACGACAACTCAGCTAAATACAAGAGGTAATGGTAACTAGACTTTTTGCAACATGTATACAACTATTGAAAGCTCATCAGAATGCATACATTTACTAAGCATAGGGTAGACATGGCACACATTAGTGTAAGAAATAGTAAGGCCTTAATGCACATTCACACGTAGAATTTCTTATGTTTATTTAATCTTTACTTGTATTAATGCTATAGGGCTATGTCGAAAACATGATGCCATAGGCATTTAGCTAGGCTATTGACACCCAATCATGTCAAATCAAGCATTCTTCACAATGAGGCATATACATGAAGTCAAGGCAATCATAAATCATTACATATCAATTACAAGAATTCAATTGCAATTTATTAAGATTAAAGTCACATTCGTGAACACATCACACAACTATCAAACATGCTTAGTCGATTGGGTCGCTATGGGCCATCATCGTAGCTAACTCCAGTAACCCACCAAGCCCTCTCAAAGAACTTCAGGTCACTAGGAAAACTTGACTCACGAAGCCCTTTTGCTAAAGGTGACGTTGTAGCGAAGGCTTGCTAAGCCACTTTCACTATCAAGGTCGCTATGAGTCTTACTCAACCTAGCCTCTTGTCATGGCCATGACATTGTTGGAGAATCAACTGTATCAAGAGTTCTTAGGCAGCACAATTGTGCGCAACTCTCAATCAAAGACAATATTCAGACCACAATCATAATTCACAATTTCAAAGGTTCAGTTTATGCACTTTCAATAACCAAATGCATCACATACCATGATAAATCTACTATATTCCTTATCACGCATCATGACATTATTAACATGAAAATTATCCTTTGCATTCTCTCAATTGCATACATCAAGAACTATCAAGTCACCGAGTACATATCATCTCTATTCACATGTATAAGAATACTAGATGAATCATGATAGTTTCACATACTTTAGGATAGCCCACACTCCCAACTTATAAGCTTACATGTTCAATACCATCATAAATGTTTACAACTTCACCGCATATATGCGTATGAATAGACATACAATTTTCCATAGAAACATATTACACTCATAGCAATTTATCATCAAGTTTATGTATATTTTATATTTCCTTGCTACATATGGCCATCCCATTAAGTTGATTTTATTTTTAATTCATGTAAGGGAATCATAATCATAAATCTTTCAGTATCACATTATTATATCTAATTCTCATATGATCCTAGTTTAATTGAGCTGATAGCATACATGTTTATATATATATATATATATATATATATATATATAAGAAGCAACCAAGGTAGGATGGAAATTCCCTTACGTCTGCTCAAACTTTCCTATCAATTTCTTCTCTTTAAAGGTGGATTTATGAGCTCCACTATGGCTTAAGAAACTTCGAGACATCATCAACATCTAGGGACCATGGAAACATGGGAAAAGGGTCAAAATTCCACACTTTTGGGCATGTTGCAAGTGGTGGCACCACAAACTATGGCTACCCAGATCATGGCACTTAGGCGCCTATGGCTGGGCAGCCATGGATGGAGTCCAAAAATGGCTTCATCCTTGGCTCAACCTCCCTTATTTGGCTCCAATCTTCCATGGGTTCCTTTTGTATATGTTTGTGTAGGTTAAAGACACTTAAAACAGCCCCAAAACTCAAGATTCAAAGCAAACATTCAAGAGTAAGAATTTTTAAGAAATTATTCAAATTCATACTTTCAATAAAACTTGGATTCTCTCCCAAAAAGCTGAACCTCACTTTACAATGGACATTTATAAGAATTTTAGAACATTAATTTTACAATATCAAGGCCAACATTATCTATCCCAACCTTAAGGGTATCACTCTCTTAAAACCATCTCCTAGGGTTTTTTCTACAAGAACAAGGAGGAGGAAGAAAGAAGAGGAGATTTGGGGGAGGAGGAGAAGAGAATCTTAACTCAATTAGGAGACCCAAGGAGACCAAGAGGGTGATTGGAGAATGGAGGAAATCCCAAACCTTGAGTGTGTATGCACTGGCCGAAAGAGAGGGAGAGAGAATGCATGAGAAGGATAGATATGAATGGAGAAGGATGATGAGTGTGCTTAGTTAGTGTGTGTGGAGCTTACTTACTTTTTTCTCCAATTTTGGTCTCTCTTGGAAACAAGTTTAATTAAGAGTCGAAAGGGGATTGGAAAAGCTTTTTATCATAAATAAGGCACTCAACTACACTTCCATAAAAAGATACATCATCACATTCCTATTATCACTAAAAATACAAAAATTTCGTATTTGCTCACTTTAGTCCCTCTCTGTGCCTCAAAATCTACTCTAGCCTCAAACTCATCATCTTTAAGGTACCGACCTCATGAATTCATACTCCTAAGGTCCATTCATCCTCAAAGGTTCCTATTTGATCCTTTCTCAAGAGTACTCTATATTTTCTTTCCTTTTCACTTTAGTCCTTGAACGTACTTTCTACACTCACCATATATGTTTCCTTTTTCCATTGCAATCTTATTTGATCAAAGGCAAGTCTTAGTGCTTATTAAATTTTACGATCCTTCGTCCCTCTAGTTGGAACTTCTTAATTAGTGAAAAATTTCCACCATCATAAAATTACGTACTTTTAACTACATTATAATACCGGGAGTGTTACAGTCACCATTTCATTATTACTATTCTTGCATTTATTGTTCTTCCATCCTCATTTTAATGCTCCTTCATTCTCGTTGGTTGGTTCCTTCCATGCTTATTTATTTCTCTTTCATTTAATGCTCATTGATATGTGCTTCTTTCCTCCATTTATCTCCGGCTTCCCACTCTTATCTCTGACATTCCTCACTGACATTTTTTCTGTCTGCTCTTCTATGATTTTAACTAAAATTATCAACATCATGTTCCCTATCTGTAACCATTAAATGCTTTTCATCTTCTGTTTTCTTTGTTTTTTTTTTTTTCAAATTTCAAAATTTCAAAATTGTAATTATAATGCTCAGGCTTCTGTTCATGTTCTTTGGTTCACCCTCTGCCATTGTTGTTCCTTTCTTTCTTAATACATGTGGTGCAATCTAAACCTGGGCAAAACTTTCATCTACATATTTGAAGTTGAAAGTTGGAGTTCTAATCATTTTACTGAGGAATATTGACAAATCTGGGTTTATAAAATGGAACAAGACTATTAATAAGTAATTTTAGAAATCATGTCATAGAAAGAAAACTTATTTCATTTGACACTGTTGGAGATAAAGTGTTTATTCTAAGGTGGTCAATAACAACATTTGATTCAATATTACCTTTTAAATTTAAGAGAAGATCATTATCAATAATAGTTTGTTTTGCAATGACGATTAATTAGAGTTCAGGTCAACATTAAACTTATTTTTTACAATTTTTTAAAGTTGGAATATTTTAATAAAATACTCTCTTTTTTTTTTCCTCTTCCTTTCTCTTTCCCTTGCCACATACGAAACAGGCTTTGTTGGCAAAGAGAAATGGACTAAAAAGTAAAGAATCTTCTTCAATTTAAAAAGTTAACAATAAATTCTTCTAAAATTTTAATTTCATGCAATATAGTCCATCTATTAATTTTTTTGGTCCAAAATTTTAATATTATTTATCCATACAAATTTAAAAAAGGGTTAAATTAAAAAATACATTTTTTATCATCCTAAATGATAAAATAATAATTTTTTTGTTATTTTCTTTTATATTTTACAATATAAATATATTTTAAAATAATAGATTAAATATATTTTTCGTCACTTCAACTTTTTTCTAGCCTATAAGGGATGACAGTGTAAGAGTTTCAAAAATAATAATAATAAAATTGTGTTGCCTAAAATTAAAAATTTAGAGAAATTTATTCCTGATTTCAAATATTAAAGGAATAAATTATACAAGTCAAGAAAGATTTTTATATTTTAATAAAAAATAATTAAAAGTTTTTTGCAAATCCAAGCTCTCTATTTGGTCTAATTTCTCAGGAGTAAAGTGTTCAAGCAATGCTTCACCATTTTGAAAAGCCATCAGTTTTTTTTTTTTTTGCTGAATTTAATTATTCCTAGACTGCATTCGATTTGTAGATCTGAAAACCCCATTTCAGTTGAAACTTGAAAGTGAATGATCTATAAATCATCAAATCGTTTCTTGGGATTTGGAAAGACTCTTTTTTACCTACTTAGATCCCACAATATTAATTGGGATATCATCCAATAGCTTCCATCACAAGCAGGAACTCGTGTTTACTAACATGGTTGGGAATCAATCAGGAAACTAGAACACTAAAAAGATGGTTACAATATGTTAAGAGTAATTAATCATTCTTTAATTTTTCGTTCGATAATTTAATTGGGTTGAATTCAAATTATCTATTTGTTTTTGTCTCTTGATAATCGTTAAATTTACAATCCAATGATTTTAAAAAGATAAACAAGTGTTAAAAAAAACCTTGATAACCGTTAAATTTACAATCCAATGGTTTTAAAAAGATAAACAAGTGTTAAAAAAAACTAATCTTACTTATAGCTATTAAATTTGTGATCTAATAGTTATAAAAAAAAAATAAACATCATTGAAGACCGGCAAAAATCTGAACGGAATTGGGCTTTAGTGCATAATTGATCCAAAAATTATGTCACCACATATAGGTTTATAGATGCACAAACTTTAATTCATGTTGCCACAAGCATTATGTAAAACTTTTGGGGGATGGTGCTTATATTTTGATCAAGGGACTCGTACTATTTGATCCTCATACTAGTATTACTGTTTTTATTTGACTGAAGAAAAGAAAAATGAAAGGTAATTTAAATGTAGTTTTTAAATACAAGTTTATAGTCTTTAAAAATAATTTTTAATTTTTAATTTTTATTATTCAAAATTACATGATTTATTTTAATAAAAATTTTACATATGTTAAATAAAAGAAAAAGGATACAAAAATATGGAAAAAAAAAACGTCAAAGTTTGATTCTAAGAAATCATTATTGAATGCTTTTAATATTGTTATATTTGATACCGGTGAGAATATATTACACAGAGATATTATTCATGCTGCTATAATTTAGTGCGTATAGCACTTTAGTATAAAATAAAAAATAAAAAACTCATCCTCCAGCTGTATTCTCCCTTCATCCTTCGTTTTCTACTACAGAGTTCAAAATTGAGAACTAACTCACAATTTTTATTGTCGAAATTTATTGAGTTCTAAATGGGAAGATGTTATTTTTTTAAAAAAAAAAACTCCCCTTAATCCAATGGGATCCTAATCTAATAGTCTTCCCTCTTGTTTGGCACTCTCTTCAAAGTCAAAGTCCAGTGCTTATTTGAAACTTCATAACAACAATTCCTTCGTGTCAGAGACACGCAAGTTTTTTTTACTTACTTTACAAGTCACGAACAAGCTCTTAATCTGTGGGACGAGGACAAATATCACTTCCACTAACATTAATCTCTTTATTAATTGTGAGTATATTATCGAAGATACTTCAAGCTACATTCCATGTTTTGACAATGTAATAAATGAACTCAAATTTCTTACCGAGAACTTTGAAGTTTTCTTACCGAGAACCATTGAAGTTCTCTCTCATTAACATGAATATACTTGAAATTTTACTCCCAATCAATGAAGGCAATTCTATAGAATTGACTTTTAATAACCTAATTTAATATCTAAAAAAGTGATGAAAACTCGAAAATAAATTACTTTAACTACTCAGAGATTTCGCCTTCATCATCAATTCATCATGCCCAAATGGCGAAGGTTCTAAAGAAAGTTGAGTAAGATTTGAGGAAAATCTTCATTTTGAGGGGCTTCTCATGAGTTTTCATCCGCAAGAGAATGAAGTCACCAAAGGATAAGAAGGAATACCTAACGAAACTTCTGTTGCATATCACTTTCAACCTGCAAAAGTGCGACCAACCTTCATGTGAGCTTGCCACCCGCCATTGATGTGGTCCCCTGAGCTTTAAAAGATGCTTCTCAACTTTGCTCATGTGTGGATTTTCAGAGAAGGAAAAAAGTGCAGGAATCAAATCACAAGGAACCAACAATAAAGAGAACAGAAGCAACCAGTTTAGTTCTGCAAGAGTCGAACTTGCTCCAATTCCATATAGAATGATTAGTTTATCTACAAAACTACAAGAGGGATATACATAGAGAATGATTAGAGTTTCATTAGGCCTAAACAGAAAACGATCATTCACATAGTGACGGACCGAAACGCTTAAAGCATACAGAGATCAGGACTTTTTCCACTCCCATTTTGCTTCCTTTTCTCTCTATCTACATATTCACAAGAAAATGCGATATCTACAATGAAGACTGAAGAGTCTACAGGACATCTGACGCCTGTCTATTGACTTTAATGGTATGATAGCTGCTACATGCCCTGGCAAAACGACCATTTGCAGTAGGAATTCATCCAGTTCTTACTAATGTGCCCTTTTAACTATCCAGTAACTTTGAGCAGTTATTGTGAGGAAGTTCCATGGTCTTCGGTACTAAGCTTCAAAATTCTGAAGAGAAGCCAGCCATTGTTCCACGTAGTTCCTGCCTGCAGCATGAGCAATCAGAATTCAGAACACCAAAAGATAAGTATGAATAACGTATCCCCTAGTAGCTTAAAAGGGAAGATGCATTTACTGTAATACAAAAGCATATATGAATCATTACAGGACACATTTATACTTTGTGAATAATTTGATAGGCGTATCCAACACAATTATAGAGCAAAACGCATCACCACCATTTATTGCAAGACAAGATTTCCCTATAGGACCAGTGGTTCTGATTTTAACAAACATGTCTTTGAAAGGTCCGAGCTTTTAAGGATCAAGGTGATGCATGCAGATTGGTGGAAGAAATTGTTCATACAAGTTCAGTCAGCTAAAATAGAAGAGCTCATTCTTCAAAAGCCAAAGTAGATCTACTTACAACAACCTACTGTCCCCTTGTAATCTATCCAGCGCTCAACATACAGTTATTAATCCTAAAATAATAGGTTCATATCAATTTCTGTAGTCAAGTCAGTGATTACTGAAAGTATCCAATTAAGGTCAAGAATCCCAAAAAAGAAGTAAGCAATTAATTAACTATGACTAATATGATCTGGAATTCAGGAATCAGAATAATTGTGAAGCTACTGCAACACATTACCTTTCTCTATCAAGTAAGCATCTTAGTAAAATGGATATATCTGACGGTAGATTCTGAACCAGCCCAAGTGAAGTTTTTTATCGCCACATTTTAACAGTTAGAAGAAAAAGAACATTTTGTCCTATGCAACTTGTTTTAGCAAAACAGAACACATTACTATGGTACCTCGAGTTATTACTATGGTACCTCGAGTTACTAAGCAAGGAGGATCAATTCCGTTCTTTTCACTTTCGAAAGCGAAAAGGTCACAAATCCAATAACTACCATGATAATCACAAATAGATATCTTCATCAGACTTATATACAACAGTAGGGTCAAAACAAACCAACTCGCAGATTGGAAAAAAAATTTAGTGTATAAAACTACACAAAAGAGCACCTGAACAAAACAAAGATGGTTTAACCTTAGGAGGAGAAGTTAAAAAAGAAGTTAATTGAAAGCAAAGAAATTAAAAGTCACAATTAACAAGAAGCAAGCGTAACTCTTACCAGAAGAAAATTCATCTGGGATGTTCTTGATAGCACTCAAAAGCTCATTGTTTGAACTCTCCACCTCCTTGCAGCCAGGTCTATAGCAAGGAACAAGTACAGCAAAACTATTATCCGACTCATCATCGCTCTGAAACTCCGAGCCGTGAGGCTCCAACCACCCGATGGACCAGTCTGAGTCGTCAGATTCAGACCCCGACAGACACCCACCACCGTCGGATGGGACCAAGACAACGTCGTACTCTCTATCAATCCTCCTCTGTTCCCTGCTCTGCCATTTCCGCTTGACCTTCTTATGAGATGCAGCTATGTTCGTTCCCTTAACCAAAGGAAATTTCATAGTCTCACGTTCCCTTAGAGCAAACCCCCATTCAGAAGATGAATTCAGGGTTGAACTACTAGATACGGGTTCTTTCTCCTTGTTACCCCACAACCACCATGAGAAGCGGGTTAAAGAGACAGCCATAGTTCGATTCAAAGCTAAAGGTTACGATGAGTCAAGCTCTTAGAAAGCCAAAGATTTGTGAAAGAATTATGAGGGAAAAGCCAGAGACTTAAGAGAGCAGAAAATTAGATGGATTTACGAGTGGTTCTTGCTGGTGGCACCGTCGCAGTAACTACTATATTAGGAAAGGGTCCATTCGTTAACAGAAGCAGATCAATTCAATAAACGGCATATATGAATTCAACCCAACGAACCCATCAATATTAGTAATTTTTTTAAAAGCCAAATCTTTGAAGAAAAAACAGAAGCATAAATGAGAGAATGCAACAACTTTGACACCGTTTCCTCAGTTATGAAACAATTCAATGCGTTTTCCAATGTCAATCAACTACACTCAGTCTAGATTTACTGAACCTTTCCCCAAAACTGAATGCCAGCAAAAAGATTTATACCTAATATACTTCACCAACCCATTCTCATCAAACTGCCAAAAATAAAATGTTTGGTGAACTGAAACTGCCAAAACTTGTCTTTATAAGACGTAAGACTCCCAGAAATGCGCAGCAGAGCTCATTAACGGAAAGCTAAAATAATGAATATTTATGTACTTTTCAAAGAATATTAGCCATGAACCGCAAAATTCAATCGGGATGACTCAACACAGTCATGATCGGACTTATCAATACAAAATTTTCAAAGATGACCTGACTCAAAACCCAACAAAGCAAAAATCAGGAACACCCCAGAGCCAGATGATCAAAGAAACAAATATCTTCTTCATGTCACCGGAACCTCTGAAACTTTTCACCGGGACAACCGATATGCTATCGGAGGAATTGAATTAAAAAAAAAATGATCGAAACAAAGCTTTTTTCCCCGGCAAAAGAAAAAACCGGTGACAGTCTAAAGACTCGTCAGAAGAGTTCGAACCCCTGATTCTGAATACCTATCTCTCATCGTCTTCCTCCCACCCGTCTCAACTCTTCTCGCCGAAGCGAATCCTATCAAACTGGCACTATCCTCCTTCCAGATTTATAGAGAAATTTCGCTTTTTCATCAATCCACATCCAACGGCCAAGATTGTTCTGGTAGCTCCGATCGGGCGGGTAGAGTGAGTCTTACTGTATACCTCATACATATTGTAACAATCACTATCACATATATATATTTGATCAGAAAAATATTAGACGTTGGATTCTATGGTGAGAGAGGGATGAGAGCCGTCCAAATTTGATGACGTGGCTGACTACAACCCAATTATAGCGTCCATGTGAGGTTTGTCTTGGCGACACGTGTAGATATGTCAGCCTATGGACTATAAGGATCTGAACGTAATTTTCAAAAAATTGACATTAATTATTATTAACCGAACATGTGGATGATTAATGGATTATTTAAGTATAATTATTAAGTGATAACTAAGTCAATTTTATCTTTTTTTATCTTCTAGTTGAAGTAGGACACTGATTGCAGGAGCCAGGATCTTGGGGTATCTATTTGGAATTACCGTTTAAGATAAGTCAATTTATAAACTAATTTTTAAAAGATGGATTCATATTTTATTCTTTTTAAATATTCATGAATTATAGTGTGACAAGTTGGCATAGAAGAACCATTTTGATCAAGTTAATGCTTTTATCTGTAAACACAAAGCTTAATTAGTACGTGTGAAATTAATATAGAAACTAGTTTAATTCTCAATGATTCATCTAGTAGTTAAAAAATAAAAAGAAAAAGAGAAAAACTTCAAATAATTAATTTAATAATTAAAGAGGTATTTTTTTATTTTAATTATCACGATTCAAGCATTTGAATTTATACTTAAAAAATTATCTTAAATATATTGTCCCGAAAAAGAAAAAAAACAATAGTCCCACTTAATATCTAAATTGATTTAAGAATACAAAGTAGGATCTATTAAATTCATTAATTAATAAATTTGGAATATATTCATTTTGCATAATAATAATAATAATAATAATAATAATAATAATAATAATAATAATAATAATAAAGTCTCCTTAATTTGATTCAGATGACTTTAACACTCAATTACACAAAAATGACCCTCATATATGTGATACAATTAGGAAATAACAAGAAAATAAAGAAATAAATATTGTCGAATTATTTTTACAGAATATATGAGAAAAGAAATTGCCCCATTTTTTTTATATAAATAAGTTTAAAAGGTTCTCAGTCTTTTGATAAAAAAAACAAAATCTATCAACCTCGTAGAGATTACGAAGTAATAAAAAAATCAACTCACCTACAACGTTTAAGAGACAAAGACGCACACGAAGGTAATAATTAGCACGTAACGTAGCATCTTAATTCCCAAACTTCCACGAAATGTGAACGATTAAAGTCAATTCGACAGATTTTTTACGGGTAAACACTTGTCGTTTGAGTAATCAATACTCACAAAATATACATCCTTGGAATTATTCTTTAAAAGATAAACCCAACTTACAAAAGTACTTTAGGCATGAAAATTTGATTTGGGGGAAAAATATTCCTTTAATGACTTTTGCCTGTTTGACTAACATTATTGTCGTTCATGGCACCTAATTCAAATTTTTGGGCTAAAAACTTAACGATGTTTGAAAATAAATAAAATAATATAATTTAGTTACAACCACCAGAAATCAAGATTAGCAGAATACTCGTTTTATTGTAAATAACAATATTAACAATAATAATAATTGCATTAAAAGAAGTGAAATATATGTATTCTGTCATAAGGGATTTTTCATTATTTTATCTTTTAAAGCAGTTTTTTTTTCTTTTAATGAATCACTAGTATTAAAAAATTTATTAAATTCTAATTAATTTAATTCAAATTCAAATAGACTATATAAACGTAAAGCTTTTAATATTAATTTTTTTTATTTACAAAATTAACCTAAGTCATTATTTTAAAAAATAAGTGTTAAATAATTTGAACTAGCAAAATTAGGTGTTTTACATTAGTTGCACATCATTTTTGTTTAGCTTTCTTTTATTTAAAAAACAAGAAGTATCTCTTTCATCTACCAGCAGTTTTTGCTGTCTTTTGATTGTTCTCTTCCCACAGTTAAACTACAAAATGTTTATACATTTTGTTCACGCCAAGTATATATATATATATATATGGAGATAAGAGTTAATTTAAATTATGATCCTGTGATTTTTAGAAATACGAGGGAGTTGAGACGTACTTGTAATAATGGTTAATGGCTATGTTTTCTTAAAAGAAGCAATCCACAAATGAACAACACAATAACATGGTCCAGCATGTCGTGTGTTATTTTTGAGACTTTTTGCTTTCTATTTCTGCTTTCTTCTGAGTTGAAATTTTGAGCTATTTAAATTCTTATAGCAACAATTAAATTATAGTACGGAAAATACTTACCAGAAGCCCCAAATCTTAAGGCTTTAATTCATTCTCCTGTCTATTTCATTGGGTCTTATCCCACCACTCATTTCAAATTCTCTAAGTGACCACTGATTAGTGAGCCTGGGACCCAATGTGGGGATTATGGGCTCATTATTCCACCAAAACAATGAATACTGTTTATTTATACTAATCTATATAATTCTAAATATTTATAGTTATTAATTTTGAAGTAATATCTAAAAATTAATTTATGACTGAGTTAAGAATTAAATAATTTATTAGTATCTGTTAAAATATAATTTTATATTAAACAATTACTTCTGAAGATATTTAAAAAGTGCAGACCAAGTAATTATTAAGGTGGTGATGAATACAAATTTAAAGGGTTGGCTAGCAAATGGAAGTAAATATATATGTCATTTTTGTTGGTTTTTTTACAGGTTTTCTCAGTTTGAAACAATTTTATTGGAAAGATTATTAGATGGATTCAAATCGTGATTTATTATTTTATGAAAAATTAGTTTCTTTCTCACAACTTAAATTTATTTATATAGGAAAAAATATATTTTGTTCTGCATGTTTGGTATGCAGAAAATAAGAATAAAAGACAAAAAAAACAAGAAACAAAAAGTGTGTTTAGTATGGAATGAACTAGAATAAAGGAAGGTAGGATATATGTGAGGTAAAATTACTAAATTAGTCTTGATTTAAAATTATAATATTGTAAGAAGAAAAAAAAATTACCTCTTGTTTTTCATCTATCTCTCTCTCTGCCTCGCATCTCATCTCTCTCACATTTGATCTTTACAAATCCTCTGTCTCTCATCTCTCTTGCCTCTCATCACTTGTGTGCCTTTCATCTTAGCTCTGCATACTTTGGCCATGACTTAATATTTTAGTAATAAAAATAGAAATATCAAAAGCTCATCTCTTTGTTTCTTTTTCTTCCAAATCAAATTTCTTCTTCTTTAATTGGATTATAGAACCTTGTTCATCTTTGCGGAGGAGGTTTGCAGGCGACACCCATGGGTTCTTACCTTCTCAGTCAATAGGGAAACTTGACGAGGAAGGAGAGAAAAATGAAAGGAGGGATATTCACGGTGGTTTGGCAGCGAAAACGATGGATTCACCAACTGATTTTTCTCGTCATTCTCTCTATGTTCTCATAGCTCGATCCATCACGCCTTCAAGCTCCGCCATTTGAGGACCAATCTGAGTTGAAAACACATACACGCAGTCAACAACGAGGTAGCATAGTAGGATGAGGAGGCATCAGGAGTAAGGAGCTTGAATGCTAGGAGAAGTACAGGAGGACATTTTCAGGAGGGCAAATTGGTATTTTGACTCCATTTTCCACTTCCTTCCTTGCTTTGCATGGTATCATGGATGGAAAGTTTTCGTACAGAAAAAAAAAAAAAGTAAAGGGAGAGAGATCTGGGATTCTAATATTATTGTGCAAGAGCCTAGTAACGAAGGAATAGAAAAAATGAAGGGAGCACAATAGTGGAAAGGCTCCCAGACGACGCTACCAAACAAGGTGTTATGAACTTTTCTCCATGTATAAAAACTCTTATAAATTTTAAAACTTAACAAAAAACTTTTATAAACTTTTTATTTTGTGCGAATTTAGCCATTTCGTTAAATAAAAAAACGTTAATTTGACTAACGATCTACTACTAAAATTTTTTAGGTGTCACATCATCACTTTTTTGTTCACGTAAATAATTGACTTGACAATAAATTTGATTTATATTTTTATATTAATTTTGTTATAAAAAAATTAATTACATTGCCTAGTCAACTGCTTATGTAGATAAAAGAGTGATGATGTGATACTTAAAAAATCCTAATCAACGTTAACCGTTAATCAAACTAACAATTTTTTGAACAAAAAAATTAAATCGTACGAAATAAAAAAT
Organism: Biancaea sappan; assembly: GCA_037074585.1. Taxonomy (NCBI): domain Eukaryota; kingdom Viridiplantae; phylum Streptophyta; class Magnoliopsida; order Fabales; family Fabaceae; genus Biancaea; species Biancaea sappan. The sequence goes on from CM073490.1 coordinate 25,744,165, forward strand.
TCATAAGAATTTTCTGTTAAATTTTAAAATTCATATAATTTTTCTGTACATTAAAAAAAATTCACGAACGTAAAGTGTATTATTTTCATTTATATATGACGCGACATTTCACATTTGATCCATGATTGCATATCTAACTAATATTAAAGCATGTAAAAAAGACATGGATTATTTCTTGATGCGATTTACAACAATGACACCTTAATTGGTGTCACTCAGCTTATGCTATATGGTTGTGTTCTCAATAAATAAAATTAAGATAATATTTATCACTTATCGCAAGGGATTTATACAGAATTGGTGGCTTAATATACATTAATATGCACATGTAAATTCATTTTACAGTTCTAGCTAGTAATTTTTGTAGATAAATATTTTTTTTATCTTAACAAAGTGGAGAAAAAATTATGATGAGAGGTTATAAATAATAAATTTGTATTTCTAGTTTATAAATAAAATTATAGATTACGAATTATTAATATTCTCTTATGTGAAGATAATTTATTTTTATATTTTGATTTTTTTTACGTAGGTTATTGTATAAAATTACTAATGAAGGTAATATAATCGATTCAAATGTTAACTAAGGAAATCCATATAAAAAAATTAATTATTTGATATTAAATATAATCGAAGTTACGAAGGTAGGAGCATCAAGAACACTTTGTCATGTCATATGTTGTAGGCGCTGCTTGCAAATTGCATTAGTGTAGAATAAAAGTTTTGTTTACAGCTTGCAAAAAGTTTATCACTATTCAATTAAAAATTATTAATTATTTAAATTAAAAAATTATTTTCTATCAACTTTGACCAAGGATGAAGTATTGACTCTTAGCTAAGTTAATGAAATATGCAACGTGTTTTACAATGATTATAAAATTTGAAGAACTTATTTATTAAATTTTAAAGTTTAAAGAAAATAAAGTGTACATAAGGTAAAATTTATGAGATAAAGTGTATTTTTAGTTAAAATGAATAATATATTAGAATGATATTAAGAGATATCACAATATTATATATGATTCATTAAGATGTATTTAAGTTTATTAAATATTTTAAAAAAATACATTTAACAGTCTAAAGTCAGAATGAATTAATTTCAAATTTTCATTAAATATAAACAAATGAGGTATTAGTGCTATTAGAGTTTTCAAAGTTAATAATGTTTTTGAATTGGCCTAGTCATTGACTTGGACTGGCTTTCAGGTCATTAAGTCACTAGTTCAACTATTAGGTTATCGGATCAATTGTTAAACCGGATAAATAAATTTAAAAATTAAAAATTATTTATATTTGTTTACAAATAAATTTAAAACTAAGTAAAATAAATAATTTATATGTAAATTTCATATTTTAAAGTTTTAAAACTATAGTCATTAGTCATAAATAATTAAAATACAAATATCTATAAATAATTTTTTGCGAATAATTTTTTAAAGTATTGGATTATTATTTTTTAAATTAGATAATTATATAAAATTTGTTTTTTTATACTCTTCAATTTTTCTGGATTTAATTTTTTTAATCAAATAATTATATAAATATAATTATTTTTTTCTTATCTTCTAATTCATTAGTAATAATATACTTTTTTTGTTAAATTAAATGTCTTTTCCATTTTAGTTTTTGTCATCTTGCCACATGCACATTTGGGTTTTTGGGTTAGAATAATTTTAGCACCTTATATATATATATATAAAATATTTTACTCATATAAATTAAGAAGAAGTTAATAGTAAGATGGTAAAACACACAACCTATAGGTAGGGGGATATGGTTTTATTTTTGGTAAGTGCACGTTTTTTCTAAATTTTCATATAAATTTTAATTTTTTTTTTAAAAGTCATGGGTCAACCTGGTTGACCCAAACGGGTCAAAAGCACAGGTTGACCGAGTTGATTGCGTGCCAATCTAAAAACTTGACCCGAATTGGTTCCGACCATAAGTCACAAGGCCCTAGGTTGATCTAAGTCCAAAATATATTGTTAATTTGAGTAAAGTTTTGCAAAAAAAAAAATTTGAACTTGTTAAATTTTTTCCAATTTTTATAAATTAATTTTTAGTATAATATACACAATCAATCCGTCAATCAATATATATCAAACTTATTTATAAGAAAATAATGTGGCACTTACTCCATCTATTTATCATTTTTTCACTTTTTTTGAATTTTAAAAATTAATTTAGTATGTTTTATTTTAATAAAAATAATATTAAAAATTAAAAGGTCTTAGATTACGATTTTTAATTATTTTAGTTGTTTAATACTTATTGGTTTGAAAATTTAATTTTAACAACAATAAAATTGAAAGGTCTAATTATCAATTTAATTGAAATGTGTTCTCATTTATAATTTTTCATTAATTAGGCACTTTAATATTTATTTATGTGATATTTTAATTAATGAAAATAATGTTGAGAATTGAAAGGTCTTATGCATGTGTTACAATTTTTTTCATTATAAAATGACGAGAATGTTATGCTTGTCAAAATATGTTACTTATTAGAATGCAAGAAGCTCGGTCTTACATGAAGAGTTTTAAAGGAAGAATAGAAAATGTGTTGGACTTGCTTGAATGTAGTTTTCTTCAATTTTCTATTACTGCCTATTGTTTTGATTTAGTTGGATTTTTTTGTAAATTGCGCCATTTAAGGTGCTGTCATATAATGTTGTCCTCCCAAGATATCGTTAGTATCAATTTTTTTATATTATTGGTAATTTTTATTTCTAATAATTTGGATTGCTGATTTTTTTCATTTTTCTACCAGTGACTATTTTACAATCAGCGTTGATAGATAATTTTGGATGTGCAATAAAAATATTAATTTTAATAGAAAATAGATGTATGATAATATTAATATATGTGCGGTTTAAAATTCATTTTGTTATCTTTGAATATGTTTCAACCAATGAGAGGCATCAATTTAATTTAATTGAAAATAGAAGAATTAGATTAATTTATTTTATATCAATGATATTAAAACAATGTATAACGAAGACAAAAATGACAATTAAATAATTGTTTAAAAAATAATTTTATTAATTTTTAATCAAATTTAAAAGTCCAAGGTATTAAAATAATTACCCGATTTTCTGCTGTTTCTCCTCCCTTGTGTGTGCGCGCGTGTATATATATTCTTAAATAACTTGAGATTGAAATTTTCATCAGAAAATTGCTTCATCATTAAGAATGGTCCACCCTTATCGTGTCTCCAGGTTTAACCATTTCTAAATTTTATTATTGAATGATTGTGTGCCTTTTATCAAAAAACGCTCCTCTCCTTTTTTGTCCGTCCATTCAAATTGTTCCTTTTGACCTTTTCGTAGTATCCTATGCCTTGATTTCGCTGTAATCAGTTTGATTACATTGTCACGTAAAGTAGCTTTTCCAAAAAAAAAAAAAAGAAACACCAATACTTATTTATTTCATATATATTAATTGTTGGTCTTTTATTTTCATAAGACTACTTTACTGGAAAACAAAAGTACATATAACAAATTTCAACTCTCCCGCAGTGCATTCTTTACCTAACATACAACATCAACTTAATGGGCTTACGTACAAAGATGACCAATTTGGCACCTAAGCATATCCTCCCACTTTCACTTAATCATGACTATGACTTCTATTGTTTTATTTTGGTGAACCTTTTAATTGGCTTTCCCAACTTGAAAGCTTTACACCAAAAGGGAATATTATGTTTATATATAATGTTATAATTTCTATATAATGCTATAGTGATATGTATACCCGCTTTGATTTTAAGGACAAATTAACTAACGTGTAACATTATTTATGTAATATTTTGGGTAACATATTAGGTTTTAAAGTTTACTGACTAAAATTATAATTCATGAAAATTATATTTAGTTTTCTTCTAGTTGATAAGATTCAAATAAAATTTAATGTCATAAATTAGGTTCATCTTTTTCCCTTTCTTAGTCTCTTTCTCTTGGGCCTCTAATATAAGATCCCCCCCCCCAAAAAAAAAAAAGTATAGAACATTTTGCGTTGACTCGCTGCTGGCTAATTTTTGTCTTGTACGAAAGAAAGAAAAAGGGTAATATTTTTAGTTTGAAGTACAGTCATGTCATGCTCACTAATAAAATCACAAGTGGGAGTAATTCATAGTATAAATGAATGAATCACTAATAAAATCACAAGTAACCAAAATTTAAGTTGATTACTTTCTAAATATATATGACACCCCAACCAATCAGCCCTATAGGGTTAGCTCATTTTGGCGGTTTAACGTTACGCTATTTAGTTAAATAGAAAGTCATGGTCTAGCAAAGCAACGCGACCTCCCTATCTCATACGGTGGCATAATTGGTTCTCAGCGACACACTGAAGATTATAATATTGGCCTCTTTTGAATCGTGACACTCATCATTCCTCCTTTTCCACCTTCTCGGCCACTACATGACAAAATCGCTCCACACGCTAATCAATGGCCTGTGCTTTATAATAATCCTCCTTTCATTTGCAGAGCTCGGCATTGAAAGAAACCCCAAGTAAAAAATGAATCAAACAAAGCTTTGGTTCTGTAATACGAGAATCGTTTCTAAAACTGAAATTTTTAAATTTGAGTTAACAACCTTTATTTTATTTGCTTAGTTTGTGTAGAATTATAATCCAGCATCTAATTCGGCTCACTACAACTTGTCATCTGTCATAGATTGATGAAAAACAAAAAAGAGAATAAGGGAGCCTCAAACCTCAATCATAGAGGCAGTGAAAGTGAACAGGAGGCATGTTTTTTTTTGCTAGCAGGATGACATGGCCAACAGTGAAAAGCCAATTGACTATAGTGTCAAAATAATTTGTAGCTTGCACTTAAATAAATAAGTTTTAGTTCATGAAATTACGCTCGTTAAAACATAACTTAAATAAATAGAATCGTTTGGCTCGCATGTCGATTCATTTATTATATATCTATATATATATATTATAAAATTTGTATTATTTATACTAAATAATATTATTTTATCATATTTTTATATTTTGTAACATTTTATATATCGATATGAAAACTTTTTGTAATTTATTTAAGAAAATATAGAATTTTTAAATTTAAATATAATATATTTAATTTAAAAATATTGATTATTTAAAAAATTAATAAAATAATATTTTATATGTATAAATTATATTTTAATAAAAAATTTATTATTTTTTACTAAAATTTTTTAATTTTATATTATATATATATATATATATATATATAAATAAAAAGTGACCTGTGCAGACTTAAACAATAAAAATAACTTATTTAATAAATAAGGTGAAGTGAATCTGTTTATAAACAGCATGTGATGAATTGAGCTTTAAAAAATTTGGCCGACGAGTTTCACAGTGATAATTAACCTACAAAATCATCAGTGAAGAGCACGCTATATTCTCTCTCTCTCTCTCTATATATATATATAAAATTAATACATATCAGAATTTTGACATTGAGAAGCAGCGTAACCTAGTGTGTATATAACAAAAAAGAAAAAGGGATAGAAGGGATGTGTGGTGAGGAATAGTGAGAGAGTCACAGTTGACAAGTTGCGTGGGGTTTAGTGAGAGGGTGACACGAAGGTGAAGGACGAGTACTAGTTAGGCACATGTGGTCTATGCACTCCCTACTCTTATAGTGTCTCATGATTAATGTGTGTCTGTCTTCTGCCCCAACAATATTTCATGCTGCTGCAGTCAGTTTTTGAATTCAGCCACTCCGTTGGCCAATTTTATACTTTTGATTTGTCACATCAAAATAAGTGCTTTCATTTTTCTTAATTTAATCACTTATTTCTTACAAATATTATTTCTTGAGGTGATTTAAAAAAATCCCAATATAATTTGTAAAACTTTTTTCATTAAAATAATTATCTCACCTAGTATTTGTAGTTTTTTGATGTATTATAAGGGTCATATAAGATCTCATTTTGAAGAATTATTTTTATTGAAAGAAAGTACTTAAATGATTGAATTGAAAGATTTTATAGTTAAAAGATATTTCTTTGGTTCTATTGATTAATAATTGGCTTTCATCCCCTTCCTCCCTAACACTCACTCTAAAAATACTTGCGAAATAGAAATTAAGAACTTTTATCTTTTAAAAAAATATTTATAAGCTAAATAATTAATTTCTTTTTTTGTATTGATTGATAATTGGCACTCATTTTTTTTTCTCCCCAAACCCCCACTCCAAAAATGACCGCTATTATTAATGAATATTTTTTATTAAGGAGTAATATCTGATTTTTTTTTATAATGGTCTAAAGGCCCAAGATAAATCATATTAAGAAAAAATGATAGATTGCATTGGCTAGATGCAACAGATGCTTCAAAAGAAAAATTGAGACAAAACGAAAAAAAAGTCCTAAAAGAAACTCTGAAACCTATCAAGGGATCTAGATAAAAAAATATACATTAACTTACCAATCAAATGAGACAAAACAAGGTATATTACTGAAACATCTGAAGTCGTTTCATCTATCTTTCCTCGAATCATATTGACAAGTGTTTACACATTTTAATTAATAATGAGTTCCGTTTTATCCAAAAGCAATCTTAGCCTCAAAACTCTCTTAAAGAATTGAAAGTCAAATAATATACTCAAAAGGGAAAAAACACAGAGAAGATAAGAAACCACTACCCTAGAGAAAAACTATTATGAGCAAACAAAAGAAAACTACCATTCGAGAGAAAAACTACTCGGAGGGAACGACATAAAATCATTACCTGAGAGAAAAATTATTTGGAGGGGACAAAAGAAAATCACCATCTGAGAGAGATCTACTCGAGGGATTCAAGGAGGATGAAGAGGGGTGGTGACTAGCCTACTCATAACTGCTGCCATCTAGAAGATCAAAGGTAAGGACAATTTCAAATATGGATGAGGAAGAAGAAAAAATGCACTTTCTTTTCATAGTCGCTTTAAAGCATTAAGCAATCGCCCTCAATTTTCTCAATTAATATATGATTCTTCATTAAACCTAATATTTTTTTTTGTTAATTATCTGTCTATTTCATTATTAAATTATTCTAATTGATTTAATTAAGGAGTAATCCGAAGCCACAAGTAAGAGTTTAAATATTAGAAAGAAAATTAAAAGGCTATCCAAAGTCCAACCCACCCCACCACAACAACAAAACATGTCAGGGTCCTCAAGGTTGTTCCATTCTTATCCTAAGAGGCTAGAGATGTTGTATATTAGTGGTGTAAACTATTTCTTTCCAAACCCAATTTGTCCTATGCAGGAAAAAAAAAAAACAAAGAATGAAGCGATCACAACAAACGATTGGGGAACAGAAGCTAGTTTATATAAAACCACATAATTCCAATATAAATAATTTGGAAGGCCATTTGCGTTTTTCAGAATAAATAACTTTAACATGCTAAGTTTCTTTTATTTTCTTTTCTTTTTTCCCCTTTTTTAAAGGGGGGGGGGGGGGAATGTAATTTACATCAATATATTTATATTGGAATTCAGTTTTTTTTTTTCTGGACAATGTATTGGAATTAAAATGATTTCCCTAATTTTTGTAATGCTTGAGCGGTTGAGGGCTTGAGAAGAGTACTTGGATATTGCAGGTAAGCCCAACCATCTTGGACAGGTAAACCAGCCCAGCCTGAGGCAAGCTACATTTGCTTTCAAGGGCCAGTTTTCGAATGAAGTATGTTTTTAAATGGACAAATCAATAATTTAGTTTTTTCAAATATTATTTTGATCATTTATAGATACTCCAATCCTTAAAAATGAGATATAATCTTTTTTCAATCTGATCGTTTAAAGATACAGGGCTTATTTGATTGTGTATTTATATTTTTGTTTTGAAAACAAATGTTGAACTTAAAAAGGCAAGAAGATAACACTATAGTTGAGTTTTTTTATTAAATGTATGTAATTACATAAATAATATTAATAAACTTATTTATTTATGATAATGTCACCATCTTTTTTTAAGAATACTGTTTCAAAAACATATAAAATATGTTTTATTTTTTTGTTTTAAAATAAAAATTTCAAAAATAATTTTTAAAACAAATGTCTTAAAAACAATATACCCAATAAGATTTTTTATTTATTTTTAAATTGTTTTTGAAGACAATAACCAAACAGTCCAAACATTTCTCAATCTAGTTTGTCACACATTTTAACAAAAAGAAGGCGAGCCGTTAATTGTCAAAACTATAAGGATCTAATTAAAAATTAATCAAAACTGTAAGACCACAATAAGAATTTAATCTAGAAATTATTACCGGGTATTATTCTGGAATTTTACTAATTATAACAGAACCTGAGAGGTTGTGACCTTCCAAGTCTCTAGGAATTTCCGCTGATATAATATGGTTTTCGCCCTTCTGCCTGAAGAAGACGAAGCAATTAGTGCAGAAAATAGAATTATGGTTATGTCCGTTTATAACACCCCAAGAATCTAGGCAAGTTTTCAGAGGATAACTGCTCCAACACACGAAATGCGTTCAATAACCTGATCAAACGACATTTTTGAGAAATGGTTAGCTGGTGTCGCAATGATCAGACCAGGCATGTACCTGAAACAGAGCTCCGAGAATCGATCATTCATTGATTTTATAAAGACATCGAACCTGCGATCTTTTACCCAGACTCGCACCTTCCCAGGACACCACCTGAGCTATCTTGGCTTAGGTGGTCTCCTGGTCTTGTCGCTTTGTGAATTCATTGCAGGAAGGTGGGTGTTTCCAAATTTGAAACATAAGACATGGCCAAGGTTTATGTGTCTGAGGCTGATAAACTCAAGGCAGAATTGAGAGAAAAAGAGGAATCTTTTGAGAATCTTAAGAAGGCCTACGATGATCTCGTGGATGAGATTAAGGAGGCAAACCAGAGGGGTGAAGATCTCAAGGGGGATTTGAAGAGCAAAGAGTCCATCATCAAGCACATTAGTTTTGCGAATGATAGACTCCGAGAGCATTGTGAAGAGAAGTTCAGAGAATGGGAAGATGAGAAAAGAGCGTTGGTGCTGGCTTTAGAGGAGGCAAAGAAGAAAGATGGTGTTGCAGTTCCAAAAAAGTGTTTGGAATCAGAGAAAAGCTTAAAGGAAGACAACAGGTTTCAGAAGCTGCAAGCGGAGGAAAGCAAAATGATGGAAGAACAATTAAAATGGAAGAAAGAACATTTGGGCCAATTAGAAGAAGTGCACGAGAAGCAACCAGAAGGGTTTAATACAAGTGAAGATTTGGAGTATGAAGCATTCGCATTGCTTGATGATATCAGTTCCTTGCAGATCAACTTGCATTCTCAGGCCACCAGAACATCTGAGGATCTGGAACGTCAGTTGCAGAATGAAGAAAGCACGAGAAAGGAAATGGAACACAAGATCAAGATGTTAGAGCAAGAAAATCAAGAATTACGGCTAAAGGAGGAGAGTTATGAAAAATCAATCATTGAGCTGAAGTTGCAGAACGAGGAGCTATCTGCGATGCTTCTTGTGCTTAGACGGGGAATATCTGGAGATCAAGGCATGGAAAAGGGCAACGATGAAGAAAACGAGCTTGATATTGATGATTACAAGGAAAGAATCGAAGAGGCCTATGATGCTTTGGACAGAGCAAATTTTGAACTGGAAGAGAGAATTCACGAAGCAACTGAAATGGAGTGTGAATTGGAGATATGGAAGTCAGCTTATGAACGCGTGAAGAACGACCTCGAAGAGAGCCATGCGAGGCGTAAGGAACTGGAAGCTTCACTTCTTGCACAAGTAGTTTTTGGGGAAAGCATCGAGCAACAGAGAAGAACAGAAGAGGCAGAGAAAGATAAAGTCAAATTTCTGGAGATCATTGCGGAGAAGGACAAGATTCTGGAGGTGCTTCAGAAGGAGATTGAATGGCTGGAACACGAAGCATACAAAAGAGAATCCGAGAGTGCAGTGGCTGTGAAAAGCTTCATAGGCAGAACAAATGAGGAAGAGAAGGAGAAGTTTATGCAGCTGGTGAATGAGAGGAAGATGAGATTGGAGGAGATCATGCACCAAGTGAACTCACTTCAACACCATTTCTCTGACTCACTCACCTCCTATGCCTCACAAGAAGATGATGGGCATGGTGCTGAAGCAGAGGGGTTGGTTCAGAAACTGAAGAAGGAGAATAAGCGTTTGGTAAAGAGCGCGAGTAGATTGTCATCGGAGAGGGAGAGCTTGCTGGGTTTTGTGCTGGGGTTGGGAGATATGATCTGTGAATTCTCAAGTACAGATGCTGAGCTCATGGATATTATGAGAAGCATGGTGAAGTCTTTTGGGAGGGAGGAGGAGGAGGAGGAGGAGGATGATGATGGGTTTATTGTAAGTGAGAACATGATGATAAATTCTGCTTGTGAAGCATAAAAGCTTGAATGCATTTCGATATAAGATAGCCTTAAATGCTCAACTGTATGATATAGAAATGGGATATACATTCTCATGCAGTTTGAAGCATGGACAAATTCATTAGATTGCAATATGAAATTCATTTGTATACGACAGTTGTATCGGGTGATCAACCTGTCGTTATCATAGGGCACTTTAAGCATAACCATCTCCTTTGGTAGTTTACAATTAGACACTTACGTATGTTTGGATCAAAAAGAGGAGGAGAGAAAAGAAAAAAGGAATTTTTTTTATTTTAATAATTTATAATAATACAATCCCTAAACATAGCGTGTGGCAATTAACCTTATATAAAAAGAGGGTAAATATTTTTACAATGCCATTCTTACAAAAAGAGGATAAAAAATAAAATTAGAAAAAGGTTGTGCAATTATCCTTAATAATAAGTGATGTAAGTAGTTAAGTAAGATGTGAGATTCAAACCCTTCTCCATCGTGTATATATATAAAATGAGAAGGATATAATGCAGATAACCCTTATTAACTTTGAGTCATGTGTAATAAACCACCCTCAACTATAAAAAGTTGCAATTAACCTCCTAAACTTTCTGGATTGTGTAATTAATCTCCTTCTGTTACTAACAGTGTTAACTTTATTCTATGTCAACATTTTATTACACCTCAAATACACATGTGGCATCTAATCACCCTTTAAGTTAGCATTTTTTTACACCTCATTTTTTCCTCCTTCCCTATAATACTTGCCAAATTTGGAGTCATGTGTTTTGGGGTATTACGGTACTATATAACATTATTTTGGTATATTTAATTTGGTCATTTTATTTTTCTATATTTAATTAATTTTTTATGTATGTTAATTATGGAATTTGGGTGAAATGACTGAACTAAATATTTTAATGTTGTGTGGTGAATTTTCGTGGATTATGAAGTTTATAAGAGAGGGTTTAATTTAATCAATTGGAAAATTAATTAAGGTATTTTGCTAAATGGGTCAAGTGGGTTTAGATATTTGGTATGGGTACCTATGGTTCACCCATTGACCCACCTAGCTTGCCTTAAGTCTCTTTTCTCTCTCATTTCTCACAATCACTCATCTAGAACCAAGAAGGAAAAAGCTTTTTCACCATTTTTCTCTCATCTTCTTCAACCCTTGCTTCCAATCTCTACAACTAATTCCTAGTTTTTTATTATTGTTCAGTTCATCTGAGTTGCAAAGGATGGAGGTAAGCTTACTTCTCCTCTTCAATTTCTATTTTCAGATTTGGTTTTGCCTATGGAAGAAAGATTAGATTTTGGGTTGATTTGGAATTTTAATAGATGAATTTAAGTGTGGGTGTTAATCTAAAATGTTCCTACATGGTTTATGATATTAATGGAACAATAAATTTGGAAAAAAACTAAGAGAAATTCTTGAATTTGAGCTGATGAACACAAAAATTCAAAAAATAAGAAAATTTAGGGTTCTAGATAAAGATTTGATGATTTTGAATTGGATTATGGGAATTAATTGGGGCTTTTGGTGTCTAAACACTCCTTAAACATTAAGGACGAAATCGCATGAAGAAATTAAGTTAAATGGTGAAGATTTAATCCCAAAGTCAAGAAAAACTAAAAGGAAGGCAAAAAATGGCGAAACAATGCATGGCTACTGCCAAGCCATTGCCTAAGCGATGGAATCCATCGCTTAGGGGACCATATAGGCAGAATGGTCACCTTGAGGCTCAGTTTTCAAATGGTCCTAACTCTTTCATCCGGACTTTATTTTTAACAAACTTGACATTATTGGAAAGCTCTTTGAGTTTAGTTTTTAATGGTACAAGTTTCATTTGAAAATCCTTTACTGTTTGAGAGTTATGTCCAGAGGAGTGATCAAAGGTTAGAATTGTAGTAGGAAAATTTTCTATTTTGTGACATTGACATGTTTTTGCATAATTATCTTATAGGGATGGATTCTTTGACGCATCTTCCACATATTTTAGAATGTTGTGACTAGCTTGGAGTAGAGAGAATTTCCTCCCATCATTTCACACATCTTCTAGGAAAGGTCAAGGTAAGATTGCGCAAATGTCAATGTGAGTGAATGACCTTGCTAACCGAGTTTATTTTTATTAAATTCAAGTATAAAATAAATCTCACTCACACCATGATTGAGTTTGATTTATTTAAATTCCCTAGTTAATGGTACTAACTAGATAATGGATTTTCTTGTGAAATTGGAAAATAGTATTATTATGCAATTTTGATAAGTCCTTTATTTTGGTTATTTTTCTATGATTTTATTGGGCTTTTTCTTTCCCTTGCTCCTATTTTGCTTTCTTTGTTGCATTCTTTATCTTAGTTTTTGTATTTTTATTTATATTTTGTAGTTCTCCTTGTTCTTCCCCTTTTTATCTCCTTTTTCCCTACATTTTGGAGTAATCTTTGTGTATTTCTTGTAGGTGTATATTTTGGTATGATACAAGTTGAGGAGCTGAAGAATTCTGGAGTAAAGTGCAAAATTTGAAGGCTGGTGCCTAGGCGCCACGCCCTGAACTCTCTGTCTACGAATTAAGGCTGGCGCCTGGGGGCGTCAGCCCCCTAACTCTCTGTCTCGAGATTGAAGGTGGCGCCTAGGTGCCAATACGCATTATTTCCAGCCATTTTCTGCATAGCACCTAGGCACCTGTATCCTGATCTGTGCGTGACTCAGCCTATAAATTGGATTTCTGAAGAAATTTTAAGGATCTTTTGGCTGGAGAAGGAGGAGCTCTGCTAGGGCACAATTAGAGGAGAAGGGAGACCTCTTCTTCATTGAGTTTGATGCTAATTTCTTTCTCTCCTTCCTCTTGTATCATGTTTAGTTGTGTATTTGTGATGCTTTTCTCTTCTCCCATTATGTGTAACTAATTCTCTAGGGTTAGGGGATTGATGTAATTGACTTCTATGAAGCTTTGTTATTGAATGCTTAATATAATTGTAATTTCGATTATTGGAGTAGACTTTATTGTTATTTATTACTCTTGGATGCTTAGCTACCATCTTCAATGAACCTAGGGTTTATATTAATGCTAAACATAGCTTGATATAGACTTGCCTTTGTAATTTCTACCATAATTCAGGTTAGTCTAGACATAGATAACCTTAATTGCGTGATTTTTATGAGTTCTTAAGCTTAAACTCAGAATCAATTAATTTGACTAAGACATTAGCTAATTAATTGAGTGAGGAAGATTTGTTTCACCAAGACATTGGGTTCAAATATCTTTGTGAACTTAATCAACACTAAGAGGAATTTGTAAGTATATTGAAGTACTCTCTAATAATTCAAAGATTAGTTTGTCTATGAATTAATCGGATTAGGAGTTAAGTGAAATCAATCCCCTATACCCACGTTGTTTTCATATAGTTTTCATTGTGCTAATCTACTTCCTTGTCTTAATTTAGTTTACTTTAGTTAAATTTAGACTCAATCCACTCAACCTTTTTAATTGTCTAAATATAACTTCGGCTAGTGAAATTAGTAATTGTTAAAGTCAATCTCTGAGGACGATAACTTTTTCTCTCACTTACTACTTGTGCGACCTGATACACTTGTCAGGAAACAACGCACCAAGTTTTTGGCGCTGTTGCTGGGGATTGACGGTGTTAACAATATTAAGAGTAGTTAGTAGGTTTGTAGTTTGGACATTACTTTTTCTTTTCATAGTTATACTTCAAATCATAATACTTCAAATCATACCTCTATACTTGTTCATACTTTTGTTTTTGTTTATATTCTTTAGCTTACACGAATCTTTGGTTTATGCGAGGTACCACCGACCCAAGTTCATTAGAATTTGACCCAAAAATTAAAAGGTCAGCTCGCACAAGTTGAAGGCAAATCAGAGAAGCTAGACGAGCTCAACAAGCTCAAACTGCACCAATGGCTGAACACAATCCTAATCCTCAACAGAGAGCACCAGTTCCCTCTCTTGTAAGAACCCTCATAGACTATAACATCCCAACAGTGGAGGGATGTGGTGCTAGTATCGCGCAACCACCGATGGAAGCTGCTAACTTTCAACTAAACCCAGTCCTTCTTCAATTAATTCAAAGCAATCAGTATGGTGGGCATCCCTTTGAAGACCCCAACTCACATATCTCACGCTTCCTGCAACTCTTTGATACCATAAAGTTGAATAGGGTACCTGAAGAAGCGATCAGACTCCGATGCTTTCCATTTTCCTTGAAGGATAAAGCACTTATTTGGTTGGAGTCCTTGCCAAAGGGAAGTGTTACAACTTGGGTTGATTTAGTTCAAAAATTTCTCACTAGGTATTTCCCTCCATCTAGATCTTTGAAGATCAAAGAAGAGATCACCACTTTCAGGCAACAAGAGAATGAGTCCTTAAGTGAAGCTTGGGAGAGGTATAATGCAATCTTGAGGAAATGCCCCCACCACTCATTTGAGCTTTGGATTCAAGCTCAAAGTTTTTATGATGGACTTCTCCCCTAAACAAGAACAGTAGTGGATGCAGTGGCTGGGGGAGCTCTGAATCGCAAGACTCCCGAACAAGCAATAGATTTATATGCTACTATGGCTTGTAATGATTATCAATGCAATGAGGAAAGGACATTGATGAAGAAAACTGCGAGAATGTTGGAAGTGAGCACTCTGGATGCTCTTTGGCCCAAAACAAGTTGATCACCCAACAGATGGCTGAACTAAACAAGAAATTTGATGTAGCAAAAGTAAATGCCATCAACCATCCGACCATCATATGTGATTTTTGCTCCTGTAGCCATTCTAACGAAGATTGCCCTGGCAATATGTTTAGCTCTTCTTCGGAGCAAGTAAACTATATGGAAAATCAACACAAAGGGCAAAACAACCCCTATTCGCAAACTTACAATCCGGGATAGAGGAATCATCCAAACAGTCATATCAGAGCTCTTCCTCTCAACCTCAGTCTAATGAAAAAGTCTCTTCATTGGAAAGTGCTCTAGAGAAGTTGACCTTACAGACTACCTCTTTCATGCAACACACTTCTATGTTCATGGAGGAGACAAGAAGTGGCTTTCGAAACCAAGAAGCTTCCATTCACAATTTGGAGACTTAAGTAAGCCAAATTGCAAGACAGCTTGCTGATAGACCTCAAGGTTCTCTCCCAAGTGATACAGTAGTCAACCCAAAGGAGCATATAAAGGCTATCACTACTAGAAGTAGGAGGACAATAGAACCGAGTCCCAGAAAAGAGAGGATAATTGAAAAAGAGGATGAGGATCTAGGTGAAGGTGAAGGCTCAAGAAGTCATGACACTTCTATAAAGGGTGTGAGGGATGAATAGAAGAAAGAGAAGATAAGTGTGGCAAAACCTCTCATACCATCATTCAAAGCGCCATTTCCCCAATGCCTCCACAAGCAAAAGGATGAGCAATAGTTTAGTAAATTCTTGGAGGTTTTTAAGAAACTTCACATCAACATACCCTTTGCTGAGGCCCTTGAGCAAATACCATCTTAAATGAAGTTCATGAAGGAACTTCTATCCAAGAAGAGAAGGATTCCAGATGATGAAACAATTATGCTAACGGAGGAGTGTAGTGCCATAATCCAAAAGAAATTACCTTCTAAGCTCAAAGACCCAGGGAGTTTCTTTATTCCATGTACTATTGGAGAGGTTACCTTTGGCAAAGCATTATATGATTTAGGGGCAAGCGTTAGCCTTATGCCTCACTTTATTTTTGAGAAACTTAGGATCGGGCAAGTCAAGTCCACTATGATGACTCTCCAATTGGCCGATCGCTCAATCAAGCACCCTTATGGGATAGTAGGGGATGTCTTGGTCAAAGTTGACAAATTTATATTCCCAGTAGACTTCGTAGTTTTGGACATGGCAGAAGATGAAGAAATACCCCTTATTTTGGGAAGACCATTCCTAGCTACCGGTAGAGCATTGATCAATGTAGCCGATGGAATGTTGACCTTGAAGGTTGGTGATGAAGAAGTGATCTTCAATGTGTTTAACGCAATGAAGCATCCTATGGGAAAAAAGGAGTGTTTTAAAATTGATGTGTTTGATTCCATAGTCTATAGCACATTTATGGAAAAATCCTATGAATCCCCTCTTGATAAGGTATTGGTGCAAGGTAAAAGTGCAATTCAGGATGATAAAGACCCTCAAGTCACTAAACACATAGCCTTGCTTGAATCCATTCCGACATACTTGGTGTCCTCTCCTTCCCCCAAGATTGAAGAACTTCACAAGGAGGAATCCAAAGTAGAAGCTTCCAAGTTGGTACTCAAACCCTTGCCTCCCAACCTAAAATATGCATTTCTTGATGAGGACAACTCTTCCCCCATAATTATGAATGCGGAGTTGAATAGTTTGGAGGAGGAGAAATTGTTCAGGGTCCTTAGAGAATTCAAAAGTGTCATGGGGTGGTCCATTTCTGATTTGAAGGGAATAAGTCCCTCCATATGCATGCATAAAATCCTCATGAAGGAAAATTATAAGGAAGTTGTGTAACCACAGAGACGACTGAATCCCGCAATGAAAGAGGTAGTGAAGAAGGAAGTGGTGAAACTCCTGGATGTCGATGTGATTTATCTGATTTCTGACAGCTCTTGGGTTAGCCCAATTCTTTGGTGCCTAAGAAGAGTAGAACAACAGTTGTGTCAAATGAAGACAATGACTTAATACCTACAAGAACTATAACTGGATGGAGAGTGTGCATAGACTACAGAAGACTAAATGATGCCACTCAAAGGACTACTTCCATCTTCTATTCATTGATCAAATGTTGGAGCGGCTAGCAGGCCATGATTACTATTGCTTTCTGGATGGTTATTCTGGATATAACCAAATAGCAATTGCTCCTGAGGACCAAGAGAAGACCGTCTTGATTTGCCCATATGGAGTCTTCGCATACCGGAGGATGCCTTTCGGACTTTGCAATACTCTGGCCACTTTCCAAAGGTGTATGTTTTCCATATTTTCTGATATAAATGAGAAATTCATTGAAATATTTATTGATGATTTTTCAGTTGTAGGTTGTTCTTTTGATAACTATTTGCACAATTTATCTCTAGTTTTAAAAAGATGCCAGGAAACTAATTTGGTCCTAAATTAGAGAAAATGTCATTTTATGGTGAGAGAGGGAATAGTGTTAAGACACAAAATCTCTTCTAAAGGAATACAAGTAGATTGGGCTAAAATTGAAACTATAGAAAAACTTCCCCCTCCCATTAATGTTAAAGGAGTACAAAGCTTCTTGGGGCATGCTGGATTTTATAGGAGGTTTATTAAAGACTTTTCAAAAATTGCCAAACCATTGTGCAACCTCCTAGTTAAGGCTGGGCCTTTTGTTTTTGATGAAGCATGCTTGTTAGCTTTTAATACTTTGAAAGAAAGATTAATTAGTGCTTCTGTTGTTGCTTTACCTGATTGGAATCTCCCTTTTTAGTGTGTGATGCTAGTGATATAGCTGTTGGTGCTATGTTAGTGTAATGTCTGCTAAAATAATACTAATTTTATACAATTTAAGAAAATTGTATTAAAGATCTTGTAAAACTTATGGTTAAAACTATAAGACTTTTCTAGAAAGCTTAGAAAAATATCTGATTGTATGAAAATAGGGCAACTTTGAAACCATTTTCAATTTATAATTTTAAACTGGTAGAGAACGATCAGTCGACTGATCTGAGGTTATCAGTCGACTGATAGTCTTCAAAGTTGCATATATCTAAAATCGAGAGGTATCAGTCGACTGATGTAGGGACATCGGTTGACTGATATGCCTTGAATTTTAGATTTCAGAAGAAATTAACTTGAAAACATGGTAAAATCATCTGGTTTCGTTATGTATATGATTTACAACACTTCTTCAACTTTTCTTTACAACTTCTCTTCTAGAATGAAGCTAAAGTACAATGAGCTTACATATAACTCATACCACCATGCATATACACAAATTGTGCATAGGTTTCTAAAGGTTTACATAAGAAGTTAAGTTTATATTCCTTTTCTATGTATAACTACCTAGCAACTATGCTAGCTTGTTCCTTGCTATCTTTTGCTTCTTCAAATCCTAAAATGGTTAGTTAAAACATAAACATGAGATATATAATTTTACTAGCTAGTTTATTTAAAGAAATCATTTCAAGAACCATTTCAGTCATAAAAGCAATTCTTAATGACTAATTCACACTTCCATGAACCTAAAAGAACTTTCATAAAAGCAATCTCAATAGGGAACTCATTCCATGAAATATAACTAACATACTAGCACATAACTTGTATCTTAGTTTCTTTTTCAATATAGTACACTATTCTTGTCTACTTTTGCTACTTTAGTTACTCTAGTTACCTTTTCAAGAAAAGTACTCAATGTCCCATGAGGAATTTTTGTCATCCCACGAGGAATTTCTAGGGCTCTGTCTTCCCATAAGGATTTTTACATCCTATGAGGTATTTCTGTCATTTCATGAGGAATTTCTGATTCTGTCATCCCATAAGGACATAATCTCTACTTTTCAAAAGAGAGTTAACTCCATGTTCTCATGAAAAACTTCCACATATCTATAATTGCTAAATCATGGACAATATGATAAATAACTAAATTATCTTGCTTTCTAGCCGTCTTATGAAGAGAACTCTTCATCCTATGAGGAATTACTACATCCCATGAGGAGTCAAGTCTCATATTCATAAGAAAACATGTTCTCAAATATTCATGGATAGCTATACCATAAAACAATAGCATATCATACACAAGCATGATAAATAACTGAAATTAAATTGCTTTTATGAATAACTAGCTACATTGGAATCCTCCTAATAGCTGAACTTGTGGATTCTTTCCTAGTTTCTCTTTAGCTCCATTTGCTTCCTCAACCTTAGTCTGAAAATGGCTATTTTATGAATTCTCAAGCACTAGAATCTATCTAGACTAGGGGAATTAAGTTAGGAAGTTTATCTTTGGTAATTTCCTTGTTAGAAACCCAACTAGGAGTCCATTCTCTTTCTTATTCTTCTTCTCCATGTTTCTCTCTCTCTCCTCTCTAAAATTTCAGAAAACTCATTTTTCTCTCTCTCTCTCTTATACTTTAAAAAGAGTCTAAGGAGTTTTCTTGCCATGGAAAACCCTCTTTTACCCCTATTCTCATGTTTCCAAGCTTCATTGGCATATTAGGGGCATTCTAGTCAATTTCTCATTGATTTTTTAATTGAAACCGACTTACTTTCGCACTCCAGCAGGCGATCAGTCGACTAATTTCTCATGATTAGTCGACTGATTTGAAATTAGTCGACTGATTCAACCCGATTAGTCGACTGATTGCCACAGGATCCAAAATTTCAGCATGATAAAGAATCATCAGTCGACTGATCTCTCCTCATCAGTCGACTGATTGCAGATATCAGCAACCTAGTCCGTTTCTGATGCTATCAGTCGACTGATTTATTATATTAGTCGACTGATTCCTTCAAAACTTTATTTTTCTTCTATTCTTAGCTCATTTATCCTAATTTCTCATGCCTTTTCTTGATGACTGATTTCTAGGCATTCAAAATCATACTTTGCTAAGTTCTAACATCATTTCTAACTAAAATAAAGAAAATATGATTTCAATAGAGGAAAATATGGGATGTTACAATTCTCCCCTCTTTTAAAGAATTTTGTCCTCAAAATTGAGCTAGCATATACTCTAACATAGAAACACATGGTTATAAGATGGGTTTCATCCCATTTTCTTGAAGAATTATTATTTTTCTCTTTTAGAAAAGAGTTCTATTATAAAGCAAAATATTCTCAATCATTATAACCACTTCTATAAGTATAGAGATGGATATAAACTTATATTATTGGTGCACTATAAATCTGTTTATTTCATAAGGTTTCACAATGCAATATAAGTCTATTCACTGTAAGGGCTTGTACTACACCATGAATTTACCCTACTTATGGATTCATAATGCATAAAGAGTTTACTTATTGTAAGGGTTCTTAATGCACTATGAGTCTTCTTAAAATTTGAGTTTATGATGCACCACTTTGATCAAACACTTTCTCTTATAGTCATGGAAGATTTGTCATAACTTGTCATAAAGTTACTATAACTCTACTCATTAAGAGGTTTGCACTGTTTTCTCATAAGTCTAACTTTCTCTTGGAGTCTAATGTATTGTAAGTCTATCTAACGCTATAGGTCTACAATACATCACATGTTCATAAAGAAGTCCCTTATAATTAATCTCTTGCTAACAGTCTTACTAATCATATTTACCTCTAGCTAGCTTCTATCATAAATCTTGCTAAAGGCATTGTCTTTTAATTAATTTTTTTTGTGGAATATATCCTTGCTAAGGTCTTATAGCTATTTCTATCTTCAGGATGAAATTCTATTTGTTTCATATATCTTCTTACATATAGTTTAATACTTCCTTTAGCTTCTTAGCCTTAATTCTATTCTCAGAAGAACTTAGACTCCTATACTAAACATGTCAACTTTTGCTTGCTTTATGCTTATGAATAACATTGCTTACCTCATAGTAAAAGTATTCAACATGTATCTTTTTCTTTTAATTACTTGTCGAGTTAGCTGGAATACTTGCATCGTTCCTCATTATACATAATACTATAAAAGGTAGTTTTCTAAGTTCTATAGATATAAGTCTTAAATCTTCTTGAAGAGAAAATCTTCTTTAAGCTAAATTGATGTAAAAACATAAAAGATAAACTTTCAAACTTCATGAAGACAAATCCTCAAGCTTCATGTCAAAAGTGTATTCTTACACAATAAAACACAAAGCTAGAGTAAATCATGAAACTTCTTTCATCACTTGATAAGTAGAAAACAACGTACTTGATATTCTTATACTGAGAATGAATCCTTTTATGATATCTACTTGTTACAATACACACAACTTTCATTATTTTATTCTGTTGTAAGACTTATGATCTCTTCTGTACAACTATACTTACATAAGCCTTATTCTTTATAGAACTAGTGTGCATTCTACTTATCTACTTATGGAATAAATATACTCTTACCCTCTCTAGGGTTGTTATTCCATTCTATCTAATTTATCATAACATACTCTTGTTTTTCTAATTTAGTTATGATTGTCTCCTTGTTCTTTTACATAAAAAGAACAAGTCTTAACTCTTATTCCCTTTATGGAACAAGTCTTAACTCTTATTCCCTTTATGGAACAAGTCTTTCTTCTCTTATTCTTCTTTTGGAATAAGAGTCTGTTCCTCAATCTCAATCATCATAGCTACTTTCATGAATATGTAGGTTGTAATAATCATTCTCATTCTTTCTTATAGTGTACTATAACTTATAATTATTTCTCAAGAAAAGTATTCTATATCCCATGAAGTATTCTATCATCTCACGGGGAATTTTTGGTTCTATTATCTCATAAGGATTTTACTTCCTTTGAAGAATTTCTATCTTCCCATGAGGAAAAGTTCTGAGTTCTCATCCTATTGGGAACTTATCTGCATCCCATGAGGAAATTCTGGAGTTCTGTCTTCTCATAAGAAATTCTTTGTCTTATGAGAAATTTTGTCATCTCATGGGTCTTTGTTCTGCTAAAGTGCATTATAAGTTCTTGTTCTGATTTCATATGAGTCATAATAGGAAACAATTCTTTCTAATCGTTTCTCTATTTTTCCTTTGAGATAATCACCTCCATCCTCTTTACTTGAGTGAAGGAGACTTCTCTACTCAACTTTTTACAAACCATACTATACCTCTCCTTTTATGAATTTGGATTATAATGGGTTCCTATCTGTAAAATATACTGGCCAGGTATATATTACAAATAAGACTCCATTACTTCCTCATTCTTCAAAGGTGTCTGGTTTGCTTCTATCTAATTTCATTTATGTTCTTTTGAATGTTATCAGTAAATCCTAAACTTGAATCCTTAACATAGATAGGACTACTAATTATGATAACTTACATTCAAATCTTTTGGTCATAGATATTCATATAATTTAATTTCTAATCTTTCTCTATCATATGACCACCTTTCTAAATTGAGATAACCATCACCTGCTCTTAGACTACTGATATTATGTTGACATGTAATCATTTATTTCAATCTCAAGCAAATCTTTTTTCATAAAATATGAACAAGAATCATGTAAGGGAATTTCACATGTTAGACAATTCATTGCCTATTATACATGAGAAATTTATCTGAAACTCACCTTACTCATAAAATACTTCTTTCAAGTTCTATGAATCCTCTTGCACCCAGTAAGGTTTCTTGGCTCATTAAATTTCTTGATTACTAACTCACTGTGAATCTTTAATCCACTAAGTTCATTCTCACTATGCACCAAATAACTTTCTTTATCATAACATACTAATCATTCTTGTGCATACGGTTAGTCTTTCGAAATTTCATGTTATTCTATCATCATCTACTCCTCAAGGAAGAGCACTATCATGAGATGGATTACACAACATATAAAGCATAAACAATACTCGTACTTATACTAGAATACATCATGTATAGCCAAAATTTCTATAATGCATCTGTGTGTAATCAATATCTTGGAAGAACTACTTCCTGTACATGTCTATAAATTCTATGCTTTTAAACTAAAGCCAGGTAAACTAGCATTTACTTTCTTGTTGTCAAAACCAATAAGTCTTCTTAAGGATCCAATATCATCAACATATATTCCTTGAATACAAGAAATCTTACCTCTAAAGGGCTCAAGTTTTATATTTGGATCTCTTATTCTTTCCACTACTTTCCATTTTCATGGATTTGCAGACATTCTGTTTCTTCTTGCTCTTCTTTCTTTTATTTTGTACATTTATCTCATGAATATCTTTTCTTAAACCCCTTATCTCTTCCAAAATAGGGGTGGAGATATTCAACTCAATTGCCCGTTGGTTTGCTTGTCTTTCTAACTGGATTCCTAGGATATCTACACTTTCCACAAGTTCTTCTAGAACTCTTCTTTGCTGAACGGTTGTCCCACAAATAAAACCATCTATCTCACTGGCATAAAAGAGATAGTCAGCGGTACTTAATAAGGATTCTTGGGGTACCTGGACCAAACTAATGCATATTATCATAATCTTATATGCACAATTCTAAGGTTATCCACCATATTTTCTCTGCTTAGTACCTAATCTTGACCCATAAAGTGCCTAAGACCATGCTTTGATACCAAAATGTAATGTCTGCTAAAATAATACTAATTTTATACAATTTAAGAAAATTGTAGTAAAGATCTTGTAAAACTTATGGTTAAAACCATAAGACTTTTCTAGAAAGCTTGGAAAAATATCTGATTGTATGAAAATAAGGAAACTTTGAAACCTTTTTCAATTTATAATTTTAAACTGGCAGAGGACTATCGGTCGACTAATCTGAGGCTATCAGTCAACTGATAGTCTTCAAAGTTGCATATATCTAAAATCGAGAGGTATCAGTCGACTGATGCAGGGACATCAGTCGACTGATGTGCCTTGAATTTCAGATTTTAGAAGAAATTAACTTGAAAACATGGTAAAATCATCTGGTTTCGTTATGTATATGATTTACAACACTTCTTCAACTTTTCTTTACAACTTCTCTTCTAGAATGAAGCTAAAGTACAATGAGCTTACATATAACTCATACTTCCATACATATACACAAATTGTGCATAGGTTTCTAAAGGTTTACATAAAAAGTTAAGTTTATATTCCTTTTCTATGTATAACTACCTAGCAACTATGCTAGCTTGCTCCTTGCTATCTTTTGCTTCTTCAAATCCTAAAATGGTTAGTTAAAACATAAACATGAGATATATAATTTTAGTAGCTAGTTTATTTAAAGAAATCATTTCAAGAACCATTTCAGTCATAAAAGCAATTCTTAATGACTAATTCATACTTCTATGAACCTAAAAGAACTTTCATAAAAGCAATCTCAATAGGGAACTCATTCCATGAAATATAACTAACATACTAGCACATAACTTGTATCTTAGTTTCTTTCTCAATATAGTACACTATTCTTGTCTACTTTTGCTACTTTAGTTACTTTAGCTACTCTAGTTACTTTCTCAAGAAAAGTACTCAATGTCCTATGAGGAATTTTTGTCATCCCACGAGGAATTTCTAGGGCTCTGTCTTCCCATAAGGATTTTTACATCCTATGAGGTAATTCTGTCATCTCAAGAGGAATTTCTGATTCTGTCATCCGATAAGGACATAATCTCTACTTTTCAAAAGAGAGTTAACTCTATGTTCTCATGGAAAACTTCCACATATCTATAATTGCTAAATCATGGACAATATGATAAATAACTAAATTATCTTGCTTTCTAGCCCTCTTATGAAGAGAACTCTTCATCCTATGAGGAATTACTACATCCCATGAGGAGTCAAGTCTCATATTCATAAGAAAACATGTTCTCAAATATTCATGGATAGCTATACCATAAAACAATAGCATATCATACACAAGCATGATAAATAACTGAAATTAAATTGCTTTTATGAATAACTAGCTACATTGGACTCCTCATAATAGCTGAACTTATGGATTCTTTCCTAGTTTCTCTTTAGCTCCATTTGCTTCCTCAACCTTCAGACTTCCCTTTCCTTTATTTTCTTCTTCTTAGTCTGAAAATGGATATTTTATGAATTCTCAAGCACTAGAATCCATCTAGACTAGGGGAATTAAGTTAGGAAGTTTACCTTTAGTGATTTCCTTGTTAGAAACCCAACTAGGAGTCCATTCTCTCTCTTATTCTTCTTCTCCATGTTTCTCTCTCTCTCCTCTCTAAAATTTCAGAAAACTCATTTTTCTCTCTCTCTCTTATGCTTTAAAAAGAGTATAAGGAGTTTTCTTGCCATGGAAAACCCTCTTTTACCCTATTCTCATGTTTCCAAGCTTCATTGGCATATTAGGGGCATTCTAGTCAATTTCTCATTGATTTTTCAATTGAAACCGACTTACTTTCGCACTCCAGCAGGCGATCAGTCGACTGATTTCTCATGATTAGTCGACTGATTTGAAATTAGTTGACTGATTCAACTCGATTAGTCGACTGATCTCTCCTCATTAGTCGACTGATTGCAGATATCAGCAATCTAGTCCGTTTCTGACACTATCAGTCTACTGATTTATTATATTAGTCGACTGATTCCCTCAAAACTTCATTTTTCTTCTATTCTTAGCTCATTTAGCCTAGTTTCTCATACCTTTTCTTGATGACTGATTTCTAGGCATTCAAAATCATACTTTGCTAAGTTCTAACATCATTTCTAACTAAATAAAGAAAATATGATTTCAATAGAGGAAAATATGGGTTGTTACAATTAGGACAGAGAAAGGATAAGTTGATGCATGTGATTTATTATGCTAGTCATGTTCTTGATGCCACTCAACTCAATTATGCCACCACTGAAAAAGAACTTTTGCTATTGTTTATGCATTTGATAAATTTCATTCTTATTTGGTTGGAACTAAGGTGGTTGTTTATACTGATCATGCAGCAATTAGGTACTTATTCGCTAGACAGGACTCCAAGTCATGGCTGATTCACTGGATCCTTTTGTTCCAAGAGTTTGATTTGGAGATAAGAGATAAGAAAGAGGTGGAAAATGTGGTGGCTGACCACTTATCACGAATTGAACCCCATGAAAGACACAATAATGACCATCTTCTCATCAAGGAAGAATTCCTAGATGAACGACTCCTTGCCATCCAAGAACTACCATGGTACGCTGATCTGGCCAATTTCAAAGTAGCACAAATTCTCCCAATTGATTTAAATAGACAGCAATTAAGAAAATTTCTTCATGAAGTCAAATTCTATGTTTGGGATGAACCTTACCTACTAAAAAGATGTAAGGATGGGCTGCTGAGAAGATGTGTGCCTCAAGAGGAGGTTAAAGACATCCTATGGCATTGCCATGCTTCAGGATATGGGGGTCATTTTAGTGGTGACCGGACAGCTGCCAAGGTATTGCAATCAAGGTTATATTGGCCAACCATTTTCAAAGATGCTTATGAGTATGTAAAGTAATGTGAAAGATGTCAAAGGACGAGAAACATCTCCAAGAGGCATGAGATGCCTATGAACTCAATTCTTGAGGTGGAGTTATTTGAAGTTTAGGGGATTAACTTTGTGGGCCCCTTCCCATTGTCCTATTCCAATGTCTACATACTCGTATCAGTTGATTACATATCAAAGTGGGTTAAAGCTTCTGCAACTAGAACCAATGATGCTTATATAGTGATGAACTTCCTCAAAAAGAATATATTCTCAAGATTTGGCGTGCCGAGGGCCTTGATTAGTGATGAAGGCACGTACTTTTGCAACAAGAAACTTGATTCTTTATTAAGGAAGTATGGCATAAAACATCAAGTTGCAACTCCTTATCATCCGTAAATAAGGGGCCAAGTGGAGGTCTCGAATCGAGAATTAAAGCAGATTTTGGAGAAAACAGTCAATTCCTCAAGGAAAGATTGGGCTTCAAAGTTAGATGATGCACTATGAGCCTACCGAACAGCTCTGAAGACACCAATTGGGATGTCCCCATATCAGTTGGTGTATGGGAAGGCTTGCCATCTACCTGTAGAATTGGAGCACAAAGCCTTCTGGGCTATTAAGTTTCTCAACTTTGATTTGAAGGCGGCTGGAGAGAAGCGGATCTTGCAACTTCATGAATTGGATGAATTTAGGCTTCAATACTATGAAAGTGCACGGATCTACAAAGAAAAGGCTAAGGAATGGGACGACAAGAGAATCATTCCTAAAAGTTTTGAGCCTGGGCAATTGGTGCTTTTGTACAATTCTAAATTGAGGCTCTTCCTTGGAAAACTAAAGTTTAGATGGTCTGGCCCATTTGTAATCAAGGAGGTCTTTTCTCACGGAGCGGTGCTGCTGTCCAACATGAAAACGGAGGCAAGCTTTAAAGTCAATGGACAACGGTAAAACATTGGGAGAAAAGAGCCGACCCAAGTGCTCATATATGCTCCTTTCAACTTTACCATGAAGAAACCTTGTAAGTCTAGCTAAGGACTATAAACTTAGTGCTTCTTGGGAGGCAACCCAAGTCCCTTACTTTTCTCTTTTAATTTTCGTAATTTTTTTGTTTTTCAGTGTTGTGTTGCTATTGTAGTTGTGGCTGTGTTGCTGTTGCTATCCTTTATCTGTAAGTGTGCTGCTTAATTTGTGCAATTTGGATGAAACACCCTTTTAAGAATGATGTGCTTAAATTGCCCATGTTGTTGAATTGAGTATTTGTGTTTGATTGCTGCATTTCGTATTGTTTGTTGCAACTTGTGTGGATCACTATCTTCATTTTCTGTTCTTGAACTTGCTTGGACTGATTTTGGGAAGGTCTGCTGTCCATTTCTACAAATTCTGGGTTTGCTGTCATGTTGGCGCCTAGGCGCCAGAGGCCCAAGTCTTGGGTTGGCCCGTGCCTAGGCGCCCCGTCTTCAAATGGCACCCAGGCGCCACGTTCATATTTAAGCCCCATTCGATTTCAGCCTTTATTTTTCACCCTTCTCAAGCCCTAGCAGTCAAATTTTCTCTGCAATCTGGTCTCCTCCAACGTGCAGCCCAACTTTGCCTCCATGTTTGGTTAGTTTTCACTCTCCACTCCTTACCCATCCTCTTTCCTTCAAACATCTGTACACATTCCTTCACCTTCCACCATTTTCGACCCTCCCCTGTGTACTGTGTCTGTGGTTGCTTTTGGTGCTTCTTCCTTTCCTTTTCTGGTAATTTCTCTTCCCTTTCCTCATCTTTTAATTTATTTTTCATCAAAAATTTCAAAAATAAAATAAAGGGAACATTCATCTTTTCAGAAAATTTTAAACTCACCTACTTCACATTTTCAAGATATGACTGATTAGATGAATGTTATTCCCCCTTTTTCATTTTATTTCAAAAAAGAATTTTTTTGAATAAAAAGGGAATTGAAATTTCTGACATGTATTTAGGGTTTG
Organism: Biancaea sappan; assembly: GCA_037074585.1. Taxonomy (NCBI): domain Eukaryota; kingdom Viridiplantae; phylum Streptophyta; class Magnoliopsida; order Fabales; family Fabaceae; genus Biancaea; species Biancaea sappan. The sequence goes on from CM073490.1 coordinate 25,772,470, forward strand.
AGTTTAAATTTAGAAATTCTTTTTGACTTTTCTAGGATTATAATTGCTGACATGTCTGGAAAGTGTCAAAGAAAAAGTCAAGGAGAATCCTCATCTCGTAGGAATTTTGATCCGTCTAGATTTAGGTCCTTAGAACATAGCAAACGTTTTGAGGATTTAGAGTCTAGAGAATTTATTGCTGAATGTAGATTTAACCTACGAGAAGGTAATCATCCTGATATTTTGCACCGGATTAGAGAGTAGGGTTGGAAAAAATTGTGTGAGTCGGCTGCCCATTTTTGTCCTGTTATTGTAACAGAATTTTATGCTAATGCTTACCGGTTAAAGAGTGATCAAGGTGTTAGGGATCCTTGTATTTCCTATGTTAGAGGAAAGGATATTCATTCTTCAATTAACAGTCTCAATAATTATTTTGGCTTATATTATGCACCGGGGCAATGTGTTTTGATAATTGGATGAGACATAGATATGTAAAGACCCCCCACATTATTACCACTCTCTGTCGGGAGAGGGCAAGTTGGGAACTGGACACTGAAGGGAAAACAGCTAATTTTAAAATATCAGATATGAAACAAATCCCTAAGGCTTGGTGTACATTTGTCCAGTCCAACTTGCTTCCTACCTCGAACTGGTCAGAGGTAACCATCGAACGAGCGGTGGTTATCTATTTGATCATGACAGGGAAGGTATTTAATGTGGGTTCCCTAATTTCCCATAATCTTTCAAAATTATCTCAAAAACAGGGGAAACGCCTTGGATATCTGTTCCTCATCACAAACTTGTGTGAGAGGGATGAGGTACCATTAGAGGATGTACCGCGAAGAGCCCTAGAGAGAGATATCACCAAACAGGTGATAGACTCGATGTTTCGTAATTTCATGGCTATCGCAGCACCTCTACCGGTCCCTCCTCCTCCTCCTCCTCAGGTACCTGTGAGACCCTACGCTACACCACCTCCGGTTAATATGTCAGAGCACCTGAGTAATGTTGAGGATGGAATTGGGGAAATCAGGCACATCCTTGACACCTTCATTGCCACTCATAACCAATAGCATCGGGCACTGGCTCACGCGATATGTTCTCTTGGTCAGCATTTCGGTGCCCCCACGATGATTGGATGTTGGAGGATCCGACATATGACCCCTTCACAGATATCAATTTCGATCCTTCCGCCAATCGGGAAGTCGGAGGTGAAGGCAGCCACGACATGGAAGGAGAGGCCGACAACGAGGATGAGGAGGATGATTGATATATTTTTGTGATTCACCTCTTGTTGTAGCTGTTCTTTATGTTATTTCTATTGGTAGTTATGTCTTGTACAAACTTTGTGATATTTAGTATTTTAGTCTTGTAACTTGTGGATTTATTCTGGTGTTGATGTTTAATGTATTTGGATCTTTTTTTGTTCATTGGATGTTGTCTCTTGCTTCTCCATCTGTTGTTGGTTATTTCCTACTGTTTATTTTTCGTTATTTTGAAATAATTGTGGATGGTTTCCTTTTTGGTATATAGCATTCATTTTCCCGCTCCCCTCTTTTGGATTGTCCCTTTTTAAATGTTCAAACCTTATTTTTGGGTTGGTTTGACATTGAGGAGAATGTATAGTTTTGGTTTGGGGGAGTAGAGTGGTTTTAGGCTTTGATACCACTGACTTTTTGGCTAACCCGTTCTTTTTGTTTATATGAATGCCATTCTTTTGTTAACCATCGCTTCCTTCAGATTTTTCTTAATAAATTGGATAGTGCTTTATAGATTCTATATTATTCCTATTTCAATTAATTTCATGCATTGTCGTCTTAATTAAAATATGGCTTAAATTGGATTTTTCAGAATATTTGGATTAAATTGAAAATTTTCAATCTTTTTAATTAAAAATTGTTGACCCTCTTATTTTTCTAAAATGTACTCTTCAAAACCTTGGAAAATTTTTAGTTTTTACTTATGACAAATTATTACTCAATAAGGGATTTCTTTTTCTTAAAAAAAAGAGAGAAAACAAAAACAAAATGCATCTATTAAAATAAAATAAATAGAGGTGTGGCTTAAGTTGAGGAAGTGTAGTGTGGATTAGGCGCACAATACTTGTTCTAACCAATGAATCACATTTTCCTTCCAAATTAAGGCGACGGACAAAGTGTTGTTGTGTAGATTAGGTGCACAGGCAACTCGTTGTTTCTTTAGCTTCGCTTTCCTTTCTTTTTACGTTGATTGAGGGGGAGATGTGTAGATTAGGCACACTGTCTTCACTTCAATCGTTTTATCTTTATGGTTCCTGTCTATTGAGAAGTTTCCTTGAGAGCCAAAAATTATCAAGCAAAAAGGAAAAAATAAGTTTTTGAAAGAGTAATTTTAGAAAGTGAGGGTATTTGCAACTTGTCTTTAAAATTTTTGAAAATTCTTTTTTTCTATCTTTAGATTCAAAAATTATCCAGTACGAGTTATTTTTATTGAGATGACTGTATGAAATTGGCTTGTCTTGGTTTAATGTTTATGTGTTCAGTACTTCTTTTATATCTGAAAAATCCTTAAGCTTAGTTTAGTTTAGTTTTAGTTTTAGTTTTCAGTTAGTGTTTTGCTTGAGGACAAGCAAAAGTTTTGGTTTGGGGGAGTTGATAAGTCCTTTATTTTGGTTATTTTCCTATGATTTTATTGGGCTTTTTCTTTCCCTTGCTCCTATTTTGCTTTCCTTGTTGCATTCTTTATCTTAGTTTTTGCATTTTTATTTATATTTTGTAGTTCTCCTTGTTCTTTCCCTTTTTATCCCCTTTTCCCCTACATTTTGAAGTAATCTTTGTGTATTTCCTTGTAGGTGTATATTTTGGTATGATACAAGTTGGGAAGCTGAAGAATTCTAGAGCAAAGTACAAAATTTGAAGGCTGGCGCCTAGGCGCCACGCATGGCACCTCAGGCCCCATGCCTTGAACTCTCTGTCTACGAACCAAGTGCCAGCCCCTTAACTCTCTGTCTCGAGATTGAAGGTGGCACCTCAGGCGCCACACAAGGCGCTTAGGCGCCAATACGCGTTATTTCCAACCATTTTCTGCATGGTGCCTAGGCACCACGCAGGGCGTCTAGGTGCCCGTATCCTGACCTGTGCGTGACTCGACCTATAAATTGGATTTCTGAAGAATTTTTGAGGATCTTTTAGCTGGAAAAGGAGGAGCTCTGCTAGGGCACAATTGGAGGAGAAGGGAGACCTCTTCTTCATTAAGTTTGATGCTAATTTCTTTCTCTCCTTCCTCTTGTATCATGTTTAGTTGTGTATTTGTGATGTTTTTCTCTTCTCCCACCATGTGTAACTAATTCTCTACGGTTAGGGGATTGATGTAATTGACTTATATGAAGCTTTGTTATTGAATGCTTAATATAATTGCAATTTCGATTATTGGAGTAGACTTTACTGCTATTTATTACTCTTGGATGCTTAGCTACTATCTTCAATGAACCTAGGGTTTATATTAATGCTAGACATAGCTTGATATAGACTTGTCTTTGTAAGTTCTACCGTAATTCAGGTTAGTCTAGACATAGATAACCTTAATTGCATGATTTTTATGAGTTTTTAAGCTTAAACTCCGAATCAATTAATTTGACTAAGACATTAGCTAATTAATTGAGTGAGGAAGATTTGTTTCACCAAGACATTGAGTTCAAATATCTTTGTGAACTTAATCAACACTAAGAGGAATTTGCAAGTGTATTGAAGTACTCTCTAATAATTCAAAGATTGGTTTGTCTGTGAATTAATCGAACTAGGAGTTAAGTGAAATCAATTCCCTATACCTGCGTTGTTTTCATATAGTTTTCGTTGTGCTAATCTACTTCCTTGTCTTAATTTAGTTTACTTTAGTTAAATTTAGACTCAATTCACTCAACCTTTTTAATTGTCCAAATATAACTTCGGCTAGTGAAATTGGTAATTGTTAAAGTCAATCCCTGATGATGATAACTTTTTCTCTCACTTACTACTTGTGCGACCCGATACACTTGTCGGGAAACAATGCACCAAATTTCTTGTGAAATTGGGAATAATGTTGTTATGGAAATTCTTGCGAAATTAATAGAACATTTTCCTAACATCTTTTACATTTTGTAAATACGATAAGAGATAGTGAGATGCTTGTTGTGCGTAAATCTTCATATGATTGAGAATAAAAATAACATACCCACATGTGGTTGTTGATTTGGGATATATGATTGTCATGAATCAAGAATGGAAAAGATTGATTCTAAATATTACATATAAATGCTAAGTGATACTTTGTGAATCAATCTTGTTGAGAACAAAGACTAAAGTGAATTATGTTGTGCATCTGTATTGAGAAATGGATTGTGAAAACATATGTTGTGTTGTGATTGTGTGTAACACTTGTTTGCATAAATTGGAACATGTGTTGTGATTGTGTGTGACACATGTATGGTTGAGGGATTGATCCCTCAAGAGACCCAATGCATGTCATGGTTGAGGGCTTGATCCCCTAAGAAATTGAGGAATGTACCAACTAGTAAATTCATAGATGGAGAATTCCTACTGATGAACATTGGAAAACGAAATATATCAATTAGTAAATCATAGATGGAGAATTCCTACAAACAAATGGTTTGTTGATGTGGCATAATACATCATGTGTGTGTGTATATTATATATGTTTGTACATGCTTGATAAAATTGTGAGTAGGTTGTTGTGTATTTTGAATGGTGGTTGTGTATAAAATACATGGGAACAAGGATAAACACATAGGAATGTGGATCCACGAGGGCATGAACCGAGTAGTGGTTGGTATATCATTCGAATTTGGTAATGATTATGGTATTTGTACTTGTGTCTTATATTACTTTGCACAGTCATTTACTCATTGAGTTTTAATGAACTCACACTCTCTATGATTATCTTTTTCATATACAGTGATTGAGAAGAATGATTAGTAACCTTTTTGGGTTATACTCTACTTTTGTCTAGTGAACTCATAGATCTAATTTTGATAAAATATTAGGAAATGCTCGGTAGTCTAGTAGGTCATCTAGGCTTATAAGATTGTATCATACTGTGTAATGTATGAATGTTGAACATTTATGAATATATATGCAAAATATCTTTCTTGAAAAATTTATGATTTGTATAGTTATGGATATTAGGAACGTTTAGAGAGATTAAGGCGTAACACGAAGGTACATCCTAGGCTTTAGTTTATCTCATATGTCCAATTTTTGGAATGTGACATTACCTTTTGTAGTATTTTCCTTCCCCATACTGCTCAAATATGTTACTTTGCTAATTGCATTCCAAATTTGAATCGCGTAACTCGTAAATAAGTCTAATTGCTCATTGAGGATTCCTCAATCCTCTTTGCATCGGTGTATCCTCGTGTTTACCCCTGCTGTCAATATCCAAAGTAGTTGAGCACTGAAGATTTGTTCACTATTAGAGAGAGGACGTTATTTCTTTCATTGGTTTTTCTAATTTGAATCACAAATCTTATTCTTTATATCTAGGAGAAAAAAAAATAGATAAAGATGGTCATTCATTATTTTATGAATGTTTGAAAAGCCAAAAAAGATGAAGGTGAGATTTAGGATTGTTAAGCAAGAGGATGGTCCAATGTCTACGACCTTGTGTTTTTGTCAGGGGAAAATATGAGGAGGGAAAAATTAAGGCAAGGTGTAAAAAAATGCTAACTTATACAGTGATTAGATGTCACATATGTAATGTCCTTGTTTTATGTGTTAAAATTTGAGATTTTTTTAAAAACTCATATTCTAATGCTTAATACTTGTACTTATATTCTTTAAATAGTAAAGAATATTCTACAATCGTTTACAGTACAAATCATAATTTTCCATATATAATAATTCAAATTCTAAACATAAAAAAATTCTACATTCGTTTGTAATAAATTACAAATTTGCCATACGTAATAATTTGACTTTTAAACTTTAAAAAGTCTATAACTCTAACACTTAATAAATTTGAGTGCACTTAAGGTGTTCCAACTCGTTACGCCTAGGATTCAATCAATCTTTACACTTTTTCTCTTATAATCATCCCCTTAAATGGTTAGTTAAAAAAACACAAAAAGTGAATAAGGATATCTCACTAGCTAGCATGATTTTCTAAACATTTATAAATATACTATTTCAGTCATAAAAGCATAATGAGTTCGTAAATATCATCTATGAATATATGTAGGCAAACATAAATTATCATCATAAATCAAGTAGTTCACTTCAATTCTTTGTTGTGGAATTTGAAGCTATGACTTCTCTGTGGATCTCAAATACTTACACTTTGTTTTCTATGTGAAACATATGTGAATTTGGTTCTCTACTGTTGAACTAGTTTAATTATATATTCTGTCTGTGGAAATAGAGTTTAGTTGTTGTATACTTCATACATGCTCATGATAGTTCAAGCTTTTACAAATAAAATATGGAAAAAAGTGCTTTTATGAATTGGTAAACTACCTGGACTTTGCAGTCTAACTTTTAGCTCAAATGGCTATTCAATCCTTCTTGAAATTTGTTTCACGAATTCTGACCTATTTAAATAGTATATATAACTTTATTTAAAATCTTAAATGAAAAGATTCTAAAATATCATCTTTCCCCGATTCTTCTTAAATTCCTAATTCTATCTCAAATTTCTATTCATAAGGTTTAGTCTAATCTCATCTCAAACCAATGTTTTTTATAACATTTTTGAGATGATGTGTATAAATATATATATCATTAATTTAAATAACATATATATATATATATATATATATATATATATATATATATAATATAATCTAAAAGATCATATTTATACATAGTTAACTTTCTAAAAATAAACACACACACACACGCATACATATATATATATATATATATATATATATATATATATATATATATATATATATATTACATGTATACATAATTATACATAACTAACTTTGATTATCTATATATATATATATATATATGATAGAATTTTTTTAAATTTCATTTTTCTCTTAAAAATTTTCCTTTTATTCACTTAGGTCCCTTAGGTAATATTTTTCCTTTGTCCTTTGCATGACTTGAGATCATATATAGCTCCATCTAGATCCTTAATTCTAGAATATAATTTTTTCTAAAATTAAAACAGCCTATACAAACTTTTCATTTCTTTCAGTTTAGTCCCTTTTGTGTTTCATGTATTTACGAGTTAGAAGCTAAAACATGCCCATAATTCCTTCTTAGGTGTTTTTAGGACCTGAGTAATCATCTCTACCTATAAACTAAGCTAAAAAGGCAATTATAACAAAAACTCAATTTTTACAAAACATACCTGAGATGTCATGTGAATGTGGAGCTAGTTTGGACTGATTTTTGCGTCTAGTTTTTGCTCTTGATTGCTGCCACTCCTTCCTCTATTCTTGGGTAAGCTAGTCGCTCAACAAGTCCCCAAAATACCCAGAACAATCGAGGCTAAATAGCTCCTTCTCCCTCTTGATTTTGGCTCTATTTTAGTGTAGCAAAATAGAGTAACTTTGTGGCTCTCAATATGCATTTAAACCCCAAGGAAACTCATAGTTCAAGCTACAAGAATTTAGCTCACAACTCGATGATTCTTCTCGGTTTGGTTTGGGCAAAGGAAGACTTGAAGAATTTTCTTATATTTAAAATTTAAATTATTACATATGACAAATTATGATTTGTACTATGAATGATTGTAGAATATTTTTTTTACTATTTAAGCAATTTAAGTACGAGTATTGAGCATTAGAATATGAGTTTTAAAAATAATTTTTAAATTTTAGTACATTAAAAATGTTACAACATATGTATTTGGGGTGTAATAAACTATTGACGTGGAATAAAGTTAATGTTGTTTGTAATAGAATGGGGTTATTACAGGATCCAAGAATTTTGAGGAATTAATTGCAAATTTTTATATTTGAGGGAGATTTATTGCATATTATCCAAAGTTAAGGGATTATATGCATTTTGAAGAGAAAAAAAAAACGTGTGGCAAGTATTTAACTATTTATTACTTTTATGTGGTCCAACCCGAACAGCCATTTATGGCCAAAAATGAAAATAAGAAAGAATAAAGACGAGGGATTAACTCACTATCAGAGATGGTTATAATAATTCAAATTCTACATAAGAAAATTCAAATTCTAAACATAAGAAAATTTTACATTCGTTCGTAATAAATTACAAATTTGCCATACGTAATAATTTGACTTTTAAACTTTAGAAGGTCTATAACTCTAACAATTGATAAACTTGAGTGCACTTAAGGTGCTCCAACTCGATACACCTAGGGTTTAATTAATCTTTATACCTTTCCTCTTATAATTATCCCCTCAAATGGTTAGTTAAAAAAACACAAAAAGTGAAATAAGGATATCTCAATAGTTAGCAGGATTTTCTAAACATTTATAAATATATCATTTCAGTCATAAAAGCATAATGAGTTCGTAAATATCTTCCATGAATATATGTAGGCAAACATAAATTATCATCATAAATCAAGTAGTTCACTTCAATTCTCTGTTGTGGAATTTGAAGCTATGACTTCTTTGTGGGTCCCAAATACTTACGCTTTGTTCTCTCTGTGAAACGTGTGTGAATTTGGTTCTCTGTTGTGGAATTAGTTTAACTCTATATTCTCATTGTGAAAATAGAATTTAATTGTTGTATACCTCATATATGCTCATGGTAGTTTAAGTCACAAATAAAATTTGGAAAAAAGTGCTTTTATGAATTGGTAAACTACCTAGACTTTGTAGTTTGGCTCTTAGCTCAAATGGCTATTCAATCATTCTTGAAATTTGTTTTAGACCTATTCAAATAGTATATATAACTTTATTTAAAATCTTAAATGAAAAGATTTTAAAATATCATCTTTTCCCGATTCTTCTTAAATTCCTAATACTATCTCAAATTTCTGTTCATAGAGTTTAGTCTAATCTCATCTCAAACCAATGTTTTTTATAACATTTTTGAGATGATGTGTATAAATATATATATATATCATTAAATTAAATAACTTATATATATACATAAATATAAATATAATATAATCTAAAAGATCATATTTCTACGTAGTTAACTTTCTAAAAATAAACACATATGTATCTATATATTTACATGTATACATAATTATACATAACTAACTTTGATTATATATATATATATATAATAGAATTTTTCTTAAATTTCATTTTTCTCTTAAAAATCTTCCTTTTATTCACTTATGTCCCTTAGGTAATATTTTTCCTTTGTCCCTTGCATGACTGGAGATCATATATAGCTCCACCTAGATCCCTAATTCTAGAATATAATTTTTTCTAAAATTAAAATAGCCTATACAAAATTTTCATTTCTTTCAATTTAGTCCCTTCTTCATGTTTTACATATTTGCAACTTAGAAGCTAAAACCTGCCCAGAACTCCTTCTTAGGTGTTTTTAGGACCTAAGTAATCATTTCTACCCATAAACTAAACTAAAAAGGCAATTACAACAAAAACTCAATTTTTCTAAAACATACCTGAGATGTCACGTGAATGTGGAGCTAGTTTGGACTGATTTTTGCTTCTGGATTTTACTCTTGATTACTGCCACTCCTTCTTTTATTCTTGGGTGAGCTAGTTGCTTAACAAGTTCCCCAAAATACCCAAAAAAGTTGAGGTAAAACAGCTCCTTCTCCCTTTCGGTTTTGGCTCCGTGTTAGTGCAATAAAATAGAGTAATTTGTGGCTCTCAGTATGCATTTAAACTCCAAAGAAACTCACGGTTCAAGCTAAAGGAATTTAGCTCACAACTTGATGATTCTTCTCAGTTTGGTTTGGGCAGAGGAAGACTCGAAGGATTTTCTTATATTTAAAATTTAAATTATTACATATGACAAATTATGATTTGTTATAGAATTTTTTTTACTGTTTAAGCAATTTAAATATGAGTATTAGGCATTAGAATATGAGTTTTAAAAATAATTTGCAAATTTTAGCACAGTAAAAGTGTTACAACATATATATTTAAAGTGTAATAAAATGTTGACGTGGAGTAAAATTAATGTTATTTGTAATAGAATGGGGTTATTACACGATTTGAAAAATTTGAGGAACAAAGTTAAGGGATTATATGCATTTTGAAAAGAAAAAAAAAATCGTGTGGCGAGTATTTAACTACTCATTACTTTTATGTGGTCCAACCGCAACAGCCATTTATGGCCAAAAATTTAAATAAGAAAGAATAAAGACGAGGGATTAATTCACTGTAGGTGAAGGATGTTTGCGTGAAGAAGACGAAAGGCAAAATGGACACGTGGAGAACATAGTCGATGCTGAAAGTGAAAGCGTAGAATTTCTCGCGCGCACATCTAGTGCACGAGACAATCGAGCTCGGGGCCAGAAAGATTTCAAACGCCCAAGTGAAAAACTTCTGTCCCGTCGGCTGCCGCGTCCTGGGATTGCTTGGAAGTTCTGTGCCAGCTTCTTCGTCTTTATCAGGTAACCCAATTCACAAAAAATTTGGCAGTTTGAAATTCATACAAAACTAATCACTAATCTAATTTTATCATTTTCATGAAGATTTTCAGAAGGGTAGAAAGTTTCATAGCATACTTGCAATTGTCTAGGTTCGTGAATGATGAAACTGTTCCTTTAGTAAACAATTCCGGACCAAAATGAATTTCTTAGGTATAGAGGGTGTTGATAGACTAAGTTAGATGGGGGTACAGCTATGAGAAGGAATTTCCAGAATTGAATAGGTTCAATCGTGAGTAATAATAACATGATGGTTTTTTTGTTTGGCTGTTAAATTTTAGTTATCCACCAACCTTCCAAGTAATTGTGAGGATATGGATTTGTGCTACCGCTTTCTAGATTTCAATCTTGCCCAGTTCATCTTCCTGTAGACGTGACATAGTTGTAGGTTTCCAGCGTAGCTCTTGTGATGCTTTCTATCAAAAATCGTTTTTAGTCATTCTGCATGGTGCCTGTGGATGAAAAGAAATACAAGAATTTTTAAGCAACGATTCCTTCCTCCTCATCTCATCTGCTGTGGGATAGAATCCACTGTGTTGCTTCCCTTTGTGTCTGGGCTAATGAGTTTTTTAAGTGGTGCCTCTGATTGATCTTTATTGGGATTGGAGGGCTCTTTTTTTATAATTTTTTTTGTCCTTTTTCTTGTCTTCTCTAGGAGTATATCATGTCCTCCAATTTGCTTGTGTTCCTTTTCTTTCCTTTGTATTTTTTTTCTCGTTAATAATATTTCTTTTTTGCTTAAGAAAACAGTCATTCAGGCAGGTTCCTTAATGGAGTTTTTTATATTTTGAGGAATTCAGGTTTGGAAATTGTCATCCCCTCCGACCCACTTAACCTTCTGATTATGACAAAAAGTCAGTTTCATGGCAGGTTACTCAGTTGGAGGATTGACAAGCTGTATCTGCATTGCTTCATCTGTTTTGATTTGGGTTGAAGAAGTCTACAATACTTCTAATTTTGTTATTTTGTGTTCATCTGCTAGCGAAACTTCTCAGTTATTCATTTTGATCCAGAAATGGCTTTTCCCGGTTCTCTGCAGCTGTCCCATGATTTGGGGCATTGCAGGAACCTGGGCTGCAATAAACAACAACATATGGTACTAAAACTGTCTTCATTTTATATTTTTTTAATTCAAGGTTTATTATGTTTGCTTTCTATTCTTACTTTAATCTTCATAATTTGCAGAGGAATATGTACAGAAGCAAATTACATTTATGGAGTGCAGCTCCCTCATATCGGGTTTCGGTATGCTCAGATTTCTTGTTATTAAGTCTTGCTGATTACTATTAAAATGAAATTGGTGTGCCAAAAAATTGTGATAGCATTGTTGTCAAATGTAAGCTCTTACACGCTGCTCTACCCATTTCCTTTAAATATTGAACTTCTTATTGATATCTAATTTTTAAAAATTTATTGTCCTTCATATCATTATATGTATGATTTTTATGTTTTCTTTTTACAAATGAATTATTCAGTTGCATTTGTGCGGCCAGCAATATTGTAAAATGCAGTGTGTGCCTGGAGCCTGGATTTTGATGATGATTAAACCTTAATATAATATATATTAAGGATTACGGAGATAAATGACCATTAACTGGCCCTTTCAGGATTAGGATCCTTACTTTCAATCTTATGAGAAGTTTTACATTAATTTTATTTTTCTTATTTCTATTGTGAAAAATCATCAAGAACTTGTATGCCTGTAGACTTCTCATTGATGTTTTGAAAATATATAAAAGCCCTTTGAGAAATTTTTTTTATTGCAGTTCCTGAAACAGGGTTGCTGGAGGAGTCAAGTCTTTTGCAATGTAAATAGGCCAATACATACCTTATCTTGCAAATCCCATAAGTGCCACTTTTTTCTGGTACCAGGCCAACCAAGTGAACTACCTATTATTAAGGTGGCTGCCACAGCGCTGGCAAGGTAAATTTTGTGATTTTGCGGTTAGCATGTGTGCAGATTTAAGTGTTCTATCTTTCTTGTTGGTATACACTATTTACTATCTGGCCCTGTTCTTGCATCTATAGCTTTGGTATTCAAATATGTTATTTCATTTTCTTTATTATCTTTTTGTTAATACAATATAAACTATCTTTCTGGAAATATTATTGCATGTAAACTATATTATATAGGAGACAGTTGGTTTCTTCACATTGAAAAATGGATTTCCATATGCTTCATGTTAAAGAATTTTCTTACAGACAAAGGCTTTATTCAGTAGCCTAGGGCCAAATGATGCTTATTCCTCCCCTCCCCCCCCCCCCTTTCTGGGTTTCTTTTATGTCCTCAGTACAGGTGAATGTATTAAGCATCTATATGTTGATTTCTTCGTCTTGTGTAACTTTCTATAAATTTTACTAATTTATTCATCCTGGTTATAATTTTCATCAGAATGATGGTTCCCTAGCCAATATTTTCTTTATGTTAAAGAATTTTCTTACAGACAAAGGCTTTATTCAGTAGCCTAGGGCCAAATGATGCTTATTCCTCCCTCCCCCCCCCCCCCCTTTTCTGGGTTTCTTTTATGTCCTAAGTACAGAATGTATTAAGCATCTCTATGTTGATTTCTTCATCTTGTGTAACTTTCTATAAAGTTTACTAATTTATTCATCCTGGTTATAATTTTCATCAGAATGATGGTTCCCCTAACTAATACTTGTTGCCAATGATGTTGATTCTAGTAGATGAGAAAGAATTTGATGCCATATTTCAAGTGCATGATATTGTCTTCAAGATAATATTTATTTCTGTACAGCAGATTGAAACTTTTCTGTGCTGTTCCAATTTAATTAGATGTCTCCAAACTCCTGAATCTCTTAGCTTCCGGAGTTATTGAATCATATTTACTCTCTTCCTTATTGTCCTATTGGTGCATCTTTGGTGTCAAAAGGTTTCATGAAGATGGTTGCTTAAGAAAAGTCATTTTACTCTTTACCTATTGTGTTTTTGGTTTAAAACCTTTTATATTTTTTATGGCAGGTCCTATAATCTTGTACAAAATAGTCCTGTCACAGTAAAGTTGATTTCAGCAGTTGGCATTATCATTTTCGCAGTATGGGGTGTTGGCCCAGTAATGTATCACACAAGAAAACTGCTTCTTCAGGTAATGCATTGTATTTTGATCTCTATATTTACTGCTTCAATGATATTATTATAACGTTGTTTTCCATTTATTACCTAATAATCTAATGTTGGACACTTTTTCTTGCAGAGGAGCGACAGTAGTTGGAAGAAAAGTAGAACACATTATGTAGTAACTTCTTACCTTCGGCCATTCCTTTTATGGGCTGGAGCTATACTTATTTGCAGGTTTAACTGTCATGGCATAATGACTATATTTGATTGTGTACATTATATATTTTCCCAATGTCGCTATTGTTTACACAATTATTATGCTGATTGCAGAGCATTTGACCCAGTAATTTTACCTTCAGAAGCAGCCCAGGTTGTCAAGGGACGGCTTTTGAATTTTGTACGATCATTGACAACTGTACTTACCCTTGCCTATTGTTTATCAAGGTGTGTCTATTTCCTTGTCTTAAGCATGACCTTTTGAAACTGCTGAATGGTTTGGTCACTTGAGTTAATGATGCACCGATACACTTCTGTTTGAAATGATTTGTGCTTAAGCTCTTTCGGCTTTCTTTTTCTTCTAGGAGAGATCTTTTCTGGCTTTCTACTCTTATGGCAAATTGTGATGTCTTGCATATTTTGTGTCATGCTTATTTGTTACTGCTGCATTGCCCGCTTGAGCTTTTCAATCTGATCTCTATTTCCAAAATGGGTTGCTGCCATAAAACTTACTGCATAATATTCTTATGCAGTGTGATTCAGCAAGCACAGAAATTCTTCATGGAGAGTGCTGATGGCTGTGAGACAAGGAATGTATGTATTTATGCTTTATAAGAAGGAAGCTAACTTTATATTCTAGTTTGAAGTTGAAACTTAATTCTGTACACTATCAATTCCATATACAACCTGTCTTAGATGTAATGGCTATTTTTATTGTCTGTTAAAACATGATTTCCCAGTCAATATAGCAGCCTAGCTATAAAGTGGGATGTTGTTGTTCAGCTTTTAGATTGAACATATTCTCTGAGTTTGTTTCACGCATATATGAAGATTAGCAATCTACTACAGTATTTTGTGTCAGAGAAACACGGAGAACTTTATTAGAGGTTGACTTTTTTTTTTTTAAAAGAAAAAATTTCTTGCCATGTTCAATAGAATTAATACTAATGATCTACGTTAGATTAGGTGGCCTTCTTTGGCTTTGTTTCCTGACATTTGCGTAATGTGTTTGAGGAACTTAGAGATGAATAGTCACCTATTCTTATATTGTCAGGTGGCTTGAAATATGTGGAATATGTTATTTAATATCTTCAAGGAGAGTTGGGAATGCCCAAATAACCTTGGTGTTTTCTTTGCCACTAATTTTGTGGGTTTCGGTCTGGGAAAGGAGAATAAGGCTTTGTAGAAAGCGGCTATATTTGCAATTGTGTGGTGTTTTTGGATGGAAAGAAATGCCAAAGTCTTTAAGCAGCATGTCCTTCCTCCTCTTTTGTTGTGGGATAGCATTCATTTCATTGCCCCTCTTTGGGTTTCGACCAATGGGTATTTTAAGGGGGTGTCCTTTGATGATGCTTTTAGGGATTGGAAGGCTTTGATGTATTAGAGTTGCTTTTTGGCTCTTTTTTTTGGCTTTTTTTCTTGTCTTTTGTTTTTCTAGGAGGATATCTAGTCCTCCTTTTATTGCATTGTTTTTCTTTTTTCTTTGTATTCTTCTCTCTTCTTTAATAATATTTCTTTTTTGATCAAAAAAAAATTTAGTATGTAATAATTTATTGTCGTGATGTACATATGATGATGATGTTCGTGGACAATACCACTTAATAGAATTATTACTAGCCATTGTTCAATTTCAAAGATATAATGATTTATATGTGGTCTGCTTTGTCAGATGGGATTCCAATTTGCGGGCAAAGCTGTTTATTCTGCAGTATGGATTGCTGCCTTTTCGTTGTTCATGGAGTTGCTCGGATTTTCTACTCAGAAGTGGGTTACTGCAGGAGGTCTTGGGACAGTTTTGCTGACTCTTGCTGGTCGTGAGGTGTTGGATTTATTGTTTTCTCTGATCATCTGAACTCATATTTGTGATAACGATAATAATTTGTCACGTGTTGACATTAATTGTTCACTGTCTAGATATTTACCAACTTCCTTTCAAGTGCGATGATTCATGCAACTCGGCCTTTTGTGGTGAATGAGTGGATTCAAACAAAGATTGAAGGATATGAAGTTTCTGGTACTGTGGAGGTCTGTGTTAGGGTGTTAAATTGCACCTTGTAACTATTGAGCACCGAAATCATATACTATGTATATTTTGTATGATTTTATATGATAAATAAACAGAGACTATTGCAAATGCATGGCATGGTGCTTTTGAGGTCCCTTAATTTGAGGCAAATGTGCATTGATGTTGTCCTGTTATGCAGCATGTTGGCTGGTGGTCACCAACAATTATAAGAGGTGAAGATCGTGAAGCTGTTCACATTCCAAACCACAAGTTCACAGTGAACGTTGTGCGAAACCTTAGTCAAAAAACACATTGGCGCATCAAGACCCACCTAGCTATTAGTCATTTGGATGCAAATAAGATAAATGTGAGCATTGAGCAGCACTTTCATCACTTAGACTTAGTTGGCTTTTCATTTACCTTTAATTTATGATAATTCTTCCTTGACATTCGGCAAAGTGCTTCTGCAGAACATTGTTGCTGACATGCGGAAAGTGTTAGCCAAAAATCCTCAAGTTGAGCAGCAGAAGCTGCACAGGAGAGTGTTTCTGGACAATATAAATCCTGAAAATCAGGCTCTTATGGTCAGTATTAACTATGAAGTGCTTAAGATATCGTACAATATAATGATTTTGTGCTTTGGTTTACAAGGATCTTAAATAAATAAGATTTTATTTGTTATTTTTTTATAACTTTTTGACCACAGTAAAACTTGGCCACATCTGCATGAACCAGATTTTGTGGCAAGACACTGTCCAAATTTTATTAGATTGATGTAATTTACAGAAAGAGAAAATTATTTGTATTCTTTAATTTGTTCTACTTCTAGACAATCGAGTGTGTTCTTGAACTGTTCTTTAGTACTGCTACCTCTGAATTTCATTGGTGATTAAGTGGTTTAAAAGAATGACCAAAGAACTGCGGCAAGTTACTCTGGAACTTTTGGATTTTTTTCTTAAGGTTATGCTTTATATATTGATAAATTTTAATTTAAATTTATGCTGTCATTTTTATTGATTAATTTTAATTTAGTTTTGTGCTATAAGTGTCAGGATAAAATGCTCTGAATTCTTTGTCATAAAAGCAATCACTATAACAGATAATTTCGATGAGTACTAAAAACAATTAAGTTGATGGAGTTTGGCCCTGTTTGGAAGAGATTATTTTACGTTTATTTGGCTTATCTTATGATATAAGCGTTTATGTATGTGTTTAGGAGAGCTTATAGAAATAGCTTATGGCATGCTCAATATAGCTTATGAAAATAAGTTGAAAATAGCTTATATGAAAATTGTCCTCATAAACTCTTTAATTATAGAAATAACTTATATATAAACGCTTATATGATATGTGCTTATTGTATAAGTACTTAATTAAACTCTTTACCCAAATAGGGCCTTTATACAGTTCAGTGACCCTGTTTGGAAGCACTTATAGAATAAACGCTTATATATAAGTTATTTTTATAATTGAAGAGTTTATAATGACAAATTTCACGAGTTATTTCTATAAGCTCTTTTAAATACATGCATAAGCGCTTGTGTCATAAGATAAGTTAGATAAGCTCTAAGCTCTTTCAAACGCAATATTCAAAACCTCAAAAACTTCATCATAGCAAATCAGAGTGAGTAAGCTTCTACCTGGTTCAACTACCCTCTATCATCCAGTTCTGCAGATATATAACTGGATAGTTGTACCTACTCCTTTCCTATTGTATAATTGCATTTAGAACTTCATTTTCACATTTGATAGCTTTCGAAATCAACTATACTATTGCCCATGTTTATATTTATATTTGTGTTCATGTATGGCAGTGTATACTGTATCTGTAAATCATTCTTATATCTGATCTTTTGCTTTGTCCTTCACAGATACTGGTGTCTTGTTTTGTGAAGACCTCACATTACGAAGAATATTTATGTGTGAAGGTTAAGATTACTTACTTATTTACAAAGAATATGCTATCATTTGTCAATCTGTATATATAGCATGTTATGCTGTCCTCTTAAAAGTTGTTCACAAATTGCCGGAATTCGTAAGTTTTAAATAAATATTATCCACTTTTGAGACTGACTATTAATCATTAAAACAATCAAGAACTTCACTTGTGAAGCTCTTTTTCAAGTTCATGAATTTCAAAAAAAATAAAATTGAAGAGAAATTCATGAATAATTAGGCATGCAGCCTCTTTCCCTAAACCCTAAGCCCACTGTTGAGCTTGTAGTCATATCTTCTATTTTTCTATTAAAAATATAATTATAAAAAAAAACTTTTTTACTGTTATATTCTTGCTTGATTAGCCTGTTTTAGTTTGTAGTTTCTCAGTAGTATATGGATACTAAGAAAATAACAAGCCTTGATATTTTTAAGACCGTAAATTGTTGCTGAAGCCCTACCTTTGTCTTTCCTCTCCCTTTTTCCTTGGTCACTAGAAAGATGAGCTACGAAACTCACTTTTGTGTCTTGAAGGCCCTTTCCTTTCAATACACGCCTAAAATCAATCAATTGATATTCTGAACCAGATATTTTAGTTATATAAACTTCTAATTCACGTTAGATCTATGTATATGATATTTTGCCTTTTTAAGGCAGAGGAAAGTCATGTTAGATCTCTCCAATTCTTGAAAGGGTTAGGGATACCTAATTGGAAGATATGACTACATTACACCTGTCGCAGCCTCATATGATGGGTCTGCATAGATGAATATTTGCAGTGTCTTAGGTTTGGTGGGACACAGCCCTTTCTGGGAGCTCTGTAGTTAGCCTTTTTTTCTTGCCCCCAGTTTAGGCTACAAAATGTAGTTCTAGGTATTTCTGTGCTTATACTTTCAATAAGAGATGCAAGGATGATACTTAGGTTTGATCCCCATTTAATCTGAGCATTTCATGCATTAGAATTTGCCAGTTCTGCCATTGTTTACACCAGCATGCATTTAGCTGAATGTTTAGTATGTACAACGGCATTCTCCATTGTCTATTTTGAAGAAGTTTATATAATATTTAGCTAACTATCTACTCATCTGCAATATATGACTCTTATGGTTCTTTGACATATGGATTCTAACCAGAATTTCAACTTTAATGTATTGAGTATTAGTAATTTTCTGGTTCTCTAAAAGTGAGGATTATATGTCTGACATGATTTGGGTTGCTAATGTTATGTGAGGGCTTGATCTTTAATCCCATATCAAATTCTGGAAATCTTGGATAATTAAGAGGCAGTCTGAGGGCACATTCTATGATTGTAATGCAGCCTAATTTTCTTCTTTGTTGTCATTTATCGGTTTATAATTTTCTAGATACTTGCTACTGGGATATGGGACTTTGTCTGCTTAATTATACTTTTTTAGTTTTTGTTTTCTTAATGATAAACTTGTTATTGAATATCATCTTATTCAAAAGATTTTGCTTGACACTAGGCTGATTCTCAATATATTTGCCTTTGGAACATAGGAAACTATACTACTCGATCTTCTTAGGGTTATTAGCCATCACCGAGCCCGACTTGCGACACCAATTCGTACTCTGCAGAAAACTTATAGAGATGCTGAGTTGGAGAACATGCCACGCATGGATTCTGTATTTGTTGGTGCTGGAACGGTACCAAACCGTTCGATAATAATAGAACCACCTTACAAAATCACTGCAGATGATACAGCAAAAGGCCGATCAGTGCGCACATCTGGTGAAGGGGATAACAAGACAACCGCCAAACGTGACACCAAGACAGACCCCAAGGTAGAACCGATAGTGGTGCCAGATGCTAAGGTCAGTGAAACTGATTCCAAAGAAGATGCTAAAGCTGTGTCGTCTAATTCTGATGCAAATGGAACCCCCAAGATTTCAGTGACAACCATACCTAATCCTGGAGTGTGTGAAAATGAGCCAATAAAAGTGGAGTCAAATACTACCTTAAAGGAAAATCTGGAGGTGCCAGGTATGTCTGCTTCCAACTCCAAAGTGAGTGAACCGGTATTAGATAACGTGACCCAGAAGAATTTCAATGTCAAACAATCCAAGGATGCTGACAAAGGCAGTGCACGTCCTACGAGTGTGCCATCGAAACAGCAAGATGAAAGGAAACCAGGGACACAGCCTCAAACGTCCATGCCTGTCCTGAAAGAAAATATAGTACTCGGGGTAGCATTGGAGGGATCAAAGAGAACCCTTCCTATTGAGGAGGGGATGGACTCAACTACTACTCCAGAGGCGAAAGAAATGGCTGCATCTCATGGTGGAAATAGATCTTCAATGGCTGAGGATGGGAGAGATAGGTAACACTGTAGAGTTGCTTGTGGTGGAAAATCTGGCAATCTGTGTTGAAACAAGTTACGATTGAGGTTCATAGTTCTTGGTCGTGTTCAATGGTAACTTTGACACAGCGCCATAACCCACAAATATCTGTATATATTCTCACTTCCTGTGTCATATCCTGGACATGTTCTTACAGAAGTCTCGAGCTATTATTATCTATGCTGTTTCCAGCAGTATACGGATCCAGTAATATAATTCTTCTCATATTTGAATTTATTATCAAAATTGGTTATAGACTTTCCCGTTAATACAGCAGACAAAAGATAGTTATAATTTCTCAATTATTTGTTAAATGATATACTAAACATAAACAAACTAAATCAACGATAAATGATATATAAGCACTAGTGACTTGCAAATTTGAACTAGTCGATTCACTTTCTATATTTATTTCTACTTAAATGTTTTTTAGAAAATTACTTTAGTTTGTGTTTTCTATTGTAATGTCTCTAAATTCATAAATAATTACAATTAATCTCCTGATCTATTAATCTTCTATCAAATAATTTAAAAATTATAACTATATAGAAATATTAAAACTCCTTTTCTATCTGTTAATAGCCCTTTTTATTCACCTCTGACTTTCTCAACCAAAGAACAAGAACACTTCCTCTCTTGAAGGAAAAAAAAAAAAAAAAAAAAAGGGAGAAGCATTATACTCTCTCTCCTAATTCACAACATCCTAATTCCATAATCTCCTGATCTATTAATCTTCTATCAAATAATTTAAAAATTATAACTATATAGAAATATTAAAACTCCTTTTCTATCTGTTAATAGCCCTTTTTATTCACCTCTGACTTTCTCAACCAAAGAACAAGAACACTTCCTCTCTTGAAGGAAAAAAAAAAAAAGGGAGATGCATTATACTCTCTCTCCTAATTCACAACATCCTAATTCCATATCAATTCATGTACAAGTTTGGTGGTTATAATTGTTAAATATTATCGATAGATTTTGGTCATTTATGCTTTTAAAACTTGTTATTGTTATTTATGATATGTAATAAGTCAATTCTTTTTAAGTGTTGTTCGTATGAATATGATATAGTCTGTTCAAAAAAGATTTAACTGGCCTTATTCGAAAATATTAGATCGTAAAATTTTTAACTCAAACATCTACACATAATACCAAAAGGATCTTCTAACTGAATGAATATTTTGAAGTCTGATCCCAACACCGGAGCTATTTCTATTAATTCGCAGACCTCACAATTTGGAAACCACCAAGTAATACTAATAAATATTGCTCCTGTTAATAATGCTACCGGTTCAACATAAATGAGATCCACAATACAGCCATCAAGCACTCTTATCAAGAACATATAATAACCATATGATTATGAGTGGAAATGCTTTTATTCACCGGTTACAAATGTCAAATAATACCACACTGAACTATGAATATAAGATACAGAGACTACACATCCGTGAACAATCAAATATATTAAGCTGGGCACATGCAATCAGGAGCAGGATACGTGTATATGGACTTCTTTGGCCTTCTGAGCCTGAGTTCACTTTGTCTATTTTTGTGTCCTTCAACTACTGCTTTCTGGAACTCCGACCATTCAATGCTTTTATTCAGGAACAGCTGTCCCATTAATGCCATGTTGGGTCGTATGGTCTTCAGATTCAAGTAAGTTCGGTGTCCAACCTATCAACATTACAGCATGCATCATCAGCTCATGACATTCCAAGAGCAACACACATAAATTACTACAAAGATCTCCATGCATATATTGTTAGGTACAGTGCTGATACTTTGTTATTCTGTTATGTGGGAAATCTGTTATGTGGAAAAAGAGTAGTGTGCTGAGTGTGTGATTCTGTTAGAGGGTAAGAAAAGGGATTTTTAGTATGCGGCTAGTGTTATAAAAGGAGGGGAAAGGGAGAGAGAGAGTATCACGGAAAATATTAGAAATGGAATGGGCCAAGTAAGTCTGGAGACTTTAGCAGTAGGAGTCTAGGTCTGTAAAGAGATAGTTACTGGAGCCTGGATCTTTATTTACTGCACTTCAACTTGTGTTTCTTTGAGTCTTTACTTTTTATATTTTTGTGAGTCCTTTATTTCCTGCAAGAAGTCTGTAATCATTTTATCTTCATAAATACATTCTGTTATCAAGTTCATTAGAGATCTGGGTTCCTAACATATATATACAAGTCCTTAATCAACTTATATCAATGTATTCAAACCCTACTTGGGGATAAAAGTGATTACATTTAAGGTAACGAAAATATAATTTTGTTGATGTATTCAGAAGTCCCAACACGATGCGTACTAGGGAATGAAAAATGTGTTAAAATGAGTAATTCAAAGTGACAGATAGGTTCATAAATCAAAACTGTCCTCCGTTTCCAAAAGTCCCAAGTTTTTCCCAGGCCAGAAGGCATTTCAGTATGAATGCCATGAGCCTTCAAAATCTATTGGACCCGACATGAAATATATGGACAAATCTCAATCATCCATCATTATTCTACTCTAGTGAAGTGAGAAGCATTACAGACAGTATGACATAACGAGATATATGATGTTCAAATGTACTTTAGGGTTTAGGGTTTCTTGTATCTAACAAGTTTCTCGTATCTAGTGAGTGTTAATAAGTATCAAACACGATATGGCTGCATTTTGAAGTATCAATATTTCATAGACTCTAGCAATATAGATTCCTCAAGCTGGCAGGAAGAAAATCCTAAGGTGAAAAAAAAAAAAAAGTCATCGTATCTAGAAAGCATCTAGCATTACTCACCATTGCATTGTGCATATTTCCAGGGGAAGCAGAGATAAAGATGTCACTGTGCATGCCAACATAGTAATCAACAGCAGCCAATAGAGAAGCTTTTCCCTTTATCAGTGAACGCTCATCAGCTGAAGCCAGGCTTTTTTTGTCTTCCATCATAGGAAATAATTCTCTCAAAGCCGAAATCCTTGCTTCCCCACCATATACCTGGAATAGACAATCACAGCAATTTAAATTGGGAAAACTGAAATATTTACCAATTTGAGAGGGTGACAAACAGTAAGTCAAATGGACAAGTCTCCAACATGTAAAACTAAAGCCACATAACAAACCTTGTGAGAGGCAAGATACAAACGAGTGCTGTTGTCAAATCCCAAAGCTGCTAGCAGCAAGCCAATCTCTTCAGGAGTCATTGGGCAACGGCCCTGACTTCTCAACTCTTCATCAGTAAATTGGGAATTAAGGACCCTTCCCTGCCAGATTCGTTGTCGATACTTTGCAAGAGCCAATTTTTCAACCTTGCCCCCGCCAAAATCACAGGCTGAATGCGCTGCCATATCCTGCAGGAGATCAAAGAGCTTTACAAACCTGGGCCACAAATTTACAAATAAATCATGTAAAAATACTAAGCACTCATGAATTAGACAAAATCCAAAAAATGGATGGAGGAAAGAAGCAATTCCTCCAATGCCCAGGTGTAGCTTCCATATTGTGTATCTTACATTGTAGACTACATATATACTCAGCCACAACTGTATCAATTTGACAATTACATCTTTTTGAGGAGTTCCAAATGCACTTTCAATACAATAAATGTAAAGGGGAAATTTTAACTTATACACTGTCAAAACAATCTATATAATGCTACATGGTGGTTTTTCTACCATCAATGTTTGTCATCATCATTTAGGAAATGCTGTCTGATACTTTATGTACGCAAAGTCAACATCCTCCCCCCCCCCAAAAAAAAAAAATTATTTGCGTGCGCGCACTTAAGTGACAGAATGTCTTCTTATTTAGCAAAAATAGTAAGTTACAATTATTATTATACAGGATGAGGTTATAATGTTTCTCTTTCTTGTCCCTTTTATTTCAGGGCAGCAAATTAAAGTGAATTGCCTGTGTCCTTTGGTTGCGTCCACTTGGTACTTTATAATTCAATAATCAGTTTAATTACTTATCAGGAAAAGGAAAATGTTACAGGAAGTAGCGTACTTTCTATACATGAGAGAGGTATACCTTATCAAACCGAAGGTGTAGAACAACAAATTTTCCTGCACTTTTTCTGTCACTAGCATCAGTGATCTCTTGTAGGTAGTTCGTGCCCATTTCTACTGTGGAGCCTTGAGGATAGCGAAGGCGGCTTATAAGAGCATCTCCCAGTGCGCGGATGTGAGGCACAAAAACTAATGCTTGAAAGTTGACTTTGCAGCGTAGCCGTTGAATATCCATTGGCAGGTTGTCAAAAGTGAGACGGTGAGAAAATGGAGCAATTGCAGCAATACCATAGCTGGACCATAAACAACATAACAGGAAATCAGAGTTCATACTTTTGAGAGATGAGAAAGTATTGATGTCATCAAACTATGCACATTAATCTTAGTCATATCATTAAAAAAAAAAATCATTCTTTTCTCAGAGCAGCTAGAATCATCTTTACATTATGATAATACAAGTATGTAACCATGCTTTTCAATAGGCTCACATCCTTGAAATCTGCAATCAACATTAAATTCACATGAAGGTTGGCATTGGATGATGCTTGGGCTCACTGCATGGAAAGATTTTGATGATTGCCTGGGTCTTTAGTAAGGGAAAAACTTCAGAAGTTAAAACTGTAAAATTTCTGGTCTGATGGTTTGCTACACCTCATAAATGACATATTAATCCTCACAAATAGCCATAAGTGATTAATAAAATAGATAAAAGTGGCATACAGCTCATTAATACACATTAAGAAAAATCACATAAAGAGGTCCTCAGCAGAAGCAATGCTAAAGGTCTTAGGCCATAAATCTAATAGCCAGTGATTCATAAAGGAATCTTATTTGCTTCTGAGAATCGTATTGTAATGCATCTGAGCCTATTAAGAAGATGCATTTTGAACTTGGAACCTTATCCTGTTTTCAAATATTAATTTGAGGCACTACACAAAGTGGTGAGTTACTACACACTAGGTTTCTGCCATGTTCTTATAGAGAACAATTAAGAAGCAGTAATCATCAACAGTTCAGTAGGGGTTCTCACTTCTTACAACAACAACAACAACAACAACAATAAGTCTTATCCTACTACGTGGGGTCGACTACATGAATCGCACAGCGCCATTGAGCTCTATCAATAACAAACTCTTTAATTATTTCATTAACCAAAAGATCTCGTATAATGACTTCTCTAAGTGTCCTTTTTGGTCTTTCTCAACCTTTTTTCCACAGGATTCTATACCATCTGCTCAACCCTCCTTACTGGCGCCTCCAACTGTCTTCTTTAAACATGTCCAAATCACCTTAAACGATTTTCTACCATTTTCTTTTCAATAGGTGCCACTCCAACTCTACCTCATATATAATTATTAAGAATCATATTTTTTTCTTGTATGACCACATCCATCTCAACAATCATTATGGGTTCTCACTTCTTAGTTTGACAATTTTAAAAAACAAACACCCAAATGGTTGTAATCATGTATAAAATATTTAGTTTAAATTTTAAAAAAAAAATTCAATTCCAAAAAAATTTAGTCATCCATTGCTAAATATGTTGTAAGAGCCTAACAGGTTCAGGTAATCACCAACCTCTGTAGGACAGGCAAAACATTGTCCAGATACCAGTTGGCTGATGCATGGACAGGAGCAGCCTTGATTCTGGTATCTCGAATAGCAGTGGCATAATACTCCCTTGTGCTCCAGGAGAATTCTTCAGGCAGCTCTTTAACTATAGAAATATCATCCTTTAATACATCAATGAAGTGATCCACATCAAATATATCCATGAAGGAGCTGCAGAAAAGTTTAAGCACCCTCAGAATATTGAATCACTAACAATCCATGAGTTATGCAAGGATTGCTCCTGCAAGTACCTTGAATCTCGCCAAACAGGATTTACTTCAAGGTATGGGATTACAAGAGTTGCATTCAGTATCTTTGCAACAGCAACTGCATCACATATCTAAACCAAAATAAATAAATAAACAGTGTGAGTCATGTATCTTCTGCAGATACAGAACAGATATCAAAGATTTTGGTCCTTGTAAAAGGCTTAGAATACCTACCCCCATCCTCTGCTGGTTCAACCCTCCATCAAGAAAGACCTGAATATATCCCTCAGAATTCTCTGGTTTTGCTGCTCAGATTCAAGTGTTCAGCCACAGAGAGAACATGAACCATTTAAGTACCAATAATTGGTGACCTCAAAGAAACAGTTGAAGGTAAAGTATAGTATTTACTTCACTTACTTGGCACATTTCTAGGTTCAACAAAAGGTTTCCACCCTTGGTTCTCTAGAGGAGACCACAGATCAGAAAGTTGTGATGCTGACTACACAAGAAGAATGCAAAGAAATTAAATAAAAAATATAGAATGAAGAGATATTGCCAAGTCCAAGTCAGTAAATCAATTGATATCGAATTTACTGCTCAATCAACTCTTACAGTTTTGCGTTCTGCAGCACTTTTGAGAAGACGTGAGTGTCTGGGTTTTATAGCACCCAATTCCTATAAAAAGCAAGTTGCAAGCTATAAGTTACTGGAACCAAAAATTAATAGCTTGAGCAGCTAGCAGCCAAAAAAGAAAAAAATACAGCGTGACTATTCTCTGGAGTCTGGCTCATCTCTCATATGATGATCATTTTAGTGGCATAGCAGTATACCAAGTGGAGTAATTAAGAAACGCTTAAAAGGTAAAGTCTATAGATGTCCATGAGAATAATGCACGCAATAATCTCTCTCACCCACAGGAAACTCTTTAATATTTTTCCTAAGTTTGGCATATCCTGTTGGAAACTTATTTTGCACCTAGCTTCTCACAGCATCACATGTTGGGTTAGGCGTATTGTGAAATTTAATACTTTAGAATAGAAGTAGTAAATGAGATTTTCTTGGTTGACATAATGCTAAAATTTTATAGAGAAATCTTTTGATTTCAAAAATCATATTATGCATTTCAGTATTTCGTAAATGAAGTCTTCCACGCTCAATTAGGATAAAGTTGCTCTGTGAGCGTTAGAATAATAAAAAGCTAGGAAAAACAAAACAGAAGATTTTGGCAGCAAACGTTCACCCACCATTCCTATCACTACATTCTTGCTCACGACAACAGATTTATCGCATTTATAAGGAAAGAAACAAAAGAAAACCCACTTTTGTTCTGGGTACAAAGGATTTCTAAGCAATAAAATACACACACACATTTTTCCGTTGAAACAACAATTTGATGAACCTTTTATCAACTTAAATTGGTTCAGAATTTTAACAACCAATAATCCTCACCCGAGCCTGTAACAACTTATCAATCTCCGAAACCTATGATCTACAATCATTTAGTCCGAAAGTTTAAAAGATCCAAGCAACCCAAGCATTTCGCGTCCTTTGATGAGTAAAAATAAACTTCAACTGATCGCTGCTTCCAAGCTGGCATTAATGTTCATCGTATGAACGAACCAGCAATTTTTCTTTCCTTTTTCTTCCTATTTTCACTCTACTGGTTACTAAAATAAACCAAACCTCTCTCACTAATCACATGAAAGGCGATTAAACTTCGATTGCCTTTATAAACTTTTTACGCAGCTAGGAATATGACCGACACTGAACAACAATATCCTGGTCTAAGATCCACCAGTAACTATGTACAGCAAAGCTTCCAGTTTCATGAACATGGATTTCAGGTTGAATTTAAGTTGAGGGGAAAAAATTATACATACATAAATACATACATACATACATATATATATATATATATGTTAAAAAAAGCGAAAAATAAAATAAAATAATAATAACAAACAGCATATTTCATATTCCCCCAACACTGGAAATTGAAAAAAGTAAATTTCCGGAGCAGAAAATCAAGCAAGGAGGACAGGAAACTGAACTTACCGGGTTGATGGAAGGCAAAGCATAGGCCAAATGAAAGAACAAACTAGGCAAGAATGCTGGGATAAGCAGTAGTAGGCAGAGGCTAGTAAGTGCTGCTCCTCTTTGAGGCTGATAGTGATTCCGATGCTTGAGCTCCATCATCGCCTTGAGCTCGTTCTCGGATCTGGAAAGTGACAAGTTATCCTCCAGAAGAGACAATCAATGGAGGATAAGAGAGAAGAAAGCAAAACCCGTTATCGTAATAATAATACCAATCCTCCCTCCTCCGGGGTTTGTGAAATGTGTGTGTGCGCGATAAAGAGTAAAGGAGGTTCACATGGACACCTGTCCTCCCTCACCGAATTGAATAATGAGGGGTTGCGTCTTTTTCAAAAAAGAAGGTTGTTTTTACGTTAACAAAGGGAGAATCACGGAGCAAGACAGACAAGCAAAACACACTACTCTCACGAGTGTTGATTCTGTGGTAGCGGTAGATGGAGATTTATTAGACCGTTGAAGGTGGGTGTTGGTGCTGTAATTTTTGGAAGTTCCTTTTTTAAGATGAAGCTTTTTCTGTGACCACCGACAGTACAGCGGCTCTTTGGACGAAAGCTAAAACCTTTGATGAAATGGGGCCTCCCTTGATTGGCCCTTTCAGGAATCTCCTTTGGCTAGGAGCAATGAATGAAGATGCCGTGTTCTTTATTGCTAAATTATATATATATATATATGTATATATATATATATACACACATTGAACTTCTAAAAAAATATATCTGAATATTTTACAGATGGAAACAATGCAATCAATGGCTGATTGTGATGGGATTTTCCTCTTATGATGATTTAAGTGACAATGGTCTGCGTTCACCTTCTTCAACTACTTAAATTCTAAATTAAGCATAAAATCATAGGTTATTATGTGCATAACGAACCAAAAAGAGATCTTTCCCATGCGCGAATAACACGCTAGTGTATATAAAATAGTAAACTTATATCTTAGTTAACCATATTTTGTGTCTGTTCGTGTCAAGATTTGTCAAATAGTTATTTTATTTGCTAGATTTGAAGTTTGTATAGGATCCAAAAACTAATCTGCTGCGATCAGCCGTCTTATTAATGAGAGATTGTTGTAGATTCATGAGTTGACCGCCCTATTTTAACGTGATGTAATTTAATTGCTAACGCCTTATAATATATAGGACACTGTTGTCATGGCATGTAAACTTTATTCTTTTGGGATATTTTTGTCTCACCTCTCGTTATTTTTGGACAAAATATTGATGAGCATTGTGGTGAAATCTAGAACTTGTCCAAGCTCAATGCTATCAATAGTTGCATGTGGAAATATTTCCAGGCAATCATTATCTTCCTTAAAAGATTTTGTTTTTGTGACAAAAAGAAAGAAAGAAGACTAAAATCTTGTTGGACTTTTCACAAACAAGGTGTTTCTTAATTTCATCTTTCATAGAATAGTTTTTTTTTTTAAATTTAATTCTTCATAGGTAAATTTTTTTTATATGGTCCTTAATAAACTTGTTTTCTCAATTTAATCTATCAAGAAATAGTCTTTTTTATTTTTATCCTTCATAAACAAATCTATTATCAATATTTTTTTGTCGATTTGGTATCAATAAAATTAATTGACTTGATGACATATGATAAGTCATATTTTTATCGACCTAAGACCCTATTTAGAAGAGTTTATTTTAAGTTTATCTAACTTATTTTATAGCATAAACACTTATGCACATATTTGGAAGAGTTTATAAAAATAGCTTATGGCATGCTTAACTTATAAAAATAAATTAAAAACAGCATATATGAAATTTACCTTCATAAACTCTTTAATTGTAAAATAACTTATATATAAATGCTTATTGTATAAACACTTAATTAAGCTCTTCATCCAAATAGAGCGTAACTCTATGATCCAAATTTGCTTAAATTCAATCCATTTACTTAAGTTTAATGATCGACACTTGAGAATATTTCAAATACTCTTATCAACACTCCTAAAACAACCATCTACCATCTTAAAATCACAAAATTTTAACTGAACGAATAGTGTACAATGGTCAACTCACTAAATATTAACTAGCCAAATGATATCTATAATCAAGATACTTGTCCAACCACTGTGGTTAGAATGCTATAAATAATTTATACCTTAACCTAAACAAGTAACTTATGCTCTGCCTCAAGCAATCTCTCTTTCTCTTTGTTGTTGGCTAACTGCTAACAAGTATGGAAAATGCAAATAAGAGGCATTCTCCTCAGATGGCCCAATCTATTTCATCCACTCAACAAGAAAATCTTTAATATTATTCTTTTTTTTTTAACAAACTACTTTTTAGCTATCATTATATAATTTGTGGAGTAACTTGTATTTTCTTACAATTATAGTACTCAACTATTTTGTAGTAATTATAAACTTTCTTTCACTTCAAACTTAAAATAGCATTGATCAAATTAAAAAGGAAAAAAATAGTTACTACTATAATAACGAGCCTTGAGTGAGTTCTCTCTTATTTGTGAAGCATCATATTGTGTTTGTCTTATTCTCTATGACCAAAATACAAATATGGAGCACCTTTAGAGAGAGGGAAGAGTTCAAATCAGACGCGATTGAAGGGCAGAGAAGAGAGGTTGAATGGTCTATTTGTTGCAAGCTGTTACTTGTTCGGCATTTCATGAAAGCGCTTTCTTTCTTCCTTTCCAATCCCATGTTTCATTGTCTCTTTGCTTTTTCTTTTTTGTGGTACAAACTTTCCTGAAATTGGAATGTCTCTTCCTGGTCATCGCGACCACATCGCACCATGCAGTATCGGAGCCATAATGTCCCTTTATTGTGAATCAAATACAGTGCTAGATTACCAAGCATCTTATATTCACTTTTTATTTTCCCTTCCCTTTTTTTTTTTGGTATAATCAAGAGTATCCAAACTCTTAAAGTTTGAGTAATTTTTTTTACACCGAATCAACCTACTAAAAAGTAAAATATTCTCAAAAATTATAAATCTACACACAAGGACAAATCAATCTCACGACCCTATTTAAGGGATGAGAGCGTCAAACCACTGACACTAATAACCGTTTGGTTTTATTTTCCCTTTCTATTATTGTCTTTCTCTCCTTGCCAGCCAATCCCTATAACTTTCTAATATACTATAAGATAATGATTATGTTATTAAACTTGTCACTTGAGGGTATGATGACAAACGGTAATAAAATAAAATTTAGATATATTAATTTAAATTATATACTCAGTATTAACCTTATTTAAATTCAATAAAATTTTCAATTTTTTATGTCTGCACGGGGACCACTTGATACCTAAATTTTGTTTAGTATTCAAAATACCATGGTCTTCTTCTGTTTTTTGGACAAATAATAAATATTATTAAAGTGGGCATCAAGCCAAAATTAGAAGAAGAACAAAGCATAAGAATAAGGCATAAGAACCACACCATTACAAATTAAGCCTAAACTTTTGTAAGATACAAATAAGAACTTAAAGCAACACACCTTAAGGAAAATAATATAAATCTATACCAGAAAAAGCAAAAACTAACAAAATTAGGCGGCAGGATTTTAGATTATTACAAACAAAGTCTTTAAACAGTTGGATCATTTCTGAAAGAAGAGAAAGACTTTCACAGAAAAAGTAAAATAAATAAATAAATAAACTTCTACACAAGAAGAGAAAACACTCCCAAACAGAGAAAGAAGAAAAGCTAACAAAATGACAGCCTAAGAAAAAACCACATTCTTAAAAGAAAAAAAAACTATGATCAACTTAATTGCCGGGCCAGACTGAGGATTTATCTAATCATAGACCCAGCCCGACAATAAGTTAATTGGGTCTTAAAAAAATCCCCAATCCTGGCCCAGTTACATGCCTGACAGTCTCGCCTCTGTGTTCCCCCAGCTTTACAGATTCTGCAGTTTTGAATTGTATCTATGCTGGTCCTTTTGGGCCTGAGTAGCCCATCTCTGTTTCTGCTAGTCATTTCTAGCTGTTTGAAAAAGTCAAAAAAGATGTGAGGGCAGAGGTAACATCGTGTGCAAGTGAATGTCAATATAGCAATTTAACCAATTTTACGTCCACATTGCCAAATTTAAACAAGAGATATGAGAGAAGTTTGTTTATGGCCCCAATTAAAATTTTTAAAATTAAAAAATTAGAGATCCATCGGTCCGTTTGATTCGCATTGTATATTTAAAAAAGAGAGGTTATAACAAAACTGCTAAAGTTTCTTTTCTCATTAAATATCATCTTTATTCTTCTCTAACTTCGCTTAACCAGAGATCCATCGTTCCGTTTGATTTGCATTGTATATTTCATTCTTTAAAGTTGAAACAGAGACTCTAACAAACAAATTCGGTTAATGGCGGGTTTTTTCTCACTTATCAGGCACCAATACCTCATTCCATACAACCGGACTGTTTTCGTTGGATGGTATTGAGTACTGACCTTTGGTGTCTCTTTAATCATGAGGTCTCAATGTGTGAGCAGCTTTCGAGTTTTGTATCTTGTTGCTCAAACTGCTACTGTGTTATATGCTTTTATAGAAAAAGAACCGATATTTCTTAATAAGCTGATTTGTGTTAAAAGTTGTATATAGTCTTCATTTGGAAAAGAAAAAAAAAAATCAATGATGAAGGGTTGGTGCGGTATCCAGTAATAGCAAGCTTGCCACAGCTGGTTGTGTTAGAAGTTGTACCAAATGTGGGGCATCTTATGGTGGAATTTCCCTAAGGTTGGATCAATCTAAAACTTTTTTGCTTTTGCTGTCATATTTTCTTCACTCAAAATTTAAGATTATTAAGAAGTTTTCGCTTTTGAGTTTTGACTGTGAAACTGAGTGACAACTGTCAGATTCGGAGGCAAATGGACATGATTGCAATTGATGATTATCCGTTTTATAGTTTATTTTGTCCTGACGATATAAGCCCCCCTCTCTCTCTCTCTCTCTCAGAAAAAAAAAAAAGTTAGGACTGGCTATTAACAGTCTGAGTTAGGAACAATGAAACAACTCCGGCGTGAAGATATTGCTACATTCTTATTTGGCTTCCACGCAAGCAAAAATTGTCCAGGCAAGCAAACATTAGCACGAAAAAAAAAAAGAAAAGGAAAAGGTCTCAATTATAAGCTTGATTTCAATATTTTTGTTTTCCATTTGCTTTTTGTATTTTAAATCCATGAAGTGGGTGGATTCTGGACTGACTATCCTTGCATTAATAAAAAGATAAATATACTATATGTTGATATGAGAGAATGCAGCCACACAATTGTCCATAATACTAAATAAGGAGGTTAAAAATTGTTTAGCAATATATTAAGAAGCCATTGGTCCTGAACAACAGTGATCCAATCATGTTTTGGACCATAAATTTGGAAGAAAATGACGAAGAAAGAAAATTCTTTAGGTACTTGCCAGGAATGAAATTTACTACTTTATTTTCAATGTTCATGAGGTTATGCATATTTATAAGAACCGACATAGGCATGAAGAGGGATAATTCTCTGCGCTCCTTGGACGGAGAAGAGGGCACAGAAACTTAGGGACAAAATTAATCTCAGCCTGCGATTTCGGGGAGAAGAATTTAAGCAAGCGCACTATCGAAGGCTCGGCGCAATGGTACTGATGCAGAGGTTGACTACTACAAAATCCAGTTTTTATTCTTCTTCAGCAGCACTGGCAGCACTTAGATCCACAGACAGGTCCAGTTCCTGAGATATGAAACAGTAAAAATATCGAAATTAGTTCAAATAATATTGTAGCATAGACCAAAGCTTGAATCAAATTAAAATGGACCCAAAACCTTGAATAAGCAGTCCAATGCATCAAAGCCATGGTACAGTTTCGAACCTTAAGACATTTATTATCATACACAGAAAAGAACAATTGTGTCCTCTTTTATGTCAAGTAAATGATAAAAGAAAGTAACAAGGAGCCAATTATATATTCTCCTTCGAAGGTCGTTCATTAACTGTTAACAAATGCTACTTCAATGCCTATTATACGACGGGACTCTAAAATAAATGGATGAATTAAGTATACAAGTGGCGCATAATTTTTGAGCAATTAAGTTTTTT
This sequence comes from Biancaea sappan, assembly GCA_037074585.1. Classification (NCBI taxonomy): domain Eukaryota; kingdom Viridiplantae; phylum Streptophyta; class Magnoliopsida; order Fabales; family Fabaceae; genus Biancaea; species Biancaea sappan. The sequence continues at coordinate 25,806,513 of CM073490.1, forward strand.
TTTTGTGAGTTTAAATAAATTATATCTGTGAATTTCTTATTTGCTTAGAGAGTAGAGCAATTTGTAAGGTTGTTAAGAATTTGTATTAGTATGCAAAGGAATTGTAAGAAAATTACTATAATACTCATGAATATAAAAAGTTATATAAATATTATGTAAAAAAACACTAGTAAATAAATTCAATAAACACATTGAATATAATTTTTTAATATATTACACAATGAAATATTACATAATAACATATTAAACATATAAAATATTATATATAAGACATATCAAAAGTAAAATTTGTGGAACTAGTTCATAGTTATAATTAATAATTCACTAAAATTTATAATAACTTTTTAATACAAAATATATGAAATGACTTTTAATATATTTTGATCACACTGCAAATAGTGAGGATTAACTTCTTCACTCACAACTTCAAAATTTGCAAGTTGCATGCATGCTAGTATATTCCTTTTCATATATATATATATATATATATAATATAATGTATATCATATTATTATTTGTATAAAATGATTTTAAATTATAAAAGGATAAAAAAAATTACCAACAAATTTTATAATACTATTTAATATTAAAGATAATAATTAATAACATATGTTTACTAACTAATTTATCTGAACATAGTTTTTTTTATAAATTAAATGTATTCAAATGTTGAAAAAACAGTCTTAATCATATCCAGACATCTTAATTTTTTTTTTAAAAAAAATGGCCCCTAAAGTTGTACCAACTTAAAATGTTAACCTATATAGAACATCCTGTCAGCCTCTATTGGTGCAAGATGTGCAGTAGAAAATCATTATGAGTATGTTTGGTGGAACAGGAAAGGAAAAGATAATGGGAATGAAAATTTGATATTTTACTAAAATATTTGCACTTTTAAAAAAAAAAAAAGAAGAAAATTTAGTGTTTTTTATGATGATAATTTAAACTATTTCTCACTATCTTTTCTATTCTATCTCAATTACATCATCTCATTACATTAACCAAACAAGCCATAGGGTGAGGTTTCTTCATATGCATAGGAGATTTTTATGTGTAAGAAAAAAAATTAAGAACTGTTGGATCCAATGGTTCTTATTCATTCAATATTTAAAAAAAAATTGGTCTAATAATAATTATAACCACAATAATAAATATAAAATAATAATGATAAAATTTTATAATTTATTTTTTTAAAAAAATAATAAATAAATATAAGTCGTTAGATCAAAATTCAATAACTCTCTTTCTCTCTAACGTATAAAAGATTACTATATGTAAGAGGAAGCTCCAATACACACACAAAATGTAAAAGCATAATATAATGATAAAACATCAATTAATCGACTGATTATCATCTTCATTTCACAGGAGATTTTACATTAAGTTTCGTAAGAAATGATGTATGCATATTCCTATTTCTTCCATCTATATTAAATTGTTAGAAAACTTCAGCATGCGAAAGTGAACTTAAGTCAACACAATTCATGCATAAATTAAATCTTCGGCAACTTTTTGTTCACGTGGTAAGACAGATACTATTACCTTTCCAGTTATCTTGCTGTACATGGCAATCACGTCTCTCACCGTGGTTTCAAAATGAGTCGTCGCGTCATAGCTCTGTATATTAAATTTCAAAATTTGACTAATCATTACAATAAGAAAAAGCTGAGTTTGCAGAAAAATCTCTTTACTAAATTTCATATCCAGATATCCTCGAGAGAGGAATTGATGTGACGCATCGTTCAAATGAAAGTAATTAGCAAATTAGAATCGACGATGTCCTAATATTCGCTAGGGGACTAGATGAATATGGAATACTGAATCTATTCTTTCATGCATCAAACACTTTGCAGATAAAGCATAAGACACTAATAACACAGGAACTTATCAGAAAAAGATATAAATTTTCCCTTTATATTATACTTACTGTGGATATGAAGCAGTTGTCACCAGCGTTTTGATTTGTTGGTTCATATCTATCGTAAGTGTCATAAAAGATTTCATCCAAGGGTCCAAGGAGATCTACGCCGGGCTTCAGTTCCACTTCAGGGTTGTCGGTCTCTGCTTCTGTTGAAACAAAAGCAATGTACTTCCCTTTCGGAGCTACATTGTGAGAGTAGGAGCAGCAGAAAAGGTACCTAAAGCATGCGTTAAACCAAAATAATGTAACATCCAGTTGAGCACACTATTTGTAAGTCATTCAGACGCTAGTAAAAGCTTTCACTCAAAACAAACATCACTCCCGAAATCAAATTTGTTTGAATCTAGCCCTGTAGTGCCCCAAACCTTAAATTAATCCATTCAGAACCAAAAAAAAAATGTTTGGAGTCTTTAAAATCGTTGCTTATTACTTAATATGCTTGGGTTTCAAGTAACAGTAACAGGCCGGTACATTAGAAACAAGCTTAGTTCACTATGTATGAGAACTTGGTAAACATACATATCTGATTTACGGTCAAGTTGTTTCTGGGGCAGAATAACCTGAACTGAGGGAGAGTCGTTGGTGTTTGGGATCGGATGGCTCATAATACATATAGCACGGGCCACTTTCCCGACCTTCTTCACCTATTGATAGATAGATGGTTTCACTTGAAGGAAATTTAACTCGGAAATGAAACATGAGATGGTGATTATAAGTCGCATACCTTGTCAGGTAAGTATGAAGGATCACAAACAACTTTCTTGCATTTAGCTGTTTCTCCTTCTGAGGTCACACCGATAGCCTTTCCACTGTCATCAAACTCAACCTGCCATTAGTAGCATCCAGCATCATGCGTCAATAGTCAATACCTCAAACAGCATTATTTAGCATTCATGTTAACATATAGACGTAACTACATACAAAAATGAATGTGATGGACAATTAATTATGGTTTAGCTTTCTAGGATTCTAGCTGCTATCTGTGGTAAATTGAGTTACGACATAACATATTTACTCTTCAGGTTATATGCCTACGAATAAGAAAGGGTGGAAAATTATCAAACTCAATGCAATCATAAAGATACAATATCCCCCGAGTATCATTATTCCGTTGGACTAGTGCAAATCAATTCAAGGGAGCAGAGCTACGACCCACCATAAACTAGTTCGAACTTTATTAGGCAGAAAGGATCACCTTAAGGAATTCATATTTCTTTCGTACCTGTTTCTAAATATATTTACCTTGCATCCTGGCTTGCTGAGCATGTAGGTACCACCATAAACAGCACTCAAACGAGCGAATCCCTGCCGATAATTAGAATAGTCAAAGTAAGAAAGAAATCCCTGACGCATACTCTTTAGCCGCTGCAGTGTGTATTACAAACCTGGGGAAGCTCTCCCAGCCCATAGAGTGGGTAAATATAAGGGGATCCACCCCGAAATCGTGCTAAAGACTCTGCATATAGCTTTTGCAAATCCATAATTAAAATAAGTTAGACTTCCACAATTATTACTTTGCATAAGCACATTACAAGAGAGGACAAATTAAATAAACTCCTTCCTTCCCAATAAAAACTCTACGAGAAAACAGCCTGCTTCATCAGAGTTATGCTTCAGACCAACATAGGCATTGATTCAACAAGAAAATCTTGGACAAAAGGAAAGTTAAAAAAAAAAAAAGATCGTATTGATATAATGAGACATAAATTGGCAATTTTAAACAAAAAGGCTTTCTGAAAGGCTTCACAGCTTTGCCCAAGTCCCCAATGCAAGACACCTATGAGATGTTATCCATATTAGAATGAATTTAACAGATGTCTCTGACTGTATTTTCCATATTTTCCTCCCAACACAAAAGGCTTTAGAAAAGACTATATTAACAATTTAATTTTTGAAAGATACACCGATAGATTGTTTAGTTCTTGAAAGTTCAAATCTACACAATTTATTATTTGAATGTTATTAATTAGTTATACACCGATACTGAGCTAGTCCTTCAAAAATAATTAAATAGACAATTTAATCTTACAGAACAATTAATTTGTACTAATTCTGTAACCTAACTTATTGAATACTTAAATTTTAGAGATTAAACAAAAATGCATATTCCAGGGAACAATTTGTATATTTACTCCCAAAAAAATTGTTCAACAATGATGCTCCTTTGACACCGGCCATATTCTAAGTACCCAAAACTCGGATTGATGTTTCCAGAAGCAGTATGCATAGGCCTAATATCAGTGATGTAACGCCCTGTTGTACCCTTGATTCTTCTATCCTCTTATTCAAAGTAATACAAAATACGTACGTTAAAACTATTCTGGCATATCCTATTTTATCATAGGCCTAATATCAGTGTTGTAACACCCTGTTGTACCCTTGATTCTTCTATCCTCTTATTCAAAGTAATACAAAATAAGTACGTTAAATCTATTCTGGCATATCCTATTTTATCAGCACATATAGGCTAGAAGCTGAAGCCTATACAGGTTAAAGGAAACAGTAGGAAGTAGAAATTGACCCCACCACAAACACTAGCATACTCACTATGAAATCAAAAAAGGAACACAAAATCATCAAAAAAACTAAATACCTTCATTCTTTTCACAAAATCGAAAGCAGGCTGGTTCAAGTAATTATCATCCAAATGGAGCGCAATTGCATGGCCAATGAAGTCAGTTGTGTTGTCATCTAGCCCATATTTCCTAATTAAACGCAAACTTGAGTTATTTTGGATCACATAATCAATTTGGTAGAAAGCAAACAAGCATGAGATTTTCGTTATAATGACTAAACCACCCATATCATTCTGAAAGAATATCCTTCCTCATACAACATCTTCAACAACTTTTGATTTTTAATTAGAAATTTTATGCAAAACTTTTTTGTAATTGGAAGTCATACTTTCAGTTTTAATTGCAATCTAATTTGCAAGAGAAGTGTTAAAATTGGTCACACACAAACACACGCACTCAAGAGTAAATGTTAGTGGTATAGTACGAAATGAGTTCTTTTGCTGTAACTTTGTTAAGGTCCAGGCCCTCATGAGACTTTGCATCTTTTTCATCATAGTCTTGTACGTAAATGAAAAATTTTCGAGCACGCCGCTTCTCAAATAGCCCCATAAGTGGAGATTTTAAAGCTTCTACGTCATTTGCTGGTACTTTATGAACCTGAAGAATAAAACCAGAGTCATCAGTTTGGTTGAAAAGAGCTTTAAAATTACATTTTATGTAGAATATAATTAACTATAGGCTCCAAGCAAAGCTTGGTTAGCATTAGAATCTCGTACCTTTTTTTTGTTGTACACATAACTGCCATCTACAGCCTTGAAATTCAGATATTTGGTTACGTTAGTGTGGATAAGAACACGAACCAAAGTTCCATTGGCCATCGTGAACTGTTGAAGCATAACCAGAATAGTGGGGTGAAGAATGGTAAGCAGCATAGCACAATCCCTATCATTAGAATGCGTAATGCTCCTTTTTCGATCTAAATTAGTTTTTAGCCAAAATTAAATTAAATGTCAATCAAAATGTTATAAGCAGGTCAAATTATAGACTACTAACGTTCATACAATACCAATTCTTCAGAAGCTGCTCTTTGATTAGAATATGAAAAGCTGAAAAAATCAAGTCCTATATAATATGGGGTCACAAGTTGCAGTTACACGATCTGTATATTCATTGCACTGATACTTTCACATTCAACCCATGATTCAAGCTTCATCTGAATTTCTCTTAATAAGTTAGTCATACAGTATTCAAAGGCCAGACAAAAGATTAATTTGGGCAAGCAAAAGTCCAGAGGCAGTCCTCCAAATGACCATCAGCTAGCTTGTTGATAAAAAATGCAAGGTTTCAGGTGCTCTAGTCTTGCAACCAATTATCAGTGATAGTTAAATAATATTTCAAAAAATGTCCTAGTTCTGCATACCTTTGGGACCATATCAACATTGTAATCTTTGCTTGGCCCTAATTTCTCTGGAGGATTATCACTACCCCTGAATCGCTTCCAAAGCTACATAAAACAAAAAATATTTATAGCATCAGTTATACAAAGTTGAACATAACTCAGATAAATATTTGAATGTTTACCTGTTTAAGATTCAGTGACGTGGATTCTCCTCCGTAATAGTCATTTCTATCCATATGCAATACCTGATGCACGTCGAAACCAGATAATTCAGAGCCAGCAACTTCCATATTGTAAATTCCTTAGTAACTGCGACTGGAACTACACCAATCCATCATTTAAGAACTCCAAGATGATAACAAAAATTTACAAACAAATCTATCACAAATCTATTCACATTGATCAAATATAGAAAAAATTTTGACGATTAATCTTGACAGTACGCGAGATGCTCCTTTATTCTCAAGAAAAAGAAAATAGATGTTGATGAGAAATTAAGTAGAGATGAGTACCTTGAGTCCGTCAACAGAGAGAAGGCCGCTAAGGATGCATTCTTTAAGTCCGGTTCCGAGCACTATAACATCATACTCTTCATCCATGGTGGAGAGAAATATTGCAGATGCAGAACGTGCGGGAGAGAGAAAGTGTAAAAAGAGGAAGACTGAGAAATGGAACAGAAATAACGAAGAGTCAGGCTTTCATATTGGGAGGGAGAGAGAAAAGGGGGGGGGTCTCGGGTCGTCCCAACATTCCGGGTGATTCGCTGTTACCGGTAAACTCGTGTTTCCAACGATCCTTCGCTCGTGCGAAGATCTGTTGTTGATATTATTATTATTATTATTATTATTATTATTATTATTATTTGATAAAAATATTTTTGAACCATTGAAATTAAATTTTTCTTGGAATATTTTAAGAGTATATCTTTTACGTAATTCTACTATTTATTATATTAAAAGAGATATATTTTTCAGCCAGTAAACAAAGCTCCCAAACAATGGCCAAGGGAGATGGCGATCTAAGATGGTCATGTTTAAGAAAGGATCTAAAAATTTAGATTAATGAGAAAAAGAAATAATTTATAAATATTTTTAAATTCAATTTAAAAAGATTTATTGGATGGAGTACTTTTAATAAAATGAGTGAATATGATTTAATATATGAAAATATCTAAATTTTTGTGAAAACAAAAAAAATATCTTATATTAATTAAAAAAATTAGCTTGTGGGGCAATTGTCCCACACCCATCGATGTAGATCCGCCTCCGCTATGTCCTTCCTCCCAAATTTTTTTTTTTGTATATAAATAAGATTGTTAATATGGTTTTCTAAAAAAATTTACATAAAATTTTAATATAAAACTATAAGAACTATGGTAACTTGATATAAATGAAGAATTACATGTTATATCATACTTTAAATGATAAAATATTATATTAACAAGTTGTTGGTTAAGATTGTAACTTGTACGCGGTCTCAATTTCGTAAGGAGTATTACTCAAATTTGAACCCGTGAAATATATTTGTTAGGAGGATTTTATCTTTTAAGGCTCTTTGCCTGATAATGATTAATTTAAAATTTAATGTAACTTGGAGATACCTTGAATTCTAAAAAAAGGATAAAATATTATCAAATTGAACAAAAATTTATCTTAATAATGCCAAGTCTTTAAAATTTTATAAAATTAAAATTTACAAAAAATTATGAGACAAGTATCTTATCCTTATAATTCTTTGTTAGCATGCTGTTTATTTTTTTTTTAAAAAAAAAGTGAGGATCACTTTTATACTTATGTTTCAATTTTCAAGTTAAATTTTTTAAATATTCAAACTTTTTTAAGATTTTCTCTTTTGTTGTTAATGATTTTCAATTTCCCCTTATATTTTCTTGGTTTTTGAAACTGTCTAATATTTTGTTACCTATAGGTCTGATAAATTACTCCACTTTACTATTATTATCAAATTATAAATGAACTTTTTTACTTAAAATTCGTCATGAAAGTAAAAGAAAACAAGTTAACTAACGATAAAACAATTCGCATTATTTAGAAATTGAAATTGTACAAGTAATGGTAATAATAAATGTCACAGCGACTACTAATTTCTTTAATTTTAGTACAATAAATTTTTTTCTTATATAATTATATTATAAATAATTTAGAGAAAGCATAATTTTTTAAAAGAATTATTTAATACTATATTATACTGGCCCAGCAAAAATATTCATCCTCAGCCCCACCTCTAGGCCTGCTAATTATTTTAATCTGCAAGAATTTACCGCATTGGATTTGTACATCAGCGGATGTGTAATGTGTGGTGCGGTAGGACTCATGATTTTTCCGTTCATGTAGATTCATGGTAACAAAAGGAGCAAGTTACACTAGTGCAGGAAACAAGGGATCAGGGATGCAAAAGAAACTATTTCCATCTTCTAAGGAAATTTTATGAAATTTTAAATCAAGAAATTAATGTTATATGAAATTTTAATTTTTGAAAAATACACTCCATTCTTATAAAATTAAAACATATGTTATACTTATCTTTTTACATCAAGAAAACAACTTATAGATCAGATTACATTTATTTTAACTAAAATACTTCTATATCAATTATTTATATAATATAGCAAGTATTAAATATTATATTTATTAGTATAGACATAATCTATATTTATTCATAATAAATTAAATTTTATTTTTAGTAAATGATATTGAAAAAAAAAATTAGACCTAACGGAATTCGTGCATAATCTTTTAAGAAAAAAAAAAACAAAAATGGTAATTCACTCCCATATTTTTTATTGACCACCAAGAATGTTGGCTGATTTTAGGTAATATTCTTGCGATTGTGATTTACGTATAATTCATCTCACTTCAAAAATATATTCACTTCAAAAATATATTTATAGAATTTCAAACCCTCAAACCAATGCATATAGTCTTTCTCTTTATAAAGTTTTATTTTATCAAGTAAAGTACAATATCCGTAGTGTTGTGGGCGTGCCACTTGCTTCTTCTTTTAATTTTTTGGCTATGCCCTGCCCTTTCATTTTCAGTACCAGCTTAATTATCTTCATAGCTCAACGACTGATGCATCTCATTCAAAATAGAAAAAAAAAAAAATTACCCAAAGAATAAATCTACGCGCAAATCTTACATATAATATGCCTAAATTTTTTATTACCTCAATTTTCCAACTGTTGAATTTAAAAGCTCTAGAGTTAAAAAAAAAAGATAAGGCTACTAAAATTAAAAATTCCTTATTAAATGTTGAAAAGTTCATATGGTTAATTTAAAATATTAAAAAATTAAAAAATTAAAAGATACATTTTTCAATAATTACGTGACGTTGAAGGAATACCTTAGATTTTCTTATTTTAATTTAAAAGATCATATATTTTCTTAGAAACTATTCGAATTCGTTATTCATTATAAATTAAAACCTATAAGCGAAATAGTACGAATTGTCCCAATACCCAAAACATTGCTTACTATAATATTAATGGCTCAATCCACCCATTAGCCTCATTGGTTGGCAGGATCCAGTGCGACGAGATCAGAAAAAGAAGCTGGAAGAGAATAGTTTGAATGCGATTTAAGATGAGGAACTACATGTTATTTCATTTTCCAGATGACATCTCGTGGTTTTCATGTTTAACGAACTCACCATAACATTCATAGACCTGGATTCTCCTGCTAACAGGTTTCAAACTCGGGAAATTTCCTTCAGCCAGAGTATGGTAGCCTGCAAGTTATTGATCAGATCAAATATCAATATATAGCAATGAGCAACAAATTGATAAGTTTTCGCAGAATATATATATATATATATATATATATATATAGATGCAGTAGATATGGTTAGCAAACACATATAATAAAGGCCTCCACATTACGCACCCCAACTTGAGGGACGTGTCCGAGTTATCATAGTGAGTGGAGTAGCAAACGTTGCCGACGGATTCCGACGACTGTCCTTCCTCGGCATCACTGGGTCCTCCCTCACTTGATATTTCTGTCACCTTGTGAGTCCCAACATATACAATAATGTTTTTTTTTTCTTATTAGCAATTGCACAACAAAGACGGATGCTGATACAGAGAAAAGGCATACAGACAGAACAAAGAGAAACTTCCTACTTGACGTCTTAAACGCTCATTTTCTTCCATCAATTGCTTTCCCTGGTGGTTCAGTTAGATTTTAATTAGTTGACAGAAAGAAGTTCTAGTTGCCAATAAAGATAAATTCCCAAGTTACTAACCTTTCTTTGAAGATCACTGATCTCATTCATAATCATCTGACCCTGAAAGTTAAGCATGAAGATTTCAATTATTACAAATACCAAAAAGCAGGACGCCATTGATTTTTGGATAACGTAACTGTATATATAGTACCAAACCTTGGTTTCAATTATACGGCCCAACCCAGCTTCCAGAGACATCTCTAATTGCTGCAATTCTTCAATATTTAAACCTAAAAGATCCTCTCCTCTCATTTGCCTGTATACATACATATCTTTTGATTACGAGTACATTTTCGGTTTCAACAATCATCCATGAGAAACAAATCATTCACGAAATTGCGAGACTTATTACCTTAGTTGACGGCTCTTCTTAACAAGTTCCTTGCTCATTCTAGTGTAGTTGCTGTCCGCCACCAGCTACAGTATAAAATAAATTATGAATTAAAATAAATAATACATATATGTACTGTGTACTTCGCTTTCTTTTTCTCCATTTCTCCTACATTTTCTGTTATTCACAATACATATGTAGTATCGCTGACCTGCAATTCAAGAGACGGCTCGTCCAGCTTTGCGAGGTTCTTAGAGTGTAAACGGTGCCTTTCTAGTATTCCCTTCATGCTTCAGAAAACAAAGCATTCTAAAAATATTGTCTGATACAAATAAGAATTAAAATACTATAAAAGGTTTTAGATAATTTGTTTTTAAGCAATTACATTATAATAAAATTGATTGATATAAATTCAATGTGCTATGTGGTTGTGAGCAAAGTCTTTCGAATATGTGTACGCGGCATTTGCAATATTATTGGATGTATACAAGCAATCATCAGTTAGCGGCTACTAGTGAGGTACATATATAGCAAGTTATACGAGATCACAAGTTTAATATGGTGTTATATAAAAATCCTTGCGTATGTACACAAGCATGTGTACAAATGCTTGCGTATGTACCAAAAAAAAATTGAAGATACACAATACCGTGTCATATATATGCAATATCATGTATCTGTGCACGCTTCTACATATGCCAGACCACGAGATGCATGCACACTAATGCTGGCAGAATGAGCTTCGGCCCGATCAGTGCGCATTTAAACAACAAATGACTAATAAATAAAAAAATAATTATTATGTTTAAAATTTTAAAGAAATATGATAATTTGAGGGGAAAATGAAGATTTAAGTGTAATTTTTTCAAAATTATACTTACTTATTATTTTATATAAAATTAAAAAATGTTAAATTTACATTAAAAGATTTCAAAAATAAAATAAATAAAAAAACCTAAATGCATTGCAAAAGGAAAATATGTAAGAAACAAATAATTATATATTGATGTGTATAAATTAAAAAAATAACATTCTAATTTCTATCTCTTTATTCATTTAAAAAAATGAAAAAGATGACTAAAAGTGAAAAAAAACCATGGGATAAGATAATTTTTGAAAAACTTTATATACATATATATATATATATATAAATATTTTTTTAATACTTTTGTTTGATATATTAGTATTTTTTTATTAACTAAAAAATTTAATAATATATTTTTACCACTGTGGTATAGGTCATATTATATTTTTCATTTTTTAAGTTAATAATTATAAAAATTATAAAAAAAATTGTACCAAAAAAAATTTACTATTAAACAAGTAAATTAATTAAAAGAAAAAATAAACCTCGAGCCGACAGGCCCGCTGACACGTGCAGACGAGTGTGAATTTCAAAAATTGACCGTTTGATAAAACACTACTAACAATTTACATGTGCTATATTTTGTTATAGCCAGTGTATGATCGAGTAATCGCGTGTAATGTTATACCTTACATGTATATTTTACTCAATGTCATATTAGATATGCTTATACGTGTACATACATACAATGTCAAGGTGTCGGGTGTGGTATATAACTATACAATATCATATTATATGTGTCTCTAAATTATATATGTAATTTAAGAATATAATATTATTCAAATATATACATAAAGAATAGAAAATAATAGTTTGATACCTATCAAAAACAACATTACAAAAAAATATTTTTTATTTTGAAAAATAAAAGATATTTCTCAGAGAACAAATGTAAGGATAAATATGTTATATTAAAAAAATATTATTGTGCATTAATATGAATTAACTTAAAAATCAATATACAATTTGCAATAAAAAAAATTATTACTCTATAACCCGTATTTTTACGGCAGTGATGAAGAAACTTTTATTTTCTTTTTACGCAGATATATATATGTAGCATCAATTAACAAAGGCAACTTTATGTTTTACCAAAAAGAGAAGACAAAACTTTATGTGACAGAAAAAAAAAACAAAGGGAAATAGAGAGACCTTGAGCTAGAGTAGTGGAAGAGCTTCCCAGAAGAGGAGAACAATATGAGAGCAACATCTGCATCACAGAGAACCGAGAGCTCCTCAGCTTTCTTGAACAGTCCTCGGCGTCGCTTCGAGAACGTCACCTGCCTTGCTGTGGCATTGTCGATCTTCCTAATCTGAATCTTCTCCCTCGCCATAGGCTTCTTATTCATATTTCGAAACGAAAACGAACCAATTTACAAAACATTAGCATTTTTGCGTATAAGAACAAAAGTCTTCTCTAAGAAAGATCTATCAAAGCGTAGCGCAGCATAAATAACCCAGAATGAAACAGCATATACAATCAAGGAAGTTCGCCTTAAGAGATAAAGAAAGCAGAAAAGAGTGAAGCAAAACAGAGGAAGGTTAAGTCATTCGTTCACTACTTACAGAAACTATTGATATGTTTGAGCAAAAAAGCAAAAGCAAAGTGCGACTAATATTGTATGTGCATGCTTGCTAAATTTAGGTAACAATCTGCGGGTAAACCTAGCTAGTTACTGAAAGAGTACTCTCGTTTCAGATATAGACGCGCCGCGGACGGCTAGAAATTTCTTGGAACTATGGAAATTTCTACGATGCATATAGATCACAAAAAGACGAAGCAATTGGCATTGGATATTGAGAATTTAGCAAAGTGAGGAATTAATCACAGGATTGTACTGATGATGGAGATAACTTTGGTTCTGATGTTGTCTGGTTGGCGAGAGCGTTCTGGTGCTCTGTAACTAGAGAAGTCGCCAATGGATGGTTGAGACTAGAGAGAACAGAGGAGAATGAAGGGAAAAGAAAAGATTGCCTTTTATGGGGAAGCGAGGTCTGTCATAACTCAAGAAGGAAAGAAATGTTCCCCAAAATATATCATTTCAATTAATCTTTATTGTCCATTATATTTATAGATAGTTTTGACTTCTTTCTTTCTTTTATTTCCTTTAGCCATTTCAAATTCGAACACACGAAGTTTTTTTTTTAATGTATATTAAAAAAAAAACTGCGCCATCTCCTTTCGAATCTTGTTATTTGATTGCTCAGACATTTTTATTTGATATTTTGGTGATTTAAATGTTAATATTATGTTATTCTGAAATTTCTTCCGCCACAATAATGTTACTATTGTATATTCTAACTTTATTAATTTTTAAAATAAAATCTTCAGATTCCAATTATATTTTTTTTTTTCAGAATTTTGTCTAGCAGTATAGCATCTTTGTTTTATATATGATCAAGTAAATATCTGAATTTAAGTTTTTTTAATAATTTATAATTCCATCATCAGACTTAAATTAAGGTATGAATGTGAAATTAGTAACTCAATTTAAAACTAAATATTAAATAAATTTAAGAAATGAAAATAAATATTACAAATAATAACTCAATTGAAAATTATCATCTCTTTTTTAAACAAAATAATTATTTGATATCCAAATATCAAATCGCAGGCGTTTACAAATTTAAAATCAAACCAAGTCTATAAAGCCTCGATAACTTAACTAGAGGTCTAAGTTTGAATCCTTGCAAATCTACGTTGATAAAGATGGCAAGAAGCAGAAAGTGGATGGAAGACCGTTCAGGAGGACAAGCAGAAAGTGGATGTGACCCACTGACCCTGCTTCACTGCACCAGGGTGGGCATACCAAGATGGCAAGAATCAGAAGCACATCTCGAACCAAAAAAAAAAAATCAGAAGCACGTCAACCTCTCGCGATTTGATCAAGCACCTAGGTTTTATACTTGTATTTTTTTCCCAATTTATATTGCTCGTATGATAAGATCGACACAGTGCTGCTGATAGATCACATCACGCGTTGCAGATTTGGGTCCTTTCCATCACTATACTTCAGTACCAACCATGTGAAAGGTGTGGCTCCGTCAGTGGGACCTCTGTGTCTGAATCCCACTCGAAGCCTTGTGTTGGCTCGATATATAGTAGTAAATAGTTCACAATCACATAATTGGGACTGTGTTCCTTTCTGGTTAGTCCAATCAGGCTTCGTCTGAACTCTGAAGTAGCATTGCTTGCTTTCTCGCGTCCCGGTGTGTACAGTATCATGCCCTAGAATCTGTAGGATTAGGATGTGATCAATGAGGAAAGTACAGATAGTATGTAGAGGGCTTCTTTTTAGGTTTGGCTTCTCATGTGCGTCCCTGGGTACACTGGACAAAGCAAAGCAGGGGTCACGAGTCACGACTCTCCTCGCGGAAAACAAAGTCACGTTTGATAAACAGTACTGTCGAAAAAAAGAAACTGAAAGGAAAGATAAAAAGATAAAATAAAAAATAAAAAAATAGATATCTGTGATAAAAAAATTAAAAATAAAAAGTATATATATATTTGTTATGTAATTTTTAAAATAAAAAAATAATATAAGAAGTTAAATGACATAAACAGTTTTGTGTGAAAATATTTTTTAAGATAGAAAAAAGTAAGACTAATAAGAAAAAATAATTGTGCCCTAATCTATCTTTACCCTCTTCTTTCACTCTTGAAACTTGCAACGATGTGAATCGCATCTCTTCCGTCAACGCTAATTTAATTCTTTGATTCTCATCTTTGTTGTCTCTCAGTCAGCATCTATCGTCTCTCTCTACAGTTGTATTTCATTGTTATACTTCATCTCTCAGCCCTTTTGGTCATCTCTCTACTCAAGTCTCGCTAGTCACTCTTCGTTTATCATCTCACCTGTCGCCGGCAGTAAGTTTGTTAATTTCTTGATTGGTCTTTCATTTGTATTGTTGTTGTGTTTTTGTTGCTTCTAATTTCAATCTAATTTCATATTCCCGTGGATTTTTTGCTCGAACTAAACTTCTTGCTAACAGACCAAGAGAAGAAAATCTTGCTTGAAAGAAACTGAGGTCAGTAATTTTGTTGCTTCTTATTTCTGTCGCTGTCCATATTTCTTCTTTGTGGTGCCATTGCATTCAAATGTCATGATAATCTTACTAATTAGATGGATTGTCACGACCCATTTTCTGGGCACATGACCGGCACAATGATAAATATCCCATCACTGTAAGCCTTTCGATAAATTCTACCCATGAGTTTAGTCATTATCAAAATAATCATTCCTGAAGAAAATATATCAAATTTTCTTATTTGAAATTCATAGAGATGATTTGCACATAATAATAGATTCTCAATATAAAATACATTATTATGCTGACATACAAACCAAATGCCAAACCCCTGACCTAGATTTCTTAGACGATTACAGAGCAACATAATCTATAACAAAATAGGGGTCTACCCGACAACGGGAAGGTCCAAAGTGATCTACTCCTCTAGCAGATATTCTTCGATGGCAACCTGATCTGAACAAAAAGGTTGTACAAACAGTGTGAGCTTTTAAACTCAATGAGCGAATCGGCCTCGCGCTAATAAAATTCAAATACATTACTAGTCATGCAAGCATATCCAAAGGCTCATACTCAACCAATAGACAGAAGATAAAAATTCATCCAATTCAACAAACGTTACTAGTACTCGTCAATGGCAATATATCCCAGAGAGCGCACACAGGCCGGCTCACCAATTATGTATATTTCCGCCATGACGCACAACATCATCCTTTTACATACAAGAAGATAAAAATTCATCCAATTCAACAAACGTTACTAGTACTCGTCAATGGCAATATATCCCAGAGAGCGCACACAGGCCGGCTCACCAATTATGTATATTTCCGCCATGACGCACAACCTCATCCTCTTAGCTAGGGCGCCTCACGGATTTATCACCAATCCGGGCTATATCCCTACTGAGGGAATCGTTGTCTCCACACTCATTGGTCAAGACACCCTGTCAACCGGGTTTTCCGCCTTGCCGTGAGAGGGGGTACTTGTCACATCCCAAAAATTGAGCATGTGAAAAGATACTACTCATTTGATAAAATTCTCAAACATACGTTGTTTACATATATTCTGTAAGGTTTTACATTCAACCTTAATCATTCATTCCACACTACAGAATTATATTCATCTGATAAGCAAATATAGACATACATAGTCTGATAATTCTATCTCATCGCAAGCCTAGGAGACCTATAGGAAGTACAAAGTGTTTCTAGTATCCACATTAATAAGTACTGGTATCCCACCAGACAGAAATAGAGAGTAATCCCAAGGGGCTTCTAATCTTCCAACGGATACTCTTCTTCTTTGTTTTCTGTATCTGAAAAATAATCATAGGGAGTGTGAGTTTATTTAAAAACTCAGTAAGTAAATAACTGTACTATATAAAATATCAAAAGTACAAATACCACATTTACTCATATAATTAATTATCTTATACATCGAGTAGTATGAGACTCTAACCCTTTCAAACTCATGAATAAGATTTCATAGATATACACCGAGTAGTATGGGACTCTAACCCTTTCAAACTCATGAATAAGATCTCATAGGTATACACCGAGTAGTATGGGACTCTAACTCTTTCAACTCGTGTATAGGTTTCATAGATATGCACTGAGTAGTATGAGACTTTAACCCTTTCAAACTCGTGTATAAGATTTTTTAGATATACACCGAGTAGTATGGGACTTTAACCCTTTCAATCTCGTGTATAAGATTTCTTAGATATACACCGAGTAGTATGAGACTTTAACCCTTTCAAACTCGTGTATAAGATTTCTTAGATATACACCGAGTAGTATGGGACTTTAACCCTTTCAAACTCGTGTATTAGATCCCGTAGATCTTTACTCATTAATAAGATAGTGAGAATTTATCACATAGTACAATTGTCATGAAATAAAATAATTTCCACATACTCTTATTTCTACCGATCATCATATACTCCCATATGAAAAATTGATTGCTATTTATCCAAATAATATTGTAAATGGGACTTATATTGTACTTTGACTAGTAATATCAAATTAGCTGAGCAAGGTTATTCACTCACCTTGATGTTTGTCCAAGTTTACCTTGTTCCACACTAGAATTTGTGTAGGAAAATTTCCTAGTAAAATATATTACAAGGAAACATAAGAAAGGAAACAAAATCACGAAAATACGCAAAAATTTTCTGATTGCTACAGTAACGGTTTGCTACAGTAACGGTTCGCTACAGTGCCGGTTCGCTACAGTACCGTTGACTGCTATAGTACCGTTGACTGCCGACACTACAGTACTACTACAGTACCCGAAGAAAAATTTTCAGATTTTCCCGAAATTTCTGGTCGCTACAGTAACTCGGTTTTTGCAGAAGTTTTTGCAGAAATTTCTAACAAATTCATCCTTTCCTTTCTTGTTTCAAAACCAGAATTTCAACTCTTTTAACCGATTATAACTCAAATATAACTTCTAAAACAACTGAGATTCACGAATTATCATCAAAATCTTCAAGAACAAAACCTCCTCTAATCTTCCATATAAACTGAAATTTGAGGAAAATAATGAGATTAAAGCTTACCTTTGATCCTTACAAAGCTTTTGAACCGAACAAATAATCAAAACTCTGAAGATCAAGAAAAAGATTTGAGAAGAGGATGAAGAAAACGAGAGAAAGCGAACTTCAGTCTTCCTTCGGTTGAGTGAGAAATGAGGGGGGTTACTATTGAAGCTTTATATTAAATATTTCTAATGGGTTATTGAATAACCCATGGGTATCCATAACCCAACATCCAAACTCATCCAGTCAATTTACAATAAATGGACTAATTGACCATTCTTAAACCACTTTTTCATGAATTTCACCATTCTTAGAATATATCCCACATGGTGCAAATATTTAGTCCAGTCATTTAACTCAATTTTCATAAATAATATTCAAAGAGAACAATTAAATATGAAAATTAAAAATGACCAAAATAAATAACTAAAGTAACGTTGTAGAATTCTAAAATACTCTTAAGCGAATTATATTCCGAAATTAACGGGTATTACATTGTCACGACCCGTTTTCTGGGCACATGACCGGCACAATGATGAATATCCCATCACTGTAAGCCTTTTGATAAATTCTACCCATGAGTTTAGTCATTATCTCTATATTATCAAAATAACCATTCCTGAAGAAAATATATCAAATTTTCTTTATTTGAAATTCATAGAGATGATTTGCACATAATAATATATTATCAATTTAAAATACATTATTATACTGACATACAAGCCAAATGTCAAACCCCTGACCTAGATGTCCTAGACGATTACAGAGCAACATAATCTACAACAATAGAGGGGCCTACCCGATAGCAGGAGGGTCCAAAGTGATCTACTCTTCTAGCGGATATTCTTCATTGGCAACCTGATCTGAACAAAAAGGTTGTACAAACAATGTCAGCTTTTAAACTCAATGAGCGAATCGGCCTCGCGTTAATAAAATTCAAATACATCACCAGTCATGCAAGCATATCCAAAGGCTCATACTCAACCAATAGACAGAAGATAAAAATTCATCCAATTCAACAAACGTTACTAGTACTCGTCAATGGCAATATATCCCGGAGAGCGCACACGGGCCGGCTCACCAATTATGTATATTTCCGCCATGACGCACAACATCATCCTTTTACATACAAGAAGATAAAAATTCATCCAATTCAATAAATGTTACTAGTACTCGTCAATGGCAATATATCCCGGAGAGCACACACAGGCCGGCTCACCAATTATGTATATTTCCGCCATAACGCACAACCTCATCCTCTTAGCTAGGGCGCCTCACGGATTTATCACCAATCCGGGCTATATCCCTACTGAGGGAATCGTTGTCTCTACACTCATTGGTCAAGACACCCTGTCAACCGGGTTTTCCGCCTTGCCGTGAGAGGGAGTACTGTCCCGCTCAATCACAATCAATAGCATTTCATATCATAATCAGAAGCTCAATATAATATTCATCCATATAACAGGTATAGTATATAACTATATTATAGCTTTATAAACCACAATTCAAGAGATTCAATCTTCACATCATCATGAGATACTTGCTTTTTCTTATCCATACTTCTGGATTAATTATCTCATTATATTCGTCATTCTGAATCCAATTTCCCCCTATGAATCTTGGGAGTGTCCTACGACGTACTTTTTATCACCAATAATGCTAAAACTCTATTAAAACGGGGTCGTTTCACTCACCTGGATTCAGTACGAGTATCACTTCTCTAAGTCGTTACAGACAAGAGTGCTCAGGTGAATTTCGGTGTTCTGCTACGGAGATTTTCATGAAAGATTAGAGAAAATACGTTAGGATTGTTTTCGTACAGATATTGTTTATACGTACGGTTACTATTCATATATACGGTTACTATTCATACGTGCGGTTACTATTCATACGTATAGTTACTATTCATACCAGAAATAGAGAATATAATATGTAAAAGAGTACACCAAGTAAGTTCCCAGGAAAGAGTGGAGGGTCACACTAGACACACTTAAAAACCAGGTCTCTCCTTAGCCAGAACTTTCCTAGACATGTATTCTTCACAGTTTACATTCTATTTCGGTAATCAGAGAATCAAAATAACATATAAACAGCTAAGGACAGTTTTTCTGATGTGGAAGATCAGCCAAAGCTGCAACCACAGAGCATACTTAAGAAAATAACTTCTAAAATTTGAAAGACATAGAAAGGACATAGTATCCTTACCTAAGCTGAAAAGGAAAGGCCCAAAATCTCAGAGACCTAGCATTGGAGTAAGAGAAACTTAAGGAGAGAAGAAGAGAAGTTGAAGGTGTGAGTTTAGAAGTGAAATGGAAGGGCCTATTTATAGCAAAAGTCAAGGGTACTATTTGACACTATACGTTAATAAAATATTTAATTTACTATTCATGAAAATGACATTTCTAATAATGCATTTTACTGTGTAAATCGCGGCAACGGCTGAAAAATTTTTCTTTTATTACTATTGGAAACTTAAAGAGAAAACTATCCTTTCTCTTAAACCTTTAAGTTTCTTTTCAAATCAGTCCTTTCAATTTAGTCCCTGAGTGTATTTTTACACATAAAACGTCATTTTCTCCCACGAACTTCTTTCTAGTTTTCTCTTATGACCAAACCACATCTAATTTCTCTCTGTATAGCCTCGTCAGAAAATAATATGCAGGTAAAAGATCATCTTGATAATTTTAACCAGATTATCCTGGATTTACCCTATAGAGTACAGAGCAAAGTGATCTTTGTGGGCCCTTCCCTATTGTCATGAGTCGCGGCATGACCATAGGATTAGGTTCCATAAAAGACCTTGTAGAGTATAACGTCATTTTATAGATAACTTCTCAATGGGGCTAGTAAGTGATATTTTGTTTATGTCAGAAATTGTTTGTTATGTGTGTAGATCTGTGACAGATCAATGTCAGAAGGATCTTCTAATAATAATGAGCATATGGGTCCAAGGAGGGCCATAATTCCACAGTACATGTGCAAGATGATCCTAACCGTGGTGATAGTTTACATGCTCAAAGTACTGAGGGCGCAACTAGTGAGCAAGCAAGGAGAGTCGAACCTGATGCTCACGTTGGTAATGCAACTATTGCACATGTGATTAATTTGATGAATGAACGATTTGACCGATTTGAAGCTGAAATGAGAGGTCGAGCTGCACAAGCTAACCTGCCAGTGGATCCTCCTATTGTTGAAGCTGAAATTGTACCACCAGCTCAGTTAGCTGGAGGAGATAACATAAGGGAGGTAAGAATGTCTGAATTCCAGAAAATGAGGCCTCCTACTTTTTCGGGGGAAGATCCCAAAGAGGACCCACAATGTTTCCTTGAAGATTGTGAAGCAATCTGTGATGCTATAGGGTGTTCTCCTACTCAAAAGGTAGAATTCACTTCTTTTCAGTTAAAAGGTAGGGCTGGTAAATGGTGGAGAAACTGGAAGAAAGCTAGAATTCAAGGCGCACCGCCAGTTATGTGGACGGAGTTTTACAGATTGGTTATGGTAAGGAAATCAAAGAATAAAGAAGAATATTGACAAAAGAAGAAAGCTAGATATAGAAGATCTTTTGATCAAGGGGAAGACTCAGGGACTTTGAAACCCTTTACTGCATCACAACATGCTCCAGCCACTCCTACTAAGTCATCTTATTTTACAGCCAGTGTGGCTAAGCCTCGTTTAGAGAGCAGGGGTGGTTTTAGTTCTTATCGTAGAGGAGGTACTCAAGCTAGAAGGAAGAAACCTCAGTATCCTGAATGTGGAAAGTTTCACTTCGGAGAATGCAGGTTAAACACTGTTGGTACAGGTTGTTTTAACTGTGGACAAAAAGGACATTTTATAAGGGAGTGCCCTCAGCTCATGACAAGACCAGGACAAGGGTCTACTTTGCCACCTCGACCACAGTCTATTTCTGCTTCTATTACTTGAACACCAACCCCTTCAACAGGGGGTAGTATGGGAAGAGGTTCTGGAAGAGGCCAAGGTGACCGTGGAAAACAAGCTGCTGGCAGAGGAAATGCAAGAGTATATGCTCTAACCCGACAGGATGCTCAAACATCCAATGTTGTAGTTACAGGTATATTATCTGTTAATACTTTTGCTGCACGTATTTTGTTTGACCCCGGTTCTACTCACTCATATGTGTCACCCCTATTTGCCAAGAGATTTGCATTTGATTCGATTACTCTTAAAGAACCGTTCTTGGTTTCCACACCGATGAGAGAGACTTTGATGGTTAAAACATGTTATCGTTCTTGTAAAATAATCGTTGGAGGCACAGAAACTGAGATAGATCTTATGGTTCTCAATATGTTAGATTTTGATGTGATTCTAGGGATGGACTGGCTATCTTCTTGTCATGCTACTATAAATTGTCGTGACAAAGTTATTTCCTTTAATATACCGGGGAGGAGTAATTTTGTGTTTCAAGGAGATCGAAGGGATGTACCTTGTAACATGATATCTATGTTAAGTGCCCGGCGTATGTTGCGAAAGGGATGTCAGGGATTTTTAGCTTTTATCAAAGATTTAGAAAAGAAAGAACAGAAGTTAGAAGACATTCATGTGGTTAATGAATTTCCAGATGTGTTCCCAGAAGATTTACCTGGATTACCGCCAGAAAGAGATATTGAGTTCAGCATTGATTTGGTCCCAAACACACGACCAATTTCTATTCCACCTTATCGTATGGCTCCTGTTGAGCTAAAAGAACTCAAAGAACAATTGGAAGATTTGTTGAACAAAGGGTTCATTCGCCCAAGTTTTTCACCTTGGGGTGCTCCTGTTCTTTTTGTGAAAAAGAAAGATGGTTCTATGAGACTATGTATAGATTATCGTCAGCTGAATAAAGTCACAGTGAAAAATAAGTATCCTTTACCAAGGATAGATGATTTGTTTGATCAGCTTCATGGAGCAAAATACTTCTCAAAGATTGATCTAAGGTCTGGATATCATCAGTTACGAATTAAGAATGATGATATACCTAAGACAGCTTTTCGTACACGGTATGGACATTATGAGTTTCTTGTGATGTCTTTTGGGTTGACAAATGCACCAGCATCATTTATGGATTTAATGAACAGAGTGTTCAAATCATTCCTTGATAAGTTTGTAATTGTATTCATTGATGATATTTTGGTATATTCAAAGAGTCATGAGAAACATACTGAGCATTTGAGAATAGTGCTTCAGACCTTGAGAGAGCATCAGTTGTACGCAAAGCTCTCAAAATGTGAATTTTGGATGAGTCATGTAACGTTTTTGGGACATGTTATTTCCCAAGAAGGTATTCATGTAGATCCAAGTAAAATTGAAGCAGTAAAACAATGGCCTAGACCAACAACTGTGTCTGAAGTACGTAGTTTTCTTGGCTTAGCAGGGTATTACCGTCGCTTTGTCAAAGATTTCTCTAAGACGGCTCTCCCATTAAATAAGTTAACCCGAAAGAATGTTAAATACATTTGGGATGATTCATGTGAGCAAAGTTTCACTCAATTGAAAGAGTGTTTAACTTTTGCACCAGTTTTAATCCTACCATCAGGACCAGGGGGTTACTCTGTATTCTGTGATGCCTCAAAGATAGGCTTAGGGTGTGTGTTGATGCAACATGGTAAAGTCATAGCTTATGGCTCACATCAGCTTAAAAAGCATGAATTGAATTACCCCACTCATGATTTGGAAATGGCAGCTGTAGTGTTTGCCCTAAAGATTTGGAGACATTACTTGTATGGGGAGACTTGTCAAATTTTTACAGATCACAAAAGCCTTAAGTACATTTTTGAGCAGAGAGATCTCAATCTAAGGCAACGAAGATGGATGGAACTTCTGAAAGATTATGATTGTACCATCCTTTACCATCCAGGTAAAGCAAATGTAGTGGCTGATGCTCTAAGTCGAAAGTCTATGGGAAGTTTAGCTCACATTGCCACTATAAGGAGATCTCTAATACATGAACTACAAGAATTGGAAGCTGATGGAGTATTCTTCGAGATCACTGAGTCAGGTACATTTCTGGCTCATTTAACAGTTAGATCATCCCTTGTTGAAAAATTAAAAGCAACCTTAGAAAATGACATTGATATGGTCAAAATCAGAGATAAGGCAAGGCAAGGTCTAGCACCAAGTTTCTTGGTAGATGAAGAAGGAGTCTTATGGTTTAATGGGAGACTCTGTGTCCCCAACATTGAATCTTTGAAACATGAAATCTTAATGGAAACTCATGGTTCGCCCTACGTTGTACATCCTGGTGCTGTGAAAATGTATCAGGACTTGAAACAAGTTTACTGGTGGGAGGGCATGAAGCGAGATGTGACTGACTTTGTAGCTCGATGTTTGACTTGTCAGTAAGTTAAAGCTGAACATCGACGACCACCTGGTTTGATGCAAAAACTAGATATTCCCGAATGGAAGTGGGAAAGGATCACTATGGATTTTGAGGTAGGTTTACCTCGGTCAACAAAAGGAAATGACTCAATATGGGTCATAGTGGATCGACTTACTAAGTCAGCACATTTTCTTCCTGTTCATACCACTTTCAGTGTAGCAAAACTTGCTCGACTTTATGTTAAAGAAATAGTGAAACTTCATGGTGTACCAATATCCATTATATCAGATCGAGGACCTCAGTTTACTTCTCGGTTCTGGAGAGTCTTTTAAGAGGCTTTGGGTACCAAAGTGAATCTTAGCACAACATTTCATCCTCAGACTGATGGACAGTCCGAAAGGACAATTCAGACTTTAGAGGATATGCTAAGAGCTTGTGTGATGGATTTCAGTGGAAGTTGGGAAGATCATTTGTCTCTTATTGAATTTACTTATAATAACAGTTACCAAGCCAGTATCCAGATGGCACCTTTTGAGGCTTTATATGGGAGACGGTGTCGATCTCCTATAGGTTGGTTTGAACTTGGTGAAACCAAAATATTTGGACCTGAGATGATACAGGAAGATATAAATAAAGTTAAACTGATCAGAGAGAAGTTGTTATCTGTTCAGAGTAGACAGAAGTCTTATGCGGACAACCGACGACGTGACCTTGAATTTGCAATAGGTGATATGGTTTTCTTACGAATCTCACCTATGAAGGGAGTAATGAGATTCAGGAAGAAAGGCAAGCTTAGTCCGAGGTATGTTGGCCCATATGAGGTTGTTGACAGAGTGGGTAATGTGGCATATCGCCTAAACCTACCTTCCAACCTAGAGGGAGTTCATCCAATATTTCATGTGTCCATGCTACGGAAGTATCTTCCTGATCCTTCTCATGTCATTCAACCCCAAGAAGTTCATTTTGATGAAACTCTCACCTACGAAGAGGTACCAGTAGCTATCCTTGATAGAAAAGTCAAGAAATTGCGTACTAAAGAAATTCCTACTGTCAAGGTTCTTTGGAGAAATCATTCTCGCGAGGAAGCTACGTGGGAGGCAGAAGATGAAATGTGGAAAAACTATCCACATTTATTTGAAACTTGAGGTAAGATTTTAATTCGGAGGACCGAATTCTTTTAAGGGGGGTAGAATGTAATACCCGTTAATTTCGGAATATAATTCGCTTAAGAGTATTTTAGAATTCTACAACGTTACTTTAGTTATTTATTTTGGTCATTTTTAATTTTCACATTTAATTGTTCTCTTTGAATATTATTTATGAAAATTGAGTTAAATGACTGGACTAAATATTTGCACCATGTGGGATATATTCTAAGAATGGTGAAATTCATGAAAAAGTGGTTTAAGAATGGTCAATTAGTCCATTTATTGTAAATTGACTGGATGGGTTTGGATGTTGGGTTATGGATACCCATGGGTTATTCAATAACCCATTAGAAATATTTAATATAAAGCTTCAATAGTAACCCCCCTCATTTCTCACTCAACCGAAGGAAGACTGAAGTTCGCTTTCTCTCGTTTTCTTCATCCTCTTCTCAAATCTTTTTCTTGATCTTCAGAGTTTTGATTATTTGTTCGGTTCAAAAGCTTTGTAAGGATCAAAGGTAAGCTTTAATCTCATTATTTTCCTCAAATTTCAGTTTATATGGAAGATTAGAGGAGGTTTTGTTCTTGAAGATTTTGATGATAATTCGTGAATCTCAGTTGTTTTAGAAGTTATATTTGAGTTATAATCGGTTAAAAGAGTTGAAATTCTGGTTTTGAAACAAGAAAGGAAAGGATGAATTTGTTAGAAATTTCTGCAAAAACTTTTGCAAAAACCGAGTTACTGTAGCGACCAGAAATTTCGGGAAAATCTGAAAATTTTTCTTCGGGTACTGTATTAGTACTGTAGTGTCGGCAGTCAACGGTACTATAGCAGTCAACGGCACTGTAGCGAACCGTTACTGTAGCAATCAGAAAATTTTTACGTATTTTCGTGATTTTGTTTCCTTTCTTATGTTTCCTTGTAATATATTTTACTAGGAAATTTTCCTACACAAATTCTAGTGTGGAACAAGGTAAACTTGGACAAACATCAAGGTGAGTGAATAACCTTGCTCAGCTAATTTGATATTACTAGTCAAAGTACAATATAAGTCCCATTTACAATATTATTTGGATAAATAGCAATCAATTTTTCATATGGGAGTATATGATGATCGGTAGAAATAAGAGTATGTGGAAATTATTTTATTTCATGACAATTGTACTATGTGATAAATTCTCACTATCTTATTAATGAGTAAAGATCTACGGGATCTAATACATGAGTTTGAAAGGGTTAAAGTCCCATACTACACGGTGTATATCTAAGAAATCTTATACACGAGTTTGAAAGGGTTAAAGTCCCATACTACTCGGTGTATATCTAAGAAATTTTATACACGAGATTGAAAGGGTTAAAGTCCCATACTACTCGGTGTATATCTAAGAAATCTTATACACGAGTTTGAAAGGGTTAAAGTCTCATACTACTCAGTGCATATCTATGAAACCTATACACGAGTTGAAAGGGTTAGAGTCCCATACTACTCGGTGTATACCTATGAGATCTTATTCATGAGTTTGAAAGGGTTAGAGTCCCATACTACTCGGTGTATATCTATGAAATCTTATTTATGAGTTTGAAAGGGTTAGAGTCCCATACTACTCGATGTATAAGATAATTAATTATATGAGTAAATGTGGTATTTGTACTTTTGATATTTTATATAGTACAGTTATTTACTTACTGAGTTTTTAAATAAACTCACACTCCCTAGGATTATTTTTCAGATACAGAAAACAAAGAAGAAGAGTATCCGTTGGAAGATTAGAAGCCCCTTGGGATTACTCTCTATTTCTGTCTGGTGGGATACCAGTACTTATTAATGTGGATACTAGAAACACTCTGTACTTCCTATAGGTCTCCTAGGCTTACGATGAGATAGAATTATCAGACTATGTATGTCTATATTTGCTTATCAGATGAATATAATTCTGTAGTGTGGAATGAATGATTAAGGTTGAATGTAAAACCTTACAGAATATATGTAAACAACGTATGTTTGAGAATTTTATCAAATGAGTAGTATCTTTTCACATGCTCAATTTTTGGGATGTGACAGTACTGTCCCGCTCAATCACAATTAATAGCATTTCATATCATAATCAGAAGCTCAATATAATATTCATCCATATAACAGGTATAGTATATAACTATATTATAGATTTATAAACTACATATCAAGATAACAATTAATCCGTTTTTTAAAACATTCAAACTTCACATCATCATAAGATACTTATTTCATTTTATCCATACTTATGGATTAATTATCTCATTTAGATTCGTCATTCTGAATCCAGTTTTCCCCTATGAATCTTGGGAGTGTCCTACGACATACTTTTTATCACCAGTAATGCTAAAACTCTATTAAAACGGGGTCGTTTCACTCACCTGGATTCCGTACGAGCATCGCTTCTTTAAGTCGTTACGGACAAGAGTACACAGGTGAATTTCAGTGTTCTGCTACGGAGATTTTCATGAAAGATTAGAGAAAATACGTTAGGATTGTTTTTCGTACAAATACTGTTCATACGTACGGTTACTGTTCATATATACGGTCATTATTCATACGTACAGTTACTATTCATACGTACGGTCACTATTTATACGTATAGTTACTATTCATACCAGAAATAGAGAATACAATCTGTAAAAGAGTACATCAGGTAAGTTCCCAGGAAAGAGTGGAGGGTCACACTGGACACACTTAAAAACCAGGTCTTTCCTTAGCCAGAACTTTCCTAGACATGTATTCTTCACAGTTTACATTCTTTTTCGGCAATTAGAGAATCAAAATAACATATAAACAGCTAAGGACAATTTTTCTGATGTGGAAGATCAGCCAAGGCCGCAACCACAGAGCATACTTAAGAAAATAACTTCTAAAATTTGAAAGACATAGAAAGGGCATAATATCCTTACCTAAGCTGAAAAGGAAAGGCCCAAAATCTCAGAGGTCTAGCTTTGGAGTAAGAGAAACTTAAGGAGAGAAGAAGAGAAGTTGAAGGTGTGAGTTTAGAAGTGAAATGGAATGGCCTATTTATAGCAAAAGTTAAGGGTACTATTTGACACTATGCGCTAATAAAATATTCAATTTACTATTTATGAAAATGACATTTCTAATAATGCAGTTACTGTGCACCTCACGCGTACGATGGAAAACTTTTCTGTTATTACTATTGGAAACTTAAAAGGAAAACTATCCTTTCACCTTAAACCTTTAAGTTTCTTTTCAATTCAGTCCTTTCACTTTAGTCCCTGAGGGTATTTTTACACATAAAACGTCATTTTCTCCTACAAACTTCTTTCTAGTTTTCTTTTATGACCAAACCATATCTAGTACTTGACATTTCGATTGTATAAATGAACAGTATCATATACGTAAATAGTATTATACGGGTAAATAGTACCATATACTGAAATAGTAACAGTAGTTTGTAAATAAATATTTATATTTTATTTTTCATAGGTATTACATTATCACCCCCTTAAGAGAATTCGGTCCCCCGAATTCAAAACTCATCTCAAGACTGAAAAAAGTGTGATTACTTCGTCTATATCTCATCCTTTGTATCTCTTTCTTTCCAAACATCTTCACATCCTTGGTAAGATTTACAAGAACACTATAGCATCGACTGTGAACTCTAGACCGCATTATCAATAATTTTCATAGGAATTTTTCCTTTTCTAAACAGCAAGTAATCTCTTCTTCATCAGTTTGATATTCTCCACAATCTTTTGTACCATAAAGTGTCTCATCCTCATAACCTTTACCAAACTCAAACCACCTAATCAGGGACGAACTCTGTCTCTATGTAAAACCTCAAATAGGTGTCTTCTCAACAGTGGCACGTGGTCTTTCCAGTTCACATTGAATATCAGAACACATGATACTACACACATAGCTTATAACTTTTATGATTACAAGCACCTCACCCGAAAGCATCATTTTGGCCATAGGCAATACTCTTGCCCGAAGGTGATCCTTCTACCTTAAGACGATACTCTCAGCTGAAGGCGTCATATAAAAGGCAAAATCACATGAAATCATTACATAAATCTCTAGGAAGAACAATCCTAGAAAATATGATAAGTAAATAACATACTCCTTACGCATAATTATATATATGAAAATTCTTCTCACCTCAATGACTCATATAGAGTCGCATCCCTTCAATGATTGAGGCAAACTCATAGTTTTATAGGTTCATAAAATACTTATTTAGCATTCCTCCATATTTCAGAAGTGTAATGAAATATCATTTTAGTAACTCTTCTCAGTCAAAAGGATATTACCATACTCTGCTTTAGAATTTTCATAATCAAGTACGAAATATAAGTCCAACATCTTCTCATTCCTCAAGTTCTTTCAGTAAAAGTAATCACTTCAACAAAGAAGATCTAAATACTAACTTAAATTTTATTTCTAGTACATAGATAATTTTAATACATGAAGCTTAGACCAAATATAGCTTTAGATACAAACAAAAGAAAGAATAAATTAAGGACGAGGAGGCTTTTGAAATGTAGAAGGTATTCCAGGTCTAGAAGAGGAAGGTGCTTCAGACCTTAAGGAGGAAGCTAATCGTTGCAGCCTAGAAAGGGTTTCTGGAGGAAGCGCCTGAGAAATTTGGCGAAGAGCAGAAGTTACTCCGTTCATACAGTCAATACACCTTGCTTGTTGGTCACGAAAATTTTGAGTTGCAAATATTGAATGTCTATCAACTCGATTAGCTAGTTCTCTGAAACGACGGTTTATCAGTTTCTCTTAGTTTTCAAAGAGACGATTTATTAGTCGCTTCTGGTCCTCTATCTTGTATTCCAGGCTCTCTATCTTACGCTCCAGATTTTCGATCTTACGCTCCAGGAATGCAAGCTTATTTTTTGAGGATGTTGCAGTACTGTCCTCCTCCAACTCTATTACATCCCTCTTTCTCTTCTTAATTTCTGGTGACCTGTCTACAGGTCTCTTCCCTTTGTTATCTCTGAGACTTAGATTTAAATCAAGCTCTACATTGCCAGTCTCAAAATTCAAGTTGAAAGACTTATTATAGGTCATTGCTCTAGGGATCTCAGAAATAACTTCGAATGAGAAAGGAATGGAGATTGAGAAATAGGTATGTAATGAAAGAAGTTTGCTTGGTGTGATGAGCGGGGTAACGGGCGTACAAGATTTATAGACAACCCGAAGCCCCTGGAGCTAAAGCCACCACAACCTCCACGCCGCTCGCTATAAGGTTTACAGATCACATACGTTGCAATGCTAGCAATTAATGTCGGACATGCAGATAAATAGTAAATGCAATTAACATAAGTCAAAGATTTCCTCAAAAAAATTTTCGGCTAATCTTGACATTTCTCAAAATTTTGACTAACTACGCTCTTCAGTCTGAGATTTTCTCCCTCTAAACTTGTTTTCTTCTGTAATCCCATATCACGATATCCCTCTATGATTAGGTAGCCTCATATTGGCCGTATCTTATATTCTAATCGGTGTCTTTACTCTAGATTTACACATAATATATGTCACATCCCAAAACTTACATGTGATATAAACATAAAATACCTAGGGTGTACCTCCGTGGTACCCCATAATCTCTGTGAACATTCTTAATATCCATAATTATGTGAATCATAAATATTCCAAAAAAGATATTTTGTATACATATTCAGAAAATGTTCAACTTTCAAACACTATACAACCTCCCAAGCCTAGGTGACCTACTAGATTACAGAGCGTTTCCTAATCCTTACCAATTGTTTACCAGACAAAAGTGGAGTATATCCTTAAAGGCTATAAATTCTCCTCCTCAACCACTGTATCTGAAAAGATAATCATGGAGAGTGTGAGTTTATCATAACTCAGTGAGTAAACAACTGTACATGAAAATATCATAAGCACAAACACCACATTTACTAATACAATCAATCTATCATTTATTGTAAATAATTATAGTATTACACTTGTTTGAATTTGCGTATGATTTCTTGGGTGATCAATCCCTCAATCACTTTGCATTATATGCCATAGATACTTGCACTGAGTGACTTGGGAATTTAACCCTCAAACTCTTGGTGCATAAGTTTCACAGTTATACACTGAGTGGTATGGGACTCTAACCCTTTCAAACTCGTGCATAGGTCTTCACATTTATACACCGAGTAGTATGGGACTCTAACCCTTTCAAACTCGTGCATAGGTTTTTCACATTTATACACCGAGTAGTATGGGACTCTAACCCTTTCAAACTCGTGTATTAGATCTCGTAGATCTTTTGCTCATCAATAAAATAGTGACAATTTATCACAATATAATTACTATGAAATAAATGAATTTACACATACTTTTGTTCCCTTGAATGTCTATCATCAACCATAACAATCATCATATATTATCAACAGCGATACTGATTATTTCTCACTTCAATACTATTATAAACAAGACTTGTATTGTACTTTATCTAATAAGATCACATTAATTTAGTAAGGCTATTCACTTACAAAATGTTCCAATTTATTCAAGGAACAATCACATCTAGATCTTTAGTCAACTAGAGAAATCAATTCTCAAAGGTAATAAAATACCTTTCAATGATATTGTACTTTTTCTCAACCTGAACACACACTGATACTATTCTCAATTTCACAAATAACGCAAATGGGATTTATATTGTGCTTTGACTAATTTATTAAATTAATTTTGCAAGGTTGCCTACTCACCTGGATTCCACGCTCTCGGCGCTCCCACCTTGCGCCCCAATCATCCCTATTGTAACCAGGTAAAAACCATTAGGGTTACAAAATAGAGAAATTTCCTATCACTACTCTCGACCTTTACTCACATCTTAAGTCATAACTCCTAACCGGTAATGAATTTCTAAATGAAATTTATACCATTGGAAACTAGACTCAAAGAGCTTTCCAACGATATAAAGTTTGCCCAAAACGGAGTCCGGATGAAGAAGTTATGACTGATTGAAAAATAAGCTAAGGTTTTTCAGCATATCTGGCGCCTGGGCGCCACACATAGCGCCTGGGCGCCAACACAAGCCTGGCGCCTGGGCGCTAGAGCTGGCGCCTGGGCGCCAGGATCGCGACCTTTCGCGGTTCCTCTCGGTTTTGGCTCAGATCCGGCCAAATCTTCACCGTTTTCCATGATTTCTTCCATAGGATCTCACCCTTAATGTCTAATGAGCATTTAGACACCAAAAACACCAATTTTAATCGAGAAACGAAGCCGGAATCTCGATTTTTACCCCAAACTTTCTGAAAACTATAAAATAGGAAAAAGCTTGAGAAATAGAAATTTCTACCTCAATTCCTTGCTTTCCCTACGATGCTTGGCTCCTAGAGGCTCGCCCCGTAGCCCGAGATCCACTCTCCAAGCTCGGTTGTGGAGTTGGAGTGTAGAGAGAGGAAGAGAGGAGAGAAAGTGAAGAGAGAGAGAGGAAAGGAGAAAATGAAGAAAATTTAGGTGAGGCCGCCTATTTACTCGCCCGGGGTGAAATTATCACTTGCTATTCAATTGACCCTCAGTCAATATTAGTAAAAACAAATTCATAAAATCTCACCTCGGGTGATTCTAAATCCTAATTGCCCCACAATTTTCTTCTTTCACTTTAGTCCCTCTCAATATCTCCAACTTCACTTTAACCCCAAATCTATCATCCTTTCGGTACCGGACTCATAATTCATTCCCATAAGCTCTATTCTTCTTCTCAGGTTCCTATTTGGTCATTTCTCAAAAGTACTCCATACTTTCTTTTCTTTTCGTTTTAGTCCTTGAGAATTTGTAAAATGTCCTAAATTAAAATTTTTTTTTGAAATTTCTATTTCCAAATTTCCTTTACTAATTCAAAAAGAACATTTCTCATGTAATTAAATTTTTCAATAAACTTCAAATAGACTTTAAATATTCATGAAAATTCTTGGGATATTACAATATATATGTAAATATATATATTTTAAAACAAAGTTAACTGCTTACGGTCGCATGCCTTAAGCATTATCATGATGTAAGGAAATCACTGCCTTTCATTTGCCCATGAGAGCATTATATGTAAGTATGTGTAACCAATAGATATATCATCATCTACACATTTCATTCTATCCAAGTCATTTTGATTTCACATCTCTATGAGTATATGTAGGATCATCACATATTCTCCTTGATCGTAGTCTTCACTCATTATGCATGAATAACATACATACATGTAATTACAACATGATTCAATCAGTTATGTATATCATACTCAATTGAAGGCTCTCAAGAACAATACAATAAAACAGAGAAATGCATTTCAGTTTATCATAAAAGCATCCAAGGCAATCTTTAATGGTTATATCGTCAACTTCTTTGAATTTCGGAAAATGCCAACGGGAGAAATGGGAAAACCAAGTAAAATCGGCCGCAGATCCACCGAATATTGACTTTCATGGTTTTGGCATTAATGCAACGCGCTATCGGTGTGCACGCCTACCCTAGACTTCTGGCTTCCAGCTTGCAGAAATCCATAGGTTGATCGTGTAGGGATGCGGTGAAGAGATATCTTCTTTGTCTCTTAGTCCAAATTTTTCTCTATAAAAACCTTCTCAGCGTTCTCAGTTACCACACCACAAAGAGTAATAATCTCTGAGCCTACAATCCCCCAATATTCCTCTCGCCTCATACTCTTACAAAAATTTCTAAATTTTTTCAAATCATGGCCTCAAGGAAGTACATTGATCTCACAGTAGAGGCTAAGGAAGAAGAACTTGACTTAAACTTAAGTTTATGCAGGGACAAGGGCAAAAGACCTCTCGAGGGACCTCAAGAGAATCAAAAGGAGAAGAAGATGAAGAAGAATGAGGAAGCTGAGGAGATTAGCACAGGCCATAGCTCGGAGGACAAAATCGCCTGTTTAGAGCAGGAGGTGAAGAATCTCAAGAAGATGAGAGAGGACCTGGAAAAGTTAACCAAACACAATAACGCGGCAATGACTTCGAGAATAGATAGGTTCTTCTATTGGTCCACCCAGTGCTTCTTCAATCAACAGCAAAGAAGTATTGATTGTATGAATGGAATTTACACTACCCTCCGCGACATTGCTATGTCTCTTGCTCCAAGGAATGGTCGAGGGGTGATGATACAATATAACCCTCCTAATCCAAGACCACCTCGCTTTTAGATTACTCATGCATGAGTAAACTTCTCTTTCCTTTTTTTTTTTTTGCAATGTAATCCTTCAGTGTTTTTTTTTAATGCAAGTGATTTCTTTTATTGGCTGGTACCCTAAAATAATATAGCTACACAAAATCAATCATGAATTCAGCTTATAAAATCCACCATATAAAAATTTGATCCGACAGCAACGGAATCAAAACAAGTAACAACTTTTCCTTGACTAAGTTCAAAAGTGTAGCCACATCTGTCTAAAACTAAAACTGAGAACATACTTCTTAAGAAGAGATAAGTCTCGGAGGGAAAGGAAATGAAAACATCCTACAGGACCTTCAGTAGAGCCGTCTCTCTATAGTTGTGCCCGGGTTCACAACGATAGAGGAGGTCCTACTAAGGTTACCTTGCTCTGTAATCACTAGGAGACCTAACAACCATTGCTCTGATACCAACTTTGTCACGACCCATTTTCTGGGCACATGACCGGCACAATGATGAATATCTCATCACTGTAAGCCTTTCGATAAATTCTACCCATGAGTTTAGTCATTATCAAAATAACCATTCCTGAAGAAAATATATCAAATTTTCTTATTTGAAATTCATAGAGATGATTTGCACATAATAATAGATTCTCAATATAAAATACATTATTATGCTGACATACAAACCAAATGCCAAACCCCTGACCTAGATGTCCTAGACGATTACAAAGCAATATAATCTATAACAAAAGAGGGGTCTACCCGACAACGGGAAGGTCCAAAGTGATCTACTCCTCTAGCAAATATTCTTCGATGGCAACCTGATCTGAACAAAAATTGTACAAACAGTGTGAGCTTTTAAACTCAATGAGCGAATCGGCCTCGCGTTAATAAAATTCAAATACATTACCAGTCATGCAAGCATATCCAAAGGCTCATACTCAACCAATAGACAGAAGATAAAAATTCATCCAATTCAACAAACGTTACTAGTACTCGTCAATGGCAATATATCCCAGAGAGCGCACATAGGCCGGCTCACCAATTATGTATATTTCCGCCATGACGCACAACATCATCCTTTTACATACAAGAAGATAAAAATTCATCCAATTCAACAAACGTTACTAGTACTCGTCAATGGTAATATATCCCGGAGAGCGCACACAGGCCGGCTCACCAATTATGTATATTTCCGCCATGACGCACAACCTCATCCTCTTAGCTAGGGCGCCTCACAGATTTATCACCAATCCGGGCTATATCCCTACTGAGGGAATCGTTGTCTCCACACTCATTGGTCAAGACACCCTGTCAACCGGGTTTTCCGCCTTGCTGTGAGAGGGGGTACTGTCCCGCTCAATCACAATTAATAGCATTTCATATCATAATCAGAAGCTCAATATAATATTCATCCATATAACAGGTATAGTATATAACTATATTATAGATTTATAAACCACATATCAAGATAACAATTAATCCGTTTTTGAAAACATTCAAACTTCACATCATCATAAGATACTTATTTCATTTTATCCATACTTATGGATTAATTATCTCATTTAGATTCGTCATTCTGAATCCAGTTTTCCCCTATGAATCTTGGGAGTGTCCTACGACATACTTTTTATCACCAGTAATGCTAAAACTCTATTAAAACGGGGTCGTTTCACTCACCTGGATTCCGTACGAGCATCGCTTCTTTAAGTCGTTACGGACAAGAGTACACAGGTGAATTTCAGTGTTCTGCTACGGAGATTTTCATGAAAGATTAGAAAAAATACGTTAGGATTGTTTTCGTACAAATACTGTTCATACGTATGGAACTATTCATACGTACGGTCACTATTCATATGTACAGTTACTATTCATACGTATGGTTACTATTTATACCAGAAATAGAGAATACAATCTGTAAAAGAGTACATCAGGTAAGTTCCCAGGAAAGAGTGGAGGGTCACACTGGACACACTTAAAAACCAGGTCTTTCCTTAGCCAGAACTTTCCTAGACATGTATTCTTAACAGTTTACATTCTATTTCGGTAATCAGAGAATCAAAATAACATATAAACAGCTAAGGACAATTTTTCTGATGTGGAAGATCAGCCAAGGCCGCAACCACAGAGCATACTTAAGAAAATAACTTCTAAAATTTGAAAGACATAGAAAGGGCATAGTATCCTTACCTAAGCTGAAAAGGAAAGGCCCAAAATCTCAAAGGCCTAGCTTTGGAGTAAGAGAAACTTAAGGAGAGAAGAAGAGAAGTTGAAGGTGTGAGTTTAGAAGTAAAATGGAAGGGCCTATTTATAGCAAAAGTCAAGGGTACTATTTGGTACTATGCACTAATAAAATATTCAATTTACTATTTATGAAAATGACATTTCTAATAATACAGTTACTGTGCACCTCACGCGTGGAAAATTTTTCTGTTATTACTATTGAAAACTTAAAAGGAAAACTATCCTTTCACCTTAAACCTTTAAGTTTCTTTTCAATTCAGTCCTTTCACTTTAGTCCCTGAGGGTATTTTTACACATAAAACGTCATTTTCTCCTACAAACTTCTTTCTAGTTTTTTTTTATGACCAAACCATATCTAGTACTTGACATTTCGATTGTATAAATGAACAGTATCATATACGTAAATAGTATTATATGGGTAAATAGTACCGTATACTGAAATAGTAACAGTAGTTTGTAAATAAATATTTATATTTTATTTTTCATGGGTATTACATGGATAATAGTTAGTCTTCAGAGTCTGGAGTACAAATCTCCAACCAACCTCACAAATATTAATTTGAAGAGATTTTGCTACTTAATTGTCTATAGAAGCATGGTTTATATGTACTAGTTTAGGGAATATTCAGAGTTTTGGAATATGAATTTCCATTTATTATATACATTGAGAGGGGGTAACAATAGTGGGTGTGTAACATACAAATATGGGATGGTCAAACATGGTTTGAATTGGTGTGTTATGTTTCAGTTTTTATATTTTTTTCTCTCTCAGCAAATGAAACCTAGTACCTTTTCTATCCAAAAATAAAAAAATGCTAAGTATGATGTTGCTTTTAATTTCTAGGTTCAAAATGCCAATTTCGAGTGTGAATGACAATGCTGGCAAATATGTCTTTATTGTACAAGTGATAAGAAGTTTCTGCAACTGACGTACTGCCCTGAAATTTTTTGGGACCGAAAATAACCCGAATCATGTGTATGCTAAGTGCGAGATTGACACTTGTGGTTATATGGACACTGTTGTACTCTACAATTGCATTTCACATCTTGAGCGCGATGTAGAGGCCATGAAAATGGAATCAATGCATAATAGGGGTAGTAATAGTTGCAATGTTACTTATATTGTTCTTTGTAATGTTTGGGAAAGGCTGAAAAATATATAATCATAGCATTGTGTAATGTTTTGTTAGTTAGGATTGTGCTGTGGTATAGGTTATACTGTAT
Source organism: Biancaea sappan (assembly GCA_037074585.1). Taxonomy (NCBI): domain Eukaryota; kingdom Viridiplantae; phylum Streptophyta; class Magnoliopsida; order Fabales; family Fabaceae; genus Biancaea; species Biancaea sappan. The sequence goes on from CM073490.1 coordinate 25,844,432, forward strand.
TTTGTTGTATTATGTAGAACATTATATAATATGCCTTCATAGTTAGGCTGACATCTAACTTTTGTATCCAAATAGTAATGGCAATGTCAAATATTATTTTCCTAAACACCAACTGTTGTATATATTTTTACTTTTCCAATTGCACATATCCACTTTCTCTTATTTGATTGGAAATATATACAAACATATAGGGCAAGATGCAATATCATTACATAGCTTGTTCTTAATTTATAGTGTAAGATTTTGTTTTGCAAATATGTCATACCATAAGAAGATCATTAGAAACTGGAATACAACAATTCAGGGATGTTAATCTTATCCAGAACATCATAGTTTCAAGAAGTTAATAATATTGGAAGATATCATACATTTTAAATAGTTCCTACGCAATCAACTGCACTGTTATGGATGAAATAATGGTCAATTGTTTCGTAGCAAATGTATTAGCCGGAATTGTTTTTGTATTTTTATTATTTCAAGTAATTTTTTCCATTGTCTTTAAAGCACAACCTTCCAACATTGAAGAAAATATAGTCATCATTTCAAGAGCTTATGCTTTCGGTTTGCATGCAACAATATCTGACAGATCCATCTCTGTTAATTGCTGCTTAATTGACAATAGGATTGGCGGTCGATCGATATCAACACGATGGTCAACCAGTCAATTCCAGAGAGGAAGCGGTCAACCGGCTTCAATCTATGCAGTCAACCGATTGCTTGATATATTCAGATTGACTTGCTTCCAGTTGGAGGCGATCGACCGGTTGCTAGTAGAGAGTAAAACCTTTGTTTCAGCATGAAGCGGTCGGCTGGTTGCTTGTCCATCGGTTGACCGGTTGTGGATGGTCGACCGGTTGAAAACTGAATTGCAAAAGTCTATTAAACAAAGACACATTAAGCTTCAAATGTTCTAACAATCAATCAAAACTCTTTTTAACAATATGATATTTTAATTTTTTTTTTGTCAATCATCAAAATCAAATATAGATGACATGTCACAAAAAGCAAGGGTTCATCAAATACATAGAATGAATAACCTCAACAGCACAAATGTATTATTTAACAACGACAAAAGTCATGTTCAACCATCAAGTCATAGCAGCAGCTATCATTCTTTTTCTAAGGTCTACCATATCTAAAGAATAAAGTTAAAATTTATGCAAATCAATATATATATATAGTAGGACATTGAAATATTATTGCACTTATCTCTTATAAATCATATTACATGTTCTATAATATTGTTATAGGCATATTATATGTTCTTAAGAGTTTAATCTATACATCCAAAATGAACAAAACATCCCAAAAAGTGTACAAACATAATTGACCCTGCTTCTTTTATTAATGCTACTTAAAAGTCATGTTTTCTAATTATTTAAGATAAGCACTTTGGAGATTCTTCCCAAAGTTGTTGTGGGTTTTAGAAAATATGAACTACTATCTAAAAAGCCATTAACTTCTGTTTTCCAAATTTCAAACTACATATAGAAGGAAGAACAGAAAATCCAACTCTATTTATATTTGTTTCTACTTCAATCAGCACACAAATTCAAAATGCAGTCTTTAGAAAATAATGTAGCTATTCTAAAAGCATGAATGTAAAGACAACACAGTTATTTTAGTCCTAACAGCAACATATCATGCTAAGAAGAACCAACATGCAAACTATTTGTGATGACAAGATTGATAGAAATCAAAAAAGAAAAAATGCGGCAACCATTTAGATAACTATAGGCAAACCAGTAGTTCAATGAAGGAAAGATGAAAGAAAGAGCACAGTTCAGCAATAGAGGAGATGCATAAGCAACCAAATGCCACTCATCTCCATGAATGACCGAAAATTTCAGTAGAGACTAGGCAACAAAAGATAGCGTACCTTATTTCAGAGCAGTAACACGTGATGGTTAAGCAGAGCAACTGAGAAGAAGGCAGACCAATGGCGCACTCACTAGGCAACGCATCTTTAGGGCTTCAGCAAAGATAAAATTGGAATTTCACAAATGAAGGACGAGGCAAATTTGGAAATCATGGGACAAAGATACTGTTTTTGGATGGAAAACTAGATTTTCCACCCAATTTCGAAGGAAATTATCCGTACAGATTTGATGGAATGATTCTATCTTTTTTTCTATCTTCACTATACTGTGCACTGTATCCAATACACACCAAACACCTAGCAACTGAAGAAAAACACTTGATTCATGCTTTCGTTTGTGTTACAGTTTTGGATACCAAACAAGTTCGAAAGGCTATATGGGAAGCCATCACTTGTGAATTGTGATTCTAAACCTCATATTAAAGAAGCATGTAGTATTTCGCTCACACTAAGGAATGGTTTTAAATTTTTTTCCCCTGTGAAAGAAATTATGATTAATTTTTGTACTAATTTTTAAGCTACAACAGTTGAGAGCATGAGATAATTTAACCTTTCAAATTTTCAATTTATTAGTAACTTATTTTGCCAAGTGACAATGGGTGTGTTTGGCTTGCCACAAAAAAGAACTTATAACTTATTTGACTAGCTTATAAGCTTATCAAAAGTGTTTGGTAAATGAACTTATTTCAGTAGCTTATAACTTATTTTGAAACGCTACTTTTTGTAGTTTATAACTTATGTACTTTTCTTTCTGTTTTATCTTTATTATTTTATCTCAATACCCATTATATCATTTTGTTTTATTCATAATCTAAATTTTCAAAATACTTTCATTGTGAATAATTATTATTTTTATTTAAATTTTTTTATCTCTAATTAAATTTATTTTAAACAAATATATATATATATATATATATATTAAAAATAAAAAATGTGATATATTTAATTTGTAAGTATATATTTCACTTTTTCAACATAACTATATATACGTAAGTATAACATATAAAATATAAAATTATATATATATATATATATATATATATATGATATAATAATATATATTAATTTTATATATATAATAATTTAAATTAATTTAATTAAAAAATAAAAATTAATATATTTATTTTATATTATTTTAGGATTATAAAATAATACAAACACTTGTATACCTTTTTATATCATTTTACACTTTTCAACTATTTTAACAGCTACTTTTATCAAATACTTTTAATTTAATAAATTAGTTTATAAGCTTTCAGATAGCTTATAAACTTTCAGTTAGCTTGTCAGCTATTTTTGTCAAACACACCCAATGATACGACTGGGGTCAAACATGCCATTGGCTAAAAGTGGATTGGCTATCTACCGGCTTTTATTTATTTAATATATTTTTTAATTTTAATATTAATTAATTTAATAATAATTATAAACACAATAATAAACATAAATTTTAAATTTTAAATTTAAAAAACTATTAAATAAATAACAACTGTTAAATTAATTTAATTAAACAACTCTTCTACAATTCCATTTGTCCTTGGCTTTGCTGTGTAACCTAAAATACACCTTTATTTCTTTGGCTTAAAGCCTAAAACCTCGAGTTTCATTGTCTTCAAATTCAATCTTTTTGATATTTCAAACGATTAAATTTATAGATAAATATAAGTGTGAGATGATAACTATTTTGTCTTAAATAAAATATTGAATTTAAATTTTGTAAATAAAATAATTTTAAAAAAATTGACGTTTATATAATTTGACTCAATTTAAACTAAATTAATTTAATAAATTTTTAAATAGTAATAAGTATAGCTCAAAAAAGTGTGAGAAGATAGCAACATAATTGAAGTTTTATTAGAGTTAGCTCTACTGCGTAAGAGCCCAAGTAAATTGTTAGATTTTGATTTAATGACTTTTATTTATTTAATAATTTTTACTTTATTTTTAAAAAAAATTTACTAATATTAACTGTTCTAATAATAATTGTAAACATAATAATAAATATAAAATAATAATTTTAAATTTTTTTAAATACTACATAAATGAAAATCGTTGGATCAACCAGACTCCTTCGCGTGAGCAGAGCTGATTCCAGTATTATCAATGTTAAAACTAAACTTGTTATTCTTTTTAAATAATAACCATAATCCTCAAATCAAACATATCAGTTATGATATAACTAAATTTGTCCCCTAGGATTTTGGTGTAACTATGAGAGTTCTGCAATTGTTATTGCTTCAGATAAGAGAGCATTGTTCTTTAGACTTTGATGATTCATCATTAAAAAAAAAAAATAGCGGTTTTATATCTTTTTGTTTTATCTTTTTTATTTTTAAATTAAAAATTAATTCTAAATTATTAATTTTCGTAATAAACAACTCAAATGAAAATGAGTCGCTTATTCCACAAAGAGATGAATAAGTGTATATCTGAAAAATAGTTAGATAATTTTGGTTTGGACGGCAATGGTTTACAAAATTGATTTGGCGTAAATAATGATTGGTATAAATGTAATTTATATTTAAAAATCAGTTGGATAATTTTAATTTTAGACAAAAGTAATTTATGTTTGAATGTCAATTAGTAAAAATATTTTTAGATGTATAACTACTTAAAAAAATAATTATATATTTTATTATTTAATATATCTTTATTATTTATTTTCATTAGTTTAATTGCATGTAATGTAGTAAATTATATAAATGTTTTAATAAAATACATTTATTTTTTTTTTATTTTTTTTTTATTTTTTAAAAATATTTTAATTCATAATTATCAAAAAATTACTGTTGAAATATTTTTATTTTTCCAATCACCTCTTTGTTTTTCTTGCTGGCCACCACAGATCTCACACACAGGGCAACGTCCTCACCTCTGATCTCCTTCACTGTCGAGCCCAACACACACTCACACTCTCATCCTCGGACTCTCCTCTTTACAGCTCTCACACCACCTCATCACTGACACTCACTCTTCCCTTCACCAAGAAAAAGACGCTAATCTTTCGGCCATCATCTCCACAACCAAAGCTCGCTTTGTCTCCTGATCATCTTCCATACACACATAGACCCTGCACACAGGTTGGATAGCTCTCTCGGTTCTGGACAGGGAAGACACACACATCACTCTCCCTTCTTCTCGGCCTAGCAAACACTCCCACGCCTTGTCACTTTTCCTCCATCTTAGCCATACACACTCTCTGCGCAAACACACACACCAACCCGTGAAATAGGGGGGTTAAACTAGAGGAGAAATAACGCCCATCAACTCATCTCTTTTTTTTCACCCATGCAAACTCTTAGACAAGCAGGGACCGATAACTAAAGTGAGAGAGATAAAGCTGAAACAAAGGGCTCGAGAGAGACAGAAGCCGAGGGAGTGAGGGAGAAAGAGAGGGAGTGAGAGAAGAGGAACAAAGCAGTGAAGGAGTAAGAGAGAGCTCTGACTGTGTGTGTGTCTGGTAATAAACTAGGTGAGAAGGACAAATATGAAAAAGAAAGAGGATTAAAATGAAATGAAACATGCACACCTTTTCCTCTTCCTCTTTTTGTGTTTTGCACCTCTGGATGGTAATTTTGATGATTAGTTGACTTTAAAAATCCGCTTCAATTACCTTGTACATGTTCTATTTTTAAAATGGATACTCTCATTTCTTGGGCTTCTTTTTCCCGCGAGTTTGAGGTTATTTTGAGAGTGTGAAAGATTGGAAATGGTGATTGAGAAAAGAAGAAACAAGAATGTATGTGTGAGAGAGCTTGACCGGACCAATGTTCCTTCATCAAAATATGCTTTTTTTTTATATTTTATTTTTTGGTTGCTTCTTCTCTTTAGCCATGGGATATTTGAAAGGAATCAAATTTAATGTAAAGCCAACCATGTTTTGTAACGGCTAGAAGTAGCTTGCGAAGCGTTGGAGTGAAGCACAGTTGAGGGTAGAAGTGTAGTACGTACGGCCGAAGGCAGGTTCAATGAATTCCTGAACATCTCATTTTTCTTCAAACCACATTTAATGCACTACAAAGTACAAACATGAATTGGCCAAAGCACGACGAAGATCCAAACGTGCACTAAGAAACCATCTAAATTCTTATTGCTTAGCTCTTTTGTCTATGTCCACAGTTTGTGGCTTTTTGTGGTTATGGTCCCACTCAATGTTTGCAGCCATTGAACACAAAATACCTTTTAAGCTAATATTTTTTATTCGAATAAAGAGAAACAATTATTGAATTCAAATCGGAAATTCCTATTATGATTTCTCACAAAACCCCTAAAGTTGTGCCTCGTCCAATTCAATAAATTTCTAGAACTATGTTCTTTGTATATGAAAATTTGTAGAAAGCATCAGATGCAGATGAAGATAAGGCCAGAGTTAGACAAATTGGAACTCCAATAGGAGAGTTGAACAAAAGAAGCTTGATAGGTTCAATCCTTGCTTGCAAACCTACAAACCTTGACCACTCTCGCGCATAAATTTCATTAAGGTTCAATTTTTGGTGAACAGATTTTGTTTCCTATTGTGTATTACTGCTTACATCAGGAATAACATCGGAGGAAAGATTGTAAAAGTATTTGATATAAAAACTTTCACAATTTAAAACCAATAGTTTCTTACTCAAAGCTTTAGTGGAAGTAAACATTACAGAACTAGAAAGGAGAGGAATTCTCGTCTCGAATAAATTTTTTGGTAAATTTTGGATTAATATATAATGGGAAATCACCTTTGTTCTACTTTACTACGGTATTATGGGACACGAGGGAATAAAAATTGCTTGAAGCCTGTCCTAGATGAAATATGCGAAGTGCTTGTTTTAGGTTTTGGACAAATCAAGATTTGAACAAAAGCAAGTTAAAATTGCTTCACAAAATTTAGATAAAATTAATTTTGTAAAATCTTAGTTTTAAACTCTAAATCAAACATCATTTAATTTTGTAAAACATTAGTTTTGAAACTTTCTACTAGTTTATCAAACACATGCAAATAAATCAAGGAAAAGGTTTGTGATTTTTAAAGTAGATCAAGCTAGAAAAGAAGTAATATAAAATAATTCCCGAACCCAAACTCATCCAACACACAAATCAATTTAATTCAAGACTTTTTTTTAAATATCCCAATCAATGAGTTGTAAGTCCTAATAACCATCTCCATACCAATTCTACGTATGTTTAACTCCACATTTGTTCTCTTTAACATGTGTGTTCTAGTTTTGAAACTTGGTTTTCCATAAAAATTAACATGTTTGGCTTTGCATTTCTTTTAGATTCAATGTATATTTATCTTTTTTTAACCACGTCTGAATCAACACTAGTTTTTGTTGCTTTTGTGCCACATCTATTTTTCTCTTTTACCCCTTCCTCCTCACTTTATCTCTCTTCATTTTCTTCACAAACTAATTTATATTTGGATGATGTGGGATGAGAGTTGAAACAAGAGCTAGAAAGGAAGAAAAGAAAGAAAATCAAAAAGAGAAAAGGAAGGAGGAAAAATAAGGGAGAACATAGCTCAAAATGGTCAAAATTGGAGGTTGTAAAGGCCAAAATTGCAAATTTTGACCTGCAATCTGTTTGGTTTGTGAAAACATTTCCTGTTTTCATTTTCAATATTCATTTGCTGAAATGCATTTCCTAAAACACTGAAAACATCTTTTTTGTGTTTTCAGATTTAGGCTTATTTTAAGAAATGTTTTCAAGAAAACGTTTTCAGTTAACTCAACCAAACGCATTTTCAAGTCTATTTTCTGTTTTCAGTGAAAATGAAAACAGGAAATGCCCAAACCAAACAGGCCCTTATGTTGTTTATTCCTATTTTTAAAATTACACTTTGACCCAAAATTAAAAAATATGTTCAATTTAGTCCCTGCATAATTTGTGATATGACCTCTCTATATTTTATTTTATTTTTAGTTTAATCCATATTTTTTGTTGTTTTAATTTGTGAATGGACTTTAAGATTTTAAGTTTCTTTGCAATTAGGTCCCTTTTATATTGTTGGTATTTTTAGCTATGATTTTTTTAGCCTTTACTTATATTATTTTTTATGTGGGTTTGTTGAACTTATTTTTGTGACAATCCAGTAGTAGCTTTTAATCAAATATTAGTATCGATAGTTTAAAAAAAGATGATTATTAGAGCATTTATATAATTTATTTTATTATAGTTAAAACCAAGTGAAATAAAATAATAAGTGCAAATGAAATAAGGTAATATAAAATTCATACATTTTATGGTAATTACACATCCGAAAGTAATTTTAGTAACCAACATATAAACAAAATCAATTTTCCACAAACATAGGTTTACTCAAAATTAATTATGTAAAATATAGTTTGTCCAAACCTAAATGTACCCAATTGTTTTCCAAACAGACTATGACTTTGTTGGCAAAATTAGTTTATAAGCTAACTGATAATTTATAAGTTAATTTTTAACTTATAGCTTATAGCTTTTACCTGATAGCTTATAAGTTAGTTTATTGAATTAAAAGTGCTTGAAAAAAAGTAACTATTAAAATAGATGAAAAGTGTAAAACGACATAAAATGACATATATTTTTTAATTCTAAAATAATATAAATAAATATATTATTTTTGTTTTTAATTAAATTAATTTAAATTATTAGATATATAATTCATTAAAAATATATATTTATGTATTTAATTATATTTTATATATGAATAATATAATTTGACATATATAACATATTTATATATTTTATTATATATAATAAAATATATTTATATATAAGGGTATAATAAATATGAAATAAGGAGATAATAAGTATTTTTATAAAATGACAAGGGTAAAAATGAAAGAAAAATATATAAACTATAAGTTATAAACTACTCGCTACTCAAAGTAGCTTATCATAATAAGCTATAAATTATTAAAATAAGCTTATTTACCGAACACTTTTAACAAGCTTATAAGTTAGTTAAATAAGCTATAAACTAGCTTATAAGCTATAAGTTTGTTGCGCCGAACATTGCAAATCATCTCCTATGAATCTCATAACCAAATGTTGACCAGAGCCAGGGTTCTGTTCGGCAAATTTAGCTTATAAACTAATTTTTAGCTTATAGCTTATGACAGATAGCTTATAAGCAAATTTATTGAATCAGAAGTGTTCAGTAAAAGTAGCTATTTAGTTACAAAATGTAAAATAATATAAAAATATATATTTTTTAATTATAAAATAATATAAATAAATATATTATTTTTGTTTTTAATTAAATTAATTTAAATTATTATATATATAATTCATTAAAAATATATTTATATATTTAATTATATTTTATATATAAATAATATATTTTTACATCTATATATATATATATATATATTATTTTAATATATTTGTATATTATATATATTTATGTATAAGAGGATACTGAATATGAATGATATAATTGATATTTTTATAAAATAACAAGGGTTAAAAAATAAAAAAAGTTCATAAGTTATAAATTATTTAAAATAGCTTACTATAATAAACTATAAGGTACTAAAATAAACTTGTTTATCGAATGCTTTTAACGAACTTATAAATTAGCCAATTAATTTATAGGTTTGCACGCCGAATATAGTTTAGATATTAATCTTTTAATAAAGATAAGGGTTAGCTCGTTAAAAGTAAATTAAAGAAATTAGCTATTAAAAAAAGCCTTTCTCACCTACAGATGTAAATTCAACAAGCATGTAGCTTGATCTAATGGTGTCTCTCCTTTTGTTATCTGGAGGTATTAGTCTTCTGTTTTTATTTTAAATATATAAATGATCATATCTATCTTTTGTTTAAAAAATTGCAATATGAACTTAGGTCAGTAAATAGTAGCTCATTTTATTGAGATCTTGATCGTGTAATCATTAGCAAAAACACATGTAATTAGAAAAATAAAATTGAGCATCTAACGTCACTTGATTTATTATTATATTTTTTTGGTCAATTGCAAACTTTCACTGGGAAAAAAGGGGCACAGAGGCCCATATAACATGATACATGGCTAAGCGAATACGTGAAAACGCTATAATCCAAGCCCGAAATCCTAGCAACAACAAAACCATGACGAGGGATCACTTCTCTCAAAAAACCCTACAAATGGTTTGTAATTGTCGTGTATTTTTGTTAATTTTAAATTTTTACGTAGTTTGTTTAAAAAATTATAAAAGAAATACTTTGTATTGGACAAAATTATTTGATAAGCATTTTAACAAAATTATTATGTTTAAAAAGTCTTTCAAAAGGGTGCTTTTTATTGTCGGATTACTAAAAAGAATACATAGTTAGTCTGAATTAAGTTTTATAATTTTTATTCAATTAAATTTTGTAAAATAAAACCAAAATAAATATATAAAATATTTTAATCAAATAAATACATAATATATATATATATATATATATATATATATATATATTATAAAATTAAAATAAATACGTCGAAATAATAAGTATACACAACAGTGATTAAAAAGAAGAAATTACTTACTTTTAAAGTTAAACAGCGCCAAGCAGGTTATAAATAACTAGAATACCGAAAAAGAAAACGCTTCAACTCTCTATATTCCTGAACATTGATTTTTTGTTTCGTTTATTTCTTTCTCTCCCTACAATCTAAACCTTGTCCCCTTTTTCATAAAAAAGAAAAGTAAACTGTCTTTTTATTTTTAATATTTTGTATCTAAAAAAGTTATAATTATATTTTGTAAACAAGTATATAAATATCTAGTGACATTAATTATATAAATTTGGGCGTTCGAACAGCGGTGTGCAAAACGGAGAGAGTATTGTAACAAAAATTAGGCGAAATACAAAGCCAGAAACCAGATTTTCTGATTGAACCTTTGAATGCAGCTGATCTCTGTGTTCTTATTTTCTTTCTCTCGACTTTACAAAAAATCATGTCCTTTGATGACAAAGGTGTGAATATCGGTTCCTACATTTGTAATGCAAATTAGGGTTCATTAACTGGCTTTGTCTGCTTAGATGATTGCAACCGTTACTTATCATTACATTCCAAACAACTGAAAATAGTACTAACGAAAGTTGAGTTTAATAAAATAATTAATTTTTTATAAAATAGTTAGTTTATGTTTAAAATTTTGCTGGAAGAAATATTTATATTTAGTACTTAATAATATTTCAAATATCATTATATATTTGTGAGAAACTAAAAAAATTATTGAAAAGAACAAGAAATAAATAACTTATAGACTTGTACTATTCTATTGTCATCAAATTAGTACATGTTTGAAAAATTAGTGAGAAACTTTAAAACTAAAGTTTTATTCAAAATTAAGATTTTGCAACAACTATATAATATTTGGTTTAGAGTTTAAAATTAAAATTTTGTAAAATTAATTATTTTCAAATATTAGTTTGTCATAAAATAACTCTAACTTGCTTTTACTTCAATATTAATTTATATAAAATTTAAATTTCTCCAACTATTTTTTAAATAAATTAAGAAAAAAATCACGTGATTGAGCACATCAATGATCAAAGGCGCCAAATAGAACGTAGAAAAATAGAAGCATATTACTACGTAACGTGAAATTAAAGAAAATAGGATGAAAACCACTCAAGGATGTTTTCTTTTCTGATTGAATATATATATAAATTATTTATACTTTCTCAAAAGTATAACCAAATCCTAAGTTTAAAACGTGTTATATTACTTTCAAAATATTATAAAAAGTAAAAACCTTAATATAATTTAAAAATAAACAAATGAAAATCATGTCATTGACATTTAATATTTCATATCTTCATTATTTCCTTCAAAGGTTTCTCTGCATGATATTTATAACATAATAATCACATGACTCCTGAATATTAATTTAAAATGTTTTTTTAATGATAGTTTAAAAGGACAAATATCATGATTTAAAGTTTAGATATCAAATTATAGTTAGATTATAAATTAAAAAATGTAGATGTATATTTTTTGTTCAAATCGTTATAACTAATAGAAATAATTTATCTTTTCTTTTCGTTAAAGAAAAATTACAAGAGCTATTATTATACTATTTGTAACAAAAAATTGAACGTCAAACTGAAGGCAAAAGGACGTAGGCAGTGCAGTCCACACGCTGGCTATGGTACTTCGCCTTATCTTCAAATTCCAACTCCAATCCGAAAAAACATCAATAAATAACTGAGAGCGAAATGTGGAAGAATAACAAGCGCAGAACATTTTGTGAGCCAAAAAAGCCCAAGCACGCTCACCCATCTTTCAAACGGCACCGTCTAGAGTCTAGACGCATCCAAACCAAAACCAAACCACCCCCCCTCCATTTATAGCCCAAAAGAGGGAAAGGCACAGCTAGTGATAATAATAATGACAAAAGCTTAAAGCTCTCGAATTGAGAGTTTTCTGTTTACTCTTTATTTAAATTTATGTGCGATATGCTATTTTGCATTCTCGTAGTTTCAAATTTAGAGGAAATCTAAGCTGTGATTGAGGGCTTTGCAGCTGAACAATGGCGGAACAAAGGAACAGGTGGAACTGGGAGGTCAGCGGGTTTGAGCCATGGAAGTCTTCGTCTTCGCCGTCTTCATTTGAGCAAGAAGATCAGAAACCTACTGCCCCGTTGGTGAGGAGGTACTCTATCTCGACCTCCTCGGTTCTTCCGCAGTCGGAGCTATCCAAGCACTCCATGGCCTCCAAGCTTCATCGATTGGGGGACAAAGTGAAGGTAATGTGTTTTCGTTCCACGCGTGCTGCGTCTTCCTCTTCTTCTTCTCTTCTTCCAATCTGCTGGCTGAATTTTGGTTTTCAGCTGTTTACCGTGAGAGTTTCAGTGTCTACTCTATGCCAGTGTGGTTAACGGCAATGCATGTATTCTTGAGAAGTGGTGATAGCATCGGGTTTGTATATACCTTGAAGTTGCGCAGTCTAACCATGTTTTGGAAAATGTCACTAAAACGGTGAGAATTTGGACTACATACTTTGAACTAGTTTGGAATTTGAAGTCACTTTTCATTCTGTGCAATGGAATGCGGGTAATATTTGGTTATGTGTAATAAAAAAAATTAGTCTGAGAAAGTACTTTGCCTAATTCTGGGAGGGCACAGCTTCCAGTTGTTAGCTACTAATTTTGGCCGTTGAGCAGCAGGATATAGAATTGGTAGAATGTTCCTTTTATTTCCTATACAGAAGACTGTAAGGAAAGAAGGTGTTCACTGCTTTCAGTTCTCATGAAAACCTTATTTAAACTAATATTGGAGCCTTTGGATTCAATTTTTGGTGCTAAATTCTATCAGAAATTGCTTGAACATGTCAGGTTTAGTTAACATTTGTTAAGATTCCAGATTACAGAAAGCCAATTGATTGCTTCTGCTACTAAGTGTTAAATTTAAGGCGCGTGTGACAGTTCTTGTGAAGCACCTGCCGATGTTTAATCAGCAATTTTCATATTGTAAATGGAAAAGGAAGGTGTAGGTTATCGTCTTTTGCAAGATCACTTGGGACATGCCGAGGCTTTGTAGAGTCTAATCATACTATGCCATGTTATCCAAAGCTGCATTGAGTTTCCAAACAAATTAAGAGGTTGAGGTTATAAGGTCTTATTGATATGACCAGTTGATTGATTAATTGAAGATTTGGCATCCTTCTTTCAGCTGACAACAATGCAGGCACGAACTCTCGATGGTGCTTGAGTGAACTTTGCTTGATCGCTGGGTGGTCCACTGCATCTTGTCATGATTGTACTGTTAAATGGATTGTTGATGATGAATTTGAGGTGGTCTTACAGTTTCAAACTTATGAAGTTAGACCTAGGTGTGTTGGGGGTGGCTATTAGAATAATGTGATCAAGCAGAATGACAGGAAAACAATATACGAACAAACCAATTGCTAATTTGGAGGCTCTGAATCTGAAGATGCATTAATGCATATTAAGAAAAATTATTTTTACAGAGCTTGGACTGTCCTCATTTAGAAAAATTTCCTAAATTGGTCCTAGTTTAGATCACCTAATGTTTGAGCTCTTTGTCTTACCCAATGTCATTATTTCATGCATCTGGTAGGTGACAAGTATGGGACAAATAACTAGATTACTATTATCCAATCATATAATTGTAGTATATAAAATTATATTTGATTAGAAAATGGTAACATTTTTATAAACTTCTATCTTGTGCTTATGTGCTGTAGACAAGATGTTTACATGATAGACGAATGTGGATTATCTTCTGTACTATTTGAATCTTTTGTACAGTCTTTTAAGTAAGTAATTTTAATTTGAATTCTTGTTTGTACATGTGGTGTCTTACTGGATCTTCTGGAATCATGCAATTTTTTATTTTAGCATATGTTAACAATAGTATAAGATATTTTTTGTAATTTGTACAGCTTGCTAGAGAAGAGTACCGACAGTTAAGACAAGAGGCAACTGAACTTCAAGAATATTCAAATGCAAAACTTGATCGAGTTACACGGTATCTTGGTGTTCTTGCAGACAAAACCCACAAACTAGGTAAGAAACTATTTGTCTCAACATATAGCTTGTTCTAGTTACAGAAATGGATATAAAAGTGGTCATTTTTTCTTGTCAGTTATTGGAAAATTTAATTTCAGTGACAGCATGAGACTTTCTCTAGATTTGTGTAGAAAATAATTCTTTTCACAAGGTTACAAGGTCTATGATTTGTGCAACAATAACAAATCTAGCAGATTTATCTGAGGTATATTTGGTTTCTGAAGTTTCACAATTATGTAAATTAAATGTGCCCACCCTGCTTTTATAGTCATTAGTTTAGTTATTGTGCTGGTGGTTTTCTGTCATTAATTTTTTGAATTTTGTGCCCCCTATATGAATCTTAGATCAAGTCGCCCTTGAAACCGAAGCCAGAATATCTCCCCTGATCAACGAGAAGAGGAGATTGTTCAATGACTTATTGACATCTAAAGGTGATTGTTATTTGTGAATTATTATTTACTAATGGTTTTTCTCTTTACCTACTGTTTGTTACATGTATTATTGCCCTCTCTATACAATTGGAATTGCCCCATTGCTACTAATTAGTCAGCAATGGTGCTATTGGAAATTAGAAAAACATCATATATACTTCTTTGACATGACAGATAAGGAGGAAGAGAAATTTACTTTATTCATCTAAACTCAACCACCTCTTAACTAATTTTATCGACCTCTTATTGCATTAGTCTTTTTGAAAATTTAATTGCAAGGTACCAAATCCTAAAGAGAAAAATAATGATTGTGTTTTTTTGCTTAAAAAAGTTTAACATTCTTCAAAACTAGTTTACTAATATAGAATTTTTTAAAATGTATTTGTTACCCCCAATAAATAAATTTTGGATATGCCTCTGTATCATACAGTATCTAGAACTTAAGCTAGTTGAATTCATGATCTTCTGACTTTTGCAAGTTTATTCAGATGTTTTGCTTAGCTGATAACATATATCTAGCTATTAAAATTGGTATTAATATTTGCAGGAAACATACGAGTATTCTGCCGTGCAAGACCGTTATTTGAAGATGAAGGTCCCTCAGTTGTTGAATTCCCAGATGACTATACTATTCGTCTAAATACTGGTGATGAATCTCTGTCCAACTCCAAAAAAGATTTTGAATTTGATCGTGTTTATGGACCTCATGTTGGACAAGGTGACATATTTCTGTTTGATATTATTAAATTGTGGCAATGGTCTGATAATCTGCATAAATATCTTACTTTTATATTTTCTATGTAGTTGAATTGTTTAGTGATGTTCAGCCACTGGTGCAGTCAGCTTTGGATGGATATAATGTCTCCATATTTGCTTATGGGCAAACCAATTCTGGAAAGACACATACAATGGTTACTTTTTCTTTCTTTAACTGTTTGTGTATGGGTCTTAAATTTAACATTGACTTAATTGATATGCCCACCCCATGGGTGAACTTCATTTTCTTTACAAGTTCTTTTACTTCTTGAGTCAATGACTTTTGGCCTGATGAACTGCTTCTTGGTGATCACTTGTCTTTCTCAGGAAGGATCAAGCTATGATCGGGGTTTATATGCTCGTTGTTTTGAAGAGTTGTTTGATTTAGCCAACACAGATTCAACTTCTACTTCTCAATATAAATTCTCTGTTACAGTTTTTGACCTCTATAATGAACAGGTCTCATTCCCTTGTCACAGACAGTGTACATCATTTTGTCGTGTCTATTGTTTGCTTTCTGTTTTTTGACTGGATAGGATCAGTGGATTATTAAGGTTCTCATATACTCCCCTTTTATGTTGTTATGCAGACAAGGGATTTACTTTTGAAGTTGGGAAAAAGCATGCCTAAACTTCCTTTAGGATCACCAGACTATTCTGTGGAACTGGTGCAGGAAGAAGTTGAAAACCCTCTGCACTTTTCTAAAGTTTTGAAAGCTGCTTTTCAGAGCTGTGGAAATGATGAATTAAAGATTAATGTCTCTCATTTGTATGGTCTAAATTCCTTGCTTGCTTCCCTGCTCAGCTTATGGATTATTATATTATGCTGTGGCTTTTCTTTGGGACTGCTTTACATTGTATGATAAACTACTAATAGCATGCTTCAACAGTATAACTTTTGGCATTAGCAAAGACGAAGGCCTACTTGTTCTCCCTTAGCAATGTCTGTACTGCTGTGACAGATTTATCATGGATTTTTGATGTATTGCTCCTGAACTTCCTTCTTGAATGTGGTTAGCATTGACCTACCCCAAAAAGACTGAACCAAACGGTGTCATTCTTCCTGTTGTACAGAAAGTTTTTGGTCTAATTAAATGTGGTTGGTAAACATTAGCTGAACTAAAGATCATTTTCTTGCATTTTAGCCACTTTTGATGTTAAAAGTCCTTCGTAGCTTCATTATGGTGTTGTCCATGTGGTGTAGTTTATGCATTAAGAAAGCTTACAGAAACTAGATTTCGCAGTGTTCAAATTTTTGTTACACATGAAAATGCATCAGAATCTTGTTGATTGAATAGATTAAAGTTTCTTAATTCATTTAGTAAGTCACTGATACACATAGGATTGCAGTCTCCAATCATTGAATTTGGTAATGTGTCGGAGATATATTTAGCATGCTAGATTTTGTGATGGAACTTCCAGAGGCATTTGGTATACCATCATCTTGATCCTAGTATCTTGGTGTATCCAAGATGCCTCACGTGGCTTTGGTAGTTGGTATGCTGGTAATCCAAGATGCCTTGTGACATGAGATACCAGGAGGCATTGGATGACACTGATTAGCTCCTTTTAGATTTGTTAGCTTCTATGAGATGACTATTGTATCATTTCTATGATAAGTGTAAATTATGACATTAAACATGGAAATCCTAAATATCTTGATATCTCATGCCTGGGTATCCCATATGATGGTATCCAAGATACCAAGGAAATGTGAAATAATGATGTATTAAAAAAAAAAAGGGGGTGTGATTCTGAATGTGATGTGCAATTTTGCATTGTGTCTAAATTCTAATATAATTTTTGTCTGACTAAATTAATGATCTTCGGCTAATAATCGCAGAATGCCAGCGTTCAGCAAGTTGTAATATAATCAGTTGAATAACCATTTTTGTTGTTCAGTCAAATAAATTGTAAATCCAATATTGATGCATGTGTATTTAATCATGTATAAAACTGCAAAAGTATTTATTTATGAAGCTACAGTCTTGGTTAATTGAAAAGAAAATCAAATGGCTGGTGAGAATAATCCTCCAATGAGTAATGAAGTTAGAGACTTTTAGGATGTGATCTATTATGATAAAGAGAGAATTTACTTACTGTGCTTTGTTTAGGAGCTGAATCATAATAAAGGTTAGGGGATTACAAAGCTAAATAGGGGTTGAATTTGCATGACTTTGACTGATTTATTCTGCTACAGTGATGCTTGTGAAAAATCAGAGTTATTTTTAAAGTTGATTTCATGTCTTGCCTTGCCAGGATTGTCACAATACACATATTTTATAACAATTTGATCACTGGTGAAAGCTCATATAGCAAACTCTCTCTGGTTGACTTGGCTGGAAGTGAAGGTTTAATAACAGAAGATGATAGTGGGGAGCGTGTGACAGATTTGCTGCATGTTATGAAGTCACTTTCAGCGTATGTCATTTTCATTAGTTTTCTCTTCATTAGCAATTATATCCTTTATTTACTTGAAGTTGAAGGTCAACCAGGTGCTGTCCAGTCAGCTCATGTGATTATGTGTCGTTGCACTGAGTATTCTTCTAGTTTCTTTGTAATTTTTGCACTTTGTCTGTATCCATTTATTGATTTACTTGTTACTACTAGGTTAGGCAACCAATCTCTTGAAATCTTTGGTTCTACTTGGAGAACAGAACTGTAGATAATTGGTGTTGGTCACCTAAAACCTATGAAACATGGACACTTATAGAAAGGAACCATGTCTGTGTTCAAAATATGTTAGACACTCGCGTTAGACATGACATGACACTTTAAATTGCATATAGACACTTTAGATTTTTTTTCTGGTTTGTGTCAAATGTTGTGTCCCATGTTCTTGTCAGCGTCCATACTTGGTATTGTGAATTTTGATTAAAAAAGGAATTCTCTCTCTCTAACTCATAATGAAACTAAAACCTAGTATTTATATAGAGAAATCCTCACTAAACTAGGAGAAAAATAAGTAGGAGAATTCCTCTTAAATAATAAATACTCACTACACTAGGAAAGCTAATAATTATTAAATAACTTATTCTTATCTACTAGGAAACTATACCTTAATCTATCAGATTAAACAATAAATTAAAAAAAAACATGAGGATTGGCTTCCTGCTACAGGTATTCATAGCCTACAACTTGTTTAGGCTTGTGTTTCCCTTATGGGAGTTAGGCAGTACTCTTATAGGTGTACTTCATATCCACAAAACTGAAATGTAAATAGTTCTTATTTCCCCCTCTCTCACTCACTTCATTTCCTTCTATCCTTTGTATTTCCTGTTAAATTTATGAATTCCTTTTTCCATTCATTTTTAAGTGCTGGACAAGTTGAGTGAAAATGAAGCGAAATTTATTTTGGGTATCTTCTTGCTGCATGTTTTTGCAGGTTGGGTGATGTTTTGTGCTCTTTGACATCAAAGAAGGAAGTTGTACCTTATGAGAATTCGGTGCTAACAAAACTGCTTGCAGATTCACTAGGTAAAGTTTTTTCTCCCTTTCTCTTGTTGTTTATGAACTATAATGACATCTTTGGTCTTCCCAGTTGTTAGATGATATTCTCTTGATCTAAAAGTAACTGAAAACTTTCTGTGCCTGTTATGATGCATATATGCTTTTAAGAGTAGAAAGTACTGTCCGGTCAATAATTAGATACTTTGCCTAGTTTAGCTGTCACTGTTGATTTCACATCTATCTGAGTTTGATTTCATAATATTTTATGTCAGTCTTTTAGCTAATCTGGAAATGCATGTTGCAATTACAGTTTTGATTTGGTGTAACAACTTTTTATAATCTTTATTTAATTATTACTTTTGATCGAAAAGTAGTGGCTCTAAAAACATTTGTTCTTATGAGGAGCATTTTTGTACTTCTTATATTTCAATTAAAGACTTGGGTCCTATTTGCATAAGTGTTTCTAGTTGCTTTCTGCTCAAGATAGATTATTGCTTTAATCACCCATCCTTTTGAGAGAGATTTTTGTTTTTCCTCCTCTGGCAAAGGAAAACTTTTTTTTAAGGTAGAAGGGTAAATGTAAGCAGAGGACAAGATAACCTTGCCAAAATCAGAAGGAAACCAATGAGCAGATATATGTAATATTTATAAGTTTAGGAGCCAGCTATCCCAAAAGCTTAACCTTTTGACACCAAATTTTTAGCCAGATTTCAAGATAAAGGTAGTCTCTCTTGGGTAAGTTTAGCCATCCTCTAAAACACCAAGAAGTAGTGCAATGGAATTTGTATCTGTCAATCCATTATTGGGATGCACTTTTTTTTTTGGGCCCAAAGTGTGCTTCTCATATCTTGAAGGTTTGACTATTGTGGATTGTATTCATTCAAATGGTAATTCCATATCCTTTCTGGAATGGAAAAACTTCGATATAAGTGTTAAGTGGTCCTCTGAGGATTTTACTGCATTTTTCACCATCACTGTTATTGCTTTTGTCCCTTTCCATCTGGTAAATTCATTCTCCTTTTGATTTTGTTTATACTTTCATCAAAATTAGAAGTTAGTTCTATTAAATGAGTTTGACAATCATGATCTGTTTTTTCCATAGGTGGGAGTTCCAAAACTCTGATGATAGTAAATGTGTGCCCAAATGTTTCAAATTTATCTGAGACACTATCGTCTCTCAATTTCTCTGCCAGAGCTCGGAATTCTGTATTAAGCCTTGGAAATCGAGATACTATTAAAAAGTGGAGAGATGTTGTAAGTTTTTCCCTAACCAGCTTCCTTCCTTTGCAGATGATTTTGTTCAACTTATGTGCCATCTTTGATCTGTGATACTTTCATCAGCTTGAGATTTTGTAGGAAGCAGCTTCATATCCTAACTTTATCATTGATTGACCTCTCTGACAAATTATATGAGGAAAGAAGGGAGATATGGTTTTGGGATTGATTCAGTCTTTTTACTAGATAAAATTTAGATAAAGATTTTCTAGAGTAAAAGCAAAAGAGTAATGTAGGAGCTGTTCAGCTCTGACGTCACTGAGAAATGACTTGTTGTCCACTATAGTTTTTCTTATATATATAATTTTTATGGAGTAGGAAGTTTAGTTGTCCTTAATTCACAAGCTGTTCTTGATAAGTTATATGGCATTGCTGGCAATGAAGATTTTACCACAGATTTGCTATACACCTGAATTTTAATTTTTTTATTTTTCTTTTAGGCAAATGATGCACGCAAGGAGTTGTATGAGAAGGAAAATAAAGTCCAAGATCTGAAACAAGAGGTTCTGGGACTCAAGCAAGCACTGAAAGAAGCAAATGATCAGTGTATCCTACTCTTCAATGAAGTACAGAAGGCGTGGAAAGTTTCTTCTGCCTTGCAGACAGATTTAAAGGTCTTGTAATTTAATGGAGTTTGGCACAATTTTTCAATTCTATATAGTGACTGGTTATTTTTACTTGTTTGATGACTGGGTTTTACCTCATGACATGCATAAATTACGTTAATCTCCTGGGTAATTCTGTGTTTTCTTCTAGCTGCAAAATATCAGGATAAACAATCATGGAAGCTTTCTTGAGTGATTAATGGAAGAATATATCATGTCTATCTTGCATTTTCTGATATAATTTTCTGGAAGTTGGGCATTCCATAAAAAAAATTCACTCATTTGTATGAATACACCAGGAATTAGAATGAATGCAGCTACATGACTGCCTTTAGTCCTTCATTGGCATGACAGAATACCGACTATTTTCATTTTGCTTTTCCCCATCTCCCTGCTTATTCTTTCCCTTTTTGCCAATTCTATCTATTGTTCGAAAGGATTGATGTCGTTTACCTTGTTTTGGGAGATGTAGTTGTTTGTTCCAAAAGATGTATGCTGATTTCCACTCTCTGCAAATTTTCTTATCAACCTATTTGACAGTTGACTGTTAGCTCTAAATATAATTATTGCTGCTTAAGTAAGGCTTGTCAGTAAGCTATATTTTTGCTCTGATTTGCTGCAGACAGAGCATATTATGTTAGTGGATAAGCATAAGATTGAGAAAGAACAAAATGCTCAGCTTAGAAATCAAGTTGCTCAACTGCTACAGTCAGAGCAAGACCAGAAATTGCATATACAACAGCAAGATTCAACCATTCAAAGCTTACAGGTTTTTTCTATTTTACATTGTTTGACAATCTTCATTAGGTTTTTTTCCTAGTCTTCTTTCTGTAGTATACTAATAAGTACATCTGTCTTCTGATGTAAAATTGAAAAGTTTTAAAGTGCCAAAGGGGTGTATTCATTTTCTAAGTAGGAAGGGTATGAGTATGATTCAAATACCAAGTTCCTATCAAATAAAATGACTCAATTACCAAGTAAGGACAGAGAAACAGAAAAAAATGCTGAGATGCTTTGCCTTGCATATAGTGGCTTTTTTAATCGACAACTAGATTACTTGGAAACTGTTACTGTTTTTACAGGATTGGGTTTTCGTTCTGAATTTAATGGGCTTTGGATCACATATCCATTTCTTTGTTGATCTCTCTTTCATTTTCTGTGGATTTTTTGTGGGTTCCTAATTGCATATATACTATGTGCATATGCACATTTGTAGTTGCTTCTATGGCTTGCTAACAAGTTTTATTTATCATTAAATTGACAATTTTTTGGGGTATGTGCTGCAGTATTTCTGGCACTCAAAAGAACATTGTTTCTGCCACAATTTGGAGCTTTGGGCATTTTTTAAACTTTTTTTTTCTCATCATTGAGAAGTTTCAGCACAATCAATTGTTTTCTGCGCTAATTTATTTGAATCTAGTGCAAATAAATTGAATTGAACCTTAGAATAGGGTGTACGATATCTACAATTTTTATTTCTAGTGCTTGCCAACTTAGGTATGTGGTCTTTTCACTTTTTCCTCACTGGTACAGGCTAAAATCAGAACCATTGAAAAGCAATTGAATGAAGCTCTTAGATCTAACGACACTAGGTCAACATTTGATGCTGACCCAAATTCTGGAGCTTTATCCAATTCTGGGGCAACTGGAGATGGCATGGTTTCTTCTGCAGTAACCAAGAAACTAGAAGAGGAACTTAAGAAACGTGATGCTCTAATTGAGGTCTGCTATATTTTATAATTTCATGTCTGATTGTACTGGTCTTCTGATTGTTGTCTTATGAATTATTAGTTATTGCTTTTGCTTCAATTGCTCTTCACATTTTGTGTTTTGTATCTAAGTAAAACTGTAACATGAAAGGCATTAACAGTAAACCGCTAGAAGCGTGCTTGAAGTATTTAAGGGCTTTGGTTAGTTTGAAGGAGACCTTAGGGTCAAACCTTTGTTCTATCATGGTGCAGAAGAAAAAGGCATCAATGGTTATAACACTGCATATCTTATTGGTACAAATTGTTATACACATAGGAGCATATACTTAAGCACAGGTTTACCTTCATGATTCAAAGAACAAAAAAGTAAGAAACAGTGTTGAAATGAATAAGAAGTGAGATTGAATAAATAATCCCTTGGTTGGGTGGCACCCACTCTTGCTAATGAGCAGAATCTCTCCAAGTTAAGATCCTCCATGACAGTTCATATATGCAACATCAGAAAAAGGGGGATAAAAGAGAGAGAGAGAGAGAGAGAGAGGGGGGGGGGGAGGGATGGGATCGAATGGAATAGCTGGAACTGCAACCAAGATATGTCACCCTAAAATTTTGGTTTCCACCTTCAATTAACTTTTCTAGATTGTAAACAGTTACCCAGTCATCCCTGAATAGAAATTACTCGCTGCAAAAAGTTGTTTCATTTTGTTCTTTAACTATTAAATTCTTTTTTACATAGTTTTTCATTTTATTCTGGTGAGGAGCTTGATTTTCTGTTTTGCAGAGGTTGCATGAAGAAAATGAGAAATTGTTTGATAGGTTAACAGAGAAAGCTTCTCTGGCTGGATCCCCTCAGGTAGGCAAATTTCAATTCATACCAGAAAACCTTTTTGTTGTTTGTTATATAATTGAAAGCACATGTTTGTTACCAGTTTCTCTTTTACTTCTTTTAGGATTTTAACTTCCATGTATTATAGAATAATGCTCTTTTTTAAGGATAATTTATGCGACACCTAATATTTTTGTATTCCTTTTTCTGATTATGGATTGTCATTACATTATAAAGAACTGCAACTGAATGGTATGGATCCAACTGTGATCAAGGAGTTTTTTTTTTTTTTGGTTTAAATTATCCATAAACTGTCTTCTATCTGTTTGGTATGGATCCAACTGGAGAGATTCTTAGTCCCTGTTCGGTGATAGTTTTTGCACTTTTTTTCATCAAGCAGCAACCTAAGATGACATATATTAGCAATTAACAATTGAATTAATGTACCCAGCTATACTGTGGCAAATTTGATTCAATTATATTGATATTCATGTTTCTGTGGTGGTTCTGAGTCTTAAAATCAGCACTTTATTTCCAGCTGCCAAGTCCATTATCCACAGGATCAGTTAATGCTCAACCTCAACCTCGAGATACGGGGAGGTATAAGTTATTTTACTTCTTGTAAGTTTTGAAATTGTGTTCTGTCATTCATGTGCTATTGATTTTCTTCTACTTTGCTTTAAACAGGAATGACACCAACAGTGCAAGAGCTCGTTCTATGGACGTTCTTCCTTCACCTTTGGCCACAGATAAAACTGATGGCACAGTTGCCTTAGTTAAATCTGGCTCTGAGAAAGTTAAGACTACCCCTGCAGGTGAATATCTTACTGCTGCCCTGAATGACTTTGATCCCGATCAAGATGAAGGACCAGCTGCCATTTCTGATGGTGCAAACAAGCTTTTGATGCTGGTATGACAATTGATCAATTCATGGTTCAGTTTGCTGGATGACTTATTTTGAATATTGTCCTTTCCATTTTTATATTGATTTTACTATTTTTGGGTGCGAGGGTTATTGTGATCGAAATCAGATCATACATGTAAAAAGTTCAGACACTTTTACCTGCGTTACTTGCTTGATGATGCAATGACTAAAATGCAGTTTAAAGTGTTCATTGGTTCTGTTTATAAGTTTTACTTTAGTTTGGGCAGATTCTAATTCAGTTTTAAATTAAAAGAAACTTAGGGGGCATTTGTTTTTTATAATATTAAGATGTCTAAATCTAAATGCACATTTGAATATTAAGATATTGTGTTTGAATCTGAATACTAAATGATTCAGACTTTGTTTTTTTTTAACTTCTAAATACGTAGAAATTGTTTATTAGTAAAAAAAAATATTCAAATAAATTAGTAATTAAACATATATTATGAAAAAATGATGAAATCAAAATTAAAAAATAGAATTATATATTGAATAAAAAAAAATGAAAACTTAACAAATAAGTATTGATTGTTAGTCTAATTAATGGAATATTTAACAAAATGATTGTTTTGCATGAATTGTAAAGTTTGAGGGGGTTATATATTAAGTGTTAAAGTTTAGGGGTATAAAGTGCACATAAGACAAAGTTCATGGGGTTAAGGTGTATTTTTGCTTAAAACGAATGAACTTTATCTTATGTGCACTTTATGGATTGAAGTTTGAATGAATCAGATTCAAACCTTCATTAAGTGTAAATAAATGAGGCCTTAATCTATTATAGTGTTCTGTTGGTTGCTCAATTTGCAGTGGTGATAGTCTCCATATTGCTGGAATGCCAAGACCAATTTCAATTTTTGGCAGCATGATAATCTCCATTTCAGGCTAGACAAATTTTATGAGTTTCCTTCATAACAATTGCAGGTTTTAGCTGCTGTCATCAAAGCTGGTGCTTCTAGGGAGCATGAGATACTTTCTGAAATTAGAGATGCTGTTTTCTCTTTTATTCGAAAAATGGAACCAAAGAGAGTAATGGACACCATGCTTGTTTCCCGTGTTAGAATTCTGTATATAAGATCTCTGCTTGCCAGATCCCCAGAGCTGCAATCCATTAAGGTAATAAATAGAAACTTCTCTTTCTTTAAATTCTTATAAGGTTATCACAATTTATATTTGGCGGTGTCCTATTGAGTTTACTGGGCACACTTTCTATTTATTTGCTGAGTTATGCACATTGGATTTGTAGGTCTTGCCTGTTGAGTGCTTTCTTGAAAAGGCTAGTACTGGGCGCAGTAGAAGTTCCAGCCGGGGGAGCAGTCCTGGAAGATCTCCTGTGCAATATGTTGATGAGCCGATCCAAGGATTTAAAGTTAATTTAAAGCCTGAGAAGAAGTCCAAATTTTCATCTGTTGTGTTGAAGATACGTGGAATTGATCAGGTAGCTGCTACTATAACCTATTTGTTCTATCTTTATGCTATACAAAATAACATGCAGAACTGCTCAATTGAACAGTTAGGAAACTACTGAGGATGGATAGTGTACTTTCTACTCTGGTTTTCTTTTTACTATATTTTTTATAAAAAAAAAATAGTTTCTTGATGTCCCTATCCTATATGATCATCTCTTCAGTGTGCTTGACACTTGATGAATGGATTCAGGGCTAGTCTGCCCTTAACTTTGAAGTTTGAACTTTGAATGATCACATTTCATTTATTCTTTTTGTTCTTTTTTTTCCCCTTATTTCTTTTCTGGTGTCATTCCCCCCAAAAAAAATTAGCTTCAATTATATGGGATTATTTTTCTTTTTACGTACTTTTCCTTACAGTTCTATTTTTTTTTTTCTCTTTTATCCCGTTGCGTGTTCTTTTTTTTTGGGGGGGGGTGTTGATTTACAGGACACCTGGAGACAGCAGGTAACTGGTGGAAAGCTTAGGGAAATTACTGAGGAAGCCAAAAGTTTTGCAATTGGGAACAAGGCTCTTGCTGCACTCTTTGTGCATACTCCAGCAGGCGAGCTGCAGCGCCAAATTAGATCCTGGCTTGCAGAGAACTTTGATTTTTTATCTGTTACTGGAAATGATGCATCAGGGGGATCAACTGGTCAGCTGGAGCTTCTTTCAACTGCAATTATGGATGGTTGGATGGCTGGACTTGGCGCTGCCCTGCCTCCTATTACTGATGCTCTTGGCCAGCTTTTATTTGAATATTCAAAGCGTGTCTATACTTCTCAACTGCAGCACTTGAAGGTATGCCTTATGTTGAATGTATCTAAGGTGACTCTTTGAATTCACACATTATGATTTCCTTATAATTGTGAATGTGTATTAAGAGATGTTACACATATCATCACATATGATGCAGTATTATATTTATAGTGGCTTAACATTTGAAGCCCAGGACATTGCTATTGATTTTTGTAATGGTCCCTACTCATGGATCTAGTTATGGATTTATGTTGATGGTTCAGATTATAGAGAGAACCAAAATCTCTATGGTGTTGGCTCAGAGAGAGAACCAACCAATCTCTCGGTGTAAATTCACCAAGTTAATTTTGATAACACCCAACTGCATTCATTCATTCATTCCCAGGTAATATATAACATCACAAGACATAACTGATACAAGAAACTGTTCTAAACTACCCAACACACATACTTAATAATATAAATATAATAGATTATAACTGCCCATAACAATTTTTCATGGGCCGATATGATTTGAAAATATACTCCTCTTATATACTACCTATCCACCTTAACATTTTTTCCCCTTTACTTGTCCCCCTAACTCTGGATCTGAACCAGTCTTAGCAAAATGTTGCTACTGAGAATAATGCTACATTATTTTCTCTATTTTTCTACACACAAATGATTTCTCTATTTTTCTACATACAAATGATTTCTTTAACGTCACTTAAAATAGCTATCAGACATTACCATGGCATGGATATGGAAAATTTTCTCCTTTAAAGGAATAAAATGCATGGCTTGTTTGAGTAATTTCCTTCTATTTGTGAACATCTTTTATACACTTATGATATATGTCTTCTGACATTTGGTTATCAGGATATTGCTGGTACTTTGGCAACAGAAGAGGCTGAAGATGCTGCACAAGTAGCCAAGCTGCGTTCAGCTCTTGAATCCGTTGATCACAAAAGAAGAAAGGTGCTATGTTTTAGTCAACTGTTATAACTAGTTCTGCCTGCAGTTTGAACATAATACTAGTCGCATGTATTTATAGTTCCTTCGTGAATTGAATTGCATCTTTCAACATTGCACTAGTTTTATTGGGTGGGGGGACACATTTGATAAAACCGAAAAAAAAAAAGGTTTATAACATTTCTGCTCTGAATTAATTATCATGCCGGTCTTCTTTTTTTTTTTCCTTTTAATTTTATTGGCAGAGAAAAAAATTAATGAACTAGACAGATGATAACATATCGCTCTATAATTAAGTCATGGCCTTTTTGGAGGAGTGTCTCTCCTGCAATCTGAAATACCCAAGTGTATTGTGCTATATTTTTTATTTTATTTTATTACGCATTGAGGAAACTCTTCTAGTTTAATAAAATTCTTCTTTTTGTAAAACCCCGCAAATAAGAAGTATCCAGACTTTATTCTTATTAAAGAAGAAAATTCTTCAGTGCTGCATCTAGGAATCTTTACATCCCAGAAGCCAGTTCATGAGTTGGAAGACCCAAGGTCCCTATAACTCCACATCTGAATCTCATACTTTTGGTATTAGACTCATCACTCAAGTTCCATACCTTGAAATTATTCGGTCCTAACAAGATTTCTTGTACTCGACTGTGTTTAGCTTTTTGGTGGAAGTTTCTAAATTTGATAACTTTTTCATCAAGAATGGATTGTTATTTTTATTTATATAGTTTTGATTCAATGGCCTATTTTCTATGGTCTGTTCAACTTATACTGTGCTATATTGTGGTATCATCAGGTTTTAAAATCAATTTAAAAAAGAATTATGATACTTATTTTCTTTGTAGTTGAATCTCCACTCGTCATGCAATGACATTGGTTTCTTCCATTAATCAGATTTTACAGCAAATGAGAAGTGACGTAGCTTTATTGAAATTGGAGGATGGTGGTACGTCAATTCAAAGTCCATCTACCGCAGCTGAAGATGCACGATTAGCATCTCTCATTTCACTTGATGGCATATTGAAGCAAATCAAGGTGTTTGTTTTCTTGTTCAAAATTGTCTTAAACTTATCTTTAGTGTTTCATTAGAAACTTCAATTCATAGTTTAGTTTGAACAGGATATAACAGGGCAGGCTACTGTGAACGCCTTGAGCAGCAGTAAGAAAAGAACATTGCTTGCTTCTCTGGATGAACTACCACAAAGGATGCCTTCGCTTCTTGACATTGATCATCCATGTGCTCAGAGGCAAATTGCAGATGCTCGGCGCATGGTTGAGGTATGCACTATGCAGAGTCAGCACTTGGGGCGTAGATTGTATTTGTTAATTTGTTGTGTTGGTACTAAGGGAATCAGATTGTGCTTTGGAACTAGGTTGGTATACTTTAGTTTCAACTAAAACTTACTGTTAACTGACCACGGATAAGGAAAGCATATCTCATGAGGGCAGGGATGATGAATTTTCTTTTTTGGTTGGGGATGGGGGGAGTGGAGGGGGGCATTTATGTATGTTTTCTGTAATCATCTGATCTGGATTCTGGACGCTTGGCCTTCTTTTATATGGTATACTGCGGTCCGTAGTATTTGGTCCTAGCTTTTAAATGATCCTTTATCATGATAAAACAGGATAAGTGTTTGCGGTTCTCTTTGGGATTAAACCGAGTAAAAGCATATTATAAGTAATTTGGCTTTGATGTTTACAATATTACTGTTCCTTACAAATACTTGGTCGGGCCTTCGGTGAGTATTGTGATGCCTAAGTCCTCTCTTCTCTTCTGTTGTATGTGATGCAGTCGGTTCCTGAAGATGACCGCATTCAGGATACATCACATGCTCGGAAGCCATCAACAGATCTTGGGTCTGGATCTGAAACAGACGTGGCACAGTGGAATGTACTTCAATTCAATACGGGCTCTACCACACCATTTATAATCAAATGTGGAGCAAACTCAAATTCTGAACTAGTCGTTAAAGCCAATGCTCGAGTTCAGGAACCTACAGGTGGTGATATAGTGAGGGTTGCCCCTAGACCGACCATTTTGGAAAATATGAACTTGGAGGAGATGAAACTTGTATTTGCCGAACTACCTGAGGCTCTCAGCTTGCTTGCCCTGGCAAGGACAGCTGATGGAACTCGAGCACGGTATTCTAGATTATACAGGACCTTGGCTATGAAGGTCCCATCCCTTAGGGACCTGGTTAGTGAGCTTGAAAAAGGTGGTGTTCTGAAAGATGTGAGAACATAACCTGCATATAGAGAGTTGGTTGTGAATTGTATCTTGGGTCGGCTGTCAAATGTTATATGAGGGGGTGAGTCGAGGGGTGTTGTGTTTCTGTTGTAATTGCTTTATTCTCTCGGAGGGGCAAAATCTCTCCATGTACAATGTAACAATTACCAAGTTATTGTATTTTGGAGGTAATTATTTTAGTTATTGTTCTTTTTTGCAGTTTTGCTTAGGATTGTAATCAGACTAATGTAATCGGTGAATAGCTTGTAAACCAAATATATATATATATATATAATGTTGATTTGCAGTTAAAGAAAAACTTTTTAAAAAAATTGGCTAATAATTTAAGATTGAGACAGGTTCATATAAAACATTTTTTTTTTGGTTTATGTTTATGAATAGCTGTAACTCATTTAATAGTAATACATACACCCCAATCATATGAAGTATGAATATGATTATATTTAAAGAAAATTAAATTACTTTGTTGGTACTTATAATTTAAAATTTGTAATTAGATCTTCATAATTTTAAATGTTTTTAAGGTTGTTCGTTAAACGTACTTTAGTGTTATGTTGAATTTTGTTGCAATTAATTATATAATATACTGATATTATGAATATGTATGATTTATGATAACAAAAGATAAAAATTATTTCGTAAAATTAATTCACGTCCAAAGAAATTGATGCAATCTGTTGAATAAAGTGAGTTACAAATTTATGATTTCAAAATAACACATAATTGGTACATTAATAAAAATTTAATATCATCTTAGACAATAAATTAAAGATTTTGAAATTGTAAAAACTTCAGAATAAACTTTTAAATTGAATTAAAAATTAAATAAAATTAAAAGGATTAAAAGATATGAGAAAAAGGAATATCATATCAAGTTATTGCCATGTCTTGCTTAGTATCTGGTATTGTTGAAAGGTATCGAATATCCGTTTTTTTTTTCCTTTTAATATATAAACGGCATGCTTAATATAATATTGTGTATTAACAACAGAAAGTTTAGATCTATTAAACTTTTGCGCGGACTTATAGGGTTGGCTCTAACGAAAGTAGCTAGTTTCCCAATAAAAGATATCTATTAAAAAGAAATTTTTTGCAGGGGTGTATAATCAAATCAATTATTTGAACTTAAATATAATTAAATATACTTGCTTATATATATATATAAATATAAATATACTTGCTTATATATATATATATATCTATATATCTATATCTATCATATATGAACATATGTATTTAACATTATGTTATCGAATTAATTCATGTCTCTAAAACAAAACAAAAAAATCTCAGATCATTTGGAACTGTAATGCTTCATAAACCATTATAAAATTACTGTATATATATGCAATAGTATATGACTTTAGCTCCTTTTTTTTTGTCAGTAGTATTTTAAATCAAATATTAGTATATAAATAAAATAAAATATACATTATGATATAGAAAATCAATATATATGTAAAAGGGTGAAAGGTTATTCAATTTAATTTATTATTTATTATTTTTATATAAAAATGACTATAATTTAATTTTATATTCAAAAAATCATTTAAAGGTAAGAATTTAAAATGTAAATGGAAGAGTCAAAAATTATTTTTAACTCCTCTTACATTTTACTGTTTTTAAGAATATAAATATTTATAAATTTAAGTCCGTATTTAAAAAATCTAAAAATCATATTAAAAATTTTGACATTGCATGTCATGTGCATATCAGCATCTGTATTATTAATCTCAACTCAACTTTCCTAATTCATATTTGGGTCCAAAATAAAAAAGAAAGTAGAAAACTTTCCCAATTCATTAGAGGGACGCCGGATTGCCGGGGCAATAATAGGCAATAACAGGCAGTTCTTACCTCTGTTTAAACAGTCAAGGGACATGAGATAGCAGTCTTTTCCCTCCTCTGCACTACTGCACTACGGTTTCATAGTGTCATAAATGTCTTCAATAACTTGTGCTAACCTCACATTATTGACTTTAACCGCAGTTGTAATCCAGAGTATTGGCCTCTCCATCTTCGTTTTCGGCTTCTTCCCTGTCAAACCAATTCTATCTGGCCATAGGTACATGCCTATTGGATTATTTCCTCTCTAGAATTGTGAAAACTTGCTCAAATGCAGGAAGCTCAAAATTTGACTTTGCAAATTCGATATTGGATTATTTCCTCTCCATGATTGTGAAAACTTGTTCTCTCTGTGATGAATTAACCTTCTTTTTCTCTTGCTAGTGGTTTGGAGAGCTACAGACCGCCAACGTGTAATGGCACTGGAAACCAGAGCGAACCATCTTTGCCTCCTGATCGGCTTAAGTCGTTTTATCAGGTACTTGGTCGTTGCTTTGTTCTTGCTCTATTTGGTGGCGATTGGAAATTCCAGTGTTTAAGCTTAATTAATGTTTTTAATTAGAAAAGATGCAAACATGAGCTGTCATGCAAAAATTTTCCTCATGTTAAACAATTTTATAATCTGAATGATCGATCTTACTGCAAATATGTTTTAGCGCTTATTGTTTTGTTTGTTCTGATTTATTGTGTAGGAAGTATCTGAAATTCCTCCTCCGTTTGACCGACTGATTTTAATGGTATGTACAATTGCTGGAATACCATATTTGTTGAGGCCAAGGATTAGGTCATTCATACATCTTAGTTTTTACGGGCATTATCATAGATTTTAAGTAAGTCACCTACAACCATGTTGCTTTAGGTCATTGACGGTCTTCCAGCAGAATTTGTGCTTGGTAAGAATGGTCAGCCTCCTAGGAAGGCTTATATGGAAGCTATGCCGTATACCCAGTCATTGTTAGCTAATGGTACGGCAGTGGGGTACCATGCAATCGCTGCAGCTCCAACTGTTACCATGCCCCGTTTGAAGGTTAGTATGATTTCCTGATTTAAACATGAAAGACCAAATGGAGTGCACATGACCCATAGGTTTTTTTTCCTTTTTCTAACCCCGTTGTTTTATTTTTGTATAACATTTCAGGCCATGGTTTCTGGAGCAATTGGGGGTTTCCTGGATGTGGCTTTGAACTTTAACACCCAGGCTCTTTTAGATGACAATCTTCTTGGTTGGTGTAGAAGTCATGTTGTAGTAATTGATCACATATCTTAGTACTAGCCTAGTAGGAGTGGTAATTCTCATTGCGACTTTCTTCTTCCAGCCAAGTTCTTTAAGATTGGGTGGAAAATGGTTATGCTTGGTGATGAAACATGGCTCAAGCTGTTTCCCGGTCTATTTATGAGACATGATGGAGTTAGCAGTTTCTTTGTGAGTATTGAACGTCTATGTATACATAGAGTTTGGATATATTTATCAGCTCCTTATATAGCTTCTATTTGATGCTTGTAACTTTACATATATAACTAGAGTTGTTGTTTTATAGATGGTTTTTGACTAGCTTCTAGTTACTATAGGTTAAAGATACTGTACAAGT
This sequence comes from Biancaea sappan, assembly GCA_037074585.1. NCBI lineage: Eukaryota > Viridiplantae > Streptophyta > Magnoliopsida > Fabales > Fabaceae > Biancaea > Biancaea sappan. Next base: position 25,877,598 of record CM073490.1, read on the forward strand.
AGATCAAAATGTCTCTCGTCATCTTGGGACTGAACTTAAAAGGGATGACTGGAATTTGTTGGTAAGTAATTGTTTCCACTTCATTTAATTGTGGCACTGAATTAGTGTTTTTAGAATCTTTTAATTTTATATTTTGTTGGTAGCATGATGCTTTTCAATAATAATTTATGTTGTTTATTTTCCTGGATTTTACTGTGTGTATATTAGATTCTTCATTATCTAGGCTTGGATCATGTTGGACACATTGGTGGGCGCAACAGGTATAATCATTATCTGATTACTCTATTCATATGCCATTTTGTTCTATTAGCTTCACTTGGGTGTTTATTCTTTCAGTGATTTGATGGCTCCAAAACTTTCTGAAATGGATGAAGTGGTGAAGATGATTCATATGAATAGCTTACAAAATATAGAAAATGACCAAGGACAGACACTTCTGGTCTGTGATTACTTTTATGTTTTTTTGTTTCCATATTAATTTGTAGGAACCATATGCCTTGTTGAATTGCTGCTATAAGGACATACAGAATTGACACGTCAAGTCTTTCCCAATTGGTTGTTATCTTTTTGCTGTCCTAATGTATATGTTACTTCTATAGTCTAATTTGGCAATTATTTTCATGTGTGAGCCCACACACATGCTTGTGTAAGAGATCAAACAAACATGTGCTTGATTTATACTCAGAAAGTTGCTTATAAATTGTTAAAATGACAATTTATTGTGTTTGTGCAGCTGTCAATTCCATAGTAACTTCAAGTAGACAAACAGATTTAATATTATGATGTCTATTGAATCTAGGATTTTAGGTATTAACAGTGTTAATTATCATATTCATGCTTCCATATTGTGTTTGTATGGCTGATGTCCTCCACTTTTTATTGTGTACATTCCTACAGTTTTAGTACTTCCAATTTTTGTGGCCTTATATCGTCAGTGCTATTGTGTTGATCTATGGTTTATGTTAATGCATTTTCCCCATTTTGTGGCTAATGTTTACTATTATCATAAACACCAAATCTATTGAAGAATCAGATATTAATTTATCTCTATTGCACAATATTATTCAGGTGGTAGTTAGTGACCATGGCATGACTGAGACTGGTAATCATGGGGGTTCTTCATATGAGGAAGCTGATTCCCTAGCTCTGTTTGTTGGCCTGAAAAACTGTGTCTATGACCATGCCTCATCCAATTATGACACAGTTTCACAGGTAATGAAACTATGTTTCTTACCTGTAGGTTACATGGTTATTAACTCAAAAATGACAGCTTCTTATTTTCTTCTGATCTTGAAATTGCAGTTGGAACATTTTTAACATGCTAATTGCTAGGGGTGAATTTTCTTGCATTGAATATATCAACCAACTTCCAATTTTATTAACTTAATTAGAATTGTCAAATAGGTAGCCTGACCCTTATTGGCCTAGGGCTATACAGGGCTGGGCCTAAAAGCCCTTTTTAAAAATAAGATGCCAATTTGTAAGGGCTTAGAGCTAGCCCTATGGGTTGCCTTTAAAGACTTAACATTAAGGGTTGGCCCTAGCAAACCTTAGAATTTGTTTTAATGTAGTAATGCAATATATTTTCGGCATATGTATATATATAAAAACATATCTAATGATTTATTGTTAGAGGTAAGAGGAGTCTATAACCTATCATTTGACAAAAAATATATATACTCATTTGTTAATTAAAAGAGTGGATACATATATTGAGTTCTTCACAACAAAATAGTTCAGTATTGCCTAAAATTTTCCTGGCCTTGTTTATTCTTTACGGTCGAATGGTAGGACCTATCTATTTTGACAGCTCTAATCCTTATATGACCGGAATTTGATGTTTACATTAATCTCTATAATGTCTATCTCTCCTCCCTCTTCCTCCTTTTCTATGTTCTATTATGTTATCTAATTCTTCTCATTAGTTGCTTGTTTGTCAACTTTGAATCTGGGAAACTAGTCAACCACATTCGGTCACACTGCCAATATGCCATTAAGTAGGACCCTGGGTATTGGCATGTAGGTTATTACATATTTGTGAAATTAAATCTCATTATTGTGCTCCAGGTTGATATTGCACCGACATTAGCCCTGCTCTTTGGTGTGCCAATTCCTAAAAACAATATTGGTATTTTGATCTCTAAAGCGGTTGATTCTCTCACAGGTTAGGTCTTTTATCTGTCCTTGTATGCTTGTCTATGTAACACTTAGTGAAGAGAAGTTATATGATGTCTTTTTCATCTGCTTTTATTTTTTGAGAATAAGGTGTCTGGAACAGCAAAATTGTGTAGTTTTTTTTTTTTTTTCATTTTTGTAACTTCTTTTATGGACTAGATGGTCAAAAATTGAGAGCACTGGAGTTGAACTCATGGCAATTATTCAGATTACTTCAAGCGCAATTGCCAGGCTTGTCTTGCAAAAAATTTCCATGTGATGCCTTCATAACTGATAGTGGGCCCACAATTAGTGAATGCAATGGTAGTGAGGAGAAGATGTTTTGCTGCTTGTATCTAAATGCTGCTACTCTTCATGATGCCTGGAAAACTAAAGTGGTCTTCAGGTGGATACGTGATATTTCTGCTGTGCTAAACTTATAACATAGCTCCAGAAAAAGTATAGTTGAATCTTTATTCAATTTCATGTTATTTGTAGGTTTAATGGTACAGAAGATTGCAGCAGCATTATTGCAGCATATCATGAATTTCTAAAAAGAGCAAGTGAGTGGCTGTCACACAAAGCAACTGATGTATGTATAATAATGATTGTTTTGTCTCTTGAAAGCTTAAAATTATTGTCTTTGCTCACTTTCTATTCTTTCTGGTGACAATTCAAAGTGCAGAAACCAATTAATCTACTTGTTTTTGGGGTTGCTGCATTTGTCATGTCAACTCTGATACTTTTGAGTCTTGTGATCCTCATGCACAAAGAATTTTGTGCTGTGGAGAAGAAGCAAGACCTTAATTATTTGAAGCCATGGAAGCTCGATGATGCATTTATTTTGCTTGGCATAATGATTCTAGTCATAAGTATGGGATCGAGTTCTATGATCGAGGAAGAGCATTATATTTGGCATTTTCTGACATCATCAATTATTTTGATATTTCTCCGTAAAACAATACAGTGTTTTGAACCTACTAAAAAATATGAATATCTCAGTTTGATAAAGGGACAAAACAGAAGTTCAAGTTGTGAAATGAGTTTACTGTTACTTATTCTTTTTTGCGGAAGAATTTTGAGAGGCTGGCATCAAGGTGGTGTGAATTGGACAAACCTTCCTGATATTTCGAAGTGGCTTGAGCAGGATGGGAGTCACTATACAAAATTGATTCAGCTAACATCATGTGTCCTGATTACCTGTTTAGGCCTTTTTGCCTTATATTTAATGGGATCCAAAACAAAAGTTGTTCCGGTGGTTGGGTTCACCTTTTTATTGTCTGGGATTTTGGCATTGCGACATCTTATAAAGTATCAGGACATGTTAGTGTCATCCGGTAATGATGCTACCTTATCGATGCAAATAATTTATGTTATTCTGGGAATCACAACTGTTGCAGTTGTTGTGGCTTTGCCATGGATTACACCTATGCAAAGTCCTGAATTGTACTCGAGATGGAGCTCCTACAAATCAATTGCTGTTCCTGTTCAAATTCAGAACATGACTCCAATTTTGGAATTGAGAGATTCCTTGTATGTGATTGGGAGTGTGTACATTACGTTTTGGTGTCTTCTGCAGTTGTTGCTGCAACAACCTATTAATGTGATGCCTGTGTTGTTGCTCTTTGTACAAGTCTTGGCCAGCATGCTTATATTTTCTTCTAGTGATTCACATCTTAAGCAATGGATTGAGGTTAGTTGCAGGATTCTATTATGAATCCCTGTTTTTTCTTTCATATGTGAATTCAATGGCAAATTCGTTATGGGTTCTAGAGCTTGGCCCAATCAATGATAGCAGATTTGGCCTTTGGTACAAATAAGACTAAATTAATTTAGTTTCTAAAAGATCAGTCTCCTCTCAATTTGATTCTCCAAATATAAAGCCTCTCAATTTAATCCCCAACTTTTTTTCGACTGACCCTTTGAGAAGCATTTGGGGCTGTCTAATGCACTTAAATCAAAGGTCTAATACAAAAGAGTGTCAACTAATCAAACAGCCACGTGAGTTTTGTTTTGGCTTGACAAAGGGATCATTTTGATTGGGGAAAATTGCTCGAGGGACTAAATTAAGAGATTTTATTTTTGAAAAAGAAAATTGAGAGGAAGAGTGATCTTTTAGGGACTAAATTGAAAGGTTTTATCTTTGAATGACCCAATGGAAAAGAGAGTGGTCTTTAGAGACTGAACATTAATTTACTCTAATTGTAATGGTATGGTGTTCATATTCAAGGTTTTGCCATTGGTACAAATTTCAAAATCAGAATGGTCATAAATAAGTGTCTGTAATTGTTTCAAATTTGAAAATTCTGGCAACTTTGATTTATGTGGTACAGTATATTCTGTTTGATCCAGTGTAAAACTAGACATCTAATTTTTTGAATTTGTACTAGACTCCTTTGGCTTAGTCTCCAGAATCTTTAAGAAATCACGTGTATTATAACTGTCTGCATGGTCTAGTGCATATAAAAGGACGGGGAACATAAGTTTCTACTGTAGTGGATTTCTCCACCAACAGGGAGTACAGCTGAAATCGTCACTTATCCTGCCTTAAGGCATGGGAGTTTTCATAGCTGGCAGGTTTAGAACTGCCTGATACTAAGATTAAAATGTTTGTAATCATCATGTGAACTAGCAATTTGTACTTCAAGAATATTAGCATGTGGATGAGTTTAAAATGTAAATCATACTGATGTCTTGCTTTTTGTTCAGATTGCAACACTGTACTTTCTGGGATCGGCAGGCCATTTTGCTCTTGGGAACAGCAATACACTAGCTACCATTGATGTTGCTGGAGCTTTTATTGTAACTTAACTTTTCTTTGGTTTATTATTATAGGCTTAATTTTCTCCTTTGTGCCTGAGATCCTTACAGGAAAACGACATATGTATCTTCTCACCATTGTGTTATTGTTCATTGGCAGGGAATTACAAGTCACTCAACATTTTTTTCAGGTCTTCTAATGTTCATCATTACCTATGCGTCTCCAATGTTATTCTATCTTAGTATGGTGCTATACATCTCCGTAAAGGACACTGTCAGTCTTCTCATTACCAAGGATGGAAACTTAGGAGAAATTCTCAAGAATGTGCTTGGGATGCCTTGCCTTGTTCCAATGACCATAAATTCTGTTTTCTTGACCGCATACACGATTGTCTTGCTGTTGATGAGGAACCATCTATTTATTTGGAGTGTCTTTTCTCCCAAGTGAGTCTTTCCTGAATTTAGTGTTTTGACCATTGATGAATAGTATCAAACTCCGGAGTCCGGACTATACTCTGCAACTCTCTAAATTTAATCTTGAAGAAGTTCAAAGGATTTTTCCTTTTTTTTTTTTGTTGGGGGGGGGGGGGGGGTGGGGTTTGCTATTACGATTTTCATGTATATCAGTGAGCATTGCAAAACTCAGCTTGATCATTTGTCCTGCAGGTACGTTTATATATGTGTTGGAACTGCATGTGTCTATATTGGGGTCTTCATTGTTGCAGCAACTGTGATTTATGCATTTATGGTTCTCTTCTGGTTTCGAAAGACGAAGAGTTTCTCCTTCAGTAGCAAGCATAACGGTACCCTGCCAATTAAGGAAAGAACAAATTAGTGTCAAGTTGCCAGAAAGGAAAGAAAGAAAAAGAAAAAGAAAACAGAAATTTTGAATTCATTTATTTATTTGTTTTCTCCCCTTGACTATGAATATGCCTCTATACATTGTCTTCTTTTTGGGTTGGGGGCTGGCCTTTTGGTTTTGTTACAGTTGATTTGTGTAAATTTTATTAACTGATGAGGTAGGATAACTGATTATCTACTCTTCCTCTCTTCACACACACCAGCATCTTGAAATTGAAGCGATTAGTTGTAAAAATTAACGATCTAGATTGGGCTAAACACTCTGTGCTTGGCTTTGCTAGCAAGCAGGGGATCCAAAAAATCCAGATAATGCAAAGACTCAGATTCCATTATTACATTGTTTTCCGATAACAATGGAAGTACATTTGCAAGGTGAAATGCAATGATGTTTAGGAAGTAGATGGATAATATCTTTGTTCAAAGATCAAAACCCTTGGCACTGGTTACTGCTATCACCATTCCCCAGCAGCTTTGGCGTCAAAGTTTGCTGTCAAGGCTGAAGAATTATTCGTAAACTTTTGGTGAAGTTTTGGGCTTATGTTCTCTCTTACTTTAGAAGGTAAGTGAGGATGGGACAGGATGGAAAGCACTCTTTTTGCAATGGTTAACTATTGTGAAATGGTTAAAACCATTGCAAAAAATATTATTTTTATTTTTTTAAAATATTTTAGCAACAATTTTGAAATTATAAAATTATTGTTACAAAAGTTTTAACAATAGTTTTAACTATTGTTAAAAAATTTTTAACAATAATTTTAATCATTGTTAAAAATCAAACAGAAAGTTTGTCTTTTAGCACAAGCACCGGACCCCATCCACGTATAAGTGAACAAGATAGAATATTATGTGATAGTGGGGTCAAGTGTATATTCAGTTTCTGTTCATTGATTGTGGCAATGTCACCCAAAAGCTGCAAGAAATTCTAGGGAATGGCAGAAACATTTTCAAACTAGAGGTTATTAAATGATAGTTTTTAAACTCTTATTTTTTAAAATAAAAGAGAAAGTAAATCTTTATTACCGACAGATAACAACAATCTACACATATCTAGAGTTATCAAAATAGATCAAGTTTATTAGGTCGAATCGGCCCGATTCTATAAATAGAGTGGGACGGATTAAGAATATAGTGACTCATACTTAACAAGGGTTTTTAGCCTAACCCATTTAGGACCACAGAGCTAAAGTAGGCTAAGATGGACCGATTCCATGGACTTTTTTAATAAAAAAATATTTAAAAATATTAGTACCTTTTGTTTGTAATTTTTTTTTTACTTAGATCATAAGTTGTTAAGGTCATTCAAGTATAAAAAATTGACACTTAAAGTAATATATTAAGTATATAACTCAACATAATATTCTAATATAAAATAGAGGCTTCTAAAATTAGAAATAAAATGTTAAATCTTTGGCACTAGCTTATGTTTCTTTATTAAATAAAGATGTTGTGTATTATATATTTTTTATTTTATCATGCATTATATTTAAATTTATAATATATATTTAAATTATAAATAAAAAAATATTTTTTAAAAAATATGGGCTGGGCTGGCCCTTGAATAACTGGATTGGGTCATATTTTTAACATAACTATATATTTAAGCCCGATCCAGCCCAACCCACATTTATTGAAAGTCAATGTGAACTTGGCAAGCCCAACTCATTGACACTTCTACACATACCCATATATATATATATATATTTCACAGGTTGAATATCATATTGTTAAAATATGAAGATAAATTAAAATGAATGGAACATGTATCATTGAAGACAAAATTACTTCTCCTTTTAAAAAAATGTACACTAAATTAGACCTCAAATTAGAATACGATGTCTCTTTTGTATCCTAATACTACAAATTTTCATATAATATAATTATTCATTTTTATAACAAAGGGCTTTTATTTGTAATTCCATACAAAAGATTTTGATTACAAACAAAAGGTCAAAAAAAAAAAAATGTATATGTTACCATCAAATGTTGCAGGAAAGCCCCTCGTTTCCGACCATATTATTATATTAATATGGGTAGCAAAAGAGGTTGAATTTTTTTTCCAAAGAGAGCCGTACAGATGGTTGCGGCTGTCAGTATCCCCGGTTACCATCAACGCCTCTACCTAAACCGCTATTTTTACGCTTCCCTCTTCGCCACAGCCAGGAAGAACATAACCATGACCAGTGCCAGCCGTAGCAATTCGGGGGCTTTCACCACAATTAAAGAGAGGGTCATCTTCGAAAAGGAGATCAAAAAAAGCAAATTCATCGCCGTTGCTGGCCCCATTCCCGATGAGCAATCCGCCATGTCTTTTCTCTCCGAGGTCTTCTTTTTCTTCTTCGTTTCTGAACCCTTTCGCTTTTATTAACAAATGTGCTGGTCTGGTTTCCATTTGCTGATGCTAATGTCTCAATCATCTTTTGTTTGTTCCTATGAGTTAATTTAGTCGATGGGTTATTCTTTATCTTGATAGATAGTTGATTGATTTTCTTATTTGATTATTAGGTCCGGGATCCACGTGCTACTCACAATTGCTGGGCGTATAAGGTAAAATAAAAATTGATGTTTTCTTGGATGACTGCCGAAGCCCGAATGGAATGTAGATGTTTACCATTGGATATATTGTGTCGTATAGTTTGTTTTATTATCTTCTATACTAATAAATCGCTGAAAGGAAGGGTGACTAGGGATTATCGGACATGATCATATGTCTTAGGTAAGTAGCATCATCACTTTGCAAATCCTAAGGCCTAGGAATCGGAGATGATTATTAACTGCTACCTTGAGCATGGTTTGAGATTCCAGCTCAGTATAGCAATTTGTTTAATGGCCTCAGTCTCAGGGTTGCTGATTATACTTAACCTTGTCCATTCAATGGTATCCCATCTGAAGAAGATTATTGGCAGTTCAGATCCCCAGTACCATTCTCACTAGTTTCTGGATGAGTCATGTGTATTAACTTCAGCACAGAATAGGCATACAGTGGAGATAGCGGTGTTGGTGTGCATATATAAGGATCTGTTCCTTATGACTATCTTCGTGTGTTATACTTATTTGTTTTATTTGTTTCCCTTCTTGTTTCTCAGGTAGGAGATCAATACCGGTCTAATGATGATGGTGAACCTTCAGGTACTGCTGGGAAACCTATACATTCTGCTATCGAATCTTCAGGAATAGATAGAGTAATGGTGGTTGTGATCAGGTTAATGTCTGCACAGCATTCTTTTCAATTTTTCCCTTGTGTATATTGGGGTTACTTTCCCTAAACTCCATTGGCAAACATGCGAACAATCTAGCTAGTTTCTTAAGTCTTACTTGACAAATTTTTTGTTTCATCAAAACTAAGCAAGTATCACTGTGGAGTATCTTTTTAGTAGGCCTGTGCAATTTGCTTGACTTTTAAGTGATTATCTCAATTTGGTAACTAGATTCGGAAGATAACCTGTTTTATTATGTATATTAAATTTCAGGCATTTCGGAGGTATCAAATTAGGCACTGGGGGCTTGGTCAGGGCTTATGGCGGAGTTGCAGCAGAATGCCTGAGAAACGCCCCAACCTGCATTGTGAAATCAAAGGTAGTTCTTTTCTCGCCTTGTAATGAATCTTTAGTTTTCGTTCCATGGAGTTCTGCTTTCTAAGTTTCCTTTTTCCAAAGCTTAATATGCTTATGATGTTGACATTGTTATGAAAATTTAGGTGCCAATGGGTGTAGAGGTCCCCTTTGACCTTTTGGGAGTGGTCTACCATCAAGTAAGTTCTTTTAGATGGATATCAGTGACTCCCTTACGTGTCTGCAAATACGATTATTTATAGTGTAACTTCAGTAGGCTAAGGAATAGTTTAGAGGAGGACACGATTTTCTCTTAAAATTTTGTTTGGATAAATTAGCCATCATCACTAGTCCCTGCATTGAAGTTATCATATGAAGCTTAAAACTAATTGAGCTTCATCGTTTGATATTTTTTTTCAATATTTCTCCTTGTTTTCTGCTTCCTTCTTGCAAGCTTTATTGTTATCTTCCATCATGTCTGGAAAGCGTATTTGACTTATGGGGGATAATAAGATTTAATACTGCTTCTTTTGCTGTAGTGGTTCAAGATAATGATTTGAAAGAATTGAAACAAAGGGATTATAGTGGTGTATTAATAAATATGAGCTGCATTGGCACGAGTTGCATTTTAATGTTTCTTTTAGTGTAATATCTATATTGTTAGTATATGTACCAAATGTATGCACATATAATGGTCATTTCGTTTTCAGTTGCAGTCTTTTAATGTTGAAGGCATCAAGCAGGATTATGATACTGGCAAAGATGGAATAACCATGGTTACTTTCAAAGTTGATTTTGATCAGGCTCAGAAACTGGAGGATACACTGAAAGCCAATTGCAGCCGAAATTTGGTGTTTTATAAGCGTTGAGACACTATTCTTTCATATTGTGGAAATGTCATCAACGAAGAAATTGGCATGAAGTGAAAAGCTATAGGCTCAGATCAGTACATGTATTTCATTTTGCTCCCTTGTTGAGCACATTTGTGCTGCTAATTGAACTATTTTTGCAGATATAAGTCACTTAACTGGTTTACGCCTGTACACACTTGTATTTAATAAAAATGTATATACATATAGGTGAAAGTTTGTAATCTTTGGTGGAGTTCAATTCTTATATGGTTTTGCTTAGCAGTAATAGTTTAATGATTAACGAATCTAAATCTGGTAGTAGCCAAGAGTCACCATGAGTAATAACAGTAAAGTGACACCAAAGTAATCAAAGATTGACTCTGAAAGAAACAGACTATAAATCGAAACTTGTCAGCTGAGAAAAACAGAAAATACACCACGGAAATTTGACATGCTCCTCCATTTTTTCAAGATCACACTCAAGGCCTTCTCGTAAGCACTTCATAAATTAAGAATGAGAATGAAGATTGTTTTTTTAGAAGCAAACACGTATATATGAATTATAATTCTTTCGACCGAACAGATCATGCAGAGAAGGTCCACCACGTAAAATGGATAAATCTCGTGGCTTTTCGCTTAATCCTTCGTCTGTTTTGGGTTCCCTTTTTACACCTTTTCACTTGCCATTTTTAATATGTACTTACCACTCAGTCACATTTTTTACCACTACCCTGTAAGTGTCACGATATAATATTTGACATTCATGAGTTTTAATTCGTTATTCTTAAAGTTGTAAAATTGCTATCGTCGGAATTGGAAACCTTCAGGACTTCCCACCCAAAATTCTGATAGATTAAGTTTACGGTCAAATATATATATTTGATCCAACTGCACTGACTAACGTTGTCTTATGTTTTCATCTATATGGGGAAAAAAAAAAAAAGTATATACGAGTTAAGCTTTCAAATTCAAAGCTTAAAGGCAGATTCAAACATATGTCTACACTCGATACACAAGTCGAAAGCTAGCGATCCACTTACAGGAAGATACAGGAAATACGAGTCATAGTTAGCATATACACAAGTCTCTGTTCTACGCTATACCCCTAAAGTCATTATTCTCCTGTTCTTAGATCCTAATACTACATAAACTTGATTATTGGGTCACTCTCAATGTAATTTAACCCTACAACACTCGAATGTCAAACAACTATTGAGTCAGACGCTGCATCTTAAAGGTCGGCCTGTGCATGACAACCTTCAGAGTCCTCTTCAGTATCCCCATCCCTTCTTTTCCATTCCCCAGCCCTTTCACCCATAACACATTTCTGGTTCTCCCTCCCACAGTCACCATCTCAGCCTTCACCACCTTGGCTTCCACCGATCCAAGCAACCTCGTGATGGCTGACATCAACCCCGGCCTATCCTCACAACTCATTGTGGCCTTCATGAGGCCCTGCTCATCATTACAGTGTTCTAAGTTCAACTTGTCTGCCCCATTGGGAAACACAGTCATCTCAACTGAGCTCCCACTGCTAGCTGCTTCCAGTTCTGATACATTCTTCTTCAGCTCCTTCACTTGCCTTATAGTCTCCGCCAGTACTGACGCCTTGTCCATCTGTTCATTGGACAAAAAGTGTCAGAATAAGGAAGCTGAAAAGTAGTTCCTGTTAGATAAAAGGAAAAATTGTGAATCTAGTCACATTTAGACAGCAAGTGTCAAAGTGTGAAGTTTGAAACGTAGAGTAAAAGCATATGTATGGTTTATTTTGATGTCTAACACATCCACTCACACACAAAAGTCCTTTAGTTATAGAAAATCCAATATTATGTCGACGGTATTTTTCACCCAAAAACTTAAGCTGTCGAGTGCAAATTCATAAATAATATCATTGGAATTTCTAACAGCAGGTGTCAGTTTCAGCTTTGAATGGACCAACCAAATGTATAAACTGCGAGACATGTTAGAGAAATTCTAAAGTACATAGATAATGTATCAACTAGCTGTATAATGAATTAATAACTCAGTAAGGTGAGTTTCACGTGTATGGTCCACTGATATTCAGTTGGGTGAATGTTTATAAACTCTGTATAAGCGTACTTCAGAATATCCCCCATAATCGGTTGAGTAAGTGCTACTCACTTTGACCAAGTTGGGAAGGATGGTGCGGAGGGTGGCATATTGACCATTGATTCGCATCCTCCGTCTCTTCTCTGCTTCACTGTGTTTCTTAGCAGCGAGTATTTTGGTCTCTGCCTTTGATTTTGGTTTTAAAAATGACTTCTTGTATGTATCTGAGATAGTTCTTAACATGTTAGGTTCTGAGTTGCAGTAATTTCGAAGTTGCTGCATGCCCTGTTCTAGGTAACATATCAGAAAGGAAACAATCTTAACAAAGAAACAACGAAATTTGTGAAAACCATAAATGGGCACCATGTACCTGTCGAAGATAAACCATTGAATCGAACTGACTTGCTTTCTGTAAAAGATTGTATCTGCAGAGATGGAAGAGGTAGAATACATATACAACTAATGCAAGTTGGCAAAGCAAGGAAGATTGGGAGACGTTTACTATTAATAGCAGAACATTCCATATCAAGACGAAGAGGGAAGAGTCTATTTTGATGAGCTTAAATGATTTAATTGTAAATACAAAAACAAAAAGTTTAATAAGATTTGGGGAATGCGTTAGCTTTCTATTAATGGAAAATCAGAATATTATCGTGACATAACCAGCATTTAAAAGTGGGGTGATTTCTAGCCTTAATTATAGAATCCTTACCATAAATAATTTATCCTCACCTCCCGCAAGGAACTAGATTCTTTTTTATTTTTTTCACTTCTATTTCTGCCTGAGAAAATATTGGACACAATTTTAGAAGGTACATACTATGCAAGTGGCGCGTACATCAGTATATAAGATTTCCCAGTAATTATTAAATGTTTAATACGAGTTTCAAACATGTTGCCACGCATTCGTACAATAGTTGTTAGTTTGATTTGATCCCATATCTTCCAGCAGATAAATCGCAAGATATACTGGTGATTTGCTGGTGATTTGTGAGTGTGAAAACATTTAAAAATAGATAACAAGGTGGCCTACCTCATTTTGACAGTTATCATAAACTTTATATATATAGATAATTCACCGACGAGTCTAAAGTTTGTTTAGGCAGCTATGGCATCCTATTTTCCCCAATCTTGTAGACTGCAAATCCCTCTTGATCAATTCATCAAGCCTCGCTCATGCACAGCAAAAGCTGAAGAAGAAACAACGCAATTCTTCATTATAGATTAATGAAGAAAATTGTTGTATTGACGATGCCATTCTTGACTGCTTGATAGTTTATATTGTTCCTTACCAGCATTCAGATACCAGATATTTAGCAAAGAGGGCTAAAACTAATCTTTCAGAATAAGATCAGACAGTATAGCTAGCAATTATTCATAAGCTTTTATCAGTTTCAGCTAAGCATCGCAGAGAGTGCTTTAGCTTATCATCAGACTAAGTATCAAGATGAAAACAAAGTTTTAGGTGCAACAAATTCAGTAGAGACAATTCAGTCAACAGAATCTACATGACTAGTTTTTACATTAAAATTATAGATCTACACCTTCCTATCAGGAAAAAAAAAGGGGGTGGGGTGGGGGGAAAGGAAGTGCGTTGGTAAAGAAGAACGCAAATCAAACTATTATTGGAACATCTCAAATAAAGAAATATTGAAATCAGAGAGTATATCATGTAATAAAAATGACAAGCATTAGAACTAAAAGAATGGTGAGGTCTAACTTACCAGGTTGTGCATAAAAAGACAAAGAAAATCCTATTGCCAAATTTATGTAGTCTCTATTCTCCCACTCACAGCTGTTCATGGTTGATGATAAGAGTGTATTACGAACACTAAATCATATGTTTTTCCTGTTCTTAACTTGAACTAATCCCAAACTTGTTTTGACAAAAAATTAAATCACTCATTTTGAAGAAAGAGATTCAGCAGAACAAATGTCTGAGAGTGAGTTGAAAATGGTGAAACAGCTCAAATAAATATCTTTGAAATTTCTAGACCCTAGTAACCAGCAATAGCGACCTTGCATTGTGCATCATCAAAATGAACAATGTTCCAAACAAATTAAATAAGAGAGCCAAATCTCCTAGAGGCTTAACTTATTAACTATAATCATGAAAGCAAGATATTCATCCTTCCCTAAAAATAAGCTTTGCTTCTATGAAACTACGGGCTTAAACAAATCATCGTATGGACATATTATGCTCAGTTGACACAAGTCATAAGCAGATATTTGCTTCACTTTCTCAACTGCAAGACAAAATAGGCATTGCAAAAACTGTTAAATACAAACAATGCAACACCTCTTTTCCCACAAGATGATGCGCAATATCAACAACTATACTATCGGTTTTTTTCTCCCTTTTTTTCCCACAAGAACACAAGAAAACTGCATTCTGCTATGTCGTGCTAGGACTACCCAAAACATTACTAAAGCCCTCACCTTTCGAATCACTTCTATTACTTAGCACATTGTACACTGACAAAGACATCTGCTTCTTCTTCTGAAAATTCCATGTAACCATCTTCTGCATCTAAATTCGGCGAAATACGTCCTTGATATCTCATTCTGTTCCCAGTCATCTTCTTTGTATTTCTAGCCACAGTTTTAACCCTCATCCGCCGCTTCCCATTTCCCAAATCTTCATGCAATCCCTCATTCCCTGCTTGCTCTGGATGAAAAACCCTTTCCTCTTCTCCGATTCCGAAGTTCTTCGATAAATTACCAACATCATAACCAGGAATATCAACAAACACACTTCCATTATTACTCCTATCTGCCATACCCCAGTGCTTTGATATGTTGATTGAATGTTGCGACTGCTGGTACCTTAGAGGCATATGCGCGCAATAGCAGTAGTATTGCTCCTTCCCCGTTACTAGCATGTCCTTCTCCGGAGGCGGCACCGTTATCCCATGAAATACCTTTCTGCATTTCTGGCACCGCAAAGAGCAGTCTTCGTATATCTTCTCGTACTCGAATAAACCCCAGCAATAAGGACAGACAGTCCAAAATGAGGCCTTCGGTTCACCCACATTTACATTGTGCCCATTTCTCGGCACATCCCGAGAACCCTCTTGCTTGCTCTCACCACTCTGTTTGCGATGTTCTTGGGGTACCGGATTGCCAATCGCCTGTTCGTACTTGGCTCTCTTTTCTGGGTCCGAAAGCACGAGCCACGCGTCGCGTACTAGCAAGAAGGCTTCGTTTGCAAGTGCATACTCATTTCTGTTTGGGTTCAAGAGGTGCGCCAGCCTCTTAAATTGATTCCGTATGAGCTGGTGGTTTCCAGAGTCCATACGGCGGAGTTGGAGAATAGAGTACCAGTCGAACTGGTTGTTACTAAGGCGGCGCTCGGAGGCGATGTGGACGTCGGCGATTGCGAGTATTCGGTCGGCGGTGTCGGAGATCTTTGGGTCGGATCGTGATATTTGAAGAGCGAACTCGCGGCATCTGGTGAAGTTTCGTAGACGAAGAAGAGAGGCGCACAGAGCGAGGTTGCGCAATGTTTCGGGTCCGGGTCCGGATCCGCCGGTGCGCTTTTCTGGCTCCATTGATGTCTCTCTGGTCAATGCTCCGAGAGTGATGGACGGGATGCGGATAGGACATAAATATAGGGACTTCACGACACCGTTGAATCTGAACCGTCGATGCTGGTCGGTCCCACCTCATGACTTTAGATTGCTGACGTGGCCGCTCAAGATGGAGCGAGCTCAAAATGGCATTTTGGACATTTTCGGCTGCATTAGTGGACTCCCTCGTCTGGTTAGGCCTTGGACTGCAATCTTTCCTTTTCTAGTTTGGTTTTGGTTTATACACTGAATTACACTTTTTTTTTTCCTTTTAGTTTACTTTTATTTTTGTTCAGCTGTTTCTTGTCCTTGGAAAATGGATTTAGGTGCTTAGTAGTTAATTTTCACAATTAGCTGTTTTAATTTTACGATGATATTTTTATTTATTTTTATTTTAATAATAACTATAAAATTTATGTTATTAATTATAAAAATTAAAGAGTCAAACAAGTCAAACATTTTGCTAGACTTTAAAAATCAAGGAAAAAATTTATTTTCAACCAATGCAAATTAGTTCTGATGCTATTTGATTTTGCACGTTGAATAGATTATTATTAGGTTATTTTGAGGTTCAAGTGATTATTTTAAAATTTATAATAATACTTTTTTGTGACAAATTCAACCTTATTAAAAAAATAAAGATTTTAAAATCTTTTCCTATATATAATGAAAAGTCAATTCAAAATTTTATTAATTATTTCAGCAAGCCACATTAATTGTTACTTTGCACTTTACTTTGGAGTATGAGCAAGGGAATTAATGTAGTCTAACGAACCATAACATTTTAGCTCATAAGAATGATTGACTTCATTTAAAGTTAATAATCTGTCTTTGATTATTGATTATTTTATTGATGATTAAGATCGAAATTTTGATCTTAACACGAGAAAACAATCTCAATTATATGGAAAGTAGTTCTTTTTTTTTTCACAATCATATTAGACTAACAATTAAGTTATTATTATTAAGATTATATAATAGCAAGATGACAAAATCCTATAAAAATAAAGTATCACAGATTTACAAACCCCGATTTTTAAATTTTTTTTTTTTTCATAACCGGACTTGTATCCTTGTCAATACCAAATTTAATTTCTATCTTCTTTTGCTGAAAATCTTCGAACAAAGATACATTCATTATTATAATATTATTGTTATTCTTACCATTCTTATCACCATCTAAAACACAATCACCATAACTTGAAATTATTTAATCTTAGCAAGCATGTGATTCAAACATAACAACTAATAAAGATATACATAATACGTGCGTGTCTATATAATATATATTTTGAAGCAGACTGAACATCATCCTCCTTTTCCTTGTTCTTGACCCTAGATCTATTTTAAAAAAAAATTAACAAAATCTGAAGTCTGAATAACTCGTTAGAATTTATCGAGTATAAATATTTTGATATCCTATAGGCACGCCAATTCATAAAAGGTATAATAGAAAGGGAAAAAAAAAAGAAAAGAAAGAAGGAACATTTTCTTCTTATAGCTGCGCAGCTACATCACTCAGATTCTACTATACATATGGTTTAAGGCGACAAAGGATGCTATAAAAGGTTGCGCATTCTACTTCTATTGGCTATCAACTAGATTAGAATCATTCTTAATGAGTCCATAAAAAGTGATTCTATTTTTTTCATCAGGTCGGCTTAAGCCCTAATTCACCTTATGTGGATAAACCTTGTAGGCCAACCTTTAGGTTTTCGGGGCATTGAATTAAAAGCCATGAACTAGATTAGAATTGTTCTCAATGAAAGCATAGGAAGTGATTCCATTTTATTTTATCAAGTTTGGGCATGATCTTAGGCCCTGACTCACCCTTCGTAGACGAACCTTGCAGATGAAGCCTTAAGTTTTCGGGGCATTAGATTCTCACCATTGTTTATGTTACTCAAGCCGCCGTTCTTGCTTTAGCTACGTCATTTATGAAGGAAAAAAAAAAGGATTAAATAGAAACTGTATATATACTATCAAGGACAGATCTACATTGTAGCTTGTGGGGTCAATTGCCTTTATAAATATTTTTTTTATTAGTATATGTAGTAATTATTTTTTTATCTTATAAAAATTTAAATGTATCCACATTAAAACTAAACTACGTTATATTTTGTGTATTTTATATTATTTTTATCAGCAAAAATATTTATAGACTATTTATTGTCCCCATTGGTCAAAATTTCTGGATCCGTCCCTGCATATTATACAACTTGATCTATAATCCAATGGCAGCTGCCAAACTATTACAGATGATTTTTCTTAAAAATTATCCAACCACTAAATAACATATCTAAATTTCCACCTTGGTCCTTTTCTTGAGCATCTTCGGCTTGCTTTGTATGTGTGTGGGTTTTGGATCCCTTGCTTGGCCCCAAATCCAAGTATGATGCTTGACCTAATCTATTCGTTGGTTTTCACAACCAACAGCACAAATTTCATAATATTATTTTTTTATTTTTTTAAAAAAAGAACTATGAAATCAACCAACGGCCTAAATTTAGCTAAACGCCATGCTTGGCAACACTGATTTGGATCCCGTGCTTGGCTTCAAAGCCAAGCAAGGTGCTTGGCGTAATCTTAGTCATTAGTTACGAAATCAATTGTCTAAATTTTAGGCTGTTGTATTTTAAAAAAAAAAGAATTATGAATTTTAAGTCATTGGTTGTGAAAACTAACGACCCAGATTGGACCAACACCTTACTTGGCTTTATGGCCAAGTAAGGGATCCAAATATGTGTTGCCAAGTAAAGTGTTGGTTAAATATAAGCCGTTGATTTTTGTAGTTCTTTTTTTCAAAAAAAAAAAAATAACATCCTAAAATTTGACCAAGGATCTTGCTTGGCTTTAGGGCCAAACAAGGAATCCAAATCTACTTTGAGAACAAATAGGAGATTCAAGTCCACGTTATCTATGGATCTGTTGATGGAATAGTTATATGAATCTATTCAAATAACCAATGGCATAGATTGAATCAATATCCCTATTTGACTTTGAGGTCAATCAAGGGATCCAAATCCGCTTCAAGACCAAACAAGAAATGCAAGTCCACGTTACCTATGAGTTCATTGATAGAAGAGTTGTATTAATCTATTCAAATACCATTCCTGGACTGTTTGTTCAACAAAACGATCAGTTCTCTTTCGTTTCTTTCTCTTAAATGATTGCTTCATATTTAATTCTTCTAATATAGAATTTATTTATCCAAATTTTCAATAAAAGAGTACTAATCGAGACGGTTACTAAAAATTCAATTCACGAAAGGCGAGTAATGCTTTAAATGATTATTTTTAAAATTTATTTTTTTTGTAGAAAGGACAGTGTAGAAATCTTGGCCCTTGGGGGCGGTAATAACTAACAAGGAATTCATGGCAGGAGCCAGGATTGTACAAGGAGAGGTCATGATAATTCAACCAAGAAAAAATAAAAAAAATAAAGAAAGAAAAATTGGACTGAAAACAAGTTCCGCCACTTTGTAACATGTTACTTATTCTTCATTAATCCAAGATTTTCTTGGGCTTCTGAACCCATTTACTTCCTTCACCAGTTGCATTGATACATAGAACCAGAAGAAAAAAATTTTAAAAAAAAAAGAAACAAAAATGCAACATAATATACAGATAAGAGTTATTCTATGGTAGACGGAAAAATTGACTTTCACTATACCCAGAGATATTTCAGATGATTGCTTCTATCTCAACTCAAACTCCATAAAAACGTTTGAGCTGACGTAACTCTACTTGTTCTTCTCTCATGTACACCAGAATCCGTCATAATGGTTAGCAGAGACATCTTTTCGGGTCATTTCCCCTA
Source organism: Biancaea sappan (assembly GCA_037074585.1). Lineage (NCBI taxonomy): Eukaryota > Viridiplantae > Streptophyta > Magnoliopsida > Fabales > Fabaceae > Biancaea > Biancaea sappan. The sequence goes on from CM073490.1 coordinate 25,897,230, forward strand.
CTGCCATTATGATTCTTGCTTCTGTTAGCATACAAAACTGCATTATCTTCTAAATCTCAGTCCTGCCTGAACCTCCTACAAGGATCACTATCCACAGATAAATCGGTACCAAAGTTTTCATAAGTGACCGAATCAGATGAAAGCCCATATTGTATGTTCCAATTGGGTGCTGCCCCACCAAATATGTAATCCGAGAAGTCAGCAGTACTGGCTGAGTCCTTGGTGCTAGCAGTACTGCAAGAACTTGCATCTGAGGAGCTGAACAGCGAAGAACTCTCGCTACAAGAATCAACAAAAGCGTTTCTTTTCCCATATTGGAATCTCCAGTCTTCTGGATAAACAAACTCATTGCTTAAGGGACAATCGATTGGATTTCGATAAGGGTTTTTGCCATGCTTCTGCTGTGAGGATGGAGGAAGTGCGCTTGCAGCCATGGAGTTGGATCTAGTTTTAGCAGCAGGAATGGCTTCCAAGGTCCTTCTCTTGATCTTTCCAGAAGAAATTGCATTGCTACTTACTGAAACAGGGGGCTTTGGAGAGTGCCTAGAGATATTTAAATAATCAATGGTATTGCTGCTCATAAAAATTCTTCGAAAGTAAGAAGAATACAGAATATATCAAAGGGCTATTACCTGGCATAAAGAAGCATATATGCCCTTTCTGATAAAACTCTTGGCAATTCAACAGGTTCTACCTGAATAGAATCACAGATGATATCCTCAGTAGACATACAATTGCATCTTATACCAGGTGTGCATAAGCGTATGTATATTCAGAATACATTGTATCAATTCCAAAACTGGCAAGGTAATAACTAGAAAATCTAATGCAGTTGCAAGGAAGCCATTTAACTAAATTGTCAGGAAGTTCAGTTCACTAATCATAGAAGTTAAATGAAATAAATATTTCAATAGTCATTGCAATTTCGAGAAAATATTTGGTATTTTTAATATTTCAAAAACAAATTTTAAAAAAGCACATTATCGTATGCCTCAAAAACTCAAAAGTGGCTTTTTAGAAAACTGCAAGGCACTTAAAATATTTTAATATGTGCCATATACTTAGTACTTATGTTTATCATAAGCGGAGGCCGTTACAAAAAACACATTCTTCCAAACAGAGCAAAACGTTTTCCTTTTTCACTATTACCAGCCATAAATGAGGATTGATGACCAATCTCCTTTCCAAAATATCATATTAAAATAACAAAGAAACGTACTTGAGGGTATCAAACTTTCGCATTGCACTAACAACAACAGAATCAAAGTTTAAAAAAAAAAAAGAAAAAAAAAAGCATTTACTTTCCTAAACTAACTTCAACTCTTAATATATTAAATCTAGTTTCAAATTTTTAAAAATAAATAGAGGGTTTATTGCCTTATTAATGGATAAGATGAAAGCAAATTTATTAATTCATTCAGAAGAGATATGGAAATTCACCATGCTGTCATCAATCCGGAACCATTCTCCTCGAAAGTTTTTCACATAGCAGACATAATGGCCTGAATATGCAGCATTCATGATATCCAAATGAACTACCACTGCGTAGAGGCTGTACAATGGAGATTTATCTTTTCTCCCACTCATATACGGAGCCAAATTCAGGACCTCAGGGAATTGAACCGACTTATTCAACTTCTCAAAATTACCAGACTGCCCACATAGACAGCAGATTGAGCATGAACACACATTTTTAGAAAAATAAAGGAAAAGAGTAATACACACATGTGCGTGCACACACACACATATATAATGAGAAACATGTCTGTAATTGTACCTGAAATCGTTTTAATACAATTGTAAGAACATTTGGTGCCTCCAACACTGTCAATTTCTTCCTAGCTTTCTCATAGGATTTACATCTAAATTATCACAAAAGATAGATGAGATAATTTCATAAACACACTCACTCTCCCCCATAGGATAGGGAAGTTTAAAAAAAGAAAACAGGGAACAAAAAAAAAACAAGGAATCAAAGTTACCACACAGAACAAGTACATTTGTTATAAAAAAACAGTTATGATAAAAATAATGTAATATCCTCGATAAAAAAACATGAAACCAAGCACGTGAGCTTGTGAGCTTGTAAATGTGAACATGTGATGTGACAACTGTAAGAAGATTAACAAACCTGCTGCAATTATATTTATTATCTTTCTCCAGGATTTCAGGTGCTGTAAATTGTCCAAGAGCCTCCTCCAGAGTTCCAATGTCCCCGTCTATCTCAACAGTAAGATCCATCATTCTCTCATACCTTTCAGATTTTCCCAGGCACCTTAAGCACTTTATCTGAAATTTGCAGCCAATAATTTTAATCCAAATATTTAGGAAAATGCTCCTTTTTTGCCTTAATAAATGTTGAAGCAAGTACTTTAGCAGACTCTTAGATAGGAAACTACCTTAGATCGGAGATAGCCCCCAAACGTGTATCCAATTAGTGTTGTTTCTTCTGCCAATGGACTCAAAACCCCAGCTTCCTTGAGGCAAATGGATTGCATGGTATCAACTGCACATCTGCCATTTCAGCAATTTACCATGTGAACAATTTGACATACAAAAGTGGCAATTTTTTTTTTTTGGCAAACACTTCAGGGGGCATATGCCAAAAAATCTGCTCAATCAATCATTTGGCTCACCTCAAAAATTCATGGGCATCTTCCTCTCTTCCATGTCCAAGACGGCTTCCAATCTTGTGTATTTTAGATAGAATCCCAATGGGAGAAAGGGGGGAATACCCTTCTTTTGCCTTCTGAATTAAATATTCAAACTCACATATAAAACACCATCCATTCTTCAGACCTAGGACAAATGTTATGAAGATTAAATTAACTAAGAACTTACAATAATTGACTGAGTGAATTCCTAAAGAAATCATGAAGAAGGAACTTACATTGTCTGGAATGGAGCCCCTGAATAAGATAAGAAGTTAATGGTCGAGTATATGCCAGGCACTGGAGTACTGCATTAGCATAACAACTGCAGGAAATATATATCATTAGCAAGAACAACAACAACAACAACACAGCCTTCTCCCACTAAGTGGGGTCGGCTATATCATTAGCAAGAAATATCTAAAAAAAAATACTATGCAAACTAGCACCAGATTAGTCTCCCTTTGAAATACGTAAAACACAATTTAGATATCAGCACTAAATCCCAGTAAGAAAGAGACTACTAGTAGCTGAACAAAGACAAAAAGAACATTAAAAATGAATCAGCCTTCCATGCCAATTGGAAAACGCTAGCAAGACAGCAAATAGCACATTTTCAATATATTTTCCCACAAGTTTCCTAAAGGTCTACTTGCACAAACCCTCCCATCATATTCATATCTTATACTTCTTGGACTATGCTCAGAAAGAGAGCATTCTGGGAGAAAAAATGAAACATGAAATCAGAAACCTCTAGAACAGAGTAAATCAGACTCCCTGCTCTCTCCTTCCCTCCTTCCTTCCTCTCTCTCACAACACAATAACATTGACAGCACATAATATCCCAATTATGGAAAGCCAAAAGAACTCTACAATACCTGTTTCCACAGTTTGTAAGGCCAAAGGGGTATAGCTCCAGCTTGTCATAACAGTAGAGTTCCGTAAAGAGTTCATAAGGGAAGCCCATCTGCCAATAAAGATCAAGTATATAACTTGTAAAATTGACACAAACAAAAATTGACACTGTAAATACTATATTGTATCTAACCAACTTTATTCCAACCTCACTTTCAACAGGCATAAGATTGGGTGACGACTCTCTTGAGCTTGTAAATTGCTGGACAACTTTCCGCACCGATGTTTTCAATCCATTTCGAACATTTTGCTGCACATTTGGAATACTTCCACCTTTTGCTGACAACACATAATATTTGTCAGTGTTTGCAGTTTTGGTATGTGGAAGCAAATTCCCTTTAGTAGCTGATGAAAGACGATCATTGGCGCTAAATGATGATTTTCTTCCATTTCTATGCTTGGATAAATATGATTCTTCTTCTGCTTCATTGGTCATAGCCTCCGGACTAGAACAATTCATGGAAGGCAAGGATCTGTGCTTAGAGGTATCTGTTGCTGATTTTTCAATTGCAACTTTTCTTTTAGGTACATGGCTAACCAAAACTGCTGCTGCATCATGAGACTTGTCTGTCTTGGTTTTTGGCAGTTTTGATTTAAAGCCAGTGTCATCAGCAATATGACTAGAACTTGTCTTACTTTTTTTGCTTGCATTAGAATGTTTAAGTCCAATATGCTCAGAACTTTTAGAATCTAAAGGAAGTGAGGTGGTCAGCACAGTCTCATTGGCATGAGACAAAGCCTCAGATTTTGCCAATCTGCTATGAGAATCATTGTTAAATGATTTGCTTTCGGAAACAGATGGATTAAAGCTGGAGTGTGAGTTATTGAAAGATTCAATACCAGCATGTGTTCGTATAAGATCTGCAGAAGGCCTAACTAAATCAAATACCATAAATGATGATTTAGATAATATAATAAGATTTTTAAGTCAAAGCCATTACCTTGACCATCAGTCTGGGATTGTGACAATGGAACCCTGTAAGAATTACTTTCCTCTTTGAGCGGCACAGTAATAATCGAAGGACAACATTCATCCTTGTGACCTTGTCTCCAGTGAATAATTTGACACTTACTAGAACTACAATAAAGCATGCTTGTGAAAATGAATAACAACCGTGGTAACAGATAAGATGGTCAAATGATGGCTCAAGACAAATCACTATAAAGGGCAGAGACACAGGCAGAAACTACAGATGTTCATGAATGTGATTGTGTCAAACATCAGGACAAGATACAAAAACGTTAAGAAGTCAAGCTCAACATGTCTTGCATGTAAATTTCAAACAAAGCATATAAAGATAATATTTTTACCCTGAAAATATCCATAGCTATGTCTGTGCACAGGCAAAAGAAAAGGAAGATAGCTCAAAACTGCAGGAACATACTCCTTACTTTATTCTATAATTCCCTTGTTTTAGATTTTTCAATAGATGCAAGGAATCAGGATCTACCAATAAAAAAACTGCATGGAGAATCAAGGCATTTGAGTTTCTCATCAAACAAACATAAAAATAGAACTCTGAGACCCCGTTCTTGAAAAATGTTGAACCAATTCAATAATGATAGTTATGCCAAGGTCAGTACAGTCTATGCGATAGTTCAATATGAAAAATTATGGAAACTGAAACACTAAACTCTAAATTGGGCGTGGACGTGCCATGGTATGACGCCAGGTGTTCCTTCAGAACAATGCTGCTTCGAATATCAACAGTTCGCGGCGCATGCAGAAAATGATCCATGTAAATTCTTATTGCTCGGCAAAAATGAGATGCAATTATGCCCACCTATCTTCCTAATCAGTAAATACCACCATTCCAAACCATCTCTTCTACTAAAAATATTTAGCAATATCCTCTATGGCTAAGATATCTTATCAAATCAGGGAACAGCGCAGGTCACCAGAAAAAAATTGCAAATGGCCACACATAAACACGCGCTTAAGCATTATTCAAGTTCAAAATTGAAAATGACAGAGACCCTCGGAAAGAAAACGAACCAGTAGCGAACAGCCTTGCACTTGGAGCAGCGCATGGTAGTAGGGGAAAAACAGACGGCACATTGATTCGAGCAAGAAACTGGAATAAAACTGCACTCAGCTGAGGCCTCCATTTCAGCGATGGCGTTCTCTTCGGACGCCATATCCACAAGCCTTATGATCTCCTCTTTTTTCGCCTCCGCATTCCTCCACATGTGACGAATCACCAGAAAAGTGACCAACAAGAAGACATAAAGTAATCCCTGAAACCCTAAAATCCCGGGGATAAACATCTCTTCTTTTCAGCACCCAGGATCAGTCCAGAACACAGAATGCAGAGGGTGGCAATTTTGCTATACATAGATTCGACACCGACAGCGTCGGCGGCGGAGGGGAAGGGATCAGGGAAGCAACGGTACCCGGCGGGATAGGAATAGGAGGGGAAAGGATGGGCAAAAAGGGAGATTGGGAAGGGAAATGGTAGTGGTAATGGTGAGGAGAGAGTAGGGGCATCTGGATTCTCGAGACAGGGGAGATGCGGGGTGAGGGTGAGGGAATTGGGTTTGGCTCTGAAATTGATTTAGTGTGAGACTGGGATTGTTGTGGATTGCGAATATGCGCGAGCCAGACCTCTTTGTCGTTTGTCTTGTCGTGGTAATTGTAAAGACATCTTTTCCACTGAAACAATGACTGGGAAATCCACAGGCACAAGGCGTCACCTCTGGACAACCTTCCTTAGTTCCATGTAACGTTTGGACCTGCCACTTGACCTGTGCACGAAACTTTTTGAAGAAAATAAGTGCGAACTAAGATTATCTACTTGTTTATTATTTCATTTATTAATAGACAATCAAACTAGAATTAAGAGGCATTTTAATGTAATTATAAATTGTTGATTGCTTTTAAAATGAAAAATGAAGGCATTTCATCTTTCTTTTTTTTTTTTTTTTACCTTGTTTATAAAAAATAAGATTTTAGACATGATGTTTGACCTATTCAATTAAATGAACAGGCAAGCAAGAAAGTTTACTTCAAATCACTTGAGTGTGTAAAAACTGGGTAAATTTGATTACATTGTATAATTACTTTGTAAATCGAATATTCCTCAAAAACACATGAATTATTATACTAATAAATTGACAAAATACTCGTCCCACACCTTTTGGAATTGATAAACTCATATTACGTACTCATGAGGCGTATTAATTGTTGTGAGTTATTACATTAATAGTCTACTTGTCATAATCCCTCCAAGTGTAATTGTTATTTTGTCTTTAACATCGTATATAAATTTTTTTTGAGTAAAAGAAGGAAAGTGCATTTAAAAACAAAAAAGATATTATCATCTATCGATACGGAAAGATGTCAGAGTCCGTACAAAAAAATACTCTAACGCTTAGGGAGAATACATGTCAAAGTTCGCCCTAAAAGTAGACATACCAGTAGTCCATGAAAAACAAAATAAAAAACACGACAAAGCATAATAAACTAAGTGGCAAGACTAGATGAGTAGTTTTTGCAGAATACACTATCAGTATTGGAAGAAGATCTTGGTGTTGCCAAGTCTTCATTGAAAGCCTACAAAAGATAGTTTGGCACATCTTCATAAATGATGAAAGGCAACCTTTTTTTCCTCCCTTCTTTAGCTAATAGGTCTACACAATTATTTTGTTGTCTAAACACGTGTGGTCCTTATATTAGTAAAAGTAGAAAGTTAGTACCTACAATTTGAAATAAGTGAGCTCAAAGGGTGTGTAGTAGTTTGTGGATTTTGGAGTAGTACAAGTAGTTTGGAGTTGGTCTCAATTTCTAGGTTTAATTCTACATTCCTCTAAGTTGCAATGCTGAGGGTCAGAAAGATTGCCCATAGTTATGCTTGGAGAATACTTCTTATGCCCATATATTTAGAAAATCCCGCAATCCAATTCCCATTTGCATCTTTGAGACATCCACCAGGTCTCGTGAGAAATTTTGACATTGAACCATCAACATTTAGAGCATCTCTGATAGCAATTTTTAAAGGGTTCTTAAAAATAAGAACCTGTTCTTAGTGAATTTTACCATTGGAGTGGGCCAGTGTGACTGCCACACATAAAAATCGTTCTTATATAAGAACTGATTCTTATAGCAAAAGTAGTAGAGAGTTGTGGGACTCATTGTGGGAATAACAAAGATGTGTGGTAACTTGTGGGCCTCATTTGTGAGTTTTTTAGAATTGCACCATTGGAGTGAAGAGTTGTTTAAAGCAAAAAGTGGTGATATGATATTATAGGACCCACAATAAGTAACTCATTAGAATTGCACCATTAGACATGCTCTTAGTCTTATCTATGAAAGGGATGGATTTTTCTAGTATATGGTCCTTCTCGGGGATTGAATAGTGAGGCCTGGTTCTTTTAGGGGTTCTATGTTTGTCCAAAATTCAGTTGCTTTGCCTAATGCAAGCTTTGTTGTTGCTTTTCTGGTCTATGGGTTTCGTTTTGAAAAATTATTTTGTTCATGTTTATCCATATGGCTCGCATAGTGAAAAAGAAGATGGTGCACCAGGAGATGCTTAGATCACATTTTTGAAAGTTTTTTCCATTAATAATTAGCCAAGATTTAATGTTTCCAGAGAAGAAATTGGATATGAGAGGTAGGGTTGTCCAAATAGGAATGACTTTGGTACAATCTCGAAGAGGATGGTCTAAAGTTTCATTTTGATTCATGAAAAGAGGACATAGGCACAAGGGGAGGATGTTTATTTTGTTTAGTCTAACTGCAGTGCGAATTCCTTTATGGTAGCATTTCCAATCAAATAATTTCTTTCTTTGATTGAATGGGGGTTTCCACAACCTTGAAATATTTTCATTTTCTAGTTTGAATCTTATTAAAATATTATAGGGTAATTTTAGAGTGAATTTTTCATCACTAATTTGATTCCAAATAAACTCGTCTTTAGCTATTATGGGAGTTAAGGGGAGGGCTATACTTGCAATCTAATCAATGAGGAATTTGGTAAGGGTAAAATGAAGAGAGGTCAAGTTCTATTAATTTATACCATTTGCATTGTTAATAATATATGAAACCATTTTTTTCTTCATCTTAGGGTAGGGGGCTATAAGTTGTCATTAGAAGGGTTTGTTGTTGACCCAAGAGTCTTTCCAAAGGTTCATTGTCTCTTCATCTTTGATTGTGCATTATACAATTGTTGAAGATGTTTCTGTCTTTGAAAATGATTTTGAAGATATATGAGTTTTTTTTTGGTAATAAGTTGGCTGTTCTGATCTTTTGTATTTTTGTTGAAAGAGAATGGTCCACAATTTATATGGTTGTGTTTCTAAATCCTGCCTAAGTTTAGCCATGAAGGCAACGTTCATGAAACTAGAGTTCTTAATTCCTAAACCACCTATGTATTTAAGTTAGTGACTATCTCCTAGCTGATTGTATACATTTTCTTTATGGTTGTACTGTGTCCCTATAGAAAGTTTCTGTTGATTTTGTCAATTTGGTTTTTTATCTTTTGGGGGAGGTTAAATACTCTCACAAAGTAGTTTTGGATAATGTTTGTTGTGGTAGTGATAATTAGGTTCTTCCAGCAAAAGATACTAGGATTTACTTCCATCCCTAGAGTTTTTGTTAAAGCTTGTTAAAAACCATATTAAAGTTAAAGTCGGTATACTTTGCTTTTAAGGGATAGCCCATGTATGTTCCTAGATTGCTAATTCTAATCTAGAGGAAATTGGTTATACTTTCAATTCTATGTTTAGTTGCTACATGGGAAATCCATGATTTAGATTTTTCAAAATTTATTTCCATTCCATGTTTTGGTACAAAAAAATTTTAATATGTATTTAATTGTTTGGAGGGAGGTGTTGTCCACTTGAGCAAAAAATAGAACATCATCTGCAAAGAAGAGGTGGGAAATTTTAAGATCATGATTTCTGATTTTAAAAGGTTGTTAGTTTCCCAAGTTTGTGGCCTGGTCAATTAGGTTAGAAAGGTATTCCATTGCTATAATGAAAAGATAGGGAGATATGGGGTCTCCTTAATGGATGCCTCTTGTGGGTTTGAAGGAGTCTGATTTAGTGCCATTAAAAAGAGGGATGTACTACATAGAAGTTAGACAAGAGTTTATGACAGATATCCATTTGTGAGGAAGGTTATAAGTGTAATACCTGTCAATTTTGGAGTATAATACGTTTGAGAGTATTCTAAAATTTTACAGCATTATTTTGGTTATTTATTTTAGTCATTTTAATTTTCATATTTAATTGTTCTCTTTGAATATTATTTATGAAAATTGAGTTAAATGACTAGACTAGATATTCTTAACGTTGCGTGATGTATTTCTTTTGAATAGTGGAATTTGTGGAAAAAGAAATTGAATTTAATTCATTAGAGAATTAATTAAGCTATTATGTTTAATGGGTCAAATGGGTTTGGGTGATGAGTATGGATAGCCATGGGTTACCCAATTAACTCATCTGACCCTTAAGTCTGCAACTCTCTCTCTCTTTTTCATTTCAAGTTTTTTGCCTACAAGAGGAAGGGCCATTTTCTCTCAACCTTAAAGCCTTCCCTCCAAATTCTCAAATAAACTTGGTGATTCTTGGATATTTGTTTAGTTCAAAAGCCTTGTAAGAATCAAAGGTAAGCTTTAATCTCATTATTTTCCTCAAATTTTAGTTTATGTGGAAGATTAGAGGAGATTTTGTTCTTGAAGATTTTGATGATAATTTATGGATTTGAGTTGTTTTGGAAGTTTTTGAGTTATGGTAGGTTAAGAGTGATGAAATTCTGGTTTGGAAACAAAGAATTAAAGGATGAGAAATTTTGGTGAATTTTTCTGAAAAATTTGAATTTACTGTAGCAATCAGAAACCTGGGAAAATTTTAATTTTACTATAGCAGTTACTGTAGTATCGACAGTCAACGGTACTGTAGCGGTCAACATACTGTAGTAAATTGTTATTATAGTAAACCGTTACTGTAGCAACTGAAATTTTTGCATATTTTCAAAATTTTGTTCCCTTTCTTATGTTTCCTTGTGATATCTTTTACTAGAAAATTCTCCTACATAAATTATAGTGAGGAACAAGGTAAGTTTGGACAAATATCAATGGGAGTAGATGACCTTATTAAACAAAATTATTACAACCAATCAATACACAATAAAAGTCTCATTTGCAATAATGTTGGAACGTTGGATATACATTCATTTTTGTTAAAGATGATTATTAGATTACCTTAACTCTTAAAAAAGATTCAAGAGGACATTGATGTATGTTTAAGATGAGGAATAATGTGATAATAATTATATCTTATATTACTTTGTTATTGAGTAAATATCTCTATTTGTTATTGCATGGAAGGTTGATGGTTAAATTGCCAAGAAATCTGATACAAGGTTATAATTAAATTTTAAGCATGGAATATTGAGAACTTGATCTCCCAAGAAATCTGATGCTAGAATATAACCGAATATGATGCATAGATGGTTAAGGGCTTGATCACCCAAGAAACTTGATGCAAGTTATAGCTTATATATAAGTGAATGGTGTATTAAATTAAATTATAGTTTAGCTATAATAGCAAATGAGGTATTTGTGCTAGATATATTTTATATTGCACAGTCGTTTACTTACTGAGTTTTTAAATAAACTCACACTCTATGTGATTGTCTTTTCAGATACAGTAGGAGAGGAAGAAGAACAACATTTTGAGGATTAGAAGCTTTGGAGTTATTCTCCAAGTTTGTCTGGCGGACTGTCAGTAATAAATTTGTAAAAACTTAGGGAACGCTCTGTAATCCTTATAAGTCTCTTAGGCTTGTGATGTTATAACGTATCAGTTATGTATGGTTGTGTTTTATCATTTTGACAATTATAATTTGGTTGTTTGAAATTTGGATTGAAGCTTGAACGTTAAACTTTACTGAATATAAGTATGTAACCTATGTTTGAGTAAATATTGAATTGCATAGTTGTGAATATTAGAAATATTCAAGGAGATTAAGGGATTCCATGAAGGTATACCCTAGGTGTTATATGCATAACTCACATGCCCTAGTTTTAGGATGTGATAATAAGCCTTTAGGAGTTATGTGATAAAAGACCAAGATATAGTATCAAAAGCTTTTCTAATATCAATTTTAGAATTAATCATCCTTTTTTTATTTTTTGATCTATAGAGTGGAACACTTCTTGCACTAAAAAGATTTCAGCAATATGTCTTCCTTTCATGAAGGCACCTTGCAAAGGGGAAATTACGTTTTGAATGTGAGGTCTAAGGGAGTTGACTAATATTTTTGCTAGGATTTTGTAGTGAGTGGTGCAGAGGCCTAAGGGTCAAAAGTGGTTTGTTGTGGTTGGATTTTCTATTTTTGGGATGAGGCAGAGTAGGGTTTTGCACCAAGAGGGTGAGACTATCCATGTTCTAAAGATGTCTTCTATTTCTTTGATTAATTGTGATTTAGTTATTTCTCAGGTTTTTAATAGAATATTGCATGAAGTCTAACTTCTCCAAGGGTCTTATAAGGATGCATACTCCAGAGAGCATCCTTTATTTTTGTGAGTGTTGGAACATAAATAAGTTGGTATTTTGAATCTTCTAGTATTTTTTGGGAGCATATGAAGATAATCTTTTTTAAGGGAGGAAATGTGTTTTATGATAGCTAGTACACTTATCAAGTTGTTCCTTATCTCAACAATTATGTCAAAGAGGTTTTCTAGCCATACTCCATTATTTTTTTGAAGTTGTGTTATTTTATTTTATTTTTTTAATTCTATCAAGGGTTGTTCTATTAAAGAATTTTGTGTTCTTGTTCCCCAAATAAAGCCAATTTACGCAAGATTTAAGATGCCACAATTCTTCTTCATTTTTAAGAATGTTGTTATATGCTTCTTGCAATTCTTTTTTCAAGGTTGAGAAGTTGTAGGTAATTATTAAAGCAAAGAGCTTTTTGGATTCCATTTAGACGAGCAATAATTCTTTTTTAGTTTATATATGTTTTGGAACATGTCTTTGTTCCAAGCCATTATTTTTTCAGCAAACATTTTAATTGTTTCATGAAGGTCAAGTCAGTGATATTATGTCCCAGATGCTTCTGACTAGAGAAATGAAGTCCTTGTGGTTCATCCACATTGTTTCAAAGTGGAAGGGTTTTGGTCCCCTTGTGTTAAAGGTGTTTGTTTTTAATAGTATTGGGCAGTGGTTAGATCTTAGTCTCAGGAAGTGGTGAACTTTAGTGTCAGGGAAAAAGGTTATCCCAGTTTGAGGTTGCATGGGCCCTATCTATGCGAGTTCTAACTATTAATCCATTTTTTCTTCCATTAGTCTAAGTGTAAGGTGGTCGCATAAAGCCTAAGTCTATTAACCCGTAGGCGTTAAGGAAGGAATTGAAATAATTTAGCTTGCATTGGGATGGTAGGCACCCATCAAGTTTTTCAGTGTTTTTGTTGTCATTAAAGTTTCTTATTAGTATCCAAGGTATGGTAAGATGTAGTGCAAGTTATTTAAAGGAGGACCAAAACATTTTCCTTCTATCAAAATTTGGGCTAACATAAATTGTCATAAAAAGAAAAGTTTTATTACATACCCGACATTGTAGGTGAACCTCTTGGAAGGAGCTTGCTACTGGTTCCAAGTAGACATTATAAGGGTTTTGAGGACCCAGATACCACTAATGAAACCTATAGCATATACTTTAACATATCTTTTAAAACCAAGGGTGATTATGATATTGTTGGCTCTATCTCAATTAATCCTAGTCTCAGTAAGAATGACAGTATCGGGTTTGTGAGTTGCCGCATGTTCCCTGAAGGTCCTTTTAAAGTCGACAACTCTAGCATATCTTACATTCCAATTAAGTATATTCATGGTTAAGGGCTGATTTGGGTTAAGGGTGGTGTTTGGACGATTAGATGGGGAAAGGTCAATTTGAATGGTGTTTAGGAAACTAGTCAGTGTAAAAATCTCACGATAGTCCAGTGTTTCACTTTCATATTTGAGAAAGCAGGAGACAGAAATGAACATTTCTATAGTCCTTGAAGAAGGATTCATGAGCATCGTAAGAATCTAACCCTTATATATGTCTATTAAAGTTCATTTCCTGTAAAGAGTGACATGCACTACTAGAAGGGATTGTGATACATTTCTCACAATGGGGCTGATAGGCAGAGGGTGTAAAGGGAACATGTTGTAAGGGTGGGTGTCACGTCCCGAAATCTTAGCACGTGACCGACACAGAAAGTAAATTTCACCTCACCTCCGTAAGCCTATCTTTCTTTTAAGCACAATACTAAACTTTATTTTGGTTATTCTTTTAAATGCAATTAATTTAAATTACACAATTTAAGAAATAAAAAAAGAACTATTTCTCTTATCACAAAATGATAAGAAATTATGGCTAAACCGAATTTCTCATACACGTTACAATTATACACATTACGTCGCTGAACAAACCTACCTGATTACAAAGCTTTTCTAAATTCATACATTAGGATAAGACCTAAACATTATACCTTTACCCCAAATAAATGAAAAAGTAATATTGGTGTGAACGTCATCGGATTAACAAGTTCTCCATACCTGAAATCAAAGATAGCTTCTACTTGAGAGAATCCTACCACATTCACATACAATATAGGTATATATATATATATATATATATATATATATACATGCAGATATACATAATTGATCTAATGGTATAATCATCTAAGTTTTGGTATAAGATATTTATCAAGACACACACATTGAAATCATCTCGCAATTATTAACAATACATTTAAGATCAAACCAAATCACATTTCAAACAATTCAAATAATTCATACAATTCTAAATCAAGTTTCCAAACATTTTTGGGTCCTGTCCACAATAAGTGACCATTGCCCCACGGCCCCTGCCGCATTCTCCCTTATTTCACCCCTGTCCTCAAAGGGACAAATCTATAGTCCAACCTTATTTTACCATGTCCTTAAAAGAACGAATATCATATTCAATACTACGTAGCCATAGTGATTTCATGCCACCCTTATTCATCCCATGGGATCCCATAAACTCCATTTCCGTTTCTCTTAAGGTCAAACACAATCACATTACACAATCATAGGCAACCATATGCATTTCATTTCAGGAAAAGTTCATAATAGTCTCACACTTGCACATTTCAATGCATAATATGATGCATTAATTTCATGTCACATATATATATATATATATATATATATATATATATATATATATATTTATAGTATACTTTTAATATATACATAAAAGAAGCAAACATAATAAGGTAGGATCTCTCACCTCGATTCCAAGCTAAAATTCTACACTTCAAATTAGAGTATAAATGCCAAGGAACTCATCAAAGATCTAAAGATCAAGCCAAGCAAGGAGATAACACTTAATCAGAACATAGACTATCATTCATTTAGCTTTGTTCTGTTTTGAGGTTAAAATTAGGACTAATCTTTAAAACATTTTTGGGAATAAACTATAGCTCCAAAAATTATGAAATTTGGTACAAATCCTTATTAGTATGTTAAAATATTAGGATAAAAATTTCAGAATTTAATTCTATCGTTAGACCTTACTAAAGACCTTATTAGTGATTAAAGGTAAGAGCTGTCTAAATTCTGAATAGGTATAGTGTTATGCATTTTAGACTTAGTTAATCATGTCCAAACATGGTGAAATTTTGAAGATCCTTAGATATATGTTATCTATGTGCCATAAAAATTTTAGATCAAAAAGAGGTCTTTAGCTATTAAAACCAAATTAATTTCCGAAACTGCCCGATTTGCTCTGTATTGAACAAAGTATTGTTCTCATGTTTATTTGACCAATCAAACCAATTTTGATGAGCTTGAAACTTCCTAGATCAGAGTAATAACATGTTAGGAGTTCCCCATAAAAATTTCATGATTTTAAGAATTAATTTGGTCATCCAAAAATACATAAAACCAGTAGCATGATAGATCAGTTTTGTTCTGCCTTTTACAAATATCAATCACTGTTTTAGGTATATTAAAGATACCAAACCAATCCATAAAATTTTGAAATAACTTAAGTATATTATTGGACACTATTTCTAGTTTCATACCAAATTTCATGACCATTGAAGTTCGTTTGATACCTTAAACAGTCCAAACAATTCTTAGTAGTAAAAAACATTCTGCAGAAACATAATCAGCTCTGTTCTTTGTCTTCTTACCATTTCCTTCGATTTTTGCTTCTTAATTCATGCCTTATGTTTGTTTTCTTCATTTTTAGTCTATAATAGCTTGTATAGTCACCTTTACCCAAAGACTAAACAAAAAGAGATGAATTAAACTCATAGATTCAAAGGATTCAAGCTTATCATTACCTTGCTCTATTTTTATGGTAAGAATCACATCTATGACCAGATTTCCATCAATTTGATCTCTAGGGTTCCTAGCTCATAATAGAAAAAGAGAAGAGGTGATCTCCATAGCAAGGTTTATCCTTCCATCTCCCTAGCTTTTGGTCTCTTTTTCTCTCTTTTGCTCATCTGTGTCTCGTGTATGTGAAGAAAGGAGTTAGATCAATATTTTGGCTAATGCTTCAACCCAAAGTCAAAGCTTCATCCAATGGTGGAGATTAGCATATTTGTCTCTACTCCTCATATCTCTCTTTCCATTGCCCCCTTCTAGCCTCCTTTTCCCTTTTTTTTTTTTCAGTGAAAGCTTCTCCAGATGAAGCTTCCCCACAAGCTCCAAATTCCAATCTAATGGAGATAAGACATACACTTGTCCCCTTTTTAGGCCATTAGATCTCGTTGGTTAAAATTCTTCAAAATCACTCTAACTTGTAAAATTCATTCATTTGGGTCCTTGAGAATTTGTAAAAACTTCCCAAATTAAAATTTGAAATTTTCTATTCCCATTTTTTCTTCATTAATTCAAAAAGAACATTTTTTACATAATTAAATTTTTCAATAAACTTCAAAATAGACTTTAAATATTCATAAAAATTCTTAGGGTATTACAATAGGCTTAATGGAGGGTTCTCGTAGATGGAGTCATAACGATATTAAGATTTTGATGATTTTGAAGGAGTTGTCTCGATTCCATATTTGTAAGGGTGTTTGCCATTGTTGCATGCATTATGGCACACCAAGTCAAGGTCCATCTTGCAATGTTGAGGATACCTTTGAGTAGATTCATCCAACTTAGAGTTGCTCCAGTTGAGCAGGTTGGATAATGCAAGTACGTCTCTTAAAAGTTTGCTAGGAGGTGGAAAGAGTTGTTGTCCAGGGGTAGGCTGTTGTTTGTGTTGAGCATTTAAGGAGGTGATATCCTAATTGGTATTATCAGGCATGTTTGCATCATGTGGAGATGTGTTTTTGGGTAGGTCATGGCAAGGGGAGTTTTCTGGCAATAAGTTCCAGGTTTTCAAGGTTGTTTGCGATGATGGAGTTCTTTATGAACTACTCATGTTGTTGCAAAGAAGGCAAGACAGGAATCTCATATGTTTTCCCTTTGCTAATGGCATTTAATTTTGCCATTAGTTTATTTGTATCCACAACCATTAATTAAGCGTCATTATGTTCAAGGTGATGATGGCTTTCTAGGCTCGAGGGAGGTGAATCTTTGGCTAGAGATTCACAAGGCAGAGTGTCATTTAGAGCGCCCTCATAATTATACATGACATGGTGATGTGACGGCCGGTTTGTAAGGCTTCATGTGGAGGTTATAAGGGCAGGGTTAATGACTTTGATGGGATTGGTTATCTTTAATTTTTGTTAAAGATGCATTAACATCACTAGTGGTGGTTGGGATTGTATAGTCATCTTTATTGATATAAGGTGAAGTAATTAAGAGCTAATTTGATTTAATTTCATTAAAAATATTCTAAGTTTTCATATTTTTCATGGGCATAAACTTTTTTCCCCCTGAAATCTGAATTTGTAATCAAAACAGTGGGTTTGATTTCTTAATTACAGGGTAGTGTTTTAGTGAAAACAAATTGATACAAATCTTGAAAACAAATCTAAAGACAAAAGGTTTTGGGGAAAACAAATCTTGAATCAATGATTTTTTATAGGGCTAAAGAAATCCATATTGCCATAGGCATCTCGTAAGAGGCAGCTGCAAGTAGGAATTTTGGTTTGCATTGTCATCCTAGAATGGGATCCTTACCTAGTCTCCACAGGGATGTTTGAATCTTGATCCGATCCTCTGGTAAGAGATTATGAATCATATAGAAACCAAACCCTACATGGTGTATTTGGGGTTCTGCCTTTGGTTTCTAAAGGCTAAGAAGATTCATTTTGAGATAGCGAGGCTCAAATGTTTTGCCCATTGTTTTGATAATGAACGCGTGACTCCAATAATTGTTGATGTGTCCTGAAAAGCCGATGGCAGGTACTTCGTCCTTTTTTTTTCCCAATAACAAGTTTGGATTCGATCTCAGGCAATTTTTCTCCTATTTGTTTGCCTTGTGTGAGATGTTCTTCTGTGCTTTTTTGCCTACTGTATAGTGCAACTTTTAGATCTCGAGTCTCTGTGCATCTTTGTCAGTTTCATAGTGCATCTTTGAAACTTTTGATCCTAAATAATCCGGAGATTCCTTATTTCACTTTTCTCGGGTCGCTTGTGTTGTTGGCGACTTCTTTCATGTCTCTTGTATCTCTTGGATCACTCGAGTCTCTTGAGTTTCTTGTGTCTCCTCCTTAGTTTCTCATGTTTCCTCCATTACATACAGATTCTTTCCTCATATACAAAAATTAAATAGCTCAAATATGCCTCAAATATAATTTAAAGTCTAAATATTTTCAAAAGTTCTCCAAATATAATTATTGCCTTGTCTTTAACCTCGCATATAAATATTAAATATACTCTTTAACTATAATTTGCACTATTTGAACTTTTGAATGTTCCTCAGGTTGTTATTGACCTATAGATTGAAATACTTGCAAGATATCCTTTAGTTGCCTCAATCACCACACATGAACCATTCGGATCTTAAACTAGAAAAAATGTTAATTTTGATCTGTTCACATTATTCAAAGTTTAATCTCTATTCCCTAATTTTATTATAATCTAATTTGATCTTATAACTTTTATCTCATATTTCACTTTCGTTCCATTAGACAAAAAGGTACTTTATGTTCTAACATTTTCAATGATTTTCGTTTATACCCCTAACGTTTTTTTTACTATTTATGTCTCACATGTTTCATTTTTTGTCAGATATGCCCTTCTTTTCAACACCGTCAAATAACTTAATAGAAATTGCTGACTGAGCTGCTACATAACAAAAATCATTTGTCACATCATTCACCATGTGTACTCATAATCTAAAATTAAAAAAATACTCCTAATAATAATTATAAAAAAATTTCTCCTTCTTTCTCTCCATCTCTATTTACCCTCTCATTCTCTCTCTCTCTCTCTCTCTCTCTTTTTCATCTCTGTGACTCGTCTCTCTCGTCTCAATCCATCACCTCCTCAATTTCATTTTTGGCTTCTCACCTTCATTACCATACACAGCCAAATTCTATTTTTAGCCTGCACACACATCCCTCACCTTACACAATTTGATTGCTCCTTTACCTCTATTTTCTAGCCTCAAAACAGAGGAGGAAACTCTGACACATATACACCTTCTTGGCCAGCAGCTCAGGGTACACATCCATCTTCCATCTCTTTCACACAATACCCTCTCGACCATCTTTTTCCTTATTGTTTTTCTTGCAGCACACAGACTCGTTCCACTACACATAGACCCACATACTCTCTACTCACCTTTCTTCAAACATCCAAGAAGATCAAGAAAAAAAAAACTGCACTCTCTCCCTCCATGTGCTTCCCTTTTAGAGCTAGGAATATAGGCTTTAGCCCGTGGGCTAAGCCCGACCCACTTGCATTTGGACAGCTTAGAGATTTAAAAATAGACCCGTTTTTTAAAAATTAATTATTTTATAAATAATTATATTGTATTAGTTAGTATGTAAATAATTTTACTATATCACATTTTTATAT
Source organism: Biancaea sappan (assembly GCA_037074585.1). NCBI lineage: Eukaryota > Viridiplantae > Streptophyta > Magnoliopsida > Fabales > Fabaceae > Biancaea > Biancaea sappan. The sequence continues at coordinate 25,916,762 of CM073490.1, forward strand.
TTTATAACATTATATTTAATAATTATAATAAATTTGGATATAAATTTTTTATAATTTTTCAAAAATAAATATAAAATTTATTAAAAATAGAAGAATAAGATTATTTAAAAAAACTAGTATTTCTTATGCAGTAGAATTTGTTTTTGGTGAATAGAGGCAAGAAAACGTTATATTAAAATTTAAAAGCAAGAAAACATTTTTCTTTTTTAGTGTATGGTGCATTGGTACTACATGCAATAGTGAATTTACTCAATTTAGCTATCAACTTCCTATCCTAGTGCGCTTGCAGCAATTTTTATCTAGCATGTAGCACCAATGCACCCCCTTCCTATCCCAGTACCCTTTCTTGTCCTAGTACGCTTGCAGCAAATTTTTTTTTTTTAAAAAAAAAGTAGCCCAGCCTGTGGGCTAGGAACGGGTGGGCCTGGACTTCAAATTTCAGGCTCGTATTCCCAATGTTATTCCCTTCACCACCTCTCCTTACATACTCACAACTATGTGTTTCGCACATACCGATAGTCACAACTCTCTATTTTTTCGCATTATTGTCACACACACAGCCTGAGTGAAGAGGAGGAACCCAAGGCACACACATAGGGAACTTAGAGAGAGATGAAAACAGAGAAAGGTGGAGAGAAAGCCGAAACAGTGAGAGTGAGAGAGGAATAACAGAGAATTAGAGAGAGAAGCAAAGCATGAGGCTGGGATAGAAAGAACCCACTAGAGAAAGAGAGAGGGGAACTAAGTGATAGAGAGACGAAGGGGAGAGCTCGAGGGAGAGATAGACGGAAACAGAGATCAAGAGAGCGAAAAGAGTAAGAGAGAGAGAGAGAGAGAGAGAAAAAGAGAGAGCAAACAGAGATGGAGAGAAAGAAGGGGAATTTTTTTTAATTATTATTAGGGGTATTTTTGGAATTTTATAAGTACGCGTAGCAAGTGACGTGGCAGATATTTTTGCCACATGGCAGCCTAGTCGGTAATTTCCATTAAGTTATTTGACCATGTTAAAAAAAGGTATATCTGACAAAAATAAAACATGTGAGACATAAACAGTCAAAAACAAATGTTGAGGGTATAAACGAAAATCAGTGTAAACGTTAGGAACATAAAATATCCTTTTCTCATTCCATTATTTCATTTTGCTCCAAATCATCTAATATGTTTTCATTTCATCTATACCGTCAATATGCTTGATGGGAAAGTCCTAGTGATTTAATTCTAAAAACCAAGGTTCAGAAAATCAGATCAGTTCAATGGTCAATGGTCGGACTGCAGTCAAACCATAGTTGAACTAATGGTATATAAAAAATATTAAAATAAAATATATAATTAAAATATTAAAATATTTTACATAATTACAAAATATTATTTTATATAATTACAAAATATTAAAAAATAAAAAAGAGACTACTAATTAGGTGATAGGTGAAAAGTAAAAGAAATAGGAGGTAATTAACTGAGGAAGGCTGAGGTTTTGACAGAGCATAGGAAAATGAGGATTTTGGTTTTTTTTCCTCTCTCTCTCTCTTCTTGTCTTCTACTCTTGCTCCTTCTCTCTCTTCCTTTCCCTTCTATCTGCTGGAGTTTAATTTGGGACATTGACTAGGGTACTAACATATTTTTAAAGAAATTTCTTCAAATACTAACTATTCAAAAATATATTTCAATATACTAACTTTTCAGTAAATTCAATCAATACTTCGTCAAATTACATGTGCAATTTGACAAAGTGTTGGTTGAATTTTATCTACTAAACTTAGATAAAATTCGACCAAACACTGGTCGAATTCCTTGTTATATTTATATATATATATATATATATATATATATATATATATATATTGGATACCTATAATTTTTATTAAATTAATATAATGATATTTTTCATGTAAATTAAATTAATGATATTCTTATTTTTTATTTATTTTAGAGTTTCATTAATTAATAAATATTAATAAAATAATTTTATTAAATTATTATAATAATGATATTTATTTTTTTTATTGATGATTTAATTTTTTATTTTTTATTTGTTTTACATAATTTAATTTTATTAATGTGTTAATAATTAATTATTGTTTTAATAAATATATAAATTATTTTAAATGTTTTTCGTTATTGTTTTGATGAATGAATTTAATAATTTTTAACAATTTAAAAGATTTACTTTTATTATTTTTTAAAGATTTTAAGAATATTTCTAATTTTTATTTTTAAATTAAAAAAATGAAAATACATAAGTTGTAATTAAAAATTAGATATTAAATAAATTTATACAAGAATACAATTTATCACACAAATATTCAAAGGTAGTGAGAGTTAGTTCCACAACAGTGCTTAGCAACACGTTTCTTTTCACGACTAAGTGATTGTGCTTGATCCTCATCTTCTTGATCGGTATTTTTAGTCGAGTCTGAATATGTGTTGGATTCATGATATTGTCGTGAACTTGGATTTGGGGTCTGATAGATTGAGCTTAGATCGGCGTCATCCCTCCTCTCAATGCTCAAACCAGCTTCGGATGCCACGGAACGACCACTACATCTCCGCTACGCCTGCCTCTGGGTAGCCTTTGTATAGGATATGTAGTTGAGGTATGTCTTATGCCGGAGGAGCTGGATAAGTTGTGTCATAGTCTTTACGTTCCCTAGGAGCTTATAGGATGGTGTTACTATGCATTACCACATAATTCGATAGAAGTGTTAGTTGCTGCAGACTCATTATGCGTATTGTTCTCACTATAGTAGCCTGTGTAAATAATGAAATAAATAAAAATTATTCCTTAAATAATATTTATTAAAATAAAGGAAAAATAGTACTTTATGTCCCCAATGTTTACGCCAAGTTTCATCTATGCCCTAAAGGTTTTTTTGCCTCAGTTATGTCTCACATGTTTCAATTTTTGTTATATATATCAGTTTTTATAACTTCGTCAGTCAACTTAACAGCATGCTGACTGAGTTGCACATGACAAAAAAGCATCTGCCACGTGGCTCCACATAGACTCCAAGGAAAAAAGGTTTTTTTTTAAAGTTTCAGTTTATTCACTTAGGTCTTTGGTTAAAATTTTCTTTTTGTCAAATTTTTGATATAAACTCATCTTCTACTTCGTATATGTCCCTAGTTTAAGAATCTATTTTTATCTTTGTCAAAATCATCCCCTACAAACTTTTTAGTTTGTTCACTTTAGTCATTGTTCTTCACTTTCATTTTTTTTCCTCATGGTTTGGTCCTCTAAATCAGTCCATAATTTCATTTTTAGACATAATATGATTAAATCTAGCATTTCCACCCAAAACAACTTAAGAAATGAATTAAAATTCAAGAATGAAATTTAATTCATTTAGAACTTTAAAACTTTGAATTTTATGCAACCTTTAAAACTTTTAATTTTAATTCATTTCTTAAGCTGTTTTCAGGTGAAAATGATAGATTTAATCATAATATAACTAAAAATGAAATTATAAATTGATTTAGAAGACTAAAACATGAGAAAAAAAGTATGAAAGTGAAGAACATGGAGAAAGTGAACAAACTGAAAAGTTTGTAGTAGGTGATTTTGACAAAAATAAAAATAGATTCTTAAACTAGGGACCTAAACAAAGTAGAAGATAAGTTTATATCAAAAATTAGACAAAAGAAAAATTTTGACTAAGGACCTAAGTGAATAAAATGAAACCTTAAAAAAACTTTTTTTTTATGGAGTCTACGTGGCAAATGCTTTTTTGCCACATGACAGACCAGTCAACATTTTGTTAAGTTGATTGACTGAGTTACAAAAAAAATGGTATATATAACAAAAATTGAAACATATAGGACATAACTGGACAAAAAAAACCTTTAGGGTATAGGTGAAACTTGATGTAAACTTTAGGGACATAAAGTACCATTTTGCCTAAAATAAATAACAAATAATAGATATATATTATACCACATAGCCATCGAAGGTGTTCGAAGGACAAATCCATCGCCGTTTATGGAGTCAGAACCATTGCATGTAAAATGAATTTGGTCCTAAAGACTCATCTGATAGTGCTATAGGAGCACTGCATACTCGTTCTCGCCACTGGTCCTACATCTGAATGAACTTAGCATGCTTCATACTCTTGTTAGTATTAATCTTCCAGTTAACTTTTTAAGAAGTCAATCCTCTAAGTTGACCGGTGTGTTCGGGATTGGTTGTTCCATCTCAAATTGACATATGCTCGATCAAGATTGTGTCATTCGATTATGTGAAAATTTATTAATGGAACTGAGGCACGCCACACATCAAGGTCATTTTGGCAGTACTCTAGGATTACTTGGTTTGTATATGGGAGTCAAATAACCTGATTTTGACAAATATTAGCATATACTAATATGCAACAAAATATTACCAGTTTAAAACCAAAATAAATGCCAATATGTCATCATCATTCATCTAGTCCAAAAATAACCTATACTGATTTAGAGCATGAGCAACAGGGGCTTGGTATAGGGAAACTCTACTCCATCTATTAAAAATAAATCCTTATCACTTTGCAATTTAAACAAATTATAACATAAAATTACAATTATCTAAATTTTTAATTGTTAAAATAATGTAAATGATAAATAATATTTAAAGTGTAATTCAAATAAAAAATTTAAATAAAATATTAATAGCATATGACATACTTATGTGCTATAGGTGAGGGCTACAGATGTTCTTCATCATCATCGAGTTAATTAAGTACTGCCGACCTTAGTCTTGAAAGTCATTCAAATGCCCACACATACAATAAATGAATACACCCACTAATTTGATATGCACCAGGGTGTGTCACCTTGCATAACTCACTGCATAAGTGGGCCAAGACTGCTGCACCCTAACTAAACTTCCCGCATTGTTCAAAGTCTTGCAAAAGCGGGAGGTACTTCAAGTATACATTTATGCCATATTTGTCTGGCATCAGATAGCTGTTGATGATGAGTAAGATGTATGCCCATGCATGTTGTTGAATAGTGAGCTCATTTGAATTTTTTAAAGACATGTCATACATAATCTTTGTCCTCTCAACTTGTCCTCAGGCGGGAAAACCCCCAACAACAAAACACAAACCATGTCCCACGTGAGGATAGATTCTATGGCAATGGCATGTCCACTGCAAGGGAGTCTGTACAGCACTGCCATATCCTGTAATGTGATGGTACACTCTCATTGTGTTAAATGAAATGTGTTAGTCTCGGGGTCACCATCTTTCAACTAGTGTTGTGAGTAATGCATGGTCATACATAAAATATTCAATTCGTAACATTCCATAAAACCCTATTTATTGCAAATATGGTACAATATCGGGGGGGGGCTACATGGATCAATAGTTCACTCGTGTGTCAACAAATTTTTAATAATCGATCAGGCTGTATATAAATCAACAAAAAAATGAGTAAAATAAAATTAAAAAATATACATAAAAAGCAACAAATAATATGAGTGAAATAAAAATAACAAATACTATGAGTAAAATAAAAATCAACAAATAATATGAGTAAAATAAAAAACAAAAAAAATTATGAGTAAAATAAAAAAACAAATATTATGAATAAAATAAAAAACAAAAAAATATTATGAGTAAAATAAAAATAACAAATAATATGAGTAAAATAAAAAATAATAAATATTATGAGTAAAATAAAAATAACAAATAATCTGAGTAAAATAAAAAACAACAGGTTGTGAGTAAAATTTGGTATCAAAAATATAATAATAATGAGAATGTCTGAAGGAATTACTCTAGAGGAGTTCAAAGACCGTCTACGTGTTCAGGCTGACTTACTCTATAACCAGGTTGTAAGTAAGGTTTGATACCGATGCCCGGTGAAATTATCGTCACTCCGCTATCAGAAGGTGAAAATGGAAAATAACTACCAACTCCAAACTGCGGTGATCACAAACCTAAATAGCTTTGAAGACCAGGCTATAATAGAATTATTGATGGAGATCAGCACAATACAAATAGATGTCAACACTGGCATATCGATTCACATGACAAATCTTGAGCTGTTGTCTCAAGTACAACCAAGTCTAGACTCTCAAGTGTTGGACCCAGCGACACTCTCAGTCCCCAGTATTACTCATAGCCAAGTTCATCGAACCATCTACTTTTACTATCTGCTGCATATGACATGGACCTAGAAGATAACATGCTAGACAAGTTAGGTGATCCTGACTATAATCCAACAAATATTGACAATTATGCCAACAATGAAGAAGAAGACGTAATTGTACATTCGTACTTGGCTCTCATAACAGACACATTGTCAACATTTTTTCATTACGCTGACATTAAACAAATGGGAAACGATGACACCCGAAGAGTTGACCCCTCTTAATATTCAACAGGAGCTATATAAGGACATGTGGTTTACAAATATCCAAAGTTTAAGACAGGCAATGAAGTTGTCTACTATTTGAATATACCAGACATTCCAAGTAATACTAGCAAAGTAGGGTATTGAAGATTACAAGTGCATGCATTATGGAAATGATTGCGAGTAGAGGGTTAGAGCAGTACAAAATTACCTGTACACCCGTATAGGATCACCAAGTACAATGGAGACCAGACATGTCTATCTACTATAATATCTTAAGATCATGAAAAGCTGAACTCTAAGTTAATAGCCTCTTGTATGACTCCTTTGGTCTCTGAAAAGGGTGATTTGGCGATTAGCCAAATAATAATTATAATAAGGACCACATTTGGATATACTGTATTATACAAGAAGGTTAAGTTTGCAAAGCACACATTGTCAGCTGTTTTCGGAGGTTAGAAATGATCCTACAATTTGTTACCCTGGTGGTTAAATGTTGTCTGCCATTTTAATCCTGGCACTGTCTACGACTTGGACACTTACCCCCTAACACAATATGGGAAGGTATATTTTCATCATCTTTTCTAGGCCTTCAAGTCTTATATTGATGCTTTCAGCCATCTGAAACCTATAGTTCAAATAGATGCAACCCATTTATATGGAAAGTATAGGGGTCAATTGATAATGGTTGTGTCACAAGATGGGGACAGAAAAATAGTTCCCCTACCGTTTGCATTGGTAGAGGGTGAAGCCAGAGAGGTGTATCAATTTTTCTTGTCACACTTAAAAACACATGTGATTAAGAATCAACAAAATCTTTGCATCATCACAGACAGAGGACCAGGTGTTGTGGCGGCGTTGGAAGATCTATAAACAAAGTGGCAACCACCATATTCCCATTGCATATTATACATTCTTCATTTGGGGGACAACGTCAAAAGGAAAATGGACAATAAATTCTTTTGAAAAAAAGTTATCAATATATGTGAGTTTTTTTTAATCTCAATGCTGATTAATAGCTCATGGCATAGTTAGTTTTTCAACTTACTTATGTATGTATGGATGTCAGGATACTATTTTGAGCGTCACAAGGTGAATGCAGAACTAGTAGCTATATGAACCTGGTCTGAGAAAGGTGCTAATTATATAGTAAATATACCACTAGAATAATGATCTTATGCATACGACACAGAAGGTCTGTAGTGGGGTCAAATAACTACAAACCTCGTCGAATGCATGAATGTCGTCTTCCTAAGGATGCGACACCAGCTGTGCTTAGACTGGTAAAAGCAACGATGCATAAATTGCTAGAATATTTCACAAAACAAACCACAAGCATACAGGCACAAATTTTAGCTCGCAACACCGACTTCTGAGAGATTGTAATAAAAGATTTGCAAACAAATTGCGATGTAGTCATTGATTTCGATCCACAGAAGTCGTTATTTGAAGTGGAAGAACTATATGATGAATTGAATGGACTATCTAGGCGTACTTGCAAGCTGGGTCTTAGTGCTAAAAAGTGTGATTGTAGGGAATTTCAAACTCTGCACTTTCTATGTCAACATACAAAATGGAATGTTTGAAGTGGGGCTTTAACTATCATTGACTGGTCGATAATGTTTACTGATTAGACACCATATTGAAAGCATATCAGAAAAATTTTTATTCAATTAGAAGTCACAAAGATTGGCCAGTCTACAATGGAGACAAAATGGATCCTCACTCTCAAATGGCTTGAAAGCAAGAGCGCCTAAACTCCATGCGCATAAATAGTTCAATAGATTATAGACAACGTGGGGATCCTTCATGATGTGAAATCTACAAATAAATCGAGCACAATCGATCAATATGTCCATTCCGCCCTATTATACCAAACCAATTAAATTAAATAATATTTTATTTGTACAATTATATTATTTAATGAGATTTTTAAAAAATTCTCATCCAAAAATGTTATCCTATTATTTTTTATGTGAATTATGGTGGAGAGAAAAAATATTTAGAAAACAAATATGATTTAATAAACAAAATTTAAAACTAGAATTAAAAAAATATATATTACCTTATGAATGAAAATTTTAATAATTAAAAACTTGACATAAAAAAATTATTTTAGTATTAATATAGTTAAAATTATCGACTCATTGCTTACATTACTTAATTAATTTTTCTTGATTTCACTCACTTAAGGAGAAATTAATTTTCACTTAAATTAATTAATTTAATAATTTGTTAACTAGTTCATTTTTATTCCCATTAATTAAAACTAGTTTGTTCATTAAATCTCTCACATCTATTTTCATTTTAATAATAGTAAATTTAATTTATAATAATTAGAATCGCAATTAGTATAAATTTTATTTTTAATTAATTTTCACAACAAATTTAACTAATAGCAAATGCAATTGAAAAAAAATTATTTAATATCCAATTATAATTACAATTGATGTAATTTCATATTTTTTTTAATTTACTTGAAAAATAAAAATTACGAATATTCTTAAAATTTAAAAACATAAAAATAAATCTTTTAAATTGTTAAAAATTATTATCTTAGCCATACTTTTATTAAAACAAGAACAAAAATCATTTAAAATAATTTATATATTTATTAAGACAATAATTAAACTAACAGATTAATATAATTTAATAAAAACAATACACAAGCCCGTGCACACACACATATATATATATAGAAGGGACTTTGACCATGCACTTGGTATAATTCAATCAAGTACTAGTCGAATTACACTTAGATAATTCGACCAGTGCTTAGTCAAATTTTATCTAAGAACATATGATTGAATTCGATCAACACTTGGTCGGATTACATAAGAAATTCAACTAAGTGTTGGTTGAATTATATAACAAGCTGGTATATTAGGAAATAGATTTGAATAGTTAGTATCATAGGAATTATTTTTAAAAAAATGTATACACTGGTAAATAAACTGTTTAACTTGTTTGAAACCTTAATATATTGATATTTTATAAATTTGATATTAATGAAATATTCTATTAATTGATAATTTTTTTTGTTTAGTCAATTTTTGCTATGAATTTTTTTATTGTGGATGTTATATGAAATCTTATTTTTGATTACAATTTAAATTTATATTTATAGTCTTTAATTATATATATTTTTTAATATTTTAAAATAGAGTAGTTAAATCACGATTTAACCATAATCTGACCATTAACTTTTGAACTAGTACCTCTACTAGTTTAATAATTGGTTCAATTTTCAATACAATGTTGGTAGAGATGGCAATTTCAACCTAAACCTAGCTGATTTGATCCACCTTACCTCGTTCAGGTTGGGTTATTCAACGATTGAGTAGGGAATGAGGCGGGTTCAGGGATTTTATGAAAATACAATCGCGAGTCCCGCCCTATATATATATATATATATATATATATATATATATATATATATATATATATATATATATATTTATAAAATAATATGAAATATTAAAATAGAGTATTTGCCTATTTGCCTATATTGTTATGATAAGTTTGATGTGTAAATATCTTAACAAATTGATGAATATTGTGCTTTTTAAATTTATTTTGTTGAGTATTGTGTGATGAAATTTGGTATGATAAGTTTATGAATGTTATGTTATTTAAAATTTATATTGTTAAATATTGTGTGGCGGATATGGGTCTGGGGTGGGTAGAGGTATGGGGCAAAAATACTCTTTTTAGCATGATTTCAGGGCGGGGTGGGTATTGAAATTTCCCATAGATTAAGAGATGGGACAAAACAAAAAAAAAAACTCCACGAAACAACAGAACAACAAATATGTATGCGGAACAAGGATGAGTAGTAAAAAATCTGTCTCAATTCTCTCCGTTGCCACCCCTAAATATTGGTCTCTGACTGGAACATTTTGTATTTCTTCAAACAAACGCTTGTTATGCAGTGCATGCAACTGGCAGGGGTGTCCCATCTTTTTCATTTTATCTTGTTAGAGACATTTCTGTGCCTAATCAGATTATAAACTACTCTAAATTTATATTTACACATAAAAAAAAAAGACTCAAATTTGATGGTCCAATACACGAAAATGGACTTGGTCCAAGCTCCAAATTCCATTTTTGATCATCATATTCCAATAATAGCAATAGGAACAAGGGCGGTGTTCCTGCAATAGTGAAATTGAGGTGTCTGAAATTGGAAGGGTCTCACACAGGCGTCTCCCGCCATCCTTATAAACTCTTTGCTATAATAAATTGAAGTTCCCTCATTTCTCAAGCAATTCCCTTTCTCGCTGTGTTTTCTAATCATAGTTAGTCCCTGCTTACTATCAATATCATATGTGCCTACCGTCCCTCACTCTTCCTCCATTGCCTTCGCCCTCCATTCTCATCTCCTGATGTCCACTGAGATGAACCCAAGCTCCAATTGCTCCTCCTCTTCTATCATTATTTAGTTCCCCTCCCCCATAGTTTTCCTTCTCAATTTCTAGCTTTCTGTTTGGTTCCCGAGAAAATTAATTCAATATGGGTATCAAAGGTTTTGTTGAGGGAGGCATAGCTTCCGTGGTTGCAGGATGCTCCACCCACCCTCTTGACCTCATCAAGGTCCGAATGCAGCTCCAGGGCGAAGCCCACTCTTCCAGACCCAACCCCACCGTTCATGCCCTCCGACCCGCACTCGCCTCACATCATTGCTCCGGCAACGTGGTGCCTCCTCCCCCACATCCGCCTCGCCTCGGTCCAATCGCCGTCGGAGTTCGTATCATTAGACAAGAAGGGGTAGCCGCTCTTTACTCCGGCGTCTCTGCCACCGTCCTCCGCCAGGGTCTCTACTCCACCACCCGAATGGGATTGTACGATATTCTCAAGGAGAAATGGTCCGACCCGAAAGGGCACATGTCGCTGCCCCACAAAATCGGAGCCGGTCTGCTAGCCGGAGGCATAGGGGCAGCCGTCGGCAGCCCAGCGGACCTCGCCATGGTTCGAATGCAAGCCGACGGCCGGCTCCCGGTGGCTCAGCGCCGAAACTACAAGTCCGTCGTGGACGCAATCGCACGAATGACGAAGCATGAGGGCGTGACTAGCCTGTGGCGAGGCTCGTCGCTTACGGTGAACCGCGCAATGCTGGTGACGGCGTCGCAACTGGCGTCGTACGACCAGATAAAGGAGGTGATATTGGAGAAGGGCTTGATGCGCGACGGGCTTGGGACCCACGTGACGGCGAGCTTCTCGGCGGGGTTCGTGGCGGCCGTGGTTACGAACCCGGTGGACGTGATAAAGACGAGGGTGATGAACATGAAGGTGGAGGCAGGGGTGGCGCCGCCGTACTCTGGCGCGGTGGATTGCGCCCTGAAGACGGTCCGAGCGGAGAGTCCTAAGGCGCTTTACAAGGGATTTGTACCTACTATTTCAAGACAAGGTCCCTTCACTGTGGTGCTGTTCGTGACGCTCGAACAGGTTCGCAAGTTGCTCAAGGATTTCTGATCGGACCATGGACGATGACGCTCCAACAGGTTCGCAAGTTGCTCAATGAAAAATTAATTTTTTAGTTATTTTTTATTTGATTCTCCGTTTGGTCGATTTGTGTTAGTGCTATTGTCGTTCTGGAATATGTAGTGTTGTAAATTGATTAAATTTCCAAAGGGAAAGATGTAATAATGAACTGCTTGATATCACAAACTGATGATCATATTCTTATTCTAAACTTAGATGATCTAACATGATTAATCTGCCTAGTCTGGACAACTTTTTTGTTTACAAACAACGTAAGTGCACGTTCTGAATACTATTTATAGGAGATTCCAATCCTACAAAGTGGAGGAAGTAGAAATTGCATCAAGTAAAATGGAAAAGATGGAAAAGTTCCTTTGCTTCGGGAAACATACTTTCCTGCGGAAAGGAGTAAGGTGATGATATCGAATCGTGTCTATAAATAGAAAGAAATTATTAGAATTAGATAAATAAAAAAATTAGATATTTGTTATTAATTTTTTTTAAAAATGATGTGATAATAACGTTTAAAAATTAATTTTATTATATTTATATAAAAAACATAACAATAAACGTACATGAAAATCGCACCAAAGTTTTCCCTCAAAAAATTGTGTTTGTGAAGTTAACATGAGAAATATATACCTATATCTACATCCTAAACATTTTTGAGTGGGAGATTTCGTTACAATGTTGTACCCATACCTATATATCAATGTCCTAATTAATTAAAATCGAAGTAACTGGTGTGGTGCACTGTAATATAATGTGTTACGTAAATCAATTATGAATTTATTTTAAGTGTTTCTTGACGGATTATTATCTTCAACATAAATACTCATTCCTACTTCAACTCTAAGAGTAGTTTGATATTCAGAAAAGAATAAGAATGAAAAGGAAATAAAAAAATAAAAAGAAAAAAAAAAGGTAAAAAAAATATGTTTGGTATAAGATAAAAAAGAAAGGAAAGATATAAAGTAATTTTGCTACATTATTCTTAATTTAAAATAATTGTTTAAAAAATTAACTACAGAATACGCGTTTCCATTAGTCACTCGTCTCTGTCTTCTCACTTCTGGTATGCATCTTCATGACGCCATCCCCTTCGACTTCAATCTGAGCTCATTGCTGATGACGCCCCATCGTTAAAAACGCCACATCGGCTTCAACTCCCCATCAACTTTGACTTCAATTTGTGGTTCACCCATGGTCAATCTGTAAAAGCATTGCTATAGTCTCCAATCTGTTCAGAGCAAGACAGGGCTTGACAATTGGGTATACTAGAATAGTTTGGTTCAGTTATATTTCATTTTCAGTTTCTAAAATCCAACAGAAAATTTCAGATTACATCCATTTTAAGAAGAAGAAGTATATGATGATGGAACTTTCATAACATTGTCTCTGCCTCTTTACTCTCAGTCCATTGCCTCTCTGCCTCTCAATTGTCCCTTCCTCTCTCTTTCATCGCCAGCATCTCAGACTCTCTCCCTCTTAGTCTGTCGAGATATTTGAAGAAAACATGCACAGAAGACTGTAAAAGGACAAAACTGTCAAGTACCTATTTTTCATCGAGGAATTGCCTTTTCCATACAAAAAGCAATGGAAAAAAACTGAAGGAAAAGTGCCCCATTTTTTTTCATAATAGAAAGGTCCATTCCCATTTAAATTGTCTATCAAACAATGGAAGCCAGTAACAGTAACTCAATTCTGTGTTCCATTCCAGCAAAATGTTGGTACCAAACGGCTCCTAGAAGTTGTCGCGCGCGCGCCTGTAATTGCTCACAATTGAACACTGTAATGGACGTGTACATATTTTTCTTCTTGTTTCTATCTATCATAATAACGTGCTCGTTCCTAAATCCTAATGAAGAACAGAATGACGGGTCATATTTCAATTTCCAATTTCTGAGTTGACAGATTTGTGTACATGTGTTTCGAGATATATATATATATATATATATATATATATTAAAGACTTTATTACAAATTACTTAGTACTTACATCTTCAAGGAAAATTCTACGTTTAGTTTAAATTTATCATTTAGTCCCAGTTATTTGATTATTTAGACTAAAGAGTACATTTTGTTATCATTTTTAATATATATAGTACCTCTTATGCTAAGATATATTATTCGACTATATATGATTTTGAAGTTAACTTGACTAACAAATTATTAACATGTCCTTTCCTTTTAAACGTGGATCACTGCTTTTCTTTTCCGAGCCTATAGCCACGGATAATTAGTAACAATAGCAAAATGAGTTGTTCGGTCTAGTCTAACCGGGGCCATAATGGGCTTGGCCCAAAAAATGGGTTGGGCTAGCCTGTCTTTAGGTGGGTTTAAATTTTTATGTTTAAGTCCGTCCATACTAGCCTGTGGGTCAAACGGGCCGGTCCGCATGCTAAACTTTTTTTTTAAAAAAATTTAATAATATAATATAAAATTTATTTATTTATTTTTTTGGGTAAAAAATATAAAATATATTAACTAGAAAACAAAAAAAATAAGTTAATATATTCCAAAAATGTATGTTTTCTGAAATTTTGAAATTTATCCATTCCAAAATTGTATGTTAACTCATCCAAATCAATTATTTAGGATAAATTCCAAAATAAATTGATGAGTTAAGCAAAAAAAAGAGTTAAGAATGGATGGATAAATTCTAAAATTATAGGATAAACAAAAAAATTTAAGATAAATTCTAAAATTGTACAATATGAAACTATGAATTTATCCTAAATTTTTTTTTAAAAATACGAACCGACCCGCGGAGCCTGCTCATTTAAATCTGTTTTTAAACGAGCCTATTTTTTAATTTCCAAACCTGCTTATATGCAGGCAAGCTAGGCTTAGCCCGTGAGCTAAAGCCCGTTTTACCAGTGCTAATAATTAGTCACATGTATCACGATCTCAAGCATTCCTATATATGCCAATTAAACCTAGCTTTTGGTGAAATTCTGTATCTTATGAAAATAGCTTTTATTATACTCATTAATATATTATATAGTGGTTCATTAGTCCAAGTCTTAATTAGCGCACATATATACAAGAAATATGTTGAATTGTGTATTTTGAAATATTTTCCTTTTTGTTCTAAAAATAAAATTTCATTTCTGGAGGATATAAGATATAAGGAACTAATATCTTTAAAAGAACAGTGAGTAAAGAGAAAGAAATAAACACGCGAGATTTAAAGAGGTTCAAATCCTAACTACTTGGATCTTTCATCTTTCTCAAAATGTACGACAACAAAAGGGTTTTCTATAGTCTTGATCATGAGTATAACAAGAAAATTCTTTAGGGACAATTCTCCTAAATTTGTACTTCTAAAAAGCAACTTTGAAATACTTTTCATAAAGGAAACGATTACAACCTTTAATACAAAGTTCATCAATCATGTTTTTACAGCCCTTTAAGCAATTCAACAAATAAACAACACATTAGGAAGAAGAATAACTTTCAAAGACAATAAAACTAAGCTCACACATAGCTCTCAATAATAACAGAATATCATAGCGTTGGTCAGGAAGATGATCTCTCAATAAATTCACTTCACTCCATTAGTTTTTTTTTTTCTTAAAGCAATTAAGAGCTTTAAATAGAATGCTGAAGGAACTAGCCATTGAACTCTAACGAATTTGTCATAAATGCACCATCTCATTTACATCTTTCTTCATTAATGCAAAACAATAATGAAAAGAGGAAAAGACAATCGTGAAGTATAAGGAGTTCTATGCATGAGTGAATAAGAAACCTAAGATTTTGACACATAGCACTTTTTGTCTTATGATGCGTTAACTTGGATATGCATATTTGACCTCCAACAATTTAATACTTAAATGCACTGAGATAACTTCCTTCGTATTTCATTAAAGCTTAGCACGAATAAAGAGAAAGAAAGCCAACTGATTCATTGGAATGGGCACAAGTTTGTACCAATAAAAATACCAAAATCCTGACATATATCATTTTGCATCATACTTTTTGTAATACCCAAGAAAAATAAAATATAAATATTTGTTTACAAACTACTGTTACTATTTCAGTATATGGTACTATTCACCCATATAATACTATTTATGTATACGATACTGTTCATTTATACAATCGAAATGTCAAGTACTAGATGTGGTTTGGTCATAAGAGAAAACTAGAAATAAGTTCGTGGGAGAAAATGACGTTTTATATGTAAAAATACCCTCAGGGACTAAAGTGAAAGGACTGAATTGAAAAGAAACTTAAAGGTTTAAGGTGAAAGGATAGTTTTCCTTTTAAGTTTCCAATAGTAATAACGGAAAAATTTTCCATCGTATGCGTGAGGTGCACAGTAACTATATTATTAGAAATGTCATTTTCATGAATAGTAAATTAAATATTTTATTAACGCATAGTATCAAATAGTACCCTTGATTTTTGCTATAAATAGGCCCTTCCATTTCACTTTTAAACTCACACCTTCAACTTCTCTTCTTCTCTCCTTAAGTTTCTCTTATTCCAAAGCTAGGCCTCTGAGATTTTGGGCCTTTCCTTTTCAGCTTAGGTAAGGATACTATGCCCTTTCTATGTCTTTCAAATTTTAGAAGTTATTTTCTTAAGTATGCTCTGTGGTTGCGGCCTTGACTGATCTTCCACATCAGAAAAACTGTCCTTAGCTGTTTATATGTTATTTTGATTCTCTGATTACCGAAATAGAATGTAAACTGTGAAGAATACATGTCTAGGAAAGTTCTGGCTAAGGAAAGACCTGATTTTTAAGTGTGTCCAGTGTGACCCTCCACTCTTTCCTGGGAACTTACCTGGTGTACTCTTTTACAGATTGTATTCTCTATTTCTTGTATGAATAGTAACCGTACGTATGAATAGTAACTGTATGAATAGTAATCATATATGAACAGTAACCGTACGTATGAACAGTATCTGTACGAAAACAATCCTAACATATTTTCTCTAATCTTTCATAAAAATCTCCGTAGCAGAACACCGAAATTCACCTAAGCACTCTTGTCTGTAATGACTTAGAGAAGCGATACTCGTACGGAATCCAGGTGAGTGAAACGACCTCGTTTTAATAGAATTTTAGCATTACTGGTGATAAAAAGTATGTCGTAGGACACTCCCAAGATTCATAGGGTGAAATTGGATCCAGAATGACGAATCTAAATGAGATAATTAATCCATAAGTATGGATAAAATGAAATAAGTATCTTATGATAATGTGAAGTTTGAATGTTTTCAAAAAAACGGATTAATTGTTATCTTGATATGTGGTTTATAAATCTATAATATAGTTATATATTATATCTGTTATATGGATGAATATTATATTGAGCTTCTGATTATGATATGAAATGCTATTGATTGTGATTGAGCGGGACAGTACCCCCTCTCACGGCAAGGTGGAAAACCCGGTTGACAGGGTGTCTTGACCAATGAGTGTGGAGACAACGATTCCCTTAGTAAGGATATAGCCCGGATTGGTGATAAATCCGTGAGGCGCCCTAGCTAAGAGGATGAGGTTGTGCGTCATGGCAGAAATATACATAATTGGCGAGCCGGCCTGTGTGCGCTCTTTGGGATATATTGCCATTGACGAGTACTAGTAACGTTTGTTGAATTGGATGAATTTTTATCTTCTGTCTATTGGTTGAGTATGAGCCTTTGGATATGCTTGCATGACTGGTAATGTATTTGAATTTTATTAACGCGAGGCCGATTCGCTCATTGAGTTTAAAAGCTCACACTGTTTGTACAACCTTTTTGTTCAGATCAGGTTGCCAGCGAAGAATATCTGCTAGAGGAGTAGATCACTTTGGACCTTCCCGTTGTCGGGTAGACCCCTCTTTTGTTATAGATTATGTTGCTCTGTAATCGTCTAGGACATCTAGGTCAGGGGTTCGATATTTGGCTTGTATGTCAGTATAATAATGTATTTTAAATTGATAATATATTATTACATGCAAATCATCTCTATGATTTTCACATAAGAAAATTTGATATATTTATCGGAAGGCTTACAGTGATGAGAGATTCATCATTGTGCCGGTCATGTGCCCAAAAAACGGGTCGTGACACTTTTCTAACTAGCAAACTTTACTTCATGCTATGTCCAGTCACTTTTTATAATTTTATCAAAAGAAGAGAAAGAAAGTCAAAATCAATTTATTTACATGACATAAAGATAAAAGATAAAAGTGAGTAAAATTGATTCACTTGAAATATAAAAAAGAAGACAGTGGGCCAAGCATTAGTAAAACACTTTGGGCCCATTTATGCCAAGCATTATCAAAAACTTGGAGGGTTTGGTATGTTTGAATTTCAAAATTCAGTGTTATAATAAATTATTATATTAGGAACCAAATAAAATATAACAACAAAATATAGTTGATTTGACAAATATAATATATGGACCGAATAAATTGACATGAAATACACTAGTTATACACAATGGCAGCTGGCCTCTACCTTGCACCTTGTTAGCATTTCTAGCTCTTCATTTGGTTTTCCTTTATCCCTAAAACAAAAAATATTATGAAAATTTCTCAAATTAAAGATTGACATGGGTTTTTCTTATACAGTTTAAACAAAAACTAAGACAACTTCAGAGAGATTATGTCATAAAGAAATTTGTTAAATTTAAAAGGGGACAAATCAATGGTTGAATATTGAGCATCTTTTTAGAAAATTTAAGGAAGAATTTCAATTTTGTTCAAGTAATTAATTCATATGCTAAGTGATATCTTCTCGTATTAATAACTCCAAAATGCTACTCCGGATACGAGGTAGTATTAAACTATTAATAAAAGCAATTCGGGGCAGTAAAAAGATGATATTTGTTTATTTATTATTTGTCAATCGGATATGAATAAGATTAAAGCAATTCTTATTACCTTAATCTGAGTTCTTGAATTTTTGTGTTAAAACAAAAACTGCTTTCTGGTCTCAAATCACAATATGGATCGAGCCCAAAAAAAACAAAAACTTACCTCGGGATTAGTTGGAGATTAGATTTATTTATCTATATTTGGTCTCAGGTTACAAATTAGAATAGTCATTCCCATCTCTTTCTTTTTTGGGACACATTCCCATCTTTTCACAAAAAGTGTGTGTTTACTTTTTCTCCGCCAGCCCACCTCACAATGCAAGAAGGCTATTGGGCGGTTCCCCATAACCTAGCTCCCAGGCCCATAGGCCCACAATGCTGCTAATCAGTACTAAAATGGATTAGCATTCCATTCCTCCTCATCGCTGTATGATATCATTGATTAGTGATCACTTCATATTAGGCTTATAGTAATTTTTTAAAATGTCGAACCATGGTTATTAAAAAGCATATTGTTCTCTCCTCTAATCATCAATTAAACTAATGACTTTGGGTTTAGTTTAAAACCTTTATGTTCCTTAAAATATCTAACAAGAGGAAATAGGCCACAGTGATGGTCAAATCAGAATCATTCCCACGTCTTCCTCTTTTGGAGTTGCACCATTCTTTCTAGGTCATTGTTCCCTAATGGTAGGATATTTTAGAATCGCTAACACCAATGCAAAAATTCTCATCATTTTCAGTTTTCACTAAGAACCTCTAAGCCTTCTCAAATATCGAAAAGGGTGCTAAAACCCACATGAATTGTTTATTGATTGATGCAATCAGGACAATGTTAATCAAAAGGGTTCCTAGCGAGTAGGTCGTTAAACAAGGTTTCGTGCAGCTCCCGAATGGGTACCATGTTAAAGGGTTCCTTCTTCAAGGACAAATGTCTCATTGATCTTCATGATTTTTGTTCTTTGTTCAAAGCAATCATGTTTTGACCGTGGAGTTCAGGGTCATTCCAGGTCAATTACATATGGGAATTTGACACAAGGAAGCACTGTTGTAATACAACAAATTAAGGAGGAATCAATGTTTAAGCTTAAACTTTTCATCTTTCGTATTCTGTCTAATAATACCTAAAATGACCAATTTCTTACTTTCCTTTATATTTTAAAAACGGCGTAGCAGTTCCGCTCTAAGTCTCGAGAAGGAGGGTATTAAAATTCACAAGTGGAAAGGAACAAGAAGGGGCACACATGGAGGCATAATTTAGCCATAAAAGGGGTGCTAATAACATGTTTTTAAGTAAAGAATCCGTATACTGAAATTGACATAAACTGTAAAAACATGTTATGCTTACACTTTTACTTTTCAAAAATTCAAACTTCATTTTAATCCATAACTCATATTAATTCATGATAAAAGATAAAAGTGTAAACGTATCTAATAAATTTATTGAGTTACATTTAACAGGAGATGAAATTTTTGTGGAATCACAACCCCTTATGATGAACTAACAAATTAGAATTACCACTCAAGTTTGATGCACTTTTTAATTCTACTCCTCGTCAAATTAAAAATTACACTCTGGTATCTACATTTATATATCTTATAACAATTATGCCCTCAAGCCATAAACATGATTCTCGTTTATATCACTTTTAATTTAACTTATTCCCAACACATTTAAACATTACATATGGAGCTAAATCTAACAACATAGAGATTGAGTTGCAGAACCTATGGCTTATGTTGTGACCTCTTTTAGGAACAAGGTATTAAAATGTGAATATATAGGGGGAAGCACTGTGTATAGAGACAGGAACAAAAGGAGGAGGACCACCACAAACACACACAAATTGGCTTCTTTAATCTTTCCAAGGGACTTTGGTGAGAATAGAATAAATGTGTTAAATTAATATAAATAGCAAGAGGGATGGTAGGAAAACACGTGGTTTGGGGCATGGAGGTAATTAAAGTGTGACATAATTTCATAAATAGGGAATTTTTGGGAGACAGCCCCAGAGAGGAGAGGAGGAAGGAAAGAAAGAAAGAAAGAAAGAAAGAAAGAAAGAAAGGTAAGAGCATCTCTTGGTGAACAAAATGGGTTTGGAATCTGTGCATAGAAAAGAGGTAGGAGCATGCGTGCTGCTTCTTTTACACTAATTTCCGCTTTAAACTATAAAACTATACCTTCATCAAAGCAGGATTCCACATACAGAGTAAGATTCAATTTTTTTTTTTGTAGCGTCTATTGTCAATTGCAATCACTTTTGGCTTGATATGCCTTATCATCACACCTACTTCTATAAACTATCACACTATAGAATCCGAATTCTTTATTTTTCGATGTTAAACAAAGAGTGCAATTATAAATCGTGACCATTAAATATGACATAAATGGTAGAGATTAGAAGAAGGAGAGTTGATAGCATGTAGTGAGATTTAATTAAACTGACAGCCACTATTTGCTAATTGCATTCTTCATTTGACATTTGAAAATGAGAGAATCTAAACTCTACAATATCACTAGACTTCAATCATTAGAGAAAACTGTTGATTGAATATTTAATAGTTATCTTTGTTTTAATTTATTTCTTGAAAGGTTAAGCATATCAATTTCTTTTTTACAAGATTCTAATTACACCAATTTAATAATTTTATTATTAAATCTCACATTTATTGTTGTGAAAATATTTAAAGGGCCAAAATTAAGACAAATATAATTTTTCAATGATTAATTGAGATATTTGATTTTTTAAAGATTGGATTGAGATAATAATAATTTTTTAAATACTAAATTATTAATTTACTCTTTAATCTTAGAATTAACTTTTTTGATTAAATCAAAACAATAGACGTTTACAAGGAAAAGGAGTACCACTCGAATGTTATAGTGAATTGCTGAATGCATAGACGAGTAGAGCTTATGTTCTGAAAATCATTAAAAGATTGCCTTTAAATTTTAAATAGCTTCTATATCGATGCAGATGCATAATGTATTATAGCTATTAATCAGGGTTAGTAAACTATTAATTTGACACTTAAAAAGTTTATAACCATATTTAATTTGCCCTTAAAATCAAGCATTTTAATTTAGTAAAAAAAAATTACGTTTATTTTAATTTCATCTCTTTTTTTGTTAAAATAATTTTTAAGAATAAAAATTTTGAGATCTGGTAGCAATACATTTTGTAATTTAATAACAAAAAAAATTAAATTAAAAAAATATAATTTTTATGAGAAAAATCAAAACACATAAAGATAAAAGACTAAATAAACATTATTATAATTTTTAGAAACTCAATCAATAATTTACGCATTAAAAATATTTTTAATAGGAGACTATAGTTTTAATAGGTTAAAAAGACTTCGTTCATGGGGCCAGTCTCTTGTTGATGATTAATATTACTAATATTATGGGTTAGGATCTAACAAAATTTAAAGTGTTATATATAATTTTAAATTTTATTTATTTATTTATCCTCTTATGATTATTTTTTTTCCTTTGCAAGTGACATATGCAATGCAACTACTTTTCTGTAGAGCTATCAAAATAGGCTAGTTTATATTTTTTAAATTTTTTGGAAGAAAAAATAATAATAAATAGTTAATTTGCTTAAAAAAGAGAAAAAGATATGTATTTGGAGATTTGGAGCTAAAAATAAAATTATTCTTTTTTTTTAAGCTTCTTTTCTCATAATTAGGATCATATAATCATATAAATTTGATATTAAATTATTTTCAAATGATGTTTCTCATTTTCTTTATATTATTTGTTTTTTTGGTATAACTAAGGGTATCCAAACACCCTTTGGGTCTGGCTAATTCCCCTTGTACTGAGTCGGCCCACTAAAAGGTAAAGTATTCTCAAATGTTGTGACTTCATATACAAGAGGAGATCAATCTCAGAACCTTGCTTAAGGGACGAGAGTGTCAAACCACTCACGCAAACAACCTGTCCTCTTTATATTATTTTACTTAACATATATTATTAATATATATATATATATACACATTAAAAAAATAGACTACCCAAGGGTCAAAAGGGTCAAGCGAGTTTAACCCACGAGTTAGACATATTAAATTAATTAAATTTGATTCTAAATGAGTAACTTTTAATTAATCTAACATATTTTTTAAACAAACTAAGTAGACTTAATCTATATAAATTGAGTTTGTTTTGACAGTACTTTAGCATTATGGTTCGTGAAAGGTACATTACGTTGTGTCGGGATGGTGGGACAATTGGCATACAACGTATCCCTTATTCAATTTTGCCGATGATTTTAAAACTGAACGATCAAATCATTTAATTTGCTTCCTATTTTTAGTAATTCAATGAGAGTTTAAAATATTATATTAGAGAAGAATGTCAGTGTATTTCATTTATATATATATATATATATTGAACTATTTACGACGTAGTAGATTATTGTCTATATTTCTTACTAATTAAAAAAAACAAAACTGGTATTTTATCATGGATATTAAGTATGTGTTTATATTAAAATTAATCAAGCTTAATTTTAAATCAACACAAAAAGAGCCAAATGCTGCTCTAATAAAAATTTAAGAAAACAGACGTGATTTAAGAGTATAAATAACGTTAAACAAAATAATTAATTTTGTACTAAAATTTATATATTGAAATTCAAACTGGCTTTTCAAAAGAATCCTAACATAAATCCCAACAAAGCATAAAAAGGTAGACAACCTAATGGTAATTTCCTTATAAAAAAATTTGAACCTATTCATTTATCATCTAATATATGTATCATAGCATTTTGTTTTATTTTTTTAAAGGTTAAATTATAATTTTAGTCTCTATAGTTTTATAAAAATTATAAATTAGTTCATATACTTTATTTTTATATAAAATAGTCCATATAATTTTCCTATTGATCTATGTAAGTTAGTTTTTGATGATTAATTTTATTGTTAAAATGATCTTACATGACAGCTAATGCATATATTTATAAACATGTTAACATGTCCAGTCATTAATTTTTGTCCAACTCAACTACTATGTTAACAAAATTCTCATTTTGTCCTTAATTTTCAATGTAGATGTTAGGTCAAAGAAATTGAAAATTAAGGACAAATGAGAATTTTGTTGACATAGTAATTTGTGTAAAAATGTGCACATCATCTATCATGTAGGACAATTTTAACAGCAAAGTTAATCATATTGACGACATAAACTAATTTTTATGGATGTAAAAATTACATACACTATTTTATATAAAAATAAAATATAGAGACCAATTTATAATTTTAGTAAAATTATAGGGAATTAAAATTATAATTTATCCCAAAAAAAAAACCTGAAAGGTTCATTCACCTAGCACCATTATTCGAGTCAAGTAATATCTTTCCTTCGCACAAACATGCTTCTAGAAAAATAAAAGTAGACAACGTGAATATTGTTTTTTCTTTGGTCATTAAATTTATTTTCTAATATGAAGGTCTCATTTCCATCTTATATTCATATCACTAGTATTTGCATCTTGTCATGTAATTAAGTTTTTTAATTATCATTATTAAAATAAACTTTAAATTTTAAGTAAGGATTATTTGTTTGTTAAAGTATAAACTAAAATAATTATTAATATAATAAATATTCTAAAAAATGTTAATTAGCATATAAGTAAATAGAAATAACCTTTTTCTCGGGAATGTGTGATTGAAGAGGAGAGTTGATTTGATTTACGATTTATTTGAGGTTCTTCCTCAATTCTGCGGCCGTTAATGGAATATCAAACCATCTAATAACACAGTGTAATAGAAAACTGATGGGCCCACATATTACACCTTTTTTATTATATTATTCTTCTTATTATTAAAACTAATATTTCTAATATTTACACACAAGTCATGAAAATACTTGAGTGCAAATTCCTAATATTTCTCCTTTGTTATGATTCCAAAATTGACTGACAATTTACCAAGAAAAAAAAAAGAGATTCCTTTCATCCTCATCTTTTTCTTGCCGATTAAAAAGTGATAATTTAGCCAAATAAAAATAGATAACTTAAGCATGCAAATGTCATTAACTTTTTTTATTGAATAAAGTATGTAGTTAATTTTTTCTAACCAAATAATTAAATTGCTCTAATGTTTTTTTGTGATATATCATAAATGGCGTGAGTGAAACAGCTCGTATAACATGGAAGAGGATTCACTACAATGAGCAAGACTATTAGCTATGGTTATAATAGTGGCTAAAGACTCTTGTAGTCACTATTAAAACCGTGACCATTTTAATCACGGTTGAAACCATAGCTAATAGAGCACATGATTCTATAAGTTGTAGCGTATCCTCTTTTGTATAGCATTGGATTAGAAGATAAATGTCCATAAAATAACCATAAGTTTTTTTTTAAAAACAAATAAGTATTCTAACATTACACTTATGTCAACTAATTTGAATTCGAGTCGAATATGAATAGAATAAATGTTAAAGTTCTTCCTATTAAATTTTAATACAGCTGCATTCTCATAACTCAAACTTAAGATATCTAGTTAAGTTATGATAATCTCTTACCAATAACTTATGCGTGTAGTGGTAACTATAAATTTTTAACTTTCTATGATATTTTAGGTTTACAACTTCTACCATAACTTGATTTCGTCTTCATTGCGTCTACCAAATAAAGAATTCCTCTTTATTATCATTTGAACTGCATTTTATATTATTACCACATTATTACTTTATGAGATTTATTAATTTTGAATGAAGAATTGTGAAGTAAAATGCTCCACAGAGCTTGAACTTTCTCATAATTAATACGTATTGAAACATTTATTGGTCATTTTTTTTTATCAGGACACTATGTCCAAAAAATTTTTATACTAGGAGAGTCCGACCTCTCTACAGTGTGAATGTTTTAGAGTTTCTGAAACACATTACCAAATAAATAAACATATATATATATATATATATATATATATTTCCGAAAATGGTTAAGCTAGTAAATATTCATTCACCAAACAATAATAGATTTCCTTATGTAGTTTTTAACCTTTTTTTTTAACCCAAAAACTAGAAAATACTTAACACTGCACAAATCCAGTCTTCCTATTATTCGTCTTTTCTTTTCTTCTTTTTTTTGTAAATAGATTTTCTGATTTTTCACAAAATTGTGATATTTGTAATTTGTTGTCTGAACAACGCAAGTCTTTGGCTTTTTATTTTCTTTCTTGTTTTTGATCTGTATGTATATGGGGATGCCCAGCTTTTTTCTCCCATCTCTCTCTGGACCCTAATGACATATGCCCCCTCCCTACATAAAAAGCTCGTCTCTTTCACTATTTCCTTCAGGCCCCTCCCTCTCTACACCTTTCCCTGACCATAATCTCATACGGGTTTATCATTTTATCAGAAAATGCTTCACTTCTTTTAACCATCACTAGTCTGATGAGGTTCCATTGAGTTCCATAGCATTTTGAGGTCTTCCAATGGCAGAGAGCTTGGACACTGCGACATCAGACCTTCTGTGTCCGGAGAACAGTAAAACCTGCTTTGCCGATTTCGAATGCAATGCTGCAAATGAGTCTGAAATTTCCCCTTCTTGGAACCACCGGAACATTTCGGATAATCATGGGTTCGAGTCCTTAGTGGGTTTTCCAGTACAGAGTGAAGAAAGAATGAGATTAATGACTGAGAGAGAAAGAGAGCATTTGCCCAGAGATGATTACTTGAAGAGGCTGCGCAGTGGGGACTTGGACTCGAGTGTTAGAAGAGAGGCACTTGATTGGATTTGGAAGGTTGGTTGACCGGTTTTTCAAATGGGGTTGCGGGTTTTGGCAATTTGTGCCCCATTGAACCCTTTTGTTCAGAGAAAAGAGGGAAAATATATTCTTCCGTTTGGATTATCTCTCTAATTTATATGGACTGGTTCAATTTCTCGTAATGGGATTTTAGTAATTTGAAGTCTATTTGTTCTTCATTTTAGTTTTTTTATAATGCCTGGATTTCTGATTTGAATCGCAGTTGGGTTCTGAGGTGAATTTTTTCTGTGCTTTACTTTGCTTATTCCTCAACTGGTTTTAACGTTTTAAAATGAATTTGGGATTTCCTACTCTATATGCTTCCCCCGTATTCCAGTTCATTGAATTTTGATATGTTTCCCCTTATTTTCTCGTTGAAACTTTGACGAGTGTTTCTTTTTTGGTCATTAATTAGGTGCTTCTGTTAGTGACTTAATTCTATTATTTGAAAAACAGGCTTATGCTTATTATGGTTTTGGACCATTGACCTTCTGTCTATCAATCAACTACTTGGATCGGTTCCTATCAGTATATGAATTACCTGTGAGATCAAATGCTATACTTGAGCATCCTTGTGTTTTACTAGGATTATGTTTGTATGGTCTCTTTTTGATAGTCTATTTGGTTTTGTTGGTCTCTTGCTCTGTGTAGAGAGGTAAATCTTGGACCGTGCAATTGTTAGCTGTAGCATGTTTGTCAATAGCAGCTAAAGTGGAAGAAACCAAAGTGCCTCAATCTGTAGATTTACAGGTATAGAACCATAAAATCATCTAAATTTCTTGACTTTGCTTTTGTTATGCAGTTTTTCCTCCATTTTTCTCACTGATAACTGTGATGGGCAGGTTGGAGAACCTGAGTTTGTATTTGAAGCTAAAACCATTCAAAGAATGGAGCTACTGGTATTGAGCACATTGAGATGGAAAATGCATGCTTTTACTCCTTGTTCCTTCATGGACTACTTCCTCAGTAAAATCACTCACCTCCAGCATCCAGCAAATTCATCCATTTCTACATCAGTACAGCTCATACTTAGTACAACCAGAGGTATTCCCCTTCACTGTATTTGTATTTGTTTCTCGTTCTTTAATAGTAATGAGTTTGAACAGTGCATGTTGGGAAATTAATGCAATGCAGGCATTGACTTCTTGGAATTCAAGCCTTCTGAGATTGCTGCTGCAGTGGCCATTTCTGTTTCAAGGGAACTGCAAGCATTTGAGATTGATAAGGCCATAACTTGTTTTGTGATTGTAGAAAAGGTAAACATGGTGATTCCCACGTAACGAACAGAAGGAAAATAGGATAATGGGTGTATTGTTTTGAAATTTAAACTTCTGAGTTATGGGATTTCCATTTCGCAGGAGAAAGTTTTGAAGTGTCTTGAACTGATCAGAGATATGTCATTGGTTAGTGGTTCATCGGCTAATTTGGGGAGTAACCTAGTGCCATCATTTGTGCCTCAAAGCCCTGTTAGGGTGCTGGATGCTGCAAGCTTCAGCTATAAAAGTGAAGAATTAACAGTTGGGACATATCCAAATTCTTCCCATGTTAGTCCAAACACTGAGAGGAAAAAATCAGGCAGATCTGAAGGGACTTACAAGTCATGAAATGTGAATTTTCCTCCTTCTTCACCAAAGTTCAGTTAGTTTGGTTGAATGGGAGATTGGTGTGGTCTTGGAGGTACCTTACAGTGGGACAGTGTCTGTTTTGGATGAATAAGATATGAAAAAAAAAAAAATATATATATATATATATATTTAAAGGGTCTCATGCTTCTAGCATTGGCAAGAGAAGTTGCTAAGCTATTCATAAACAAATTTCAGAAAGAGATACAAGTTCTACAGATATGCAGATGGTAGAGGAAATTTTGATGAAAACTAACGAGTTGTTGCAGGCACAGCATGTCAAGTATGACTATGCTATTTTCAGATAAAGCTATAATTTTTTTTTTTCCTGTTGTACTTGGGAGAGAGAATATATAGAGGGATATTCTTTTTTTCTTTCTTTTCTTTTCAACTTATTTTTGTTTGGGAATGTTGTTGAATTTTACAAGGAAAACATAAGCTTTTGTCTCAGCCAAAATGAAGCCATGAGCAGATGATTAGACAGGGATTTAATTGTTGGGGAAGGAGGTGGCTCCAAGTTTGGTGATTTCATTGTCAGTATTTGGGACAAAGATTTACGGAGTAAAGGGAAAAAGGCAAATGATGAATATTGGGATAGAAACTGCAATCATGGACCCTACGACTACCTATCATGGAAGGCCCGCTTGCTTTTGTTGATAGTATTTGTCTTTGACCAGTCAATCTAGTAATTGTTCTCTGTAATTCAATCTAAGTTTCAAAATTAAATGATAAAGATTGAAAATAAAAAATAAAAAAATATTTTAATCTCAATGCCAACGCTGAAACAAATAAAAATTGATAAATTGTACTTTATAGTTATGACAGAGAAATTATTGGCACGAGGTATACTCTAAAAAAGAAGTGTTTGCCACAAGTAAAAATAGTCTGATTATTTTTTTTTATATATATATATATATCTTAAAATAATTAAAAAGTTGAAAATTCAAAATTTTCAAGAGTTTAATTTTTGTAACAGTACTCTCAAAAGTCGGATAACTAAGAATGGTATTGGATTTGAGATTCTAGTATTTTAAAAGTATTTCTTATCTAGTCACTGTTGAATCAATTAAAAGTTATATATAATTATAAAATATTGAACCTGTTTTAAATTTGAAAAACTCACTCTGATGAAGTGTCTGTGCTTTGTACATATTAGCCATATAAATGGTAGATAGAAAATTAAAATGTAAAAAATTCCAACAATTTTGTTGATAAATAATTTACGGTAACTTCAATTTCAAAACCCGCTCAAACTTTCATATATGTTGACTGATCTGAAACAGCTAAGCATGATGATTTAGTGTCCGATGGTACGTCATGTATAGTTATTTCCAGTGAAAAATATCTATGAGAAATTAAAAAAAAAATTGAAAAGGGAAACCCTTCATTCCAAACCTTATATGTAAAAAGGCATTAAAAAATATCTATGAGAAATTAAAAAAAAATTGAAAAGGGAAACCCTTCATTCCAAACCTTATATGTAAAAAGGCATTAAAATCTTGAAAAAATACACTTTATCCCTATGAAGTTTGCTCTATGTGTAAAAAATCTCCATAAAGTTTAAAATTAAGCAAAAGACCTTTATAAACTTCATATTGTGTCAAAAATCCTTTACCATCTACTTGATTTTTAGTCAACTAACGGTCAATGTTGATATGGACATTAAAGCTGTACGTCAGCAGATAATTCATGTGGCAGATCAGCCCTCTTCCCTTCAATCATCGTATCCAATAGAATTGCGACATATGACATATGTTTAACTTTAAAGAAAAATCAAAGCAGTACATGCACAACAAAATTCAAAATTATGCTCGCATAGAATAGGAAAAAGCTCTCCACCATTTAGCCACTGATACATATTAAACATATATATGCAAAATTTAATATATATATATATATATAGGAACTTTTGTTATCTTATTCAAAATTCAAAATAATATACACTAATTATTATATCTTATAAAATAATAACAAATTTTATAATAAGAGAATATGTTGTTATTTTACATAACCCATTTTAAATTATATAAAAATTTAAAAATTTTGATAACAAATCTTATAATATAAATTTAATTATTATTTATACTTAATAAAAATTAAATTTATATTAAAAATAATTATAATAATATACTATGCATATTAAAATTATTAAAAATAATTATTTTTTAAAACTTCATAAGATTTTTTACACATAGCAAACTTCATAATGGTTAAGTGTATTTTTCCGTAAAATCTATATGCCAATGCCCAAGAGCCTTGACAATCAGTGGCACCTCCTCTAAATGTATCTTGAGTGTTTAAAGTTTAGATACATGTTTTATATTTATTATTCAAATTTAGTGTTAACGAAAAAAATTATGCCACTATCTCTTACCACCAAAGGTATAAAAGTATCGTTCTTGATTTGCACATCTTCATTCATATAATTTCCTCATACAGTTTATATGAACCCGTCATCATATATTAAAGATTAAATATAAATTAAAAAATAATTTCCTTTAACAAAATCATAGAACTAGGAAGAAACTTGAATAGGACTCGTCATTGTAGGAAATAAATAAAATTCAAAGGAATTAATTAATGGGTGATGAAGATAATATCCATTTTTAACAATTTGGAATTAATTATGTTGGAGACATATTCTAAAAATATAATTTTAAATAGACAAATTGGTACTTTATGTCCCTAACATTTATACTGATTTTGGTTTATGCCCTTAGTGTTTGTTTTTAACCATTTATGTCCCACATGTCTCATTTTTTATTAGATAGGACTTTTTTTTAACACCTTCAAACTGCTGATTCGGCTACTATGTAACAAAAATCATTCACCACGTTATTTGTCATTTGTATTCATAATCTAAAATTATAAAAATACTACTAATAATAATTAAAAAAATATTTCCCTTATCTCTCTCCTTCTTTGCTTTTCTCTATCTCTCTCTCATCTTAGTCCTTCTCTTTGCTCTCTCTCTCTCTCTCTCTCTCTCTCTCTCTCTCTCTCTCTCTCTCTCTCTCTCTCTCTCTCTCTCTCTCTCTCTCTCTCTCTCTCTCTCTCTCTCTCTCTCTCTCTCTCTCTCTCTCTCTCTCTCTCTCTCTCTCTCTCTCTCTCTCTCGTTCTTCGCATTTCTTCATCTTTTCCTTTCTCACTGTCCTTGCTCCTCTCTTTCTCAGCCCCTCCTTCTTCTTTTGCTTTTTCTCACTTTTATTTATGCTAGTGTGTGTGTGTGCTACTCTATTTCATGGCCAAAAGAACAGGATAGATAGTCCTCCCTTCCAAACCCCTTCCTCCTCTCTTTCTCACTCCCTCGGCGTCTCTCTCTCTCTCGCTGGGTTTCTCTCTCTCATTCCTTGTTTTGGCTCTCTCTCTCCCTCTCTCAATTTCTCTCTTTCAAACTCCTTCCTCCTCTCTTTCTCCCTTAGGGAAGTTCCTTTTATATTTGTGAGAGATACAAAAACAGAAAGAGGGGGAGAGAGAGCCGAAACAGGGAATGAGAAAGAAAGAAATTGAGCGAGAAAAAGAGATGTCGAGACAGTGAGAAAGAGGGAGAAAGAGAGGAGGAAGGAGAAAGGAAAAGATGAAGAAACAAAAGAAAAAAATAGATGAAGAAATGCAAAGAACAAGAGGGAGATAGAGAGAGAGGGGGAGAGAGAGAGAGGGACTGAGACCAAGGGTTAGAGAACTTAATTGGTTATTGAACTAGTTAAGATACCGATTTCAGGGTCGAACTGTAGTCGAAGCGGTAGTAATTAAAATATATTAAATATTAAAATATATAATTAAAAATATTAAAAAATTGTATATAATTATAAATTTGTAAAGAAAATATTAAATGAAAAAAATAAGTTAAGTGTAAACGAGAAAAAGAAATGAACGAATGAATAGGAGAGTTTGTGAGGGTTCCAAAGCTACTTTTAACAGTAAAATAACGTGAATTAGTACTGGACAAAAAGCCCGTGGATCGCGGGCTGGCCCGTGACCGCTCGTAAATGGGCGGTCTTGGACCGAGGAAATTAGGCCCGTTTAAAAACGGGCTTAAATGGTCAAGACCGTCTAAGCCCGCGGGCTAAACGGTCTAGACCGCGGGCTCCGCGGGCTGACCGAGGTCTTTTTTTTTTTTTTTAATTTTATTATTTTTATAAAAAATATATTATTTAGTATAAATAATTTTATTTTATCATATCTTTATATTTTATGACTTTATATTCAATAAATATAGTAATTTTGGATATAAAAACACTTGTAATTTTTTGAAAATAAATATCAAAATTTTTAAAATTAAGTATAATATAGTTAATTTTAAAAGAAAATATGAAAAATTAAAGTGATTGGTTTTTGAAAATGTTAAAAAAGTAATATTTTACATGTATAAATATTATTTTAATAAAAAATTATTGAATTTTTTTACTTAAAAATTAAAAATTATATTATTTTGATGTTATTAAATTTTTTTTTTAAAAAAAGAGGGAAGACCGCGGTCAGCCCGTTTAGGACCGCGGTCTTACGCGGGCGGTCTTGGTCATCATATATCAAGACCGTTTATAAACGGGCCGGCCCGTGACCGGCCCGTTTAAGTCAAGACCGCAACGGACCGGCCCGTGACCAGCCCGAACCGCCCGTTTCCCAATGCTAACGTGAATGAGTAAGAAAACATTATAGAAAAAAGGACACATCATCGATGCCACTAAACAAAAAATGATGGTTCCTTCCCAATTTTTTTTTTCTCTCTCTCTCTCTCTTTCTTTGTGTATAACTACAATACTAATGCAAAATAAAATATCTCACCCTCCCATTTTTTCTTTCTCTCCTTCTTTTCGGTCACTTCGACTTCCCTTCCCTCCCATTTTTTTTCTCTCTCTCACCTTGTCTTCGTAGTTTGTGTCTCACCATCTCTCACTATCAGGTATCATTATTGTACAAAATTAAAAATTTCTCTTCTTCTTCATTGTCCATCGGTTGTCTTCTTTATTTCTTCTTCTTTAGTTGTCTACTTTCTTCTTCTTCTTTTTCATTAGTGGCGACAGGGAATGGCTATGGGGCGCTGATATTTTTTTTTTTAAATAAATCATTGAACCTGTCAACCGTGGCAACCGACCAATTTTTACTAGTTTCCCGATTTTTGTGTTCTTCGATTTTATGGTATATTGTGGACTAGATGACTGGCCGATTCATCGGTTTTTAAATTCGACAAGCCGATCCAGTTTGATTTTCTTAACCATGAGAGAGAGAGAGAGAGAGAGAGAGAGAGAGAGAGAGAGAGAGAGAGAGAGAGAGAGAGAGAGAGAGAGAGAGAGAGAGAGAGAGAGAGAGAGAGAGAGAGAGAGAGAGAGAGAGAGAGAAGGGAAATATTTTTTTTTATTAGAAGTATTTTTGTAATTTTAGATTATTAGTACACGTGACAAGTAACGTGGTAGATGATTTTTGCCATGCAGTAGCCCAGTCAGTAGTTTCCGCTAAGTTATTTGAAGATGTAAAAAAAAAAGCATATCTAATAAAAAATAAAACATGTAGGACATAAATGATCAAAAACAAATATAGGACATAAATGGTTAAAAACAAATATTAGGGGTATAAATGAAAATTGGTATAAACGTTAAGGACATAAAGTATCATTTTTTACTTTTTAAATATTTAGATACATGTGAAAATAATATTTCTATAAAAGTTATATAGATAGATGATAACTCTATTTTATAAAGTTATTTAGCCTAGATTTATAAATGAGAAATTGAGGAAAATTAGTGTTTAAAATCATTTTGTGAGTCAATTGAATCTTTTAATTTGTTAAGTTCAATTCATAGGGTGTTAGTTCCTCTTTATGATTTTTCTTAGGATTTAATTTATATTAGGGCTTATTAAAGTAATTTTTAAACTTTATAATTTATTTTGATAATTTATTTTGGCTTTCAAGGACTTAGATGAAAGAAGAAGCTGAGAAAATTTTAAAAAGTCTTACACAAAAACTAGCAACTTAGCGCTATAACATCAAGACTCAATGCTAAGGCACTGATCAGTTCTCCTAGCGGAAGTGAATAATATTACTATATAGCATTCAAACTCAATACATAGTATCCGTACGACAAAAATTAAAATGGCTTTTTCATAATTTTCATGAAAAAAGACATATATTTAAGTGTGAATTAGGTTATAATGAAAGGGAGATACCACGGAAAAAGACCAGAGACGTTGCACGAACATTAGGAGGACGATGCCATCTTAGTTTTCTTCTTTCTCTTAATCTATTTTTATGTTAGATTTCATAATTTCTGCTATTATGGATGATTCTTTCTTCATGAATTGCTAAACTGCTCTTGTTAGAAGAAAGATGTAGTTTCTCTTGAAAATTATGTGTTGAATTCTCAATCTAATTTAAGTTTCTTTCTTATTTTGAGTAATTATTTTAGTGTTTCATACTTTATCAAATTGGTCACTTGAGAATTGAATTGAGGTTTATGTAGGGAATTTAAAAATTCATATATGCATAGATGCCTATGGAAATATTTGTCATGAGTAAATTTGATATAGGAAAATAGAGAAGTTACTTGTGTAATTATGATAGAACTCAATTGTACTTCAAGTCTTTTCCTAATTTAATTTATCTAAGGAATTAGATAATTTAGTTAGGTTAAGAGAGTTAACTTGTTAAAGAATTAGATTTTAGTTAAATTTGAGAGTTCAACCATCAATTAGAAATTATAAAAGTTAGATTAAAAATTGGAATCAAGTCAAAGTAGGATTAGTCAGCGGAGTCTGATTCCTAATACTTTTATAATGGCTAGTCTTTCAACATTTGCATTGTTTTATTAGTGTTTGTTTTGCCTTTATTCAATCTTTGATTATTTTCTAGTGTTGGAAATTTTAATTTAGTTTTTTTTTTCTTTTAAAGCATTCAAATTCAATTGTTTAAATAGTTTGAAATTAGTAAAAAGAGTACTTGACACTCATAATCCTTATGAGATAATACTTAACTCATTTTCTATATTACTTATATGATTCAATATATTTGCCTGAGTATTTCGAATAACAACGGACAAAAAATACAAGATAGTCGAGGACATGTGCATTACTGTGCAGCATCAGCATAAGGTTGTGGGGACTGAAACCAGAGATGGTGCTTCAGACACTACCACGCTGACTGAGGCTGGTGGAATTTCTAGAGCTTAGGGTTTAGGGTTTAGATATAATCATTCATATATATATATATATATATATATATATATATATATATGAATGATTATATCTATATAGAGTGAGTGAGTGATTGAGGAAGGATTCAATTTAGGTGTCATCTCATTCTCAATGCATATCCGATGGTGCTGCACTCTGCAGGCTCAGCTATTCAAAAACCAGCACAATGGATCTTCAGCCGTAACAGACGAATATCATTCGTGTATTTTAGTGTATTTTAACACATTAAAATACCAATACATACTTTAAAATACACAAAAATGCTTGAAGGATAGATTAAAGTCGGGTGCTCTATACTAAATTGTCATTGTGAAGATTGCAATGCAAAAAGAATGGAGAAGGAGAGGAGAGAATTCTTAGAATGGCTAGGGTTTACAATACAAAAATGTTACAAGGAAAAATGGTAAATATATACAAATAAGATTAAAAGACTAAACTACCCTTAAGTGTAATAATTATTATTTACTAACATCCCCCCTCAAACTCACGATGCATCAGTAGAAATCATCGAGAGTTTGCTAGTCAAGAAATGAAAACGTTGAGTGGAATGCGATTTTGTGAACAAGTCAGCAATTTGCATGGAGGATGAGACATAGGGTAAAGTGATGGTGCCATGTCTAAAGTGATGTCGAGTAAAATGACAATTAATCTCAATATGCTTGGTGCGTTCATGGAAAACTGAGTTGCGGGAAATTTGTATAGCACTCATGTTATCACAATACATAGGGGTTGGGCCAGAGAAAGAGACACCCATATCGGCAAGTAACCAGCGTAACCAAACTATTTCTGCAGTGGTGGATGCCATGGCACGATATTCAGCTTCTGTAGAAGATCGAGAGACAATGTCTTGTTTCTTACTCTTCCAAGAAATGAGAGAATCTCCCAGAAAAATGCAAAATCCTGTGGTTGACTTACGATCAGTGGGATCACCACCCCAATCAGCATCTGAGTAGGCACGTAATTCTAAGGAAGAAGATGTAGGAAAGAGAAGACTCTGAAATTGAGTGCCTCTAAGATAACGAAGAATGCGAAGAACAGCTGCCCAATGAACTGAAGTAGGAGAAGTGACAAATTGACTAACAACATGCACTGCATAAGCAATATCAGGTCTAGTGATAGTAAGATATACCAGACTGCCAACAATTGTACGATACAGAGTAGGATCTGATAAGGGAACGCCATCAGAAGAGGTATACCGGGCATTAAGCTCCAGAGGAGTATCTGTTTTTCGAGTATCAGAGAGACGAGCTTGTTCAAGGATGAGAGTGATGTACTTAGATTGGGAAAGAAGATAACCTCTAGGAGAGTAAGCCACTTCAATCCCCAAAAAATATCGAAGAGTGCCCAAATCTTTCATCTCAAACTGTCGAGCTAATTGCAATTTTAACTCTGCAATCCCATCAATATCATCCCCAGTAATAATCATGTCATCAACATATAAAGAGAGTATGATACGACCATGGGAAGTACTTTTGAGAAACAAGGCGGAGTCATGTGAACTAGAATGAAAACCAAGAGATGCAATCACAATGGAAAACTTTTCAAACCAAGCTCGAGGAGCTTGTTTGAGGCCGTATAGAGCTTTCTTTAGTTTACAAACTTCACTAGGATTATGAGAGACACCTGGTGGAGGCACCATGTAAACTTCTTCTTGAAGATCACCATTTAAGAAGGCATTTTTAACATCCATTTGAGAGATATGCCACTGATGAACAGATGCAACTGCAATAAGAGTGCGGATGGTAGTCATTTTAGCAACAGGAGCAAATGTTTCTTCATAATCCATACCATATTGTTGGGAAAAACCCTTAGCAACTAAACGAGCTTTGTATCGTTCAATTGACCCATCAGACTTAGTTTTGATCTTATATACCCAACGAGAACCAATTGCACGTTTTCCCTGTGGAAGAGGAACAATGTCCCAAGTATCTGTCTTCTACAAAGCAGAAAGTTCTTCTGCCATAGCTTGCTGCCAAAGAGGGTCAAGAACAGCCTCTTGATAGGAAGAGGGCTCAGATAAATTGTGAATAGAGGTCAAAAAAGAAGCAAAAGAAGTAGAGTAAGTGGAATAAACAAAATCTGGTAATTTAGTGGACTTACGATCACGTTGAGGGTAACGAGAAGGAGGATTCACAGTCACAGAGAGTTCTTGAGAAGTAGTAGGGAGAGGGGAAGTATCAACAAGAGGAACATCAAGATCAGCAGAACTACCAGTGTCAACCCTGCAAAACTCAATATCAGAATTATTTAGATGATCCGTCACATGAGGAGGTGTGGTATCTATATCTGTGTGAAAAGGATCAATACGGGTGAGATCAGACTTTGTAAGACTCTGAGAATCAGAAGAAATGGAGTAAAATGGTATACGTTCAAGAAACACAACATGACGTGAGACATAAAGTTTTTGAGTGACAGGATCATAACAATGATATCCTTTCTGACCATCACCATATCCTAGAAAAACACAGATTGCTGAACGAGAAGACAATTTATTACGCTGTACACTAGGAAGAAGAACAAAACAAGTAGAACCAAAAACTCTTAAAGTTGAATAGTCAGGAGCATCGCCATATAGTTTTTCAAAGGGGGACAAACCTGAAATAACAGATGATGGAATTCTGTTAATGACATGGACAGCAGTAAGAATAGCTTCCCCCCAAAACTCACTGGGAACTGAGGCAGACAAAAGAAGGGAACGAGCAGTTTCAACAATGTGACGATGTTTCCTTTCAGCAACGCCATTTTGCTGAGGAGTGTCAGTACAAGAAGTTTGATGAAAAGTTCCATCAAAGACAAGTAATTCAGAAAATTTACTAGATGTATATTCACCCCCCAGATCACATCGAAAACACTTAATAACTGCATTATGTTGAGTTTTAACAAAAGCACGAAACATAAGATAAACACTAAAAAATTCAGAACGATTTTTCATAAGATAAACCCAACAATAACGAGTATAGTCATCAATGAAAGAAACATAATATCTAGATCCACCTTTTGTAGGAAGAGGTGATGGACCCCAAACATCAGAATGAACCAAGTCAAAAGGTGCAACAGAAGCAGAAGTACTTTTGGAAAAAGGTAAAGCAGAAAATTTAGCAAGTTTACAACCACAACAATTAGAAATGTCATGAGTTTGCAACTCTCCTAAAGCTCCGGTAGAAGCTAAGTATTTCAAGCGGGAAGAAGATACATGTCCGAGACGAGAATGCCATAAGTAAAAATTAGAAGATGAGGAACCTAAACTAAATGATGACAGGTCAACACTGGAAGCTGCAATATCTGAAACTTTGAGCTTATCCAAAATATAAAGTCCCCCCTGCCTACGACCGGTCCCAATGAGCCTCCTGGATTGCGGATCCTGTACATAACAAGAAGTGGAGGAAAAGAAAACTGAGAAGCCAGAATCACACAACTGACTAACAGAAACAAGGTTCAACGTAAGGTTAGGAATGTAGTAAACATTGGAAAGAGATAAAGAAAAAGTGCAAATAGACCCAGTGCCCGCTAAAGGCATAGGAGTGCCATCAGCAGTCATAACAGATATAGATGACGTGGGATGTAAAGATGCAAAGGATTGAAGATCAGATGACATATGATGAGAGGCTCCAGAGTCAAGAATCCATATGGATGAAGATATACCTGATGAGCTAGAGGAAGGCAAACCTATATTTGAGGAGGCAGACATAGCTTGTGGTTGAGTGGCAAGAAACTTCTGAAATTGCTCAGCAAGGGTAGCTATTGTAGGGCCAGAAAAATGTGTATGTCCAATACCAAGAGAATCTGTTGGAGGAACAACTGCTGCAACATTTGAAGTTGAAGGTTTGAAGCCTCGTTGTTGCAAATGATTAGGCTGTTGTGTATGGTGCAATTTGTTCAATAATTTCGGGCATTGAGCTTTCCAATGGCCCTTCTGCTTACAAAAACTACATTCGTCATAACCAACCTTTCCATGAGATTTGTTTTTGTTAGGAGGAACTGCAAATACAGATGGGTGAGGAATAGGAAGAATTCCTTTCTCTATAGTCCCTTTGTCAGAGTGAGATTTAAGACGAATCTCTTCAGCTAACAACTCATTAACCACTGAATCAACTGTTGGAAGAGGATTACGGTGCAATATGGTTCCACGAAGCCTTTCAAAATCATCCCGAAGAGCCATCAAAAATTGAACCAGACGTTGTTCTTCTCTAAGAGCAATGTATGGTGCAAAGGCTCGTAATTCAACAGATTCAGTAAGAGCTAGTTGATCCCAAAGATTAGTCATAGCAGAATAAAATTCTTGTATGCTCATGTTGTTCTGTTTAAGAGCACGAATATCAATCTCTAATTGATATTGCTTTGCAAAATTTGACTGCATATACAACCTTTCCAAATGATCCCAGACCTCTTTAGCTGTTTCATATTTTGCTAGTTGTACTCCTATTGATTGCAAAACAGAGTTATTGATCCAAGTAATTATCTTCGAATTGCTTGCATCCCAAATTTCCATCTGTTCAATATATTGTGCATCATTTTCATCTTTCGGCTTAACAAAGGTTCCAGAAACATAACCCCACATTCTCTTACCTTTTAAAAAATTTTTCAACACATAACTCCAATATGAATAATTCTGTCCGTTCAATTGCACACTAATAGATTGAAGAGAATCATCTTTTTCACCAGCCATTGCTACTGTTATTAGACCGAGAATTTAATTATCTGGCAAAATGTATACTGAATGAACAGTAAACGTACCGAAATAGTGTTCAAAATTCTGATAAACAGTAAATTCAGCAAATTTCAGACTGCTACAGTAACATTGACCGTTGACCGTTGCTACAGTAACGTTGACAGTTGCTACAGTAACGTTGACCGTTGCTACAATAACCCAAATTTGCAGAATCGGAGAAGACGATGAACAGTAACTCCGGCAACCAGAACAGTAACTCCGGCAACCGGAAAACGCACCAGAACAATCAAAAACAATCTCTGACTTACCAGAAATGCAAAAAATAGTTTCTTTCTAACCAAAACTAAGTAAATCGGACTAGATCTGAGAAACTTTCTCGCAGCTACAGTAACAAAAAAAAAATCTGCAAACCAGATTTTTGCAAACAAGAACCTGATCTGAAATCTGCAAACTCGATGTAAAATCGATCCGAAATGCAAATGGGTTGCCGACAAAAATAAAAAAAAAATAAAAACAACGCACCAAATCTGATTGCTCCAACACGAATCTGTAATTTGTTGAAAGATCTGCGAAAGCTGTGGATAGATCAAGAATTGCCCTCTGATACCATGTGAAGATTGCAATGCAAAAAGAATGGAGAAGGAGAGGAGAGAATTCTTAGAATGGCTAGGGTTTACAATACAAAAATGTTACAAGGAAAAATGGTAAATATATACAAATAATATTAAAAGACTAAACTACCCTTAAGTGTAATAATTATTATTTACTAACAGTCATCATACTTTCATTACACTCGCTTACTAAGACTTGAGTGTAAAAAGTAGAATTTCAGACCAACATTACCTACGTATAATTAAAACTATTTTCAATTCATGTAACATTGCTAAGCATGACAATAATTATGTTCGGATAAGCTAAGGAAAAACAAATGCTGCCACTTATTTAATTATACAGTTAATCTCATATCGAACCAAGCATTGTAACAAGAGAATAAGGCATTGTAGCGATAAAGAAGCAACTGGTTATTATGCATATACATCACATGATCGCATTTCATTTTATTTCTCCTCCTCATTCTTCAAATTAAGTTACTACACTGCCATCGTAATTCAGCATAACTGAATCACTACAGATTATAAGAACCCCAATAAAGACTGGGAAATTTGAGACTGCAAAAACATCTGCACAAAGCCACAAAATTTATCCCAAGGAATGTATATCGGAACAGTCAATCCAATAACTGAGGCATGAATCTGATTATAAAACAAGAGTTGATCAGCTAAGTACTCTTATTGAATTGGCCCTTAATGTAAGCTACAACAAATGTTACAAATCAATGGAAAATCAATCACAAAATAGCTGATGATTCCTCTGAATTATTTTCTTTATTATGCAGGCAATTTCCCGGACTAATAAACGGCCATGCTATACAAAAATAACCAATTTTTGAATACGAAGAGGAAATGTCATCCTTTGTGTTATTTCCACAAAGGTATGTTGGGCATGGTGACCAAAAATATTTTGAACCTGTCTTCCTACAATACAGTCTTTGGAAGCCTGAATTCTCAAGGCTCTGGAATAAATTAAAAACCGAGAAGAATCAAATGAAGTCAGGTTGGCCAGTCGAAGTTAAGCAACGATGCCACATTCGACTGTTAGGATCCACCAACCTGGGATGAGATATTACTTCGGGTATGGGAAGGTAAGCATAGTGAGTGTTGCATATGCCTACTGTTATGCCACTAAATCCAGCAAAAGCACCATGAACCTGCAAAAGCCATCGTGAATTGAATGTCAGATATACAGCAACATATATGCCCATATGTTCTATAAAATACAGTTATGTCTGTGTGTGAAGAGACTCTAGAGAGAGAGAGAGAGACTAACAGCATTTTGTCCAAGTACAGTGCACAGAATTCCATCTGATGCATTTGCTCGACACGCACGGATCATGTACGTTGGATCAATATATTTCACATCAGCATGAACACCAATCTCCCTGAAATATTTTTTTGCCTGAAGTACAACAGTTGTCAGTAATCAGTATAAAGTATTTTGTTAAAAATAAATTGTAAGAAATGACAGCTATCTATTCTGAAAAGCTCAATGCATTCACAATTGGGATGGATAACTTCAATACATATATCTTCAATTCTTCATAAACTAACATTGGCAATTTGGCATAGAATGAAATGCACAAGAAACCATATTCAAACAAGATACCAGGCATTGCCCTCCAAAAGTGCAGCTAAATTGTTTTGACAGTTCTAACTTCTAAGTCATAACTAAGAAAACGTACATTATTAACATTGAAATTTGAAAGAGAAGTTCAAAACTAATTCAGGTCTAACTCATTTCAAATCATACACATTAGCTTTATAATTTGTCCGAATCATACAAGTCAGGATGTAGAAAATGATAAAAAGAGTTATCTTAGGCAGTTTAAAAACTCAAGGGATCCAAGCTTTGACAAGATGTGCTTTAGGAAACTTTTTTTTTTTTTTCTTGAAGATTATCATGCTTGGAGAAAAGAGCATCTTTTCTACCATAATAAGTTAACTAATGACCATCATTTTCTTATGTCACTTAAAACTCTATTTCCAGAGGGAATGCGAACCTTCATTTCAAGGATTCTGCTTCTAATAGGAGAGAGAAGGGCTTCAAGTTTAATATATAAGTTCACAAAAATTTAAAAAAAAAATCCCGTTTTTGATGCAGTCATGGACCAGACCACAAATGAAATTGACACCAATGTATTTTGAAATCAAAGGCATAGGATCATAATTTGGCAAATTAATTGGCCGTGTGAGAAGCAGTTATAAGTAGTTATTTCACTACATTTAAACAGCCATTGTTCCATTAATTTATAATTCTAGCCCGCTTAAATTTGCTTTCCTCATATAATTAACATTTAAAACGGATATATCAAATTCAACAATGTATATGTATTTTATCATTAGGTATCAAGAACCTTTATCAAGTAACTACAAACCTCTTGTTGAATGTGTACGCCAATGTCTCCAAATACAATATTTCCCGATGCATCAGTTGCATTAGTCTTTTGAAGTAAATTCTGCATTAAGGGTAAACATTAGCAACTTCAAGCTTCCACCTGAGCTCCACATTCCGTGAAAGAATTTTCAGCAGTAATTAATAATTACTTTTGTATTGGTCTCCTTAGCTTAACATAAAAAGTTAGATAATGTTCATTTTTAATGGAACTAAAATCGAAATGATCATATGATCCAAAATTACCTGTCCACCTCCCTCAGCCACACACAGCACAGCTGATCCTTTTGTTTCTAAGAGGTACTTGAGATGATTCAATACTCCATGAGGACCGTGTAAATTGAAAGGAACCTAGAATCACACCCAGAAACATGTATCAGACTATTATGATTACCGAAAAAGAAGTTCAACCAATCATTATTATATATACCTCAGGAATCAGGCATATGTCTATTTGTCCACTAGCCAGAGATGCATGCATTGCTATAAATCCGCTGCTACGACCCATCAATTTGACAACACCAATACCATGATACGCACTATGCGCCTAATTATTTGATGAGGGAAGAGATATTAACATTTCAACATCTACCAACTTGAAAACAATACTGATACAGCCAACAACACTGAGAATAATAAAATAGTTTTACCTCAATGTATGCAGAATTTATTGCTCTTTGTGCTTCTTCAACGGCAGTATCAAAGCCAAAAGTTTTGTCCATCAATAAAATATCATTGTCTATGGTTTTAGGCACTCCAACTACAGCTACCTTAAGCCGTCTTTTACGGCACTGAAAGAAAAAAGATTGTAATTCATCAAAGACAAAATAGAAACATGTGGTAGAAGAGAACATGATCACAATTTTGCTGGACAAGCATAGAACTTAGAAGACTACGTAAAATATAAGATCCTTTAATATCACACATTAATCAAATTTTTACAGACAAAATATTATTAACCAGTTTCATTTTTCACTTAATAATGCACAAAGAAAAAAGTAGAGTTATGTCAAAACAAGTTGAAATTTAACCACTCTATGAATATCAGTGCCCAGTATGTTTCCAAGATAAAGTTACCTCACAAAAAGTTCATTATACCAAAAAATTATCCACATCAAATGTAATTGGTAAGTAGAAGGCTAAAGGATTATTAACCTCATTGTGAATTGCGTTGGCACCAGCATGTGTACCATTTCCACCCAACACAAAAAGCATGTTGATCCCTCTTTCCTGAAATGAATAAAATGCATA
The DNA here is from genome assembly GCA_037074585.1 of Biancaea sappan. Lineage (NCBI taxonomy): Eukaryota > Viridiplantae > Streptophyta > Magnoliopsida > Fabales > Fabaceae > Biancaea > Biancaea sappan. Next base: position 25,960,893 of record CM073490.1, read on the forward strand.
CATTCAGACAATATAGTTCACAAGGAATATAATATCCAATTTAGTTTGTTGATATATTGGATCAATCGACCACCTTCAAACTATCCACAATTTCATTAACACTAGGTCCTCCACGTGAAACTCCTAACAAGCTTCCACCAGAAAGATGAATATTCTGAACCACTTTCCTTGACAGCTGAGAATAAAAACCCAATAAAATATAGTTAAAAGTCATGAAAAATAATGTATATTTAATTTACACTTCCAATAGATGCCTTGATTTAAGTAAAATGATGTTTAGACCAAAATCAGCAAGGAGAATAGCATGAAATTACCGGAACTTCTGTCAATTCTTGGTTAGAAAATCCACGATAACCAAAAGGAATCCCCACAATTTTTTTCACGCCATAAATTTCAAGTGTGATTACAATCTGCAGCATATTCATTATAGAATAGAACAGTTAGAAGCTTCTATTGACCATAATGACTAGAACAAGATTTACCAAGAAAGCCAAATTAGGGACATCCTTAAGTACAAAGTATGAAATAATTTAACAGATTTAAAACTACAAGAGTGCCAGTTAAACTTCCTCTTTTCACCTGAAAAAAAAAAATTAAAGCATTGGGCAAAAAAACAATCATAAACTAACCTGCCTGATGACATCATTGAGACCAGGGCAGAGCCCTCCACAAGTTACAATTGCAGCCTTGACTTCTTCTGGTTTAAAGTAGATTTTTTCCCGAGGCCCAGCTCGATGAACCCTAAAAAGATTTCAGAATATTTTATCATATGTGTTAATCTTAAGAAATAACATTGTTTACTTCAGCAGACTGAAGATGATATTGAAACACAAAATCATAAGATGCACCTCAAATAACTAAATGGAAACCCAGAATTAGGGGAAAAAAAAAAGATGGTAATAATAACTATTACTTGTAATAAAATTTTTACAAGTATCTCTTTCTTGCTCTTCCTACTGATAAAAGAAGCAATGCAATCATTGTGACATTCAAAGTCCACCTTCCCACAAATTTGAAAATGTTTTAGAGCCCTTATTTGATTGTAAAGTCCTAACAAACTGTGCATCAGAACTTTATTGTGTCAAAGTGAAGCTCTGTTATCACTATCTGCCACTATGAACACCCAATATGAGACCTATTAACTTTGATACTGTCAAATCTAAGAAATGCCTTCTCTCACATAGCCACTTAGTTGTATAAACTGATAACAGTGAATCTTCCCAAAAAAATATTTGATTGAGAATTGACATCCTTACATTAATAACAATACCAAGATTCAGAAATCTGATGAAAAATGCATACATTATCAGCCAAAACTTATGAAAAATAATGGCAAGTTAAATAATCAACGACGTAGTTATGTACGATGCAATGTTCATTGGCATATATAAAAATATGGAGTTAATCATCAAAATCGTGGCTCTGATATCTTCCTATTGAGGGGCAAATGACTTTTCGGTGACCTAAACTTAATTTAGTGAGATATGAATATCTTCAGAAACAACTTAGTTTGCAGAGGTGTTATTATTATCACAACTACATCCCATGTTTTACACTAATTTCAAATCTACCTTCCATGACAATAATATTCATCCTCTTTCTAATATCTATCTGACTGGATACATAATCACTCATTATAAACCAGTTTAAAATTGGGGAAGCAGACATTATACCATTGTTCAACCCAAGTACAACCAGGATCAATGCACACAGCGCCAGCAGATGTAGGTGACGAATAGTGTATTGTCTGAAAGATCAAAGCAAAAGAACATAAACATTCAACTTCACATCCAATTTTATTTTCCTCAAATGACAGCGTCAATCATTATCCTGTAGTAGCATCTCAATAAAATTCAATAATATCAGTAATAGACATACCAATGGAAGAAAAATTGCCTGTTAACCTTTTATCTTACAATATCAATTTTGGTCTTCAAATGAGTGAATAAACACGAGTGTTCGTTATTGAAGTAGACATATTTTCACACAACCTATGCCAGTCAGCTAGCAACATGCGCCATCAAGAGAGAACTTCTTCGACTCACAATTAGATACTAAAGAAAAGCTCAAATATAATCATAAAATTAGAAGTTTTGAACCAAAAGCATAACAGTACCAACAGCTGGTCAACTGCCCCTCACCAACCATCTGAATGTCAAAAAACATTAAAGATGAACAAAGTATACCTTAAGAAGCACTCTGTCGTTGTTATTAATGTATCCATGCCACTCCTCGTCCGAAGGATAATTACCAGGAAAATCTCCAGTTATCGGAGTTCTGTTACATAAAAGTTAAAACACACCAATTCATCAACAAAGAACATAAGATTCCACAATGCGTGCCTATGAAACCAATCTCAAAGGCAGCAAAAGTCTTACGGCCAGGGTAAGCAATTAACCTCATCTTGAGACAAAAAGTAGAAGGAATAGGATCATGATCTGGGAAAACATCAGTAATATGGGGAAGTCTGAAACGGGCCTCAAAGTCCTTCTGGAACTTGGCTTTCCAATCAGGATCGCTGAAATCAATAGCAGAGGTGGAGCAAGTACTGGTGGAGCTCAGGCTTTTGAGCTCTGAAAAGATACCAACTTTCTTGGATACTTTTCTGGGTATCAGCGCGTGAACACGAGAATTGGAGTAGGGGAAGACTCCATGGGAGCGTTTAGAGGTTAGGTGGGGAAGAGTGAGTTTGGGGGTGATCACGTGCGAAATACTACCCATCAAAGGGGAAGAGATTTCTGAGGAAGAGTCAATGTAGGGAGATCTCAGAGAGTGATCAGAGTTGAAGAGAAGAAGTGGGTGCAGAAATTGAGGGAAGGGAATGGGAGAAATCGGAGAAAACGAGGGAAGAGAAGGACAAGCGAGTGGGGGTGTGACTTATGAAACCGAGGATCCGTTGTTCGAAAAAATTTTGCAACTTCCACTTAGCTATTATGCGTAGAAATCAACATTGTATTGTAAGTCAGCAGAGCCGGCCCCTTGACGTAAAACGAAATCCTTATTGGTGCAAACTAGTTTTTAATTGCTATTACAAACTCCTTTATGCAGAAAATCTTTCAGAATAAGAGTCATTTGTCTTACACGGAATTACATTTTTAATTAAATTCATATCTTTTTGGTGTTCCATTAAAAAAAGCTAAACCTTAAAATGTACCATTTTCATCTATCTTTTAATATAAAGTTTATTATTTTATCGTGGAAAAGAGAGAAGCAAATAGGTTAGCATTCTTTTTGATAATAATAAAAAAATTAAGCGGCGAGGAAGAGGAAGATCCCTCCTTAAAGAGAGCTAATTCCAACCTCTGCAGGAGAGTAGGGGTTGAAGCAACTAGGTATGTTTTTAAATATTTATTATTAAATTATTCAATAATTGATCGAATAAAATACCAATGTGATTGAAATATTTTTAAAAGACACATTTAAAAGTAAATTCTTAATTTTATTAGACTCATGTGAAAATAAATATACTTAAAATTTTCATAAAAAAGACTTGACTCCAGTCAAGTTAGTCTGGTGAAAACTATGATCATTATTATAGAATTGGACTGGATTAAATGGTTTGATCAAGAACCGGTTATTAATCCGGTCTGGTTCATCCTAAAAAATCAATCAGTTAAGAATCGGTCAAAATCGATAAACCAATTGAATTGACTTTTGTTTTTAAAAAAATTTAATATTTATAAAATATAATTATTTTTCAGTTCTCACACTACGTGAGATTTAGCAAGCTTTTAATTTTTTATCTTTTTTCTATCGTATTATATTTCTTTTTTTCTTCTTAATTATTTTTTATAATAATATTATTTTTGTAACAAACACAAATAAGAGAACAAGAAAACAAATAGAGAAGCAACTCCAACCAAATATACATACATACATATATAATAATAATAATAATTTTGCTCAAATTAAGTATGAAAATGTTTATTAATTTATTATATTATATATTTTTAGTATATAAAATTAATATATATATATATATATATATATATTTAATTATTATCGGTTCGATTATGACCAGACCAATAAATTATGAATCACTACTTCTTCCAGTTCAACGGCCAATTTAATTTTTAAAATATTGACTATAATTATAAGAATGAAAAAGGAAAGATTGAAAAATCTTTTCTCCAATTTAATAATTCATGATTAATTTTTAGCATAGAATTTTATTTTCATTTTGTTGGACAATATAATAACCAACATGCGAATAATTCATTAAATGTATTCTAAATGAATTTAATTGTAATTAAATTATCGCTTGAGAGTTGAGAATGGTACAAGTAATTTATCAAAACTCTAATTACCTAATAAGTAGGCATATTAATAAGATTATGATGATTTTCAACTGGTTGTTAAATGTCGTCGAAAATATAGCTGCATCCTGTCATCAAACAACCAAAGTTACGAATAATTCGGTCAAAATAAGATTGAAAAAGTTTGGCTGCATATATTATTGACCTCAAATAAATTCATATAAATTAGTAATTTTATTTTTTTAAAAAAATTGAAATAACTTCGGCATTCATACTGTAAAGCATATCATGGGATGTCTCGGGAGTGTAATTTTTGTTTATATATTTTAGGCTAAAATGCACTTTATCCCCCTAAACTTTGTTCTATGTGTAAAAAACCTCCCTAAACTTTCAAACTCAACAAAAAACTCCCCTCAACTTTTATTTTGTGCCAAAAACCCCCTACAGTTAGTTGACCGTCAGTTGACCGTTAATTAATGTCACGTCATCAGTATATTAGATACTTCAAATATCACGTCAAACAGTTTTTACACCTCAAATGCTGATAGTGACAATTTCACAGTGCTGACATGGCAAGTGAACTACAAAAAAAATGTCTGACGTAACACTTGAGGTGTCTAGTATACTGATGAAGTGGCATTTAGTTAACGGTCAACTGACGGTCAACTAACTGTACGGGGTTTTTGGTACAAAATGAAAGTTGATGAGAGTTTTTTGTTGAGTTTGAAAGTTTAGGGGGGTTTTTTACACATAGAGTAAAGTTTAGAGGAGTAAAGTGCATTTTAGCCTATATTTTACCTTTGTCAAATTTTAATCCAGTGAATTTAAGACCATTACCAAGTTTCCCCCTAGCTTAAAAAAATTGATTTATTCAAAAAATATTATTTGCAAAAAATAAGAAGAAGAAAGAGATACGCTTCTGGCACACTTTAATAAGTTTACGGTGAATCCATTTCACATGCAAAGCTCCACTTAATTAAATTTTAATTACTGTGGTACTTCTGGACTCTGGTTCTGGATAAATAACTTAATTACCAGATAGGAAGTGTTTTCCCAGAAAGAATATTCCCGGATTTGATTCGCATTTTCCTTATAAGATGATTGGTATTTGGTAAACATGTTCAGTGATACGCCGTGCACCGTAAAAAACTCTCGTTCAGGAAGAATTTTCTCAATTGTATGAATTTCTTGTTGGATTTAATATGGTATCAAATAGCATTAAAAATACGAGTTTTGACCTGTTTTTATTTAAAAAGACTTAGATAATTAAAAATAATCTTATTTAAAAACGAGTTAAACGGATAGAGCCCGTGAAACTCACGAGCCAACTTTTTTTTAAAATAAATTAATTTGTTCATATAATTAATTAGTTAATATGTAAATAATTTAATTTTATTATATTTTTATATTTTATAACATTATATTTAATAATTATAATAAATTTAAATATAAAAATTTTATAATTTTTTAAAAATAACTATAAAATGTATTAAAAAATAAAAAAATTATTTAAAAGAGAACTACTAATTTTTTATTAGCTACTCACTTACTATTAATAACATTATTTGTGAATAGTGATGTGTAGACTACTATAGAAGACTGTAAGTCTGTAATTGACCAAACCCCCATCTCTTTAGTTTTTCTTTTCTTTTATACTTTTTTCTTTAATTTTTATGCTCTGCAAACCAAAACAATTGTTTAGTTTCCCTTTTTATATATTGTACAACCGCTTTTTGTCTTATTGTGTTTAACCCTTGTCTTCTTTTGCTTTATTTCATATCTTTCAGACAATTTAGGAGCTCATTTTACGTTTTCCTGCAGTAAAAATTTTTTTTTTTTAAATCAAACTCTAACCCGCTAGCTTGCATATTATAAACAGATAGGGCCTAAACTTTAAAGTTTAGACTTATTTAAAAACATGTCACTATGCACCTGACTCATTTTTCAGTTGACCCGTTTCAAGTCTGTTTGGACTGGCCGTATTTTTAGTGTTAGAATTCAATAATCATTAAAATCACATCAAAATGAGTGTAAATAGTTAGTATATGCATTTATTTTAATAAATTTTTGTTAAACTATTTTATCAGGTAAAAAAGAGTAAATAACAATATATTTCCTTAAATAATAAAAAAGTAGTCATATTTTTCTTAATTTGTAAAGTTATATTTTGTATATTTTGTTAATACATAATTTTAGAGATGTATAAAATAAATAAAAAAGAAAAAGATATAAGGATGAATTTATGGTTAGGTGTGTGCATGATTTGAGAGATGATAGCTACCAGCCTCAACGCCTCCACTTTGGAAGGTTCAAAACACATTTGGAAAGTAGTTGACCAAATCACAATTAGATCAAACGAGTCCCAAGGCTCGAATTTTCTGTTGGACTTTGTTATCTAACAAGGTTATGGATGTCACCAACACTATTTGATTGGAAGTGAGATCCTTTGACTTTGAGCATTTCTATCTTTGTTTGACTTAATTGTTGATCGTTGGATCAGAGGGAATGGATTCCATCCCTTGTGTCCATGTCACCATCACAAAGGCGAATGATGTTGCAACATGTGGCACATGTGCTTTGAAGAAAAACAATTATAGAAAAAGAGCTCCTTCCATTTAGTCAACGAGTTGCTTCCAATATATATGTACTAAATTTAATATAAAAGGAGATTGTTTTGCTATGTACAAAATTTAAATAATATACACAAATTATTATATATTATCAAATATAAAATAATAACAAATCTTATTGTCATGCTCTAAAAATCGAACACGTGAATATACATGAATTCTAAGGTGTACCTCAGTGGTAACTCATAAATTTCCTTACTAGTCATAATATCCACAATTATGCAAAAGGTAAATTTTCAAGGAAAATTTAAATTACATAGTTCACAACGCAAATTACTGCCCAATATATAACAAATTTCTTAAATATAATAAGACCTAGATAGCCTATAGGATTATAGAGCGTTTCTGCTAAGCATATTGTTCAAAAATCGATTTCAAGTAAAATTGCTAAACGGGTCAGCCCAGACTGGACCGGCCCGTCACAGGCTGTAATATCCGTTAATTTCAGAATATAATTCGCTTAAGAGTATTTTAGAATTCTACAACGTTACTTTAGTTATTTATTTTGGTCATTTTTAATTTTCATATTTAATTGTTCTCTTTGAATATTATTTATGAAAATTGAGTTAAATGACTGGACTAAATATTTGCACAATGAGGGATATATTCTAAGAATGGTGAAATTCATGGAAAAGTGGTTGCAGAATGGTCAATTAATCCATTTATTGTAAATTGACTGGATGGGTTTGGATGTTGGGTTATGGATACCCATGGGTTATTGAATAACCCATTAGAAATATTTAATATAAAGTTTCAATAGTAACCTCATTTTTTTCACTCAGAAGGAAGCAGAAAAGATTTCTTTCTCAGTTCTTCATTTTCTTCTCGAATCCTTTCCTTGATCTTCAGAAGTTCGATTATTTGTTCGGTTCAAAAGCTTTGTAAGGATCAAAGGTAAGCTTTAATCCGATTATTTTCCTTAAATTTCAGTTTATGTAGAAGATCAGAGGAGGTTTTGTTCTTGAAGATTTTGATGATAATTCATGAATCTCAGTTGTTTTAGAAGTTATATTTGAGTTATAATCAGTTAAAGGAGTTGAAATTCTGGTTTTGAAACAAGAAAGGGAAATGATGAAATTGTTAGAATTTCTGCAAAAACCGAGTTACTGTAGCGACCAGGGATTTCGAAACAAAATCTGAAAAATTTTCTTCGGGTTACTGTAGCAGTACTGTAGTGTCGGCAGTCAACGTTACTGTAGCGAACCGGTACTGTAGTGAACCGGTACTGTAGCGAACCGACACTGTAGCAAACCGTACTGTAGCAACCCGTTACTGTAGCAGTCAGAAAATTTTACGTATTTTCGTGATTTTGTTTCCTTTCTTATGATTCCTTGTAATATATTTTACTAGGAAATTTTCCTACACAAATTCTAGTGTGGAACAAGGTAAACTTGGACAAACATCAAGGTGAGTGAATAACCTTGCTCAGCTAATTTGATATTACTAGTCAAAGTACAATATAAGTCCCATTTACAATATTATTTGGATAATAAGCAATTAATTTTTCATATGGGAGTATATGATGATCAGTAGAAATAAGAGTATGAAGAAACTATTTATTTCATGACAATTGTACTATGTGATGAATTCTCACTATTTTATTAATGAGTAAAGATCTACGGGATCTAATACACGAGTGTGAAAGGGTTAAAGTCCCATACTACTCGGTGTATATCTAAGAAATCTTATACACGAGTGTGAAAGGGTTAAAGTCCCATACTACTCAGTGCATATCTATGAAATCTATACACGAGTTGAAAGGGTTAAAGTCCCATACTACTCGGTGTATACCTATGAAATCTTATTCATGAGTTTGAAAGGGTTAGAGTCCCATACTACTCGATGTATAAGACAATTAATTATATGAGTAAATGTGGTATTTGTACTTTTGATATTTTATATAGTACAGTTATTTACTTACTGAGTTTTTAAATAAACTCACACTCCCTATGATTATTTTTTTTCAGATACAGAAAACAGAGAAGAAGAGAATCTGTTTGAAGATTAGAAGCCCCTTGGGATTATTCTCTATTTCTGTCTGGTGGGACACCAGTACTTATTAATGTGGATATTAGAAACGCTCTGTACTTTTTATAGGTCTCCTAGGCTTGCGATGAGATAGAAATATCAGACTATGTATGTCTATATTTGCTTATCAGATGAATATAATTCTGTAGTGTGGAATGAATGATTAAGGTTGAATGTAAAACCTTACAGAATATATGTATATAACGTATGTTTGAGAATTATATCAAATGAGTAGTATCTTTTCACATACTCAATTTTTGGGATGTGACAAATTTGGTATCAGAGGAAAGGTTTTATAGGTCCCCTATAGAGTACAGAGCAAAGTGATCTTTGTGGGCCCTTCCCTATTGTCATGAGCCGCGGCATGACCATAGGATTATGTTCCATAAAAGACCTTGTAGAGTATAACGTCATTTTATAGATAACTTCTCAGTGGGGCTAGTAAGTGATATTTTGTTTATGTCTGAAAATTGTTTGTTATGTGTGTAGATCTGTGACAGATCAATGTCAGAAGGATCTTCTAATAATAATGAGCATATGGGTCCAAGGAGGGCCATAAATCCACCAGTACATGTGCAAGATGATCCTAACCGTGGTGATAGTTTACATGCTCAAAGTACTGAGGGCGCAACTAGTGAGCAAGCAAGAAGAGTCGAACCTGATGCTCATGTCGGTAATGCAACTATTGCACATGTGATTCATTTGATGAATGAACGATTTGACCGATTTGAGGCTGAAATGAGAGGTCGAGCTGCACAAGCTAACCTGCCAGTGGATCCTCCTATTGTTGAAGCTGAAAATGTACCACCAGCTCCGTTAGCGGGAGGAGTTAATGTAAGAGAGGTAAGAATGTCTGAATTTCAGAAAATGAGGTCTCCTACTTTTTCAGGGGAAGATCCCAAAGAGGACCCACAATGTTTCCTTGAAGATTGTGAAGCAATCTGTGATGCTATAGGGTGTTCTCCTACTCAAAAGGTAGAATTCACTTCCTTTCAGTTAAAAGGTAGGGCTGGTAAATGGTGGAGGAACTGGAAGAAAGCTAGAATTCAAGGCGCACCGCCAGTTATGTGGACAGAATTTTACAGATTGGTTATGGATGAATTCCTTCCGGCAAGTGAACGATCATCCAGGGCCAGAGATTTTCTGTATCTACGGCAGGGAACCATGACTGTTGACAAGTATTCAGCTCAGTTTGTTAAATTATCTGAATATGCCCCTGAAATCATTCCTTCTGAAAGGAAGAAAATAGAAAAGTTTGTGGAAGGGCTTCGTGATGCCTTATATGATCAAGTGGGTTCTAATATGAATGATTACTCTTCGTACTCAGAAGCTGTTGATGTGGCCCGAAGAATGGAAAGGAGGTCAAAGAATAAAGAAGAATATCGTCAAAAGAAGAAGGCCAGATATAGGAGATCTTTTAATCAAGGGGAAGACTCAGGGACTTTTACTGCACCACAACATGCTCCAGCCACTCCTACTAAGTCATCTTATTCTATAGCCAGTGTGGCTAAGCCTCGTTCAGAGAGCAGGGGTGGTTTTAGCTCTTCTAGTAGAGGAGGTACTCAAGGTAGAAGGGAAAAACCTCAATGTCCTGAATGTGGAAAGTTTCACTTCGGAGAATGCAGGTTAAACACTATTGGTACAGGCTGTTTTCACTGTGGACAAAAAGGACATTTTATAAGGGAGTGCCCTCAGCTCATGACAAGACCAGGTCAAGGGTCTACTTTGCCACCTCGACCACAATCTATTACTCAAACACCAACCCCTTCAACAGGGGGTAGTATGGGAAGAGGTTCTGGAAGAGGCCAAGGTGACCGTGGAAAACAAGCTGCTGGCAGAGGAAATGCAAGAATATATGCTCTAACCCGACAGGATGCTCAAACATCCAATGCTGTAGTTACAGGTATATTATCTGTTAATACTTTTGCTGCACGTATTTTGTTTGACCCCGGTTCTACTCACTCATATGTGTCACCCCTATTTGCCAAGAGATTTGCAATTGATTCGATTATTCTTAAAGAACCATTCTTGGTTTCCACACCGATGAGAGAGACTTTGATGGTTAAAACATGTTATCGTTCTTGTAAAATAATCGTTGGAGGCATGGAAACTGAGATAGATCTTATGGTTCTCAATATGTTAGATTTTGATGTGATTCTAGGGATGGACTGGCTATCTTCTTGTCATGCTACTATAAATTGTCGTGACAAAGTTATTTCCTTTAATATACCGGGGAGGAGTAATTTTGTGTTTCAAGGAGATCGAAGTGATGTACCTTGCAACATGATATCTATGTTAAGTGCCCAGCGTATGTTGCGAAAGGGATGTCAGGGATTTCTAGCTTTTATCAAAGATTTAGAAAAGAAAGAACAGAAGTTAGAAGACATTCATGTGGTTAATGAATTCCCAGATGTGTTCCCAGAAGATTTACCTAGATTACCGCCAGAAAGAGATATTGAGTTCAGTATTGATTTGGTCCCAGACACAAGACCAATTTCTATTCCACCTTATCGTATGGCTCCTGTTGAGCTAAAAGAACTTAAAGAACAATTGGAAGATTTGTTAAACAAAGGGTTCATTCGCCCAAGTTTTTCACCTTGGGGTGCTCCTGTTCTTTTTGTGAAAAAGAAAGATGGTTCTATGAGATTATGTATAGATTATCGTCAACTGAATAAAGTCACAGTGAAGAATAAGTATCCTTTACCAAGGATAGATGATTTGTTTGATCAGCTTCAAGGAGCAAAATACTTCTCAAAGATTGATCTAAGGTCTGGATATCATCAGTTACGAATTAAGAGTGATGATATACCTAAGACTGCTTTTCGTACACGGTATGGACATTATGAGTTTCTTGTGATGTCTTTTGGGTTGACAAATGCACCAGCAGCATTTATGGATTTAATGAACAGAGTGTTCAAATCATTCCTTGATAAGTTTGTAATTGTATTTATTGATGATATTTTGGTGTATTCAAAGAGTCATGAAGAACATACTGAACATTTGAGAATAGTGCTTCAGACTTTGAGAGAGCATCAGTTGTACGCAAAGCTCTCAAAATGTGAATTCTGGATGAGTCATGTAACATTTTTGGGACATGTTATTTCCCAAGAAGGTATTCATGTAGATCCAAGTAAAATTGAAGCAGTAAAACAATGGCCTCGACCAACAACTGTGTCTGAAGTACGTAGTTTTCTTGGCTTAGCAGGGTATTACCGTCGCTTTGTCAAAGATTTCTCTAAGACGGCTCTTCCATTAAATAAGTTAACCCGAAAGAATGTTAAATACATTTGGGATGATTCATGTGAACAAAGTTTCACCCAATTGAAAGAGTGTTTAACTTCTGCACCAGTCTTAATTCTACCATCAGGACCAGGGGGTTACTCTGTATTCTGTGATGCCTCAAAGATAGGCTTAGGGTGTGTGTTGATGCAACATGGTAAAGTCATAGCTTATGGCTCACGTCAGCTTAAAAAGCATGAATTGAATTACCCCACTCATGATTTGGAAATGGCAGCTGTAGTGTTTGCCCTAAAGATATGGAGACATTACTTGTATGGGGAAACTTGTAAAATTTTTACAGATCACAAAAGCCTTAAGTACATTTTTGAGCAAGAGATCTCAATCTAAGGCAACGAAGGTGGATGGAACTTCTGAAAGATTATGATTGTACCATCCTTTACCATCCAGGTAAAGCAAATGTAGTGGCTGATGCTCTAAGTCGAAAGTCTATGGGAAGTTTAGCTCACATTGCCACTATAAGGAGGTCTCTAATACATGAACTACAAGAATTGGAAGCTGATGGAGTATTCTTCGAGATCACTGAGTCAGGTACATTTCTGGCTCATTTAACAGTTAGATCATCCCTTGTTGAAAAAGTAAAAGCAACTTTAGAAGGTGACATTGATATGGTCAAAATAAGAGATAAGGCAAGGCAAGGTCTAGCACCAAGTTTCTTGGTAGATGAAGAAGGAGTCTTATGGTTTAATGGTAGACTCTGTGTCCCCAACATTGAATCTTTGAAACATGAAATCTTAATGGAAGCTCATGGTTCACCCTACGTTGTACATCCTGGTGCTGTGAAAATGTATCAGGACTTGAAACAAGTTTATTGGTGGGAGGGCATGAAGCGAGACGTGACTGACTTTGTAGCTCGATGTTTGACTTGTCAGCAAGTTAAAGCTGAACATCGACGACCACCTGGATTGATGCAAAAACTAGATATTCCCGAATGGAAGTGGGAAAGGATCACCATGGATTTTGTAGTAGGTTTACCTCGGTCAACAAAAGGAAATGATTCAATATGGGTCATAGTGGATCGACTTACTAAGTCAGCACATTTTCTTCCTGTTCATACCACTTTCAGTGTAGCAAAACTTGCTCGACTTTATGTTAAAGAAATAGTGAAACTTCATGGTGTACCAATATCCATTATATCAGACCGAGGACCTCAGTTTACTTCTCGGTTCTGGAAAGTCTTTCAAGAGGCTTTGGGTACCAAAGTGAATCTTAGCACAGCATTCCATCCTCAGACTGATGGACAGTCCGAAAGGACAATTCAGACTTTAGAGGATATGCTAAGAGCTTGTGTGATGGATTTCAGTGGAAGTTGGGAAGATCATTTGTCTCTTATTGAATTTGCTTATAACAACAGTTACCAAGCCAGTATTCAGATGGCACCTTTTGAGGCTTTATATGGGAGACGGTGTCGATCTCCTATAGGTTGGTTTGAACTTGGTGAAACCAAAATATTTGGACCTGAGATGATTCAGGAAGATATAAATAAAGTTAAACTGATCAGAGAAAAGTTGTTAACTGCTCAGAGTAGACAGAAGTCTTATGCGGACAACCGACGACGTGACCTTGAATTTGCAATAGGTGATATGATTTTCTTACGAATCTCACCTATGAAGGGAGTAATGAGATTCGGGAAGAAAGGCAAGCTTAGTCCGAGGTATATTGGCCCATATGAGGTTGTAGACAGAGTGGGTAATGTGGCATATCGCCTAGACCTACCTTCCAACCTAGAGGGAGTTCATCCAATATTTCATGTGTCCATGCTACGGAAGTATCTTCCTGATCCTTCTCATGTCATTCAACCCCAAGAAGTTCATTTTGATGAAACTCTCACCTACGAAGAGGTACCAGTAGCTATCCTTGATAGAAAAGTCAAGAAATTGCGTACCAAAGAAATTCCTACTGTCAAGGTTCTTTGGAGAAATCATTCTCGCGAGGAAGCTACGTGGGAGGCAGAAGATGAGATGTGGAAAAACTATCCACATTTATTTGAAACTTGAGGTAAGATTTTAATTCGGAGGACCGAATTCTTTTAAGGGGGGTAGAATGTAATACCCGTTAATTTCAGAATATAATTCGCTTAAGAGTATTTTAGAATTCTACAACGTTACTTTAGTTATTTATTTTGGTCATTTTTAATTTTCATATTTAATTGTTCTCTTTGAATATTATTTATGAAAATTGAGTTAAATGACTGGACTAAATATTTGCACAATGAGGGATATATTCTAAGAATGGTGAAATTCATGGAAAAGTGGTTACAGAATGGTCAATTAATCCATTTATTGTAAATTGACTGGATGAGTTTGGATGTTGGGTTATGGATACCCATGGGTTATTGAATAACCCATTAGAAATATTTAATATAAAGTTTCAATAGTAACCTCATTTTTTTCACTCAGCCGAAGGAAGCAGAAAAGATTTCTTTCTCAGTTCTTCATTTTCTTCTCGAATCCTTTCCTTGATCTTCAGAAGTTCGATTATTTGTTCGGTTCAAAAGCTTTGTAAGGATCAAAGGTAAGCTTTAATCCGATTATTTTCCTTAAATTTCAGTTTATGTAGAAGATCAGAGGAGGTTTTGTTCTTGAAGATTTTGATGATAATTCATGAATCTCAGTTGTTTTAGAAGTTATATTTGAGTTATAATCAGTTAAAGGAGTTGAAATTCTGGTTTTGAAACAAGAAAGGGAAAGGATGAAATTGTTAGAATTTCTGCAAAAACTGAGTTACTGTAGCGACCAGGGATTTCGAAACAAAATCTGGAAAATTTTCTTCGGGTTACTGTAGCAGTACTGTAGTGTCGGCAGTCAACGTTACTGTAGCGAACCGGTACTGTAGTGAACCGTTACTGTAGCGAACCGACACTGTAGCAAACCGTACTGTAGCAACCCGTTACTGTAGCAGTCAGAAAATTTTACGTATTTTCGTGATTTTGTTTCCTTTCTTATGATTCCTTGTAATATATTTTACTAGGAAATTTTCCTACACAAATTCTAGTGTGGAACAAGGTAAACTTGGACAAACATCAAGGTGAGTGAATAACCTTGCTCAGCTAATTTGATATTACTAGTCAAAGTACAATATAAGTCCCATTTACAATATTATTTGGATAATAAGCAATTAATTTTTCATATGGGAGTATATGATGATCAGTAGAAATAAGAGTATGAAGAAACTATTTATTTCATGACAATTGTACTATGTGATGAATTCTCACTATTTTATTAATGAGTAAAGATCTACGAGATCTAATACACGAGTGTGAAAGGGTTAAAGTCCCATACTACTCGGTGTATATCTAAGAAATCTTATACACGAGTGTGAAAGGGTTAAAGTCCCATACTACTCAGTGCATATCTATGAAATCTATACACGAGTTGAAAGGGTTAAAGTCCCATACTACTCGGTGTATACCTATGAAATCTTATTCATGAGTTTGAAAGGGTTAGAGTCCCATACTACTCGATGTATAAGACAATTAATTATATGAGTAAATGTGGTATTTGTACTTTTGATATTTTATATAGTACAGTTATTTACTTACTGAGTTTTTAAATAAACTCACACTCCCTATGATTATTTTTTTTCAGATACAGAAAACAGAGAAGAAGAGAATCTGTTTGAAGATTAGAAGCCCCTTGGGATTATTCTCTATTTCTGTCTGGTGGGACACCAGTACTTATTAATGTGGATATTAGAAACGCTCTGTACTTTTTATAGGTCTCCTAGGCTTGCGATGAGATAGAAATATCAGACTATGTATGTCTATATTTGCTTATCAGATGAATATAATTCTGTAGTGTGGAATGAATGATTAAGGTTGAATGTAAAACCTTACAGAATATATGTATATAACGTATGTTTGAGAATTATATCAAATGAGTAGTATCTTTTCACATACTCAATTTTTGGGATGTGACACAGGCCAAGGCCTAAATGGTCCTCATCACCCAATCCAAGACCGCCCGCTTGGTCCACAAGCCTAAATAGGCCGGCCTGCGGGCCATTCTTTTTTTTTTTTGCTTTTTTATTTTTTAAATATTAAAATAATATAATTTTAAATTTTTTTTAGTAAAAATTCAATAATTTTTTTTATTAAAATAGCATTTATATATGTAAAACATTAATTCTTTAATATTTTTAAATAACTAATAACTTTAATTTTTTCATATTTTCTTTCAAAATTAACTATGTTATATTTAAATTTAAAAATTTTATATTTATTTTTATATCCAAATTTACTATATTTATTGAATATAAGGTAAAGAATATAGAAATATAATAAAGTGAGCTTATTTATATTAAATAATATATTTTTAAAAAAATTTAAAAAAAATGTAAGCCTGAGCTAGCCCTCAGTCTAGACCATTTAGCACCGATTTTAAATGGATCCAAATTGATCAACCCAAGACCGCCCTTTTGTGAGTGGTCCCTATAAGGCTATGGGCCACAGTCTTTTTTCTCAGTACTAGTTCTAAGAACCTTCCAACAAAAAATGAAGTATGTCTCTATAAGCCGCTAATCTCTAACAATTTCCCCTTCTCCTTAGTTGCTATATCTAAAAAATATAACCACAGAGGGTGTGAGTTCATCAAAACTCAGCGAGTAAATGACTGTGCAATTAAAATAAGGTACAAGTACAAATACTATGATTACAACTATAATTTAAATAAATAAATACCTTTAGCACATTCAGGCACGTACAGATACACAAACACTAACGTACATTATTATGCAACTGTAATAAAGGACTACACTCTCGCAATTCCTCATTAAATCACATCAAATACTTTAATATAACTTTCAAACATGTACAAGCATAAATAATTCACTTAAAGTATGATTATGCAACAAAGACATGTTTTCCTACTCATAAATCTACGTTCTCACAAATACCTCATCGAGTTATCACCCGATGGCAATGTGTTAAGGGTCTATGTTCCCTTAGTCTTTAAATCATTGAGGTTCATCACAAGGAACTCAGCTAAATAAAGGACTACTATTCTGCTTCAATTTATGGGTCTACATTCCCATAATCAGTCCTAAAGGTTCATCACAATGAACTCGGCCAAATTCAAGACTATTACTAAGCTCAAACTTATGGGTCTACATTCCCATATTTTCTTTTCTTTTATTTTTTCGTGGGTCTATACTCTCATGTAATTCTCTTTTTCCATATGCAATGCATTCATACGAGCACAATATATCTCATAATGCACAATGCAACAATCCACTGTTCCCATATACATTTCACATAATAATATCTCAAATCATAATCAAAATTTCATTATTCACCACAACGCATTAATTAAGTAACTCAGCAATAACTCACAAGTTAACCTTTCTAAATTTACTAGAAAATTTCATATTATAGTTAATATCACTAACTAGGGAATTTAGTAAATTTAAATTTAATCATAGTGTAAGTGAGATTTAAATTATACTTGAGTAATTTTAAATAAAACTTAGTTAGCAATGTCACTCACTCATCTTGATGCCGATAAGGTTTACCATGAAAGAATCATGAGAAAAAGAATCAAGGTTTAAGCTCAAATTCTACAGATGTCGCTTACTCTGTTCTGCTTCCCTCTGCCCTCTTTCATGGTTCCAGCACCCCAAGCTCATTTTAACCAAGGTTTAAGCTTATTAACTCAGTGTTTTACCTTCCCTAGCACTTTTAACCCAAGATTCTCAACAAATCAAACCCAAACTCATTCTTTCCCTTTAGGGTAGAAATGAAATTAAAAAATAATAATAATAAAGGGTAAGAAGGAGTTGAAGACTCACCTTAAGCTTTAGAAATCCCTGAGGAGCTGGAAAGTAACCAGAAACGAAAAATTAATCGGGAGGAATGGAAGATAGGGCTTGGAGGGGTTGAGAGAAAATCTTTCTCTTCCTTGCTCCTCTACCTCTCAACATGAAAAATGAAGAAGAAAAGAGAGAGAAATGAGTTTAAATAGGAAGTGGGTCATGGGGTAGACTATGTGTACCCATATCAGATGCCCCAAACTCAGATGGTCCAAATATAATTATTCTTCAATAATTATATTAAGTCCACTAAATTTTTTGTTTTCTTGTTTTTCCTTAAATCACAAAAATACCACATGCAATAAAATACTCAGTCCAGTCATTTATTTCAATTTTCATAAATAATCATTCAAATAAAATAAATTAAATATGAAAATTAAAAAATGACTAATTAAATTTAAATTATTTTATACAGTAATACTTCCAAACATGTGACCCCAATTTTTGGCGAGTATTACATTCTCCCCCTGAATAGAATTCAATCCTCCGAATTCAAAAACTCTGCTCAACCTCGGAGAAATGAAGATGCCTTGTTATGAGCCCTCTGTATCACCTTAGGTCTTGGCACTTTAGTTGCATGAAGCTTAAACTGATTTGTTGGAAACTAATATTGTTTCCCACTTGAGGCCTTTAAGGCACCATCGCAATGCTAAACTGGTAGCTGTCACTACAAGCAACTCATTGAGCCGCCCGTGGTGTAAATGTCTACCACGCATAGGTTTCTTTATCTCATTATCTAGCGCAAACACAACAAGAACACCCACACATTTACTCACTTATTCATATTTTGGATCTTCTGAATTATATATATGGCAAGAGGAATCCTCATAAATAATAACAAGCATCTTGCTTGAAGGTGTCAACCTGCCCGTAAGCGTCAATCGCATGATATTAGGCTGCTTGAAGGCTTGTATGTGGTATCACTTGCCTGGTTCTTATGGAGCATATTACTAATACTAGTACATATCATATCTCTGTACTAGAACCCCTGGTCATACCCATCACACACATGTATACCACAAATAATAACCTACTCACACAAAGCACACAATCAACCTAGCCCTCTTCATGGGTCATAGTTGACGTTCTCATGAAGTCCTTACTCAAGAGCTTTATCAAGGTGGGTCTACATTCTCACAGATTACTACTCAAGAGTCCGGTCACGTGAGCCTACATTCTTATAGACAAAGAATCCCTAAAGACATCTCTCTATAAGGGTATGCATCTCATGTCTCTATTCTCCCAGCCCTTTGACTTCCTTGGTGCATCCTTTTTGGTCCTTGACTTATGTGCTCAGTATCATCAATCATCGGTCTCTAACCTCAGGAGTACACCACTCAGCTTTCACATCACTAACCGATATCCACTCAAATCAATACAAGTCTTACTAGAGACTGGTCCCAGATTTCCATCCCTTCTTAGACATTGGCCCTTGACTCTCCATGACGTCAATTGGCTATAGTGTTTGGGATGCCTATCCTAAGGACACAGCTTACCAGAAGAATTTCTCAATTGGCTTTTCTAGTGCAAACCCCTAGTTATGAGTCTAACTAGACCCTAAGGGTGCACTAAACCTGTCTCAAATCTCAGTTTATTGGGTCACGTTTGTAGCTAATGAAAAGTCACTACAATCATGCCTTTAACCGCAAATACAACAATCCCACTAACTAAAGTCTTAACCTCAGACTATGCAACTAGTGCCAAACCCACAAAAACCTACTTTAATGAAATGGCTGGGCCTACCTTATGTGGCATCATCTAGTGACAGGCCCCACAGGCCTTCTGGTATATATTGTGGTCTATGAACTTAAACAATTCTTTTCACTTGAGAAAATGTACTTGAAAATATGCCGTGGAAAAGATTGATTCAAAGATTTCTTACTGCATGCCACCGTTTCTCAATTACATCATTCGGGACTCCATGCCCCAGAAGGTTACTTTGCCCAAATGAGCTCTCACTTAAGATCCTTACGTAACTACACATATGCACATATTTCACGTATGTTTATATGTAAGTAATCATTTCACAAGCACTCGAATGCACTCCCTCTCAAATTGGCTCATAACGCCTAAGTACTCGCTTTAACACCAAGAAACTTACGTTTGACCTAAACTCATCCCAAGCCATATATACGACACCGCCTCTCTACTCTTTTCATGAAATACTCTCATCGTGATGGAAATTTTCGTAAACCACCATTCACTCCATCTGACTCCATCAATGTAACAATCCCATGCATCCTCACACCCCATACCTACTGTATTCTCACTCAAATAACCATCGAGAACTTGTCTCATGAGTCCCTTCTTCCGAAGACTAATCTCGTTTACCTATGCACTCTACTACACAGTATTGCCACCAATGACCCCTAATCAAATAGGTGCAACACAGACAAGTTGCTCCATAAAAGTCAATAACTTACCCTAACATTTCCTACGTCACGTTCCACCTCACTATGGTGTCTCCTCCAAAAGAACTACGCAATTTAGATCGATTCCCTTAACCAAGCCTCACATTGCTAGTTTTCTCTTGGGATGCATATTCAGATATGCATCCTAGCTCTAATTAACATAATCATCTCAATATCCATCCCCCATGATGAAACCTACATCCTAGCCCTTAGCTCATATCTTTTATGCATTGGTAAAACAAACCAAATATATATATATATATATATATATATATATATATATATATATATATATATATATATATATATATATATATATATTCTCTCACACAATTAACTTTACAGATCACAACATACCAAATCCAAAATAAACTATCACACATCATATAAAAAATTAATTATATGACGTTACATGGAAAACCCATGTTTTTGTGATATATATATCCATATACACATTCACATCCTTATCTAAGCAATTCATAACCGCCTTTGTGGTAATGTAGCAAGGCTACATCTAAGCTCATAAGTTCTTTGTGTTTTGAGGATTTCTCCTTCAGCAATAGCCAAAAACTTACACATAGGAACAACCACTTCTCAAGTTATCAAAATTACCTCTGACTAACTCCACCGAGGAGTAGTCACATAAGAGACACTCAGCACTCTACAAGATCTTTTATGGAACATAAATTGATGGTCATGATGTGCAGTTCACAATAATGGGGAAGGGTTTACAAAGAACACTTTGCTCTGTAATCTATAGGATATGTAAAAACACACTTCCCTTTTATGATAATTTGTTACGCCTCAAAAATTGGACATGTGAATATACATAAACTCTAGAGTGTACTTCAATGGTAGCCTATAAATTTTCTAAACAGTTCTAATATCTACAACTATACAAAATGTAAATTTTCAAAAAAAAAATTAATTACATAGTTTACAACGCAAATTACAGTCAAATAAATAACAAATTTCCTAAATACAGTAAGACCTAGGTGGCCTATAGAATTACATAATGTTTTTCCTAGGTATATGGCCCAAAAATCAGTTCCAAGAACCCTCCAACAAAAATTGAGTATCTCTCCATAAACCGCTAAACTCCAGTTGTTTCCCTTTCTCCTCAATTGTTGTATTTGAAAAATGTAACTACAAAGGGTATGAGTTCATTAAAACATAATGAGTAAATGATTGTGCAATTAAAATATGGTACAAGTACAAATACCATGATTACAACCATAATTTAAATAAATAAAACACCTCTAGCACGTTTAGTATATATAGATACACAAACACTAGCGTACCTTATTATGCAACCATAATGTGATATCCCCTTATGAGCCTACACTCTCGTAATTCATTATTAAATCACATCAAATACTCTAACATAACGTCCAAGCATGTACAAGCATAAATAATTCACAAACAGAGTATGATTATGCAACAAAGACATATCTTCCTACTCGTGAGTCTAAGTTCTCACAAATTCCTCATTGAGTTATCACCCAATGGCAATGTGCTAAGAGTATGTGTTCCCTTAGTCTTTAAATTCTCGAGGTTTGTCATAAGAAACTCATCCAAATTCAAGACAACTACTCGGCTTAAACTTATGGGTCTACGTTTCCATAATCAGTCCTCAAGGTTCATCACAATGAACTCGACTAAATTCAGAACTACTACTTTGACTTAACTTATGGGTTTACGTTCTCATATTTACTTTTCTTTTCTCGTGGGTCTACACTTCCACGTAATTCTCTTTTTCCATATACAATGCATTCATACAAGCACAATATATCTCGTAATGCACAATGCAACAATCCACTGTTCCCATACACATTTCACATAATAATATATCAAATCATAATCAAAATTCCATTATTCACCACAATGCATTAATTAAGTAACTCAGCAAGAACTCACAAGTTAACATTTCTAAATTTACTAGAAAATTCTATATTCTAGTTAATATCATTAACTAGGGAATTTAGTAAGTTTAAATTCAATTATGGTGTGAGTGAGATTTATATTGTACTTGAGTAATTTTAAATAAAACTTAGTTAGTAAGGTCACTCACTTACCTTGATTCCTACAAGGTTTACTGTGAAAGAGTCCCGGGTAAAAGAAGTCAATAAGGCTCTTAAGTCACCTAGAAACCAAACCCAAAATCAATAAATGAAATAAAGCAAAAGAGAAAATTTTTGAAAAACTTCCTGTCGCTGTAGTGATGGGACCAATAGAGAGTGTTGCTCTCTGTCTTGCCTGTGGCTGCAACTATGGATTCATCGTTGCAGATATGTACCTAACAGAGAGTGTCACTCTCTGTTTTATTTGTCATTGTAGTGACCACCCCAACTTATGTCATCGCTACAACAAGGGTTTCTGTCACTACAGTGATGGTTTACAGGATTAAAATTCTGCAGATCTCGTTTACTTTGTTCTGCTTCCCTTTATCCTATTTCATGGTTCCAGCACCCCCAAGATCATTTTAATCAAGGTTTAAGGTTCTTAACTCAGTGTTTTAACTTTCCTAGCACTTCTAACCCAAGATTCTCAACAAATCCAGCCCAAACCCATTCTTTCCCTATAGGGCAGCCATGAAATCAGAAAATAAAGGGGAAGAAGGAGATGAAGACTCACCTCAAGCTTCAGAAATTCCTAAGGAGCCAAAAAGTAACTGAAAACGGAAAATTAATCAAGATGAATGAAAGATAGGGCTTGGAGGGGTTGAGAGAAAATCTTCCTCTTTCTTACTCCTCTGCCTCTCAGCGTGAAAAATGAAGAAGAAAAGAGAAAGAGAAGAATTTAAATGGAAAGTGGGTCATTGGGTAGACTATGGGTACCCATATCCAGATGTCCCAAGATTCAGATAAAATTATTTTTCAATAATTACATTAATTTCACTAAATTTTCTCTTCCTCTTGTCTTTCCTCAAATCTCAAAAATACCATCCGCAATAAAATACTTAGTCTAGTCATTTATCTCAATTTTCACAAATAATCATTCAAATAGAATAAATTAGATATGGAAATTAAAAATGATTAATTAAATTTAAATTATTTTACACAGTAAAATACCGTAATACCCCCAAACACGTGATCCCAATTTTTGGCGAGTATTACACTTAAAATAGAAGAATATGCTATTATTTTACATAACTTATTTTAAATTATATAAAATTTTAAAAAATATATTATAATATAAATTTTGTTACTATTTAAAATATACTATGCATATTAAAAAAAATTTATAATATTTTAATTCAATCATGTTAAACGTCTATTAGGGCTTTATTAGAACCCCACCTATTTACTAATTCATAGTTTAATGATCGGACCGTGATTAAATCAGTTAAATTAAAATGTTATAAAAAATAATTTTAATATCTATAGTGTCACGACCCAACCTCGGGTAAGTGACCGGCATATGGTTAGAAAACTGTCATGTGGCCGTAAGCCTAAGTCTCTATAACACCAGACAATCCATAATAATACACAGCTAAACATAATTACATTTCATTAAATAGTAATTGTCTCAAAAATACGAATGCTACATCAACTATGTTTCCAAGCTTTCCTCCCAATCACAAAACAAGGTGAGGAAAGAATCAAAACATAATCAATTCATGAACCTTAATTACAAAAGAATCCACAATCCCAAAATAACGCTCATACAAGTCCTAGGAGTCTTAACGACTACAAAGCGACAATCCATTTCCAAAAGAATCAAAAGAAACAATCATTGACGATAAGTTAGATGTGGTGATGTGAGACTCGGCTACTCTTCTCGCAGAGACTCGCCGGCAACCACATAATCTGTAGAGTGACACGCACAAAGGAGTGAGTAATTTACTCAGTGAGATAAACATAGAAAGGAACTTTCCACTTACCTCCCACCAAGGGGGAATTACCATAATTATGTAGATATTTAGCATCAACTTCAATCATTCAAGAGTGAGGGATCAAATACACACATAGCACACATAATCACAAGCCCAGTGAAAACAGTTATGAATACTAGTCCTCCCTATATGGTTTCCCCATTATACAAAAATAAATAATTCATTACATTTATAGTGTTAATTTACTTATATAAATTATGTCCACCGTTTCAGGACAAAAAAAAATAATAGAAGTTTGTCCACCGTTCTAGGACAATAAAAGTAATTGAGGTTTGTCCACCGTTCCAGGACAATAAAAAGTAATTGAGGTTTGTCCACAATTCCAGGACAATAAAATAATTGAGGTTTGTCCATCCTTCCGAGACAATAAAATAATTGAAGTTTGTCTACCGTTCTAAGACAATAAAAATAATTGAGGTTTGCCTACCGTTCTAGGACAATAAAAATAATTGAGATTTGTCCAGCGTTTCAGTACAATAAAATTATACTACAAATTCATATAATCTTATAACAAGGATTTCTCTCCTAATTATTAACATAACATAAAGTTATACCAGTAAGGATTAACCAGTGGAATTAAAGTTATAGTATGTGTATCTTTATGTATGATTTCATATAGGTATTTTATTCTCAACGTGTGAGTATAGGTAGCTTCCTCACCTGAGATCAATCGGTAGAGGATGGGATGCAAGTGTGAGGAAACAAACGGATGACAACGGAAACACCTAGGATAAAAGGCAAAGATTTTGAGATTTAGGACACTAGAAAAGTTTCAGGAGGTGGCGCCTAGCGCCTAAGGCGTCACAGTTTAATCACAGCCACTCAAACTTCCAGGCGCAAGGCGCTTAAGGCGCCATACTGCCACACCCCAAAATCTTTGTCTTACGAGTTTATTGGGCGCCCCCAGGCGCCAGGTCTTTAACTCTCTGCCTAGGAAACTTGCTGGGCGCCCAGACAACAGTTTAATAGTACTCTTTGAGATTTTTCCCAAAAATGAAATCCTTGGGTCCACGAGCTCCCATGGTGGGTTAGCAAACTTGTTTGGGTGATTAAGATCTTGTTAAAACTGCATTTGACACTATCTTGGAACAAGGAGCAAGGTTGTGCCATCTAGCTTCAAATTCCCTTTTTGCTTTTGCCAAATTCATTTCAGCAATAATGACAACAACAACCTTTCACCTTTTCCATAAATATATCCTCAACTACCCAAGGTATACCAGAAACAATAAATCAGAAGAAATTGCCATGGAAGCCACTTAGAGACCCATTTCCACTCATAACTCAAGAAAACACATAACTCCCACCTTGGGGTTTGAAGATTTCAAATTTAAGAAGAGAAAAGGAGAAAAAGAGTTTAGCACTTACTTGTATCTTAAATCTAACCCAACAATAACAGATCTCCTCTTGCCAAAACCACTCATTCAGCCAGCACACAGGGGAGGACGCGAGAAAGAGAAGATGAAGGGTTTTTGAGGAGTATACACATATATACCAACGGATGTGAGGAGAAAAAAAAGGGGGGGAGAAGATTAAAAAAGGATGGGCCCCATCACACTAGCTTTCTATGAATTTATTATTTTATCAAGTTTCCTTTCCTTAGTCCGTTTCTACTCCATCTTTCACCTTCTCATAAAATTTCTAAATCATATCTTAACATAAAATTTCTCACACATGAAAAAGTAATTTCACAATTCATATCACAATACTCAATAAAATACCAATGTCAAGCAAGATATTCACAAAAATAAATCAAAGGGGAAAAATAAATAAGTCATGCAATATAAATATTAGTAAATTCATGCACAATTGTTCCAAGAAATAAAAGAATGGAAAAGGGAAAATTTTACAGGTATTACACATAGTATATTTTTAATAATAACACAATTTATATTATAATATTTGTTATTAAATTTTTTAAAATTTTATATAAATTAAAATAAATTATGTAAAATAATAACATATTCTTCTATTATAAAATTTGTTATTGCTTTATATTTGATAATATATAATAATTTTTTATTAATAAAAGTGTACATTAAATAATTTTGTCAAACACCAATTACTTCGTTCTTATAATATATATATATATATATATATATATATATATATATACAGATTTTTAGTTTGAAATTTAGTATTAAAACAAGTTAAAACTTATGGCAATCGCAAATCCTAAATTAATGAAGGACATCCATGGGCACATGTCATCAGATCTTTCAAAAAGTTGAAGTGATCGCCGTTAACTGTCGTTAGTTTTTGAGTAATAATTAGTTATTATATCACAAGCTATCACACTTTTCATAGTTATCCAAGCATGCCATATTGCAAACACATTTATTTTTACAAGTATCTTATTCTGGAAATAATTATGTTCAAAATATCGTTGAACACTAAACGTAGGCAATTTTTATAACAAAAATTCAATTATAAATTTATAACTTCATGAAAAGCTAGTTCATTTGGTTAGATTCAGTGCAAGCACACATTTTTTGACAATTATCTCTCATATGGCATATTATTTTAAATCTATGAAATGTCTACAAATGGACGCACGGATTGACACTTTCAAAAAGAAATAGAATATAAAGATTGAAGTATATATATATCCTGGACCACACATATTCACAATGTTGGACTTGGATTGCAACAGCTTCATCATTCTTCAACATCAGAACTGGGAAGGAGAGAAATGCGAAAGAAGCATCTGAATCCAATAATCGTCAATATGACAAAAGCACACCACTTTGTGAGGGAACCAAAACTTGAAGATCAGAAAAATGTGAAATAAATGAGTAACAAATTTTATTGGGCCCAAAACTGCTCTAGCTTCAGGCCCACGTTCTGTTTCGGTGGACACAACAAATTTAAACTCAGAAACTCAAAGCAAATTATTAGCCGATTCTTGTGATAGTCACCTTTTTCCTCCTACCAGTAAGTGTATTTGGAAGAAAATTTTGTGAGTTCCTTTTTGAATTCAACTTGTGAGTTTATTTATTATTAAGGCTCACTTTTTTTTAACTTTTTAACTTTTTCTTTTGGGTGCCACTGTCACACCGTGAATCATCGATCACAAATGCAAATTCACAAATTTCCTCTTCTGATCATTGAATTAGAATTTATGTCAATTATAAAAGTTTAAAGGGATTAACTTAATGATACAAATGTATTAATTAAGTTTATTTTGATATTTCTTTTTAGTTCTAACAATATAAGAGGGAATTTAATCTTATTTTCTTCCCCCTCCCCCTCCTCCGCCCCCCGGAGAACACACAACTTAATCAAGTAAACTCATACCGTAATTTGTTCTACATTTCGATTTATATTTATGTTTTGTTGTAATTTCGAAAGTTTCGCTAAATTGGTACTTCTCTTATTTCCGAATTATCATTCGCTCCCTAATATTTGATATATATTATAAAATTCTCTCTTATTATTTATTTTTCTGTCAACAAATTCACATTCTTTACTAAATGTGTCGCTTCTCAGAAAGTACTTATACTTGTATCTTTCTAAATTATTGTTAGAAAATGTAGTTTATTAATTTTTAGTTGTTTTTAGTGCTATCTTGAGACTCAAATATTTTTATTTTTCTTGAATTATGGTCGAACAACTTTCATTTCACTTTATTTTAACAATTGCAAAAATAAATTTGGTGCTTGTCTTAATGTTTGTAGTTATCTGAATTGTTAGATTTCGGATTAAATGGTCTAAATTTTAAATAGTAGTTTTAGTAGTTTTTTTTTTAAGGACAATAAAATTTAGACTGCGGAATCTTAAATTCAACGGTATAGATAAAAATAAGCACTGGATTCGTTTTCATATAATTGGTGGATATGACACAAATTCCCTATTTTCTAGTTCCTTTCGTTCGTCTGACTTAGGATGTGTTTGGAAGCGTTTTTTTTGAGTTTATATGAGTTTATCTTATGACATAAGTACTTATACACGTGTTTGAAAGAACTTATATAAATAGCTTATAGTATTGCTTATAAACTGTTTTTAATTTATTTTCATAAATTTTAAAAAATAACTTATACAAACAACTTTTATAGAGCTCATATGAAATTTATTCTCATAAATTTTTTAATTATAAAAATATCTTATATCTAAATGCTCATCATATAAACGCATAATTTAACTATTTACCTAAATGCGTAAAACAAAAACAAAAGAAAGCAATTAAATGAAGAAGGCGAGTGATATTTGCAACACACAACCACGGGCATAGTGATTGTGTGATGACATATATATCTCAGAAGGGATCTTACTGTCAAGACACCAACCAATTAGCAACATGTCATAATTATGGTGTTGCAAAATTCAAGAGGTAGCAGACGGGTGGGCTGACACAAAAGGACCAACTTGGAGAAGCCTACACCACACTTCCAACTTCTTGTCTGCCATATATTCCCTCAACATAACTGGAATATTTTTTTCTTGGGCCATGACAGTGCCCATAAAGCCCAACCAAGGTCAGGAAAAGCTGAGCTTAGAAGCTGGGATTTCTATCACCGGGCCACCGATTCTGATAGGAGCAATTTAGTTCGTAGAAATTTCAACCTCCTAAAACATTAAATATTTTTATCATTGAATCACGGATTAGGTGTTCTTACTTTTTTTAAGAAAAAAATATTTTTTTCAATTAACTACAATTTTAACTGTAATTAAAATTTTTAGTCACGATAATCGTGACTAATTAAAATTTTAACGACAAATTTTTTAATTATAATTTTAATCGTGACTAATTAAAAAAAGCAAGGAATCCCACTGATAGAACGTGTCACTTTGTAGCCCAATGGTATCCCAAGAAAAAGTAAAGCATTCTCCTTCCTATCGTTTCAAAAGCTCAAGTTCCTTTGTATTTGTTAGCATATTCATGTATCCAAAGGCTCTATCAATCATAAGAATAGTAGTATGGTCTAATTTTCAGAAACACTATTTTAGAGAGAATTCTATTTTTTGCGTCTAATAAAATTGAAAGAAATTAGTTTTTAATCTTGTTGGATGAGATGAGATCTTGAAGAAATATAAAATTCACTTATTTGAATAATCATCTTGTCGGCAACCCATTTGCAGTTCGGATCGATTTTACATCGAGTTTGCAGATTTCAGATCGGGTTCTTGTTTGCAAAAATCTGGTTTGCAGATTTTTTTTGTTACTGTAGCTGCGAGAAAGTTTCTCAGATCTAGCCCGATTTACTTAGTTTTGGTTAGAAAGAAACTATTTTTTGCATTTCTGGTAAGTCAGAGATTATTTTTGATTGTTCTGGTGCGTTTTCCGGTTGCCGGAGTTACTGTTCTGGTTGCCGGAGTTACTGTTCATCGTCTTCTCCGATTCTGCAAATTTGGGTACTGTAGCAACGGTCAACGTACTGTAGCAACGGTCAACGTTACTGTAGCAACGGTCAATAGTCAAGGTTACTGTAGCAGTCTGAAATTGGCTGAATTTACTGTTTATCAGAATTTTGAACACTATTTCGGTACGTTTACTGTTCATTCAGTATACATTTTGCCAGATAATTAAATTCTCGGTCTAATAACAGTAGCAATGGCTGGTGAAAAAGATGATTCTCTTCAATCTATTAGTGTGCAATTGAACGGACAGAATTATTCATATTGGAGTTATGTGTTGAAAAATTTTTTAAAAGGTAAGAGAATGTGGGGTTATGTTTCTGGAACCTTTGTTAAGCCGAAAGATGAAAATGATGCACAATATATTGAACAGATGGAAATTTGGGATGCAAACAATTCGAAGATAATTACTTGGATCAATAACTCTGTTTTGCAATCAATAGGAGTACAACTAGCAAAATATGAAACAGCTAAAGAGGTCTGGGATCATTTGGAAAGGTTGTATATGCAGTCAAATTTTGCAAAGCAATATCAATTAGAGATTGATATTCGTGCTCTTAAACAGAACAACATGAGCATACAAGAATTTTATTCTGCTATGACTAATCTTTGGGATCAACTAGCTCTTACTGAATCTGTTGAATTACGAGCCTTTGCACCATACATTGCTCGTAGAGAAGAACAACGTCTGGTTCAATTTTTGATGGCTCTTCGGGATGATTTTGAAGGGCTTCGTGGAACCATATTGCACCGTAATCCTCTTCCAACAGTTGATTCAGTGGTTAATGAGTTGTTAGCTGAAGAGATTCGTCTTAAATCTCACTCTGATAAAGGGACTACAGAGAAAGGAATTCTTCCTATTCCTCACCCATCTGTATTTGCAGTTCCTCCTAACAAAAACAAATCTCATGGAAAGGTTGGTTATGACGAATGTAGTTTTTGTAAGCAGAAGGGCCATTGGAAAGCTCAATGCCCGAAATTATTGAACAAATTGCACCATACACAACAGCCTAATCATTTGCAACAACGAGGCTTCAAACCTTCAACTTCAAATGTTGCAGCAGTTGTTCCTCCAACAGATTCTCTTGGTATTGGACATACACATTTTTCTGGCCCTACAATAGCTACCCTTGCTGAGCAATTTCAGAAGTTTCTTGCCACTCAACCACACGCTATGTCTGCCTCCTCAAATATAGGTTTGCCTTCCTCTAGCTCATCAGGTATATCTTCATCCATATGGATTCTTGACTCTGGAGCCTCTCATCATATGTCATCTGATCTTCAATCCTTTGCATCTTTACATCCCACGTCATCTATATCTGTTATGACTGCTGATGGCACTCCTATGCCTTTAGCGGGCACTGGGTCTATTTGCACTTCTTCTTTATCTCTTTCCAATGTTTACTACATTCCTAACCTTACGTTGAACCTTATTTCTGTTAGTCAGTTGTGTGATTCTGGCTTCTCAGTTTTCTTTTCCTCCACTTCTTGTTATGTACAGGATCCGCAATCCAGGAGGCTCATTGGGACCGGTCGTAGGCAGGGGGGACTTTATATTTTGGATAAGCTCAAAGTTTCAGATATTGCAGCTTCCAGTGTTGACCTGTCATCATTTAGTTTAGGTTCCTCATCTTCTAATTTTTACTTATGGCATTCTCGTCTCGGACATGTATCTTCTTCCCGCTTGAAATACTTAGCTTCTACCGGAGCTTTAGGAGAGTTGCAAACTCATGACATTTCTAATTGTTGTGGTTGTAAACTTGCTAAATTTTCTGCTTTACCTTTTTCCAAAAGTACTTCTGCTTCTGTTGCACCTTTTGACTTGGTTCATTCTGATGTTTGGGGTCCATCACCTCTTCCTACAAAAGGTGGATCTAGATATTATGTTTCTTTCATTGATGACTATACTCGTTATTGTTGGGTTTATCTTATGAAAAATCGTTCTGAATTTTTTAGTGTTTATCTTATGTTTCGTGCTTTTGTTAAAACTCAACATAATGCAGTTATTAAGTGTTTTCGATGTGATCTGGGGGGTGAATATACATCTAGTAAATTTTCTGAATTACTTGCCTTTGATGGAACTTTTCATCAAACTTCTTGTACTGACACTCCTCAGCAAAATGGCGTTGCTGAAAGGAAACATCGTCACATTGTTGAAACTGCTCGTTCCCTTCTTTTGTCTGCCTCAGTTCCCAGTGAGTTTTGGGGGGAAGCTATTCTTACTGCTGTCTATGTCATTAACAGAATTCCATCATCTGTTATTTCAGGTTTGTCCCCCTTTGAAAAACTATATGGCGATGCTCCTGACTATTCAACTTTAAGAGTTTTTGGTTCTACTTGTTTTGTTCTTCTTCCTAGTGTACAGCGTAATAAATTGTCTTCTCGTTCAGCAATCTGTGTTTTTCTAGGATATGGTGATGGTCAGAAAGGATATCGTTGTTATGATCCTGTCACTCAAAAACTTTATGTCTCACGTCATGTTGTGTTTCTTGAACGTATACCATTTTACTCCATTCCTTCTGATTCTCAGAGTCTTACAAAGTCTGATCTCACCCGTATTGATCCTTTTCACACAGATACAGATACCACACCTCCTCATGTGACGGATCATCTAAATAATTCTGATATTGAGTTTTGCAGGGTTGACACTGGTAGTTCTGCTGATCTTGATGTTCCTCTTGTTGATACTTCCCCTCTCCCTACTACTTCTCAAGAACTCTCTGTGACTGTGGATCCTCCTTCTCGTTACCCTCAACGTGATCGTAAGTCCACTAAATTACCAGATTTTGTTTATTCCACTTACTCTACTTCTTTTGCTTCTTTTTTGACCTCTATTCACAATTTATCTGAGCCCTCTTCCTATCAAGAGGCTGTTCTTGACCCTCTTTGGCAGCAAGCTATGGCAGAAGAACTTTCTGCTTTGCAGAAGACAGATACTTGGGACATTGTTCCTCTTCCACAGGGAAAACGTGCAATTGGTTCTCGTTGGGTATATAAGATCAAAACTAAGTCTGATGGGTCAATTGAACGATACAAAGCTCGTTTAGTTGCTAAGGGTTTTTCCCAACAATATGGTATGGATTATGAAGAAACATTTGCTCCTGTTGCTAAAATGACTACCATCCGCACTCTTATTGCAGTTGCATCTGTTCATCAGTGGCATATCTCTCAAATGGATGTTAAAAATGCCTTCTTAAATGGTGATCTTCAAGAAGAAGTTTACATGGTGCCTCCACCAGGTGTCTCTCATAATCCTAGTGAAGTTTGTAAACTAAAGAAAGCTCTATACGGCCTCAAACAAGCTCCTCGAGCTTGGTTTGAAAAGTTTTCCATTGTGATTGCATCTCTTGGTTTTCATTCTAGTTCACATGACTCCGCCTTGTTTCTCAAAAGTACTTCCCATGGTCGTATCATACTCTCTTTATATGTTGATGACATGATTATTACTGGGGATGATATTGATGGGATTGCAGAGTTAAAATTGCAATTAGCTCGACAGTTTGAGATGAAAGATTTGGGCACTCTTCGATATTTTTTGGGGATTGAAGTGGCTTACTCTCCTAGAGGTTATCTTCTTTCCCAATCTAAGTACATCACTCTCATCCTTGAACAAGCTCGTCTCTCTGATACTCGAAAAACAGATACTCCTCTAGAGCTTAATGCCCGGTATACCTCTTTTGATGGCGTTCCCTTATCAGATCCTACTCTGTATCGTACAATTGTTGGCAGTCTGGTATATCTTACTATCACTAGACCTGATATTGCTTATGCAGTGCATGTTGTTAGTCAATTTGTCACTTCTCCTACTTCAGTTCATTGGGCAGCTGTTCTTCGCATTCTTCGTTATCTTAGAGGCACTCAATTTCAGAGTCTTCTCTTTCCTACATCTTCTTCCTTAGAATTACGTGCCTACTCAGATGCTGATTGGGGTGGTGATCCCACTGATCGTAAGTCAACCACAGGGTTTTGCATTTTTCTGGGAGATTCTCTCATTTCTTGGAAGAGTAAGAAACAAGACATTGTCTCTCGATCTTCTACAGAAGCTGAATATCGTGCCATGGCATCCACCACTGCAGAAATAGTTTGGTTACGCTGGTTACTTGCCGATATGGGTGTCTCTTTCTCTGGCCCAACCCCTATGTATTGTGATAACATGAGTGCTATACAAATTGCCCGCAACTCAGTTTTCCATGAACGCACCAAGCATATTGAGATTGATTGTCATTTTACTCGACATCACTTTGGACATGGCACCATCACTTTACCCTATGTCTCATCCTCCATGCAAATTGCTGACTTGTTCACAAAATCGCATTCCACTCAACGTTTTCATTTCTTGACTAGCAAACTCTCGATGATTTCTACTGATGCATCGTGAGTTTGAGGGGGGATGTTAGTAAATAATAATTATTACACTTAAGGGTAATTTAGTCTTTTAATCTTATTTGTATATATTTACCATTTTCCCTTGTAACATTTTTGTATTGTAAACCCTAGCCATTCTAAGAATTCTCTCCTCTCCTTTTCCATTCTCTTTGCATTGCAATCTTCACAGCAAGTCCCTTTGAATGCCAGCAAATAAAGAGAAATTGTGAAAGGAACGAGAAAGAGAAATGTAAGAGTTAAAGGTTAGAGGTGACATTCTAAAACTCGTTAATTAAGCGAAATGAAGTATGGGATTTTGGAAGCTTAGATATATACCTCCTGTTTCTCTAATGCCGTTTACGAGGTTTTTTAATTAATTGCGTTTTTTGTTAACCCAAGTTAGCAGCCGGTGCAACTGTTCTTTAACGTGCAGATTCAATTCATCTAAACGTCCCTTATAATTAAAACTCGAAAGGACCTTAATTTTTTTAAAAGAAAATTTATATACATGCAACCGGGTGTGTCAAAACACTGAATCAGTCACCTTGCTTCAATATTTGGATGAAATGCATCAGTTAATGCACTGATTAACAGTGCCTAGGGGTCAGTATACTGGTCTATAGGTCAAATTAAGATAGAGATGGACACACAATTATTACACAATGGTACTCCAAGCATTAAAAACCTTAGAAGATGAATACCGTATAACTTTTGACGTACTCAGAAGATGGGTATAGTTTTTTTTTTTTTTTTTTAAGAGGAGGTTAAACTTTGAGCAAGATTCCATAACATATATAGTGGACCACAGGTGAAGCATGCAGCTTTTACTGATGCTGGAGTTCCCTAAAACAAGCAAAGTATCTTGAAACTGACTAGTAATAGGTATGCAAGCTTGGATTCCTTAAGAAGCAATATGTGTCATGTGTGTACAGAACATACATATATATGCAGTTAGTGTGTGCTTGACACATCAAAAGACCTAGCTAGAGATAGAGCCATATCACAAAATTAGGAATGAAAGGTTCTAAAGAGAGCACGTGCTTCCATCTTTGCCCCAAACAATAATCAAACACCCCCTCCAAGCATGCACGTTAAAGCTGACCCATAAAGATAGCACTTAATGTCTCACCTATGTGTAGCTATATATCATTAATTACCTGCCTACTATATATATAACGTTACTTATATATACTAATTTTATTTCCTTACTATATAGTTTAATTAATTCGACTCAAATGCAACGATTGGAACCGGGTTTTCCCAGGATGGAAGGGACTCTAGTGATTCAGCAGAGACAAAAATTGTATCCCGCTAATATATTAGTATATTCTCTTCTAGATTCATGTATATCTCTTTTGTTCAAGCTCCAGTGTCCACATGTTCTTCGAACATATATATTCAGATTAATTTTGTGTGTGTGTGTGTGTGTGTGTGTGTGTGTGTGTGTGCGTGTGTGTGTGTGTGAGAGAGAGAGAGAGAGAGAGAGAGAGAGAGAGAGAATTTTGATATCAGATCAGGCTTCCAATCTTTTATATGACCCACCTTTGGATTTCATTTTGCCTCTGGACGAAGAAAACATACTAAAATGGGTCCAAAATCATATAAGCACAGGCTAAAATAAAAACTGTATTACAGTACAGCAACCCCTCCACTTCCTAGCTGGGTCTGGTTCTACCTTCTGCATGAATGACAGATTCAACATAAAGTTATGAAAATGCAGTGTTTAAATTATTTAGTTCAATCTTCCATAGCCTTACGTGTAGACATGTAAATTTATCTTTAAGGGAAACAAAACAAGGATAATAAATGTTGGAAGAGGAGGAAATTAAAAACGTTGCAATTAGTCTAGAATCTAGTTAGACCATATGATATGAACAAATTATAAGACAAGAAAGTTGAAAAGAAAATCAAGATTTTGAAAATAAGAATGCATGATAATAATGGCCAAACCCACTAGAGCTAGGACGAAGAGTCGAAACTAAGTCCGTCTATGACAAGCAAAGTGCCGAAGACGCATAAGAAGACATGGAACAGGAAAATGCAGCAGCGAACGCGTTTATGGTATGTCAAAGTTCCAAGTTCCAACTGTTGGGACTTAGGATATAGATGACCATCTAATAATCTTTAAAAAAAAAAAAACGATTATAGACAAAAGGTCATCTATTTTTAGCTTCGTCAACTTGAGCTACAAACCAAAATCTTCATCTCTCAGCTGATATCATACTTACTCAAGACAAAGTGTTCCTTCCAAATGCATCCATTCTGGCCAACCTTCAAGAGCGCAGCAGCCATTGCTAAGAAAAACAAAGACAGTTTGGCATGGAAAATGAGATTAAACTAGTTAACCAACAATTAAGATAGTGTACTCCAATGACGGATTCGAGTGGAACTTGTGTAGATAGTCCATATTCAAACACTAACACAAACCAAAAGGATTAAAGCCCCGTGAAGAAATGAGCAGAATAAGAAGAAAGAAACCCTAAGATCCTGCACTGCTCTAGCTGCTACTATTACACCTCTCACACTCACACACCCTCCAACACAAATACACGTGAGTTTGTGGTGAAGACACAGAATATTGTGAATCCACCTGATCTAGGGCTTCTTACCCAGAGTGTGCTTGTTGTTGTGCATCCAAACCTTAAGAACCTGACGCTTCACCCCAGTATCGTTACAGAACTCCTGCACCACCGCCTCGTCCTGCTTCTGAATCCTCCACCCCAATCTCTCCGCCAACCCCAGCATTTTGTCCTTCTGCTCCTGCGTGAACTTCGTCCTGAACCTCTTCTTCGACCCCCCTCCTCCACTTGGGTCCGAAACGTCGTCGTCCTGCTCGTCCCTCGTGCTCTGCGTCCCGCCCCCGCCTCCCGACGTCGACGGCAGCGCCAGCGTCATCCCCGTCCCCCTCTGCTGCCCCGCCACGTGTAAATATCCCGCCGGCCCCCGATAATATGCGGCAGCGGCGAAATGCGGTGGCGGGTGGTGGTGCTGGGGGGTCAACATGTAAGAGTCAGTCTCCTTGCGGTGGAAATTACGGTGGCAGTTACAGGCGGCGCATTTCAGACCGTCAAGTGTGCCTTCAGCTCCGGCCGCCATGAACTCTCCACATCCGTCCAGCGCGTGACCTCCAATACTCACCGCGTGGTTCTTCAGGCACTCCCTATACCTGCCCTTACCGATGTAATTACTACCCCTGGTAGGCTGAGGCATCATCATGGGCATGGCTTCCCCTGCACCTCCCGAACTCTGCATTTTCACTCGCGAAGAAGACATCCCCAACGACTCCATCCCCAGCTCTTCCTCTTGCTCCTCTTGATCCTCAAATTCCATCTCTCCCACCCACAAAGAAGCAATTCCAGGAGAGAGTTCAGAGGGGACTTGTATTCATATACTTTTTGCCCTCTTCTCTCATATCTTCGCCGTTTAGCGCACTAATTAAATCTTTTTCTTGGTGAATCTCGCCTTCCACCGGATATATCCGGTTATGGGTTAATATCTTTCACCACAGTGATTTTTTCTTTTTTTCACCGATTACGTAAATGTAAACGTGGAAGAGTGTGTATTTTTATTTTTTACTCTACGGTGAAAATTTCCCCTGCGCATGTAAATGTACAGTAGTACCCTGCTCTGGTCGTAACAGAGGCAGGATAGGAGGTTGAGCTGGAGACAAATAAGAAAAGAAAAATGAGGAATGAATCAACACAAGAGGATTGCCCACGCGCCAATCAGCAACACTGAAAACCTGGGTGTCAATTTCAGGAGCGCGTTACAGAGTGCACGCATTCCCGTGCCTGGAACCGACTGACGTTAGATGGGACTGGTTAAGGGGGGAGGGACAGAGGTGGCGCGTGTGCTCGCGCGTTGGCAGTGAGGCAGAAGGTGGTTTGTTCTGTTCCCACATCGGAGGTAACATGCGAAGGACGAGAATGTGCGGTGGCAGCACACTTCATGTAGCTCGACAGCGTTCAGAGAACAGAGGCCGAGGAGCCAAGGAGGGGTTCAAAATTTTATTAAAATGAGTCCTTCCTAAATCAACCTAACTAAAATAATTAAGAATAAATCATTTCTGTTCAAATGATTTGTCATTTTTTTCAAATAAAATTTTGGAATTTGAGTATTGCAAATATAAAATATAAGAGTTGAAAGAGTTTTATATATTTAATTTGTAGTCTAATTTAATTTAACTTGACCTAGATTAAGAGTTAAATAAATTATCTTGATTACCGATGCCACTTACAAAAAAATATTTATTGAGAATGTCCAAAATTAAATAATTTTGTATTTTAATCCGCTTGTATTCTTAAGTTTGCGGTGGTTTGAATTCGATTTTTACTGATGTTATAATCATTTAAATTAATTCATCATTAAATATAAACATAATGTTATAAATGGTATTCTTTCGATACTTTTTTTTGCTTGATTTATGAAAAAATTATGACAATGAGTCCCATGTTTAAAGAGATTCTTATGTGTGCGATTCCAATATTATTTGATTATTATTGATGTAAATATTTGATCTTTTCGTTTGTTTCCTTAAAGTTAGGACTGATTGATTATAATTATTTGTATTTAATAGCATTGATTTGTTTTCCTAGGTTCAAGGAGGAACCTCCTCCCTTATTTTCTCTAGCTAGGTGTATATAATCCTAAGCTCCTTTTTAAATAACTTTTCTTCAAGGTGTTTTTTTGAATATTGACGTGGCATGTAAGGGACATGTGATGACCGAAGGTGCTCCGACTATCGGGGATGGGTTGACAATGACAATCTGAGGCAAGCCTAAGGGTAGTTTAGTTGGGACAAATGCAATGGTGAAAACTTGGTTTGAGTGGTTTAGTTGGGACAAATGCAATAGTAAAAACTTGGTTTGGCACACACACACAGAGGTATCTCAAGAAATCATGCTCTGATACTATGAAGAAAAGTTATTTACTCACAACTCACATTTCTATGGATGTCAACTTTTTTGAACACACTTCTTTCTACTCCAAAACTCATACTTAAAGATAGAACTCAGCACTAGGAAAATATCAATTTTGGGATCCTTACATGGGAACATGACTCTAAAGTGTTACCTATCTGTCTACCTGAACTTAAAGCTCCCAATAACAATATTTAGGAAGGTAATACATAGTTGAGGTATACTCAAAGCATCCAAAGCAGAAGTAGATTGAGCAGCAGTAGAGAAATTTTGAAAATTATGAATCTGACTCAAACCAACTCATGGAGGACAATCAAGGCACTCAAGGTACCTCTAACTAGACCTGGCACTCCTGCTTTTCCTTTCCTGAAAAGTAGCCTATTTTTTCCATTTTCCACCATCAGATAAGATAGAGGGATAGAGGGACGGACAAAATTGAATTCTAATGGGATTATATGGGTTATTGGATCAACGCGATCTAACGGCCCAGATTGCGTTAGCCACTTTGATGAAATGACGTGTTTTGCTTCTTTTTTGTTTTGGAACACTCGTCCGTTCGACACATGTCCCTGTTTGGTACTCGCCCACCCTCATCTGGATCCGGTTCACGCACCCGACCTAGTTATTCATGTTTGATATTTTTTTAATTAAAAATTCTATAGCCAATCGGGTGCATCCTTTGTGCGTCTTCTTTTTGAAAGCCATTGAATCATTAGCAGAGGTCTTTGTCCTCTGTCTAAAAGTGTACATCTTCATCCAAGAGCCATGGTCTTCTTCCAGCAGTGCATCTTCGTCCTCTGTCCAAAAGTGTGCGAAAAACATATTGTTTATGAGGTTCTTCTGATCATCTTGTCCTTTGTCCACCGACAAGAATTTGGAAAACAGAGGTCCTTCTCAGTATTCCAAACTAATTCTAATCCTCTTGTGTCAACAAGGGCTTCTTCTTATCTAGATAGAGGTACCCTAGTCTGGCAAAGGGATTTTTGTTTCCCAAAGTAAGTACACTTTAGGTCTCTTAAGGAGACTGGACTACTAGGGTGAAAACCTATAGACACTCAAATGGATCTATTCAACAAAGTAGGGTCCAAAGCGATTTCTATTCATGTAGATAAAAGAATATAATAGAGGCTAGCTAGAAAGCTTATATATCTCACCCATATGAGGCCAGATATCAGTTTTGTAATAAGTATGACTAGTCAATTAATAATCCTATTAAAGAGCACCTAAAGGATGTGTGCATGATTAGAATTTCTAAGGTATCTTAAAATGACACCAGGAAAAAGCCTAGTTTTCAAGAAATGGTCCAAAATAAGTGTTGAAATTTTCTTTCATTCTGATTATGCTGGATCTTTGACAAATAGGAGGCCTACCTCAAGGTATTGTATCTATGTGAGAGGAAATCTAGTCATTTCAAAGAGTAAGAAGCAGTCTGTTGTGTCTAGGAGCAGTGTTGTAGGAGAATTATATGCCATGGCACATGGCATATGTGAAGGGATATGGCTAAAAAAAGTGTTGGAATAACTTTGATGGGCTTCAAATCACTACCTGCACGAAACTCTTTTGTGATAATCAAGTAGTGATTCAGATTACAAAAAATCTAATCCATCATAAGAAAATCAAGTATGTGGTGTCATTTTATCAAAGAGAAGTTAGATCAAGGGGTCATTATCATAGTTCATACACCTACACTCTAACAGATGGTTGATATCCTTATAAAAGTCATTCTTATAATTCAGCTTTACAATCTATTATCCAAGTTGAGAATGATTGATATTTACTCTCTAACTTGAGTGAGAGAGCATGGGATCCCATTATTATTGCTTATTAGTTTCTTTTTATGTAAACATTTGTTCTTTTGATTTATTTCCTTAGAGTTTAAATTGATTGATTATAATTTATTTGTATTTAATAGGCCTACCTCAAGCTCTTCCTTTATTTCTCTACCTCAAGGTATTTTCTCATACTGTGTACTAAACATTCCCTAACTATTTCTCGTAACCAAACAATATTTGAGGCTAGCTATAACATAAAGAATTATGTTGGATACATACAAATTAATATCAAGTAATATATGTTAAAATTTCGAATACAAATTAATCAATAAATTATGTTGTATAAACTTACATAAAATTTAAGAGATTTATTATTAACTTTTGAAAATTAAAAATAAGTTACTCAATTTTTAAAACTAAAAGAAAGTTGTCTATACTTTGTCATATCACAATGAGTTGTAGAGGCATTACCGGGAAAGGCTATGTGTGGTCATGTGAGGTAGAGGTGCAATTTGGGCCTATGGCTTGCAAATTAGCTTAGGATCACTTGTAAATGAGTAGTTTTGAGTTCAGAAAATTATGCTCATTTAGCTTGCCAGCTATTTTTTTTAAAAAAAAAGAACTTTTTTTCTACAAAAATTGTATTATTTAGTATAAATAATATCACTTTATCACATTTTTATATTTTATAACATTATATTCAATAAATATAGTAAATTTGGATATGAAAACTTTTGTAATTTTTTAAAAATAAATATAGAATTTTCAAATTTAAATATAATATAGTTAATTTA
Source organism: Biancaea sappan (assembly GCA_037074585.1). NCBI lineage: Eukaryota > Viridiplantae > Streptophyta > Magnoliopsida > Fabales > Fabaceae > Biancaea > Biancaea sappan. The sequence goes on from CM073490.1 coordinate 26,002,417, forward strand.
AAAAGAAAATATGAAAAATTAAAGTTATTGATTATTTAAAAATATTAAAGAAGTATTTTAATAAAAAAATATTGAACTTTTTACTAACAAATTTTAAATTATATTGTTTAAATATAAAAAGTAAAAAAAAAAAGAGTAGTTTGCAGGCTCTGGCAGGTAGAGGTGGGCACGAGTCGGGTTAGTTTGGGTTAAGGAGAATCTAAACAAGAATTGACCATTTACTAGCGGGTCGAGTCAGTTTGTTTTTTCTTTTTTGAAGTTGAACCTAAACCAACCCAACCTACCAGTGAACAGGTTGAGTCGAGTCGAGTTCACGAGTTTGCACTTTTTTTTCCTTTTTCTCCTGGACGGTAGTGTTCACATCATGATCAATATTTAGTAATAACAAGCATCAAATTCAGTAACACATGATTCCCTCCCTTTTTTTAGAGTGTAATAACACAATAAGTAATAACACAGTCATATTTGATTCAGAAAATCAAAAGCAAGAAAATCCCAATACCTTGCTACAACCACAATTAACACAAATAAAAGTTAAAACCATAGACGATTGTGAACGATAGGGAATCAATAGGCAATACGGCCAACAACAGGGTACTTAGCTTTGAACTTTTTTTCCCAGTCTTTGAGAACATCAATCTCCTTCTTGGAGAGGTCATCGAGGGAGGGCGAAATGTCTTCGTCATTTTTGCTCATCTTGGCCAAGGCTCTGCTTGCCTCCTTACCGACAAACATGGCATAAAATCATAGACCATTGTGAAAAATGAGTCTCATCTCCTTGAGATGGCGGTCGAGCCGAGGAGAAAAGACAGAGTCACAGAGCCACCACCACAAATGAGCTTTCGAAAGAGATCTACGCGCACGAGGATGCCGTGAACTCTGTCGTCACTGGACTGTACTGCTTCGTCTTCATGGGGTCCATCTCTGTGAAAATCCGTCATCACCAGAAGAGACTTAGAGTCTCAGACCGTGAGGTGCACATAAGGGAAGGATTGAAAATTTGGGAAAGTGATGGAATCTAGCCAGTAGCCATTTTCACTTTCTAAAGTATAAAAAAATTAAAAAAAAAAATATATATATATATATATATATATATATATTAATTATCATCAGGTTCGCAGGTTAAGTTAGGTTGGAAATTTCCAACCCGTAACCTAACCTGCCAATGATCGGGTTTGAGAAACATAATCCAACCCAATCGTGTGGGTTCAACGGGTTCCTTGCCCATGGCGGGTGATCTTGGACTTTCATATATAGGCTCATTTATAAACGAGTCGGTCAGTAACTGCCCGTTTAACTCAAAATAGTAACGATCCAGTCCGTTTAACAGTGCTAGTGTGAGGTTTCACCTCAGGGTTCAATATCTCATAATGTCACTTAATTGTGATGGTTGTCTCTAGTTTGGGAAGGTGTTGATGTTAGTATGTATGCTCTAAAGGCAATCATGTAATATTGTATGTTGTTTCTTATCAATGATATGAATGACATTCTATCTTCATTTATGTTACAAATGAGATATTGTCCTTAGATTTAAGAGTGAGGAAAGATGAAGAGTGATATGATCATCTCAAAAGACCTTACCTTCCTTATAATCCCTAAGTCTAGAATAGTTCCTAACCAAGGGATCAATTGGAGCTATGATAACTTTGATCTATTTAAGGTTAGCACATGGCTACGCCCCCTCATGATGATGAAAATGGCATATCCCTATGACATTGATATAGGTGACCCTAAGGGTAGCATGTGGGTACTCATAGTAAGTATGAGTTAGTTGAACCGACCCAATTAGGATTGACTGATAGGGTTTTTTACTAACATGTCAAAAGTCAATCTTGATTGAATATTCTACAATCTCCTTTGACTTGAAATAATCACTAATGTCTTATGTGTGTTGGCATCATAATTTGACTCTAATAGCATGTGGGTCTACCAAAACCCGGGTTAAAGCTAGAAGTTGGTAGTGTTGCGTACATGAAAATATGTGAGTACATTGTCAAAATCCATTACTCTTAGTAAAAGAGTGAAATGCTCTGAATGATAAGAATAAGACTAAACAAGTCTATAACCATAATATGAGGAAACACATAGAAAAGAAGCTTTTCTAGTTTTCTCAAGGATAGTTTTGGTTCAAAAAAACATACATGTCATTGACTTAAGGGTTTGACATATATCCACACCTGGCTAGGTCCATGCAATAGCATTACATAATGGAGGAGTGAGTTATATATACATTCAACAAGGTTCGAAGGATTTGCGGAAAAATTCATCTCATGCTAGGGGTTATGACACATTGTTAGATATCTGTAATGCCCGTTAATTTCAGAATATAATTCGCTTAAGAGTATTTTAGAATTCTACAACGTTACTTTAGTTATTTATTTTGGTCATTTTTAATTTTCATATTTAATTGTTCTTTTTGAATATTATTTATGAAAATTGAGTTAAATGACTGGACTAAATATTTGCACAATGAGGGATATATTCTAAGAATGGTGAAATTCATCGAAAAGTGGTTTCAGAATGGTCAATTAGTCCATTTATTGTAAATTGACTGGATGGATTTGGATGTTGGGTTATGGATACCCATGGGTTATTGAATAACCCATTAGAAATATTTAATATAAAGTTTCAATAGTACCCCCTCATTTTTCACTCAGCCGAATGAAGGCAGAAAAGCATTTCTCTCTCAGTTCTTCATTTTCTTCTCAAATCCTTTCCTTGATCTTCAGAGTTTCGATTATTTGTTCGGTTCAAAAGCTTTGTAAGGATCAAAGGTAAGCTTTAATCCGATTATTTTCCTTAAATTTCAGTTTATACAGAAGATCAGAGGAGGTTTTGTTCTTGAAGATTTTGATGATAATTCATGAATCTCAGTTGTTTTAGAAGTTATATTTGAGTTATAATCGGTTAAAAGAGTTGAGATTCTGGTTTTGAATCAAAAGAAAGGAAAGGATGAATTTTTTGAAAGATTTTCTGCAAAATTCGAAGTACTGTAGCAACTGAAAATCTGGAATTTTTCTTCGAGTTACTGTAGCGACCAGAAATTTCGGGAAAAAATCTGGAAAATTTTCTTCGGGTACTGTAGCAGTTACTGTAGTGTCGGCAGTCAATGGTACTGTAGCAGTCAACGTTACTGTAGCGAACTGGCACTGTAGCGAACTGGTACTGTAGCGAACCGTTACTGTAGCAATCAGAAAATTTTGCGTATTTTCGTGATTTTGTTTCCTTTCTTATGTTTCCTTGTAATACATTTTACTAGGAAATTTTCCTACACAAATTTTAGTGTGGAACAAGGTAAACTTGGACAAACATCAAGGTGAGTGAATAACCTTGCTCAGCTAATTTGATATTACTAGTAAAAGTACAATATAAGTCCCATTTACAATATTATTTGGGTAGTAAGCAATCAATTTTTATATGGGAGTATATGATGATCGGTAGAAATAAGAGTATGTAGAAATTATTTTATTTCATGACAATTGTGCTATGTGATAAATTCTCACTATCTTGTCAATGAGTAAAGATCTACGGGATCTAATACACGAGTTTGAAAGGGTTAAAGTCCCATACTACTCAGTGCATATCTATGAAACCCATACACGAGTTGAAAGGGTTAAAGTCCCATACTACTCGGTGTATATCTAAGAAAGCTTATACACGAGTTGAAAGGGTTAGAGTCCCATACTACTCGGTGTATACCGATGAGATCTTATTCACGAGTTTGAAAGAGTTAGAGTCCCATACTACTCGTTGTATATCTAAGAAATCTTATTCATGAGTTTGAAAGGGTTAAAGTCCCATACTACTCGATGTATAAGACAATTAATTATATGAGTAAATGTGGTATTTGTACTTTTGATATTCTATATAGTACAGTTATTTACTTACTGAGTTTTTAAATAAACTCACACTCCCTATGATTATTTTTCAGATACAGAAAACAAAGAAGAAGAGTATCCGTTGGAAGATTAGAAGCCCCTTGGGATTACACTCTATTTCTGTCTGGTGGGATACCAATACTTATTAATGTGGATACTAGAAACGCTCTGTACTTTCTATAGGTCTCCTAGGCTTGCGATGAGATAGAAATATCAGACTATGTATGTCTATATTTGCTTATCAGATGAATATAATTCTGTAGTGTGGAACGAATGATTAAGGTTGAATGTAAAACCTTACAGAATATATGTAAACAACGTATGTTTGAGAATTTTATCAAATGAGTAGTATCTTTTCACATGCTCAATTTTTGGGATGTGACAATTTGGTATCAGAGGAAAGGTTTTATAGGTTCCCTATAGAGTACAGAGCAAAGTGATCTTTGTGGGCCCTTCCCTATTGTCATGAGCCGCGGCATGACCATAGGATTAGGTTCCATAAAAGACCTTGTAGAGTATAACGTCATTTTATAGATAACTTCTCAGTGGGGCTAGTAAGTGATATTTTGTTTATGTCTGAAAATTGTTTGTTATGTGTGTAGATCTGTGACAGATCAACGTCAGAAGGATCTTCTAATAATAATGAGCATATGGGTCCAAGGAGGGCCATAAATCCACCAGTACATGTGCAAGATGATCATAACCGTGGTGATAGTTTACATGCTCAAAGTACTGAGGGCGCAACTAGTGAGCAAGCAAGGAGAGTCGAACCTGATGCTCACGTTGGTAATGCAACTATTGCACATGTGATTAATTTGATAAATGAACGATTTGACCGATTTGAGGCTGAAATGAGAGGTCGAGCTGCACAAGCTAACCTGCCAGTGGATCCTCCTATTGTTGAAGCTGAAATTGTACCACCAGCTCCGTTACCGGGAGGAGTTAATGTAAGAGAGGTAAGAATGTCTGAATTCCAGAAAATGAGGCCTCCTACTTTTTCAGGGGAAGATCCCAAAGAGGACCCACAATGTTTTCTTGAAGATTGTGAAGCAATATGTGATGCTATAGGGTGTTCTCCTACTCAAAAGGTAGAATTCACTTCCTTTCAGTTAAAAGGTAGGGCTGGTAAATGGTGGAGGAACTGGAAGAAAGCTAGAATTCAAGGCGCACCGCCAGTTATGTGGACAGAATTTTACAGATTGGTTATGGATGAATTTCTTCCGGCAAGTGAACGATCATCCAGGGCCAGAGATTTTCTGTATCTACGGCAGGGAACCATGACTGTTGACGAGTATTCAGCTCAGTTTGTTAAATTATCTGAATATGCCCCTGAAATCATTCCTTCTGAAAGGAAGAAAATAGAAAAGTTTGTGGAAGGGCTTCGTGATGCCTTATATGATCAAGTGGGTTCTAATATGAACGATTACTCTTCGTACTCAGAGGCTGTTGATGTGGCCCGAAGAATGGAAAAGAGGTCAAAGAATAAAGAAGGATATCATCAAAAGAAGAAAGCTAGATATAGAAGATCTTTTGATCAAGGGGAAGACTCAGGGACTTTAAAACCCTTTACTGCATCACAAAATGCTCCAGCCACTCCTACTAAGTCAACTTATTCTACAGCCAGTGTGGCTAAGCCTCGTTCAGAGAGCAGGGGTGGTTTTAGCTCTTCTAGTAGAGGAGGTACTCAAGGTAGAAGGGAAAAACCTCAATGTCCTGAATGTGGAAAGTTTCACTTCGGAGAATGCAGGTTAAACACTGTTGGTACAGGTTGTTTTAACTGTGGACAAAAAGGACATTTTATAAGGGAGTGCCCTCAGCTCATGACAAAACCAGGTCAAGGGTCTACTTTGCCACCTCGACCACAAACTATTACTCAAACACCAACCCCTTCAATAGGGGGTAGTATGGGAAGAGGTTCTGGAAGAGGCCAAGGTGACCGTGGAAAACAAGCTGCTGGCAGAGGAAATACAAGAATATATGCTATAACCCGACAGGATGCTCAAACATCCAATGCTGTAGTTACAGGTATATTATCTGTTAATACTTTTGCTGCACGTATTTTGTTTGACCCCGGTTCTACTCACTCATATGTGTCGCCCCTATTTGCCAAGAGATTTGCATTTGATTCGATTATTCTTAAAGAACCATTCTTGGTTTCCACACCGATGAGAGAGACTTTGATGGTTAAAACATGTTATCGTTCTTGTAAAATAATCGTTGGAGGCATGGAAACTGAGATAGATCTTATGGTTCTTAATATGTTAGATTTTGATGTGATTCTAGGGATGGACTGGCTATCTTCTTGTCATGCTACTATAAATTGTCGTGACAAAGTTATTTCCTTTAATATACCAGGGAGGAGTAATTTTGTGTTTCAAGGAGATCAAAGTGATGTACCTTGCAACATGATATCTATGTTAAGTGTCCGACGTATGTTGCGAAAGGGATGTCAGGGATTTCTAGCTTTTATCAAATATTTAGAAAAGAAAGAACAGAAGTTAGAAGACATACATGTGGTTAATGAATTCCCAGATGTGTTCCCATAAGATTTACCTGGATTACCGCCAGAAAGAGATATTGAGTTCAGTATTGATTTGGTCCCAGACACAAGACCAATTTCTATTCCACCTTATCGTATGGCTCCTGTTGAGCTAAAAGAACTCAAAGAACAATTGGAAGATTTGTTGAACAAAGGGTTCATTCGCCTAAGTTTTTCACCTTGGGGTGCTCCTGTTCTTTTTGTGAAAAAGAAAGATGGTTCTATGAGATTATGTATAGATTATCGTCAGCTGAATAAAGTCACAGTGAAGAATAAGTATCCTTTACCAAGGATAGATGATTTGTTTGATCAGCTTTAAGGAGCAAAATACTTCTCAAAGATTGATCTAAGGTCTGGATATCATCAGTTACGAATTAAGAGTGATGATATACCTAAGACTGCTTTTCGTACACGGCATGGACATTATGAGTTTCTTGTGATGTCTTTTGGGTTGACAAATGCACCAGCAGCATTTATGGATTTAATGAACAGAGTGTTTAAATCCTTCCTTGATAAGTTTGTAATTGTATTTATTGATGATATTTTGGTGTATTCAAAGAGTCATAAAGAACATACTGAGCATTTGAGAATAGTGCTTCAAACCTTGAGAGAGCATCAGTTGTACGCAAAGCTCTCAAAATGTGAATTCTGGATAAGTCATGTAACGTTTTTGGGACATGTTATTTCCCAAGAAGGTATTCATGTAGATCCAAGTAAAATTGAAGCAATTAAACAGTGGCCTAGACCAACAACTGTGTCTGAAGTACGTAGTTTTCTTGGCTTAGCAGGGTATTACCGTCGCTTTGTCAAAGATTTCTCTAAGACGGCTCTCCCATTAAATAAGTTAACTCGAAAGAATGTTAAATACATTTGGGATGATTCATGTGAACAAAGTTTCACCCAATTGAAAGAGTGTTTAACTTCTGCACCAGTCTTAATCCTACCATCAGGACCAGGGGGTTACTCTGTATTCTGTGATGCCTCAAAGATAGGCTTAGGATGTGTGTTGATGCAACATAGTAAAGTCATAGCTTATGGCTCACGTCAGCTTAAAGAGCATGAATTGAATTACCCCACTCATGATTTGGAAATGGCAGCTGTAGTGTTTGCCCTAAAGATTTGGAGACATTACTTGTATGGGGAGACTTGTCAAATTTTTACAGATCACAAAAGCCTTAAGTACATTTTTGAGCATAGAGATCTCAATCTAAGGCAACGAAGGTGGATGGAACTTCTGAAAGATTATGATTGCACCATCCTTTACCATCCAGGTAAAGTAAATGTAGTGGCTGATGCTCTAAGTCGAAAGTCTATGGGAAGTTTAGCTCACATTGCCACTATAAGGAGGTCTTTAATACATGAACTACAAGAATTGGAAACTGGTGGAGTATTCTTCGAGATCACTGAGTCAGGTACATTTCTGGCTCATTTAACAGTTAGATCATCCCTTGTAGAAAAAGTAAAAGCAACTTTAGAAAATGACATTGATATGGTCAAAATCAGAGATAAGGCAAGGCAAGGTCTAGCACCAAGTTTCTTGGTAGATGAAGAAGGAGTCTTATGGTTTAATGGGAGACTCTGTGTCCCCAACATTGAATCTTTGAAACATGAAATCTTAATAGAAGCTCATGGTTCGCCCTACGTTGTACATCCTGGTGCTGTGAAAATGTATCAGGACTTGAAACAAGTTTACTAGTGGGAGGGCATGAAGCGAGACGTGACTGACTTTGTAGCTCGATGTTTGACTTGTCAGCAAGTTAAAGCTGAACATCGACGACCACCTGGTTTGATGCAAAAACTAGATATTCCCGAGTGGAAGTGGGAAAGGATCACTATGGATTTTGTGGTAGGTTTACCTCGGTCAACAAAAGGAAATGACTCAATATGGGTCATAGTGGATCGACTTACTAAGTCAGCACATTTTCTTCCTGTTCATACCACTTTCAGTGTAGCAAAACTTGCTCGACTTTATGTTAAAGAAATAGTGAAACTTCATGGTGTACCAATATCCATTATATCAGACCGAGGACCTCAGTTTACTTCTCGGTTCTGGAAAGTCTTTCAAGAGGCTTTGGGTATCAAAGTGAATCTTAGCACAGCATTCCATCCTCAGACTGATGGACAGTCTGAAAGGATAATTCAGACTTTAGAGGATATGCTAAGAGCTTGTGTGATGGATTTCAGTGGAAGTTGGGAAGATCATTTGTCTCTTATTGAATTTGCTTATAATAACAGTTACCAAGCCAGTATTCAGATGGCACCTTTTGAGGCTTTATATGGGAGACGGTGTCGATCTCCTATAGGTTGGTTTGAACTTGGTGAAACCAAAATATTTGGACCTGAGATGATACAGGAAGATATAAATAAAGTTAAACTGATCAGAGATAAGTTGTTAACTGCTCAGAGTAGACAGAAGTCTTATGCGGACAACCGACGACGTGACCTTGAATTTGCAATAGGTGATATGGTTTTCTTACGAATCTCACCTGTGAAGGGAGTAATGAGATTCGGGAAGAAAGGCAAGCTTAGTCCGAGGTATATTGGCCCATATGAGGTTGTTGACAGAGTGGGTAATGTGGCATATCGCCTAGACCTACCTTCCGACCTAGAGGGAGTTCATCCAATATTTCATGTGTCCATGCTACGGAAATATCTTCCTGATCCTTCTCATGTCATTCAACCCCAAGAAGTTCACTTTGATGAAACTCTCACATACGAAGAGGTACCAGTAGCTATTCTTGATAGAAAAGTCAAGAAATTGCGTACTAAAGAAATTCCTACTATCAAGGTTCTTTGGAGAAATCATTCTCGCGAGGAAGCTACGTGGGAGGCAGAAGATGAAATGTGGAAAAACTATCCACATTTATTTGAAACTTGAGGTAAGATTTTAATTCGGAGGACCGAATTCTTTTAAGGGGGGTAGAATGTAATGCCCGTTAATTTCAGAATATAATTCGCTTAAGAGTATTTTAGAATTCTACAACGTTACTTTAGTTATTTATTTTGGTCATTTTTAATTTTCATATTTAATTGTTCTCTTTGAATATTATTTATGAAAATTGAGTTAAATGACTGGACTAAATATTTGCACAATGAGGGATATATTCTAAGAATGGTGAAATTCATCGAAAAGTGGTTTCAGAATGGTCAATTAGTCCATTTATTGTAAATTGACTGGATGGATTTGGATGTTGGGTTATGGATACCCATGGGTTATTGAATAACCCATTAGAAATATTTAATATAAAGTTTCAATAGTACCCCCTCATTTTTCACTCAGCCGAAGGAAGGCAGAAAAGCATTTCTCTCTCAGTTCTTCATTTTCTTCTCAAATCCTTTCCTTGATCTTCAGAGTTTCGATTATTTGTTCGGTTCAAAAGCTTTGTAAGGATCAAAGGTAAGCTTTAATCCGATTATTTTCCTTAAATTTCAGTTTATATAGAAGATCAGAGGAGGTTTTGTTCTTGAAGATTTTGATGATAATTCATGAATCTCAGTTGTTTTAGAAGTTATATTTGAGTTATAATCGGTTAAAAGAGTTGAGATTCTGGTTTTGAATCAAAAGAAAGGAAAGGATGAATTTTTTGAAAGATTTTCTGCAAAATTCGAAGTACTGTAGCAACTGAAAATCTGGAATTTTTCTTCGAGTTACTGTAGCGACCAGAAATTTCGGGAAAAAATCTGGAAAATTTCTTCGGGTACTGTAGCAGTTACTGTAGTGTCGGCAGTCAACGGTACTGTAGCAGTCAACGTTACTGTAGCGAACTGGCACTGTAGCGAACCGTTACTGTAGCAATCAGAAAATTTTGCGTATTTTCGTGATTTTGTTTCCTTTCTTATGTTTCCTTGTAATACATTTTACTAGGAAATTTTCCTACACAAATTCTAGTGTGGAACAAGGTAAACTTGGACAAACATCAAGGTGAGTGAATAACCTTGCTCAGCTAATTTGATATTACTAGTAAAAGTACAATATAAGTCCCATTTACAATATTATTTGGGTAGTAAGCAATCAATTTTTATATGGGAGTATATGATGATCGGTAGAAATAAGAGTATGTAGAAATTATTTTATTTCATGACAATTGTGCTATGTGATAAATTCTCACTATCTTGTCAATGAGTAAAGATCTACGGGATCTAATACACGAGTTTGAAAGGGTTAAAGTCCCATACTACTCAGTGCATATCTATGAAACCCATACACGAGTTGAAAGGGTTAAAGTCCCATACTACTCGGTGTATATCTAAGAAAGCTTATACACGAGTTGAAAGGGTTAGAGTCCCATACTACTCGGTGTATACCGATGAGATCTTATTCACGAGTTTGAAAGGGTTAGAGTCCCATACTACTCGTTGTATATCTAAGAAATCTTATTCATGAGTTTGAAAGGGTTAAAGTCCCATACTACTCGATGTATAAGACAATTAATTATATGAGTAAATGTGGTATTTGTACTTTTGATATTCTATATAGTACAGTTATTTACTTACTGAGTTTTTAAATAAACTCACACTCCCTATGATTATTTTTCAGATACAGAAAACAAAGAAGAAGAGTATCCGTTGGAAGATTAGAAGCCCCTTGGGATTACACTCTATTTCTGTCTGGTGGGATACCAATACTTATTAATGTGGATACTAGAAACGCTCTGTACTTTCTATAAGTCTCCTAGGCTTGCGATGAGATAGAAATATCAGACTATGTATGTCTATATTTGCTTATCAGATGAATATAATTCTGTAGTATGGAACGAATGATTAAGGTTGAATGTAAAACCTTACAGAATATATGTAAACAACGTATGTTTGAGAATTTTATCAAATGAGTAGTATCTTTTCACATGCTCAATTTTTGGGATGTGACAATATCATTCATATTTGTAAGGTTTTGGAATCATGTCACATGGTTTATTAATTAGAAGGAGTTCTAATTAAAGGAAAGTCAAAAGGAAATTTGGTTGAGTAAAAGATTACTATCTACTATTAGCATGAAATGGACATAAGGGATTACACACAACAAGTGAGTTATTAGGAGTTTATGGAGGCCTAAGAATTAAATGGTCTAGGTGCCACATGATCTAAAGCCCATAGGATGGGTGAGACATTTTATAAAATGACATGTAAGGAGGGGCGACTAGTACTATAATCTCTCATTACAACCTCTCTCTCTCTCTCACACACACACACACACAAACACATTGCGTGTGATTTGAGGTGTCCTAGAGGATTTCTCCTCTCTTATTGTGACTTTGTCTTGATGTGGATACACTTAGAGGGAAGGCACTTGTGTTACTCTTCCACTAGTCTTTTGAACCTTTCATCTTTCAAGGTTTAAGGCTCACAAGGAAGGAGTTTTTTGGAGATCCACTTTGGACATTCTCTCTCTCCCTCTATGGTTTGCTCCTCTTTCTTTCCGCCTTTTGGACGGTGGTGCATCCCTTTCTTGGAGGTGTTCACAATTTGAAAGGGCTTTATACCCCTTTCTACCAATTATTTTTTTGTAACGTCTACACTATTTATAAGCATTTTAGATAATGTAGTAAAACTTTTAATATAGACTAAAAGGGAATTTAGTCAATATTATGATTTTTTTAACTTAAAATGCTTACAAAATGCCCAAACACTCAAAATAAGTAGTTTTTGGTGTAACTAAAAATAAAAAAAAATTTTAAACTTAACAGTAGAAATTAATCGACTGATCCATGACTATTAGTCGACTGATTAATTATGAATTTAATCTAATTTAAGGCCGAGAGTTATCAGTCGACTTACGTAGGCTAATCAGTCGACTGATATGCCTTAAACTACAAATTTCAACAAGATAGTATTTTCAAACACGATAAGGTCATTTAATGTAATATATATATAGTCCATAATGCTATTTTAGCTTTTATTTATAAGTTCTGTTCTAATATCTACTATAACATCAAGGGTTTAGTTATAACATACATGGTATTACATCAAATTCACAAAACATGCTATCCTTTATACATTACATAACCTTTTTCACATACTCCTATTCTAAGGAAGTAACATAGTTAATTACACCACATAAACTTATTTCTTTCCTTTTCCTATTCTTTCTACCTCAGCTCCTAAAATGGTAAATCATCAAAAACAATGTGAGATACAAAATCCCAGTAGCTAGCATAATATAAAACATTTCCACCATTTCAGTCATAAAAGCTATTTTAATGATGTTAACCATTTCCAAGAAGTAAAATGTAATCATATGAACACACATGCAAAATATAATTTTTCTTAATATAGTGCACTATGCTTGGCTTTTTTCTCATAAAAAGTAATCCATATCTCATGAGGAATTTCTGTTATCTCATGGGGAACTTTTGGTTCTATCATCCTATAGGGACTTTCACATCCTATGAGGAACTTTCTAGTCATCCCACAAGAATTTCTTGTTTCTATCATCTCATAAGGACTCTTACATCCTATGAAGAATTTTTAGTTCTTTCATCTCATAAGGAATTCTGATTCTGACATCCCACGAAGATATATGCTTTACTTTTCATAAGAAAGATGTGTTCTATGCATTCATAAAGATTTCAAAATGGTAAACATGTGCTAAAATCTCACATAACACAATAAATAACTGAAGATATATAGCTTTTATGAAAAACTAGCTACCTTGATTCTCCTAAAACTGAAATTGAGGTGTTATCTTCTAGTTTCTTTCTAATGTTTCTTATTTCCTCAACTTGTAGATCAACTCCTTCTTCTTTCTCTTTTCCTTAGCCTGAAAATTCTCTTTCTATCATTTTTCAAGCTCTAGAATTTATTTAAACTAGAAGAAACAAGCTAAAAGCTTACCTTTGATGATCCATTTGCCAAAAACTCTACTAAAATTTCCTTCTCCCTCCTATTCTTACTCTTCACGTTTCTTTCTCTCTCTCTCTCTCTCTCTCTTTTGAATTTTCAGAATTAGTCATTTTTATCTCTCTTCTCCCTTCTAAAAGAGTCTTAAGGGCTCTATTAGAGTAGAAATTCCCTTTTTAACCCTAATATCTCATTTCTAAGCCTTAATAGCATACTAGGGGTAATTAAGTAAATTTTCTCCCACTGATTATCAGTTAAACCGACTTATTTTCGCACTTTAGCATGTAATTAGTCGACTGATTGCTTCCTGATAGTTGATTAATTAGATTAGTCAACTGATTTATTCTGATTAGTCGACTGATTGCTTTAGGACCTAAAATGTTAGCTTGACAGAGAATAATCAGTCAACTGATCACTCCTCATCAGTTGACCGATTGCAGATATCAGTAAATCGGTCTAATTTCTAATGCGATCAGTTGACTATTCATTGTAATTAGTCGACTAATATCATCAAAACGCTCTTTTTTTCTTTACTCTTAACTCAAATATCCTAATTTCTCATGCCTTTCTTTGTTACTTCATCCTAAGTATCCAAAAGCACAATTTTTCCAATTTCTAACATTATTTCCAACTTAAACAAAGAAAATATAACTTAAATACAAGAAAATATGGGATGTTACATTTTTGCTTCTTGATTATTAGTGACAAAGGTCGTGACCTTTCTTGGAGAACTGACGTCTTTCTTGGTGAGTGCAGCCTTCTTTTCCTTCTTGGACGTGTTTGGTGGTTGACTTTGAAGAATCTTAGAGCATTAAACATCAAATAAGTGTGTTCCTTCATTTCTATAGAACATTCATGAGAAACAAAGTGATCTAGCTGATTAAATTGTGTACTTGGTTCTTTTGCTTTCGTTGCAAGATCAAGAAAGTGTTTATAATAGTTTTCAAAGCCAAAAACCTTTTTTTCTTTCAGTTGTCACACTCCACATTAAGGTTTTGTAGGTTGAAATGTGGTTTTGTAAGAAAATTAAAGAAGTTTGCAGAATTAATTTTGCTTCAAACCATGATTTGCATTAAAGTGATCTAGTATTGTTTTTGCTTCAAACCAAGGTCTGCATTAATTTTGCCAATTACAATTTTTTATCTTTTACCTCTCATTTCCTATTTCCTTTCCCTATATTTTGTAAGTCTCTCTTTCCTCCATTTCCTATTTTCCTAGCTCAGTACAGGTAAAGTAGGTGCTGTTAATTTTTTAAAAAAAATTACACTTTGGCCAAAACTTTGAAACTTATTTTTCATTTTAGTCCCATTTCATTTTTCATGTTGGTCCTTCTAGTTGAGTTTGTTGCTTTTAGGTCCTTAGAATATTTTGTTTGCTTTGAATGCTTGCTTGACTTATGCTTTTATATTTATTTTTCACTTTAATTCTCATGATATTTAATCTTTAGTTATTTTAATTAGAAGTTTGCATTTTACTCCTTTTGTACCTAATAGTTATATTGCACAAGTTTTTGTGGCAGTTATGTGTATATTTTTAATCAAATATTAGTACCTTTGATACATAAATTAGTGAAATTAAATGATAAAGGTAAATTAAATAAGGCAGTACAAAATTTATATTCTTTTTCATAATAAGATATTTAAAAGTAAGTTTACTGATCAATATCTAAATAAAATTTATTTTTTTTAAAATTATTTTTCTGATAATAGTTTTAATAAATAATCATGTTCATGTACACTTTGGTTTGTCTAAAATCAAATTTTGAAAATCAATTATGTCAAAAAATAATTATACCTAACCTTTTTTTCACCTTATCCAAAATATGGAAAAATAGATAATTAAATTAGTAAAAACAAGGTGACTTGCTCCTAAGTCCTAATCCATTTTTACCTAACTCTTCACCGTGACGTTTTGATTTTGGTGGTAGGTAATCATAATTCTTTTCCCCTTTTCCACGTTTACCACCATAATCTTCCACCTACATCATCCACTCACCAAATTTGTGAATAAGAACATCTACAGTGGTAGTTTTTTAAGAATTTTTAAATTTAAGAATTGATTCTTATTTTAGTTCATCATTATAACTCGTCACGTTGGCTGTCACGTGTAAAAACGGTTCTTATACAAAAAGTAATAATAAAATAATTAATTCACAATAAATGTTAGTGAAGTTAGTGGATAGTAATAAATACTAAAGTAATGAAGAATTAATTGTGAAATCTATTTGTAGGTTTTTAAGAGGTTCACCACTAAAGTAAATAGTTGGTTAAAGTAGTGGAAAGTTACTTAACCTGATGTGGTACTATGAGACTCACAATAAGAACTAAATTAAGGTTTACCACTGTAGATGCTCTAACACTATCCACTGTCTTGTCTGTCCACACATTATTTTTCTTTATAATTTATAATTTTAATTTGAGATATATTATCATTATTTAAAAATTTTAAAATTACATTGTTTTTCTATTCATTTTAAAAATAAATAAAAATCTACCACGAAAATTAAAAAATAACTAAAATAACTTTAACGTTAATATTTATTTTCATAAGAAAATACAACTTATAAAAATATGTTTGTTATATTTTCATTTATTGATTTTTGAAACAATATATTATTAATCATTATTATTTAATCTGTTAATTTAAAATGTTTTGTTATTTTTTTTATAAACTGTTTATTTACTACCAACTAATTTTATATTTTGCTAAATTATAAACAAGAAACTATTTTATATTGTTCAAAAACATATTTATTGTTATTATACATATTTTGTAAGATTATTTTTGTTAAAATAAACATAATAATAACTCTTTTTTTTTTTTGCAATAAGGAAGATAATTATAATGCATCATTTAATTTCAAAAAAATGAATGTAGTTTTTCAACATAAATAGACAGAGTAGGTAATTTAAACATAAACATCTTAATAATCTGCTTTTAATTTATTACAACAAAAAATGTATTCCATATTTATAAAACTTTCAAACAACTTTTATCTATATGAGAAAGAAGTAAATAAATAAACAAAAACTGAAGATGTGATTTTTTTTTTTGGGGTTGCATTATTCCTGGTAATTTTCAATGGTTTTATTTATAAAACGTAAAATTGGCAAAAGAAGACATTAGCTACATAGCGCCATGTGATGCTCCAAAAACAACCAATGCATATAAAGGTAGTAGCGTCAAAAAGGGGTTGAAGCTTTTAAGTCGGCCTGGGTTCACTCATAAATGAGTATGTTTAGGCATATTATTTTTTGTCCGTTTAAAAATGAGTTTAAATAAACTAAGACCACAGATATAGGTGAGCATGAGGTAAGTTAGGTTAGGTTGATAAAAAATTTCAATTTAACCCGATCAAATTTGATCGGGTCAGGTCAGAACGAGTTACTGATTTTTTTTTGTGACGAACTTGAACCAACCCAATCCATACTCTGATGGATTAGGTTAGCGGGCCTTTTTGTTTTGTTTTTTTCCTTCCTTCTTCTTCTTCTTCTCTTTTTTTTTTTTCTTTCTATCTTTTTTCCCAAAACAAGATACACAATACATAAAAGGCAAATAAATCAACAAAGGTATACATTATCTTTTATATCATCTAACAAGACAATGACAGTTAACAGTAGGCTGTACTGCTATAGGCAAATTAATTCAATCCAAAATTCAATATTAGACAATTCAAATTTCAACAAGTACATAACACAAATATTTATTTATAAATAATGAGTATAACAAAAAGTCTTAAGTGGCTAAGTTCCTAAAAAAAAAGTTATATATTAGGCAAGTTGACAGGTTGGATTAAGTTAAAAAATTTTCAACTCATCACTTGGTAGGTTGAAAGAATATGACCAAACCCAACTCGTCAACCCAACCCAGCGGGTTGGGTTGAGTTGAGTGGGTTGGTGGTTACTCCTACTTATTAATTTTTTTTTTCAAAAATTATATTATTTAGTATAAATAACTTCACTTTATTATATTTTTATATTTTATAACATTATATTCAATAAATATAATAAATTTGGACATGAAATTTTTTTAATTTTTTAAAAATAAATATAAATTTTTAAATTTAAATATAATATAGTTAATTTAAAAAATAAAAATTTAAAGTTATTTTTTATTTAAAAAATATTAAAGAAATAATGTTTTACATATATAAATTGTATTTTAATAAAAAATTATTAAATTTTTCACTAAAAAATAATATTACATCATTTAAATACATATATTTAAAAAAAAGTGATCTGCGAGCTGACCCATTTAAACTCACAGGCCATGGCGAGCAAACTTGGAACATTAAAAAATAGCTCGTTTAATAAATGGGTTGGGCCAACCCGTTTGACTGTGCTAGATAAGGGACGTTTGATGAGATGTTCTGACACACTCGAGTAACAGCATTCATAAATGAAAAATTCGTCTTTGTCATCATGTTAGAGGAAAATTTTTTAAAAAGTTTGTTCTCTTGAAAGATTTAGTTTTTGTACTATTAAATTATTTCGAAATTTGTTTGTAGTACTGAACAGAAATAGAAAAGAAATGAAGAATGAAAAAAAAATAAGAATTAAAAAAAAATAAAAAAAAGTTGTTAAGTACACAATAAAAAATTGAATAGGAAAGAGAAAATAAATATTTTAGTATATATTTTTTAATGAGGTAATTAAAATTATCCATACAGTTTTCACATTTCTAAAGCTTCTCATCAATGGCTATTGGGTAATGTCACTGTCTCATCTCTCAATTTGTCATTCTTTCTTCTTGAAGCTTCTTTGTCTCTTTCTTTCTCTCACTCCTTCTTCTTCCTCACAATCGCCTCTCTCTTTGGTCCTCGCATCGCCTCAGTTCTGTCATCATTCACCATCGATGTCGTCGTAGCCGCGGAGGTTAGGGGCAACGGTGCAATAGTTGCTGGAGGCGAGAGCTAGAATCTATGGAGAGGAAGCCGTGGTAGCCGCAGGAGTACCAAAGCTCGGGGAAGACATAGAGGAACAACACCACATGTCCTTCTCTTTTCTTTGCTTCAGTTAAGGACATTACAGTCAATTCCCCTCGTTTTTCATTCGATCTGGACTTTTTCCATTGCTTGTGTGGAGGAATGGCAGTACAATTAAAAATGGAATACCGTACTCTTGATGGAAATGCGCCTTTCCTCTGAGATTACCAACCAAATGCAGGAAAGTACACTATTGTAGGGAATTCCGTCTTCCTTTTCTATGTCCGATGTGAACCAAACGTACCTTTTTTTTGTTTTTAGAAATTACGTTTTTAAGTAATTATACAAACCATACTTTAGAAATATATTCTCTCCTCATATATTTAGCTCTTAAGTTAGTCTTTTAAAATTATTAATTTGATACAAATTAGATGTTTACTTATTTTTTAAAAATCAACTCAATAGAAGTTATAAAATTCAATGATTAAATTGTGCAAAATTAAAATTTTTAAGAACTAAACAATGGACTTTCATATATTTCAAAGACTTAAGTGTTGTTGATATATTATATATTTTTATCTCATTATGGATTAATTGTAAAATTATAATTTAAATCCTAAAATATAGAATAAATTTATGATTTGAACGTTGAGACATGATTTTCTTATCAATTTGTTCTTTCACAAACAAAACTTCTCAATTTAATCTTTAGAATATCATATTTCTCTTAAATTGATTATTCAAAGACAAAAACTTCTCACTCCAGTCTCATACATTTTGTCCCGATAAAACAGTCTATATCCATTAAGCCAAAATGAGAATTTACATATATGTTTTTCTTTTTTAACTAATAATGTGGACTTCTCAAATATCTTTTAACTGTCAAAATAACTTCACTTTTGTATCACGAGCTTACAATTACTTTCTAGAAGGACATTTTTTTAAAAAATTGTTGAGATAATGAATTGAGATGAGCTAATTTTTCATGACTGAGTTGAGAATAGTCATTACTTTTAGGGGATCAAATTGAAATAAGAGTAATTTTTTTAATAACCGATCATCATTGATCTACTCTGAAATTTAATAAAATAACTTCTCAAATGTCAAACTGATCAGATATAATAACTTTTAATTTAATTAAGGTTAAAATTAATTTATTTGATTTTTATAGTTTTTAAAATCATCAATTAAGTTGTCACGTTAGTTCTACTCACTTGTTGCATTATGTTTATAGTCATCAAATTTTATTTAAATTTTTGTTACTCTCTCTCTCTCTATTGTGCTGATGAAAGATAGAAATATAGGTTATAAAAGAAAAGGCTAAGCATGCAAATTATAAGATATTAATGTAAACTATAAGTAGCAAAAAGATCTAACCTACAACTATTGTCATTGAATCCGTAGCTGATAGGACGACATAACAATAAGATACTTTCGAACTTACGATCTCATCACACTCGGACATTGGGTCATGATTCTAAAGGGTGTAGTGGTGGGGAACCCTGTTTATATAGCCACCATAAGAATACCAGTTTTACGGTAGCTTAATTGAGGCGAATTAAAATCATGTAACCGTTGCCATCAATTCAAACCATTAAGAGAATCGATGTTGATCGTTTACGGACTATTGATGTCGACGGTTACAATAATTACAATTATTACATCAAGCTCATACGCCATCAAAGATCCCCACCTTTCTCATTTTATCGATTATCTTCACCTACATACTCTCCCCTTGCATCCATTGACCAGCCCATGATCTCGTGTCTTCATTTGAAAAGAAATGGTAAAGAAATTCTACTGGAACAGTGTCATCAAACTTGATGAGTCATTCTAGGTGATTATGTCTTCAATGTTATAGCTTAATTGGCTCGCATAGCTTGTCTTTATTGTCTGTTCTTTTTAAAGGAGAGAGAGAGAGAGAGAGAGAGAGAGAGAGAGAGAGAGAGAGAGAGAGAGAGAGAGAGAGAGAGAGAGTTAAAATTAAATGAATAAATTATGTAACTGAATAAATTCATTCCTATTAAGGACACTACATTAAATTCATTCCTATAATGGATTCAAATGAATTTGAGAAATTTGCATTAAAATGAATTCAAATCATCCATTTTAAAACTGTGAATCATCGTAAAATTTGAGTGTTTGGAGCTCGATCTGAAGTTAGAAGAATTCTGTATTTAGGGAGTTTATATCAGTTGCCTCTGTGCCGATCTGAAGTTCGATCTCAAACTAATACAGTGCGTTTCAAACTTCAAGAATGACCGAATATTGAGTGTAATGCATTGAACTGAGAAGCAGCAATGGACCGAATACAGTGTCATGTTTAAAGAGTTCATATCAGTCACCTCTATACCGATTTGAAGCTAATACAGTGGGTTTCAAACTTAAAAAATGACTGAATGTTGAGTGTCATGCGTTGAACTTAGAAGCAACAATGAAGGAATGATCGGATGCTCCCGTATCAACTTCAGAGTGGATTTCTTGCCACCGACTACAGAGAAGCAGCTCGCCTCTGTCTTTATTCTGTTTTCACTCAAACTCTTTATAATCTTCTTAGTCATGGCAGCCATAAAAGTTCACGAAAACACCTTCTCGATGGCCACCATGTAGGTTACTACTTGCCTTTTCGAGAAACAACTTGAATTCAAATTTGTTCCCATTAACATGAAAGAGGGCAAATACAAAAAGAAACATTTCATTTCTCTTAATATAAGTGTTAGAGCAATTCATGAATTGCTTGTCTCTGAGTTTTAGTTTAACTAACTTTTGCTTCTTTTGATGCAGACATTTGATCAAGTTTTAGTCTTTGAAGATGGAGATATAAAGTTATTTGGTAAGTATTAAGTATACATCTCCAACAAGTACACTCAAAGATTGTTAAATTAGCATTTGTAAAATTACTTATCAAAATCATTTTAATACACAGAATCAAGAGCAATCATGCAATATATCGCCCACGAGTATGCTGAAAAAGGGACCCAACTGATAAGTAGGGAGTTCAAGAAGATGGCAATTACAGAGGAAAGGTACACTTCTCAGATCTAGTATTTTTTTCCCTTTTTAATTTGTTTGCTCTTTGATTTAATATAGTTCTTTTGTTTGAATCCACTTCACATCTTAGAGTCAATCAAATTTTATGATGTTCTTTATTTTTCATTTGGTCCCTAATATTGTATGGCCCCGAGATTCGAACTGGTTTTCTGAAGGATGATAATCATATTAAATTGAAACAAGGTCAATAAATAACCATATCAACTGACTATAGCATAAAGGGAGATGATAATACAATCTGTATGAGCTACAAAAAGTTGGCTGAGGATGTGAAGCCTGATAGTGTAATATTGTGCTTAGATGGAATTATCTCATTTACGATCTTATCATGTGACAAAAAATTAGGTTTAGTTTGATGTCGCTATGAGAACTTTACAGTTCTTGGAGAGAGAAATAATGTTAATCTTCTTTGAATGATAGCGGATCTCTCTATACTGACAAAGAAAGATCAAGGAAAATATCTTGAAATGGAGAGTTCCTAACAAAATTGACATAATTGTTCTTTTTTTTGTTCGAAAAGGTTCAGACTTGGTAGAAGTTTAGAAAGTGCTGGGATAGTATGCAAAGAACATTTATCTCATGTCAAAGGTATGGTCTTTCTTCAAAATATAATGTGGTTGTTTATTAACATAAATTTTTTATTCAATTTATAATTTATATTTGTATAAATAATCAAAATTTATATCACAATATTTATGTTTTAAAAGATATATGTCATGATTCATAAGTCTCATAAATTTCATAAGTTTTACAAATTTATAAATTATAGTATTATTATCAAAATATATTATATAGATTCCATTGTATTTAATATATTATGTGAGTTATTATTAAAGTAAATAGAAAAACATATTTTTATCAGAATATATTATCATAATTATTAATAATTAGTGAATTTTATTATTTTATTTGATTTAAATTGATTTGAGTGAATAAATTAGGTAAATTAATAAATTTGGTAAATTTGGTAAATTAATGACATCACATAAGGTTAATTATTTGATTTGAATTGATTGAAAAGATTTGAATTGAAATTCAAAAACAATTACCTTTATTATTTGACTATTGTAGAATAATTAATGATATCACATTAAATGAATTATTTGATTTGATTTGAAATTAAAAAATAATTACCTTTATTATTTGATTTGAATTAATTTGAATTGAAATATATAGATAATAAATTTTTGAAATATACATACACGATGATCAAGACATATTGAAATTAATTATTGATCATATGTATAAAATTTCTTTACAGTTGATTATCTTACATTCTATATGAACATTTTTAATTTGATTCTTATTTTTTTGTAAAAAATTTTAAATTAAAAACTTTTTGTTGATTACACATACATCTTATTATTTTATTCTATTTGATAACTTATTCTACATCACAATATAATATGGCTATTTATTATCATAAATTTTTATTAAAATTTATAATTTATATTTGTATAAATAATTAAAATTTATATTAGAATATTTATGTTTAAAAAGTATATTTCATAACTCATATAAGTCTCATAAGTTTCATAAGTTTCACAATTTTATAAAGTATAGTATTATTATTAGAATATATTATGTGGATCCCAATATATTTAATATATTATGTGGGTTATTGTTAAAGTAAATAGTAGAATATATTTTTATTAGAATATATTATTATAATTATTAATAAGTGAAATTAATAATTAATAAATGTTGTTATTTTATTTAATTTGAATTGATTAGAATGAATAAATAAATTAAGTAAATTAATAAATTTGATAAATTAATGACATCGCATAATATTAATTATTTGATTTGAATTTATTTAAACTAGTGTTGTAACCCGTGCGATGCACAGATTAACACAAATGTTACAGTTTTATTTATCAAATAAATAAAAATAATTAAAAAATACATAAAATAATACATGTACAAAAATAATAAGACATTTTATGTTAAGACACATATAAAATAATTCATTATATACAAATACCTTAAAGATTGAATGTAAATAATGTCAAATGAAAATAAGAACAAAAAAATAAGGTATTATATGAATTAATTTAGATAAATATATTAATTAATAATGAAAATAAGTTGAAATAAAAGTTACTAATCTAGTAAGTTTGGTAGGATCAAAATCTTTGTCTTCCTTTGTCTGCTTTTTCTATTCCTGCAAATATACATTTGGATTAACAACAGTAGGTTTATTCAAATTTAAAACATAACTTACATGCCCATAAAATCTTAAAGCAATAAAAAAGAAGATAATCAAGAGAGCAAATATATATCACATCCCAACTTTAAAATTTAATACTTTAAATCCTAAATTAGCATTCAATCAATATGCACACATGTAATCTCGGCATTGCCTAAAGTTTCTCTTCATAGGGATGGCTCTACCCTTTGCTCACAATAAGCCTAAAAGGGATTATTCATTAATCCTATTAGATGAGAAAACTAAGAAAAAATTAATTTTAAAATAGTCAAATTATATTATTCAAACACAAGTAATTACCTCAATAGCATTATTTTTTTCTTTTAGGCTTTGATCTTTCTCATGATCTACTTTCCTCAAGAAAACATAATGATAGAAACATCAAGAGCGACACTGGAATTAGAAAACCAAAACAATGTAGAAATGAAATACAATACACAGGAATAAAAAACTAGAAGACCAAAAATAGAAACATAGATGAACCAGAAATATAGAAAACAATAACGGAGAACGAACACATAAATGAAGAAAGTAGAAAAAAGAACACAGGAATGGAAGAGAAAAACAAAATAAAAAATCACAATCGAATAAATTGTAATCATGAATGTGAACAGTAACTAAACTGTATAGACCAGAAAAAATAAATAAAAAGAAAACTGAGTTACGATACCAAATAATGTGAGAGAAACATCACTTTAAAGCTTTGATGATAAATCGTTATTGTTGGCCTTCATCTATGTAAGGGAAGAAGAAGCAAAATCAAAGAGAAAAAAAAAAGGAAATTGTGTGAGAGAAAGATATATGCAAATATAGATGAGATATTCGAAAGAAATATATAAATATCTACATTGATTTTGAATTTTAAAATTTTAATTTCAAAAAACGAGAAAGCCTCCAAATTGGCCAATAGTGATGGTCACTTTTTAAAAACTTATACATGAAAATAAGAGATTGGCCATTGATAATTTATAATTTGAGCTGATGAAGGTAATTTTAAATTTTATTATAATTATTTAATAAGATAAATAAATAATATGAGCACTTGTAGGTTCGTTTTTATATAACAATTAATTATTTGTATGTAATAAATGCTAATTTACCAAATAATAGTATATTATATTTCAATTGAAAAATTTATCTAATTTATCAATTATATAGCAATTATAGCAATTACATACCAATTATATAGCAATTTATCCTAATTTTTTAAATTCATTTAATATGATTATATAGCAATTATATCAATTATATAACAATTATATAGCAATATACCTTAATTTTTTAAAATTCATTTAATGTGATGTGATTAATTTACCAAATTTATTCATTTAAATTTATTTTATTATAATAATTTAATAACCTACCGGTAATTAATGCCTTAGAGTGGAATTGGTTTAGTCTATTATATAGATGATTTGAATTGAAATTAAAAAGATTACTTTTATTATTTGACCACTGTAGTGTCTTAAAAGATTTTTTGATAGGTAAAATAAATTTGATTATACAATTGATATGTGAATTAAAAAATTTTCTTTATTTGACTTTTTTTTGATTTCTTTCTAAAATAGTTCTTAATTTAATAGAAATCAAAGTTTGAGATATGAATCTTTAAATTATTATCCCTTAACTGAAGAAAGAGATAAAAATTAAATTAGTGAAAGATGAAATCTGAGGTCTAGAGATCTAATCTAAATGTAGCAATGTTTTTTTTCTATGGATCCGATTGAAACCAAAAAAGACACATTCAAAAATAAATATGAAATCAATATTTAATTAATCACCGATCTATACAACAAATAATTTATAACAAATAACAAATAATTCTTAAATTAATAAATTAATTAATTTACCTGTTTTATTCATTTAAATTTATTCTATTAAATAAATAAATCAAAATTTAAATCAAAGTTGGAGTAGGTAAGATAAATTTGATTATGGAATTGATAAATCAATTAAAAATATTTAGTTATTTACGTTTAAAAAGTATATGTCATAACTCATAAGTTTTATATAAATCAATTGTAATTATTATTATTTTTATAAATTAAAAAAAATTTTAGTGTTATAATTTAATCGTACATCGCACGATCACAACGCTAGTTAAAAATAAATTAATGACTATGATATGACAAGTGAGTTTAATATAACAACTAACTTGAACAGTGATGAATTCACATTATAAGGTGTGGGGGCAAGGAATTTTCTTTTTAATTAATATATGTGATAATTTTTTTGCGTTTCACAAAAATTTAGATGTTTTTCTTATATGGTAAATCATGACTACTCATCTTATTAAATTTAAAAATTAGTTGTATCTCACCATGATACTACTTTCTCAGCTTCTCCAACACACAACATTTCAACTTTTCTCCAACACTTTTTCTCTATTCCAGCACTCCACTCTCCATCTCTATGGCTCCACTTCCTCAAGTGAATTCTTCCATTTCCATAACCTAGACCGAGGTACAGAGGTATAATTTTTTTGAATTGAAAATTCTATTCCTCAAGTGAATGCTTTTGTGATTCGCCGATGACATTATGGTCTAGTGAGCTTCTGATGAGTCTTGCTTTTTTTTTTTTGTGGGTTTGTGAATCTTTTCTTCAGTGAGGGTTTGCTCTTTAATATGTACCTGTTAATCATCTTCATGTTGTGTGGGGGTTAATCGAGATGTCAATGCAATTGTGAAATTCCCTCTCTCTTCCTCTCTCTTCCTCCCTCTTAATATTGTTGCATGTTGACTTGCCGCCCAAGTTTTGTTTTTCTCTCTATACTTGGCATAGTCATTGAAATTCTTACTTCACTAACCTCTATTTAAACTGGGTTGACAATGAAATTCTATCTCAAATATTAAAAATAATTGAATAAACGTTTGAATCAAATTTGAATTCAATTAGATTTATTCGACCTATTATTAGTCTTATTTTTTCAATTGCTTCTATTGAAGCTTGGTGCAAATATTCTTGGTGATGAAAATGGATCTCAAAGGATTATTGGTTATGAGCATATAAATTTTGGTTTTGTTATATTTTTCAAGGAAGGGCAATTTAGTATTTAATATTCTAGTAGTTCTAAATATTTTTATTTAAGAAATGTAGTGTTTTGTTTTAATTTCAATTATTGTTCATAGAGTTAAGAAATGTAGTATTTTGTTTTAATTTTAATTAGTTATTAAGCATCTAATTAGCTTTATATTTTTTATATTTTATATTATTTTTTATCGCTTATACATATTTATAATATTTTTTTAATAAAAATATTTATAAACTATTTCTTGTCCCTCTAATTTTTAAATCCACTCTGTTTGAACTTAAATATTGAGTAAAGTAAATAATCATAGTTAGCTCCATATATATATATATATATATATATGCACACATAAAAGTTGGTTAACATCATGGACTATTTTCAATAATTTTAGAAATTACAAGGACTAAATTTAATATTTTTAAATTATAAGAATTAAATTTAAAAATGGATGAAACTATATGGAACAAAAATATATTTTGACCTTAAATTACCTATACATATTATTTCTTACATTCATAATATCTACATATATACTAATATCCACTTAAATAGAAAATACAAATGTAAGAATAACGTGGGAATCACATGGTCCCCTTGTAAATAAATTTAACTGGGACTTATTTTGTGTTTTAGTCTAGAATTCAAGTAAATATTGTGTTACATTTTTTAATTACTTCAATACTGTTCCCAAGTTAACATGGAACTAGATTAAAAGTACGAAGGCCAGAAGTCATGTGAAGATCATGAAGCCATAAAAATTGAAAGGGGAATGATATCAAAACGGAACGGAGAAGAGAGAAAAGTGAAATCCGTTGAAAAAGAGGGAATTGCGGGGAAAAGGGGAGTGGATGTTGACAACACGAGAAAAAGAAGGGAACCTCTCTTATTGACTCATTTCTATTTCTATAATATCTTTTGCAGCTTTTTTATTCTCTCTCTCCCTCAAACTGTGGCCCCAGAATCCCCAGCTTGCTTCTCGCTCCAACAATTCTACACTAACGACGATCTCCTTTGTTTGCTTTTGTTTGTTTCTTCTCCTCTTCTTGTTCCTCCCCTTCCCCGATCCTTACATCACCCTTACATGTATATTTGTATATTTGCAGTCTCTCCCTCCTTAGCTGCTTCCTTCACAATCTGATTCTTCTGCCTTCTCTGCCATCTGCCTTCTGCTTGCTTATATGTGTACTCAAACACATGTCATCCACATGCATGCCCCAGTACTCTTGTTCTTAATCCTCTTTCCTTTTTTTTTTTTCTCTCTCTGAATCCTTTTCACATATTTGGGCTTAATTTGCATCTGCACACACTGTTGGTGCAAAAAACATAAAAACCCTGCAATTTTAGAATGATCATCACGAGGACCACTTTCGATAGGGCAAAGAGGTTACGTTACGTGTGGTGCGTTAATTCTTGCAAAATGCAAACAATCTCTAAATTAAACTGTTAATCATATGAGGGCAAGGCGTGCTTGTCATGAAGAGCTCCATCTTTTGAGTTTAATTAGGTCAAGTCCTCTTTTGAAAGATTAGTTTTTTCATTATTCAATTAAAATATATGTATACGTAATTAAAAAAAAATATTGAGTACATTTGTTTTTAAAAATAACTCGTGTTGGTCTGAGCCAATATTCCCCACCACCACGACCGTTGGTTTGGTTGACACTAGGCATGAGAATAAAGGATGTTCCCTTCTATCTCTCTTAACCTTATCGACTGTTTATCTACCATTCATCATTGCTTTTGTTTTGTGTCTCTCTCTTTATGTACGTTGGATTGGATGTCACAAATTTTCTCAATTCTCATAATTAATGCCGACTGCAAAAGGTTTACAGCCTTGGGAAATTACCCCACTAGAAAGAGTTCGTCACCGAAAATTTGATTTTTAAAAAGGGAAATTCTAATCATTAAATTAATTGTAAAATTAGCGTGCATGATATTAACATATTATTTCATATAAAGTTTTCTAAAAAAAATTAACAATATAAATCTCAAAATCGAAAGAATGATGCCCAAAATTGGGGGAAGCTACCAGGGAGTGAGAGAGTGGTGGCAAAGACTATACTAATATACAATTATGTTGTTGGCATGTTGGGAGGTGGGAGCTAGAGGAAAGCAAACATGGTAGGTTTTAGAAGTGGGATATGTAGGTACGTTACGTAGTGGTAGGGTTGAGATATATTATGAGTGGATGAATTGTGCATTATATATGTATATATGAACCACCGTGCATGGGGATGGCCCTCTCTCGTGTTTTAACTTGTAACTTTGATCTTGCTTCTTGGCTAGCTATCTATTGGATTGGGAATAATTAATTAATGCCTAAAGAAAACATTGTATTCACATACATGAAATGCTAATTAAATGGGTGCTCCACATGCATCCTCATTAATTTGCTAATTATGTTGTCGATATATTCCCTCGAGTGATTATTAATTCCATAGCTAGTTCTTGCGTTGCGTGCAATCCAAAGCCTTCACCCCGTCTCTCCCCTGCTTCTTCTTTTCATCGTCGACATTTATAAATTTATGAGGACTGCATCATCGTGTCCCTATAACTTTATACCAACTCACACAGACACACATTAAAAAATTTTAAAATTCAAGTTTTCAATCATTTATTCATTTTGACATTTGTGCATAATAATAAAAATATAAAAGTAAATAATATTAATTTATCAAAATTTTGATTAAATTACATATGATATCTTTTTTATTTCAAATAATACACTTAGCTTCTTTAACATTGATATATATTGCAAAACATCTATTTTAATTTACTTCATATCATTAAAGTGAACTTTATACAAAATATGCATTAAAATTAATTAAAATATTTGTATTGCTATATTATGAAATGAAGCAATAGCTTAACATGCATCAACTTAATTAATTTTATATTGTAATATTAAGAATAAAATCACAATTTTATATCATGCAAAAATTAATTTCATTGATGAAAAACAAGAAAGTTCTTAAAATATATAAAGAAAATGTCAAGTGAAAATTTTAAAACTAAAGTGAATTTATAATTGTATGATTTAATTAAACAGAAACTATATATTGTGTATAAGAACACACAAAACCAAACTACCTAAATTTTGTAGGCACTATATATTTTTAGGAAAATAGAAAATAATATATAATACTGCGGAAATCAAAAGGTCAAGACTACATCAGTTGAAGGTTGATGGTAAGGCCATCCTCGCCCCTATAACAATCAATAGATGTATTAAGAGTTAAATGAAGCTCAGCAGAAGGGAGACTATATATATTTAATATCAGCAAAATATATATATGGAGCACAAATTGGTCATTCAAATGAAAAAGAAAAACAGTTACGATTTACTGAACTTACCATGAGATGTGCAATGTCTCGTTCGAAAAAGAGAGCTGAAGTAATCAGTTGATATATAAAAGCTTGTAAAGGTTTTCTAATATATTTTTAGAACGCTTCTTATGATTTAATATCCTGTGTACTTCATCCTCTTCACCATGTGCTGCATGCACGTGCATGCTTCTGGGTTTCTATGGAAAACTTTAGAAATACAGCTTCAGCCACCTTTGCAATAATGGAAAACGGTCATTGCCAGATTCAAAGAATGACCGTTTTCTGTTATTTGCTAGATATAGGACGACAGAGAAGGAAGTGGGTTGGCATATTTACATGCAAATGGAAGAGATTTAAATAACAATTAAAGGAATGCATAAATTTACCCACAAAATGACAGATAGAAAAACGAGGTTAAAAACTAAAATTTTGCTCCTTTTCAATTTAATTTTTGTTAATAAAAATAACTTTCTATACGGAAGTAACTTCGATCGATAAATTCAAAATTATTTAATGATCTTTACTATTATATTAAAAATAAAATTATAATCTCAGGTTAAAACTTAATATCATTTAACTGCCTTCATTGTTATATTGAAAAAAAAATTATGATATCATATTGTGCAAAACAATTAATTTCATTAATAGAAAGTGAATTATAATGAAAGTTTCTACAATAATATGTGTGTGTGTGTGTGTGTGTGTGTGTGTGTGTGTGTGTGTGTGGAATCAATTATATAATTTTTTTTTTTACGAAAGAGAATGTCATATGTAATTTAACCGAACTTAAATAACACCATACAGTTAAAATTCTTAAAATTTAAATAATTGGGTGTTTAGAGATTGCAATTGCAAAAGCCAACCCTAAGAAGCAGCTTTACTTTAAAGGGGAAAAAACAAAGGATAGAAAAAAGGGGATTTTAACATATATAAATCGATTAACAAAAAGAGTAAAACAAGGGGTCAATTGATTTTTTATTTTTTCCTTTAAATTGGAGAGGAGATATTACAATTGAGAGTGAAAATAGGGGTGAATAATTAAGTGTAACTTTTTTCAAAATATTACTAATGATTATACATAACATAATGCGTCTGTGTTTCAGAATGTAATATTTATATTGTTATCTTCATGAACTTCGTGTGTTTAATTAGACAAACTTATCATATACAAATGTATACCAAAAAATATTATATAATATTCTATAAGATATTTCAAAAATTACATTTTACTACTTTGAACTAAAGTCGAGTTAGAAGGTTTAAAATTTAACATAACATCTCTATAAAATTTTAAATAAAATAAAAATATTTAAAATTTCAATTAAAATTAATTGCATAATGTTACTTTCGTACTTTAATAATAATTACGAATTCAATATAAAAATTAGAAAATAAATATTCAAATACATATATAAGAAGTCATGTGAAAAGCTTATGACCTATTTGCGGTAAATCTACTAAAATTTATTTTTATTTTGAAGTTAAAATTAGAAAATTAGTTATTATATTCTTAAATTTTATATGCATTTCTAATTTATTATTAACTCAAAAAGATAAAATAAAATTTTCAAAATATTACACATTAACCAGTAACCCATCCCATCCCCATGGACATGGAAGAAAAAGAAGCTGGAAAAGTTGTTGGACAAACAATTTTTGGCACTTTCACCCAGAGATGTTAAATTAAATAATTAAAGGCAAAAAGTTAATTAATCTAAGTGCTTTAATATATATTTTTATTAGATAAAATTTTAAATTTAATTTTTTTAAATAAAAAAATTAATGTTGAAATTTTTTTTATAATTTTATGATTTATTTCAACTTAAATTAAATTAGTTGAAGTTTACTAAATTTTAAATATTTAAAAAAATTTCTGATTTCTAAACAAAGCTAGGGTACATAAATATAGGTGGTTTTTGAGAGGTGAGTAGGCAACAATCAAAACTCAAAAGTGTTATGATTAAAGAATATATGTTTGGAGGGACCAGAAATGATAACAAGTGGAGACAAAAAACGAAGGCTATAAAAAGAGCATAGACTTTTATGATGTGCCCTACAAAGTTAAGGTTTGCGTAGGGCACCGACATGCCCATAATATGACTTTGTTAGATTGAGGAGGAAGTGATTAAACTGTACACTCATTAGATATCAACACCAATCATTTTAAATGCAACAGTGGAATTGCATACTTTTGTGCGTCTGTCAATCCCAATTCAACTTGTTTATATTGTTGTTCTTCCTGTCTTTCTGTGGTACCATAAAAGCACTATCTCACTCTTCCACGTAGAAATATAACTTAATGGACCAACAAATAGATTATGCTTGTGTTCATATGATCTTTATAGATAACTTGTCCCATAAATCTACCCACTAGGCAAAATTCATAAATGAACGTTTTAAAAAATATATTTTTTCTTGCTTTTTATTCTTTTGCTGCCTATTCTATCTATACATGCATCCCAACATAATTGCTCCGCTTCGGTTCGACTTTTTTCTATTACAATGTGTAATCTTAATTAAAGAAATGACATTCTCGCGTGCAAAATGAAAGATTATAAGTATAGGTTATCTAAACCTGCTTAATACATATTTAAGTAGATTTGAATGTTGAGGGAAGATCCATTATAGATAAAGAATTTCATCCTCTTTCGTCAATGTCAAGCCATTATATTGTAAATGAAGGTCCACATGTGTTATAGAGCAAGACCCAAATTTGTAAAGCTCATAAATTGTAATTAAATTATAGTGCCACTTTGCAAATTAATTAATAACACCGGCCTAGATGTGTTTTTCTTTCCTTACTTTTACTTTAAGATATTGGAAAAACTATAGACACTTTTAAATGATCTCTTGTCAAAAAAGAAAGAATTGGTTCTCATTACTGACCCACTAAGAAATGGTGGGTTCTTTTTGACTTAATCACTCTCCCTCTTGATTGCCTCCGAAGAATTAATTAGAGATCCTTTTGACATTTGTGAGCCAATAATACATATCATTAACAGTTAATGGTGTTTTAGCAATTAAGTAGTCAGTTTCAGATGCATTTTCAATATCCTTTGACTCTGTTTATGGCAATAATTCTTCCATCCCAGGAATATATGATAATTATCAATCCTTGAAAATTAAGCAATGCCTACATTAGGCTGAGACTTGATGCACCTCTCAGAAGTAATTATCTGCACTACAAGGACTATATTCCTCATTTTTTATCATGATTAAAGAGGATTTTTTTTTTAAAAAAAAAAGCAAACCATATTTAAGTTATTATAACCATATTAACTAAGCACGATTAACATATAAATTTGTGGACTAAAATTGGACGCACCCTTTTTTTTTTTTCAGCTCTCTGAATGACTTGTAATACAAGATGACCTTACAAATCGTTTTTTAGGTCAATCCTAATGTACATTCTTTTTTCTATTAATTTTACTAAAAATGATTGGTTCAACTGTTCAAGTTTTTTAATGGAGTATATCATTGACTTCTTTTAAAGGATTACCAATACCACCAGCTATACTACGTAGACTGCACGTTTCCAAATGTATGATGATGCTGATGAACTCTTTAAATGACTTAAATCCAAATTGCTTGAATTTGGGGAAAGAATTTCCTAATACCGCAATAAATATATTAGTTTGCAAGGTAAAGGGATTTCATTTTGCTAACTAGTTCCCTTACAAGTTATAGCACGCAAGAATACATGAAACGAAATCCACACAACTTTTCTGATCTATTTACGCTCAAATGCTGTGTAAATGAACCCTAGTCTTAATTCATATAAACAAAATGGCCAAAAATGTGCATGGATACATTTATCAACTGTTCCATGAACTGATTCAGTAAAACTTCTTTTACAGGATGCACAATATGAAAGTCCACTGTACAGACAGCAAGAAGCTACCGAGCAGATTGTGATTTGCTGGCTTGTAAAACCTCTTTCAGGCTGTCCATAGTAGCATCATAGTTTAAAAAGCCCATAAACCAAAATTCGTGATTGTCATTCGAGGTCAGCTGGATGTACTTTTCGGCAGGACTGAGTCTGTTTGACGAAGGAATAACTGCCTTTAGCTGATGTAATGGGATGATTACCTATAGTCATTAAAAGTCAATAACATCCAAAGAAAAAAAAAAAAAGACTACATATTATTCTGGATCAGACAATAAAAAGGAAAGCAAGTATGATATTATAAAGTCAAAAGAGCTTTGCATAATCCTTTGTGCATTATGAGAAGAACATGCTGCTTTTTGAGCATTTCTTACAGCAAGAAAGGAAAGGCTCATTAGAAGTCGAGACAATGAAAAGATATCAACAAAAAAAAAAATCGTGAATGAAGAGATAGCTAGAAATAAAAGATAGGTTTTACTCCCAACTATTTTGAAATTGGATTTGCAGATCTTATTTGATTATGCATTTTATGCAACAGACAAAAACAGAAGGCTTTTAACTTTTACCAATCATAGGGGATACTCCGCAAAATTAATTCCTAATTGCTTACTCCAGAGCTAACACATCAGGAAGTGAGGTAACCAGGTGCTTCGGGCATTTAATTAACAATTGATAAGACTGACAGATTGTGATCCAGGAAATGCAGGAAACTAATAATAATGGCTGGAGTAAGTGCCAACACTTGAGGCTTTTGTTGAACGGAAATGATTGACCCTGAGGGAAGGTAGTCATTTCGGCAACTTGAGGATATTCGTGATCATTGCAACAAATATCAGAAAAATGCTTAAATAACCTTCGCTAGAAGTCATTCACTGTAAAATAAATGAAGAGCTTTCTTTAAATGCAGAGATAAATGCCTTCAACCCAATCCAAGATCCTGTATATTATTTTTTATCACAATAATTTGAAGACAGACGATGAGAATTCAAGATTTAGGGAACTTTCCCGAAGCATTATGGAAGATGTGTGATTGTGTTTCTGTACCCTGCAGGCAATATGTCCCTGTGAAAGCCAACAAGTACCGGAAAGAAGTTTCTCTAGTTTAAGAAAAATAAAGCATGACAGCAATATGTAGAGCAACGTCATACGGCCTTCCCTTTACAATATGAACCTTGCTAATTTCTATTTAACCCAAAGTAATAGCAAATATCAATGAAATTTCATCAGACAAGTTATATTATCTAAAGTAATTGAAGTATCAAACTTATTAACACATTTATAAATTCTTTTTTTTGCGATATTTATAAATTAAATTCTTATGGAAACTCCCTTTTTTATTAAATACGGATAAATGAGTTATTCTAGCTTATCTTCCAATTCGATAGCTTATGGACTTGTACAAATCTTAAAAATTTGCCACTGATTTGCAAATGAACGATGGTGGAGAAAATAATTAAAAAATTATCCTCAAGCATGTCGTATCATCTGCTTCCATTTATTACTATTATGTACTTTCAGATTGCCTCTATCTTTGTTTTGTCTTATCCTGTCTCACAGTAATTATAAACAAAAGACGTACATCAGCTTTTACAGGGCGTGTGCCAGATTAAGAGCATGCTTCTTTGGATTAAAAAAATCAATGAAACCGACCTTATTGGACAATTATATAATGATAACTGCATAGACACTTTCCTACATGTCAGAAAAGGATTTGATTGTTGCACAACATCAAGCCTCTTCTACTAGCTGAAGGTTCCAACATTACAATGAAAAGAATACAAGCAAGAAAATGGAACTACAAGGACCCTTTATATTAGAAAAAATTCATTAACTGCTGAAGGACAAAATTGACATACATATAAACACACACATGACCAATTACAGGGACGCCTGTCATTAACACAAAAAGGCATAATCAAGACCTCCTGTCACAATTAATTGGAAAGGAACCCCAAAGATGTCATGTTAAAATGAATGCAAACATCTTGAATGTCCCTCTCCCCTAGATCGACAGCTCAGCTCTATCAACCATTGTATAGAGATAAACTGAAATTTAAAGGGAAGATGCCTAGCTCCAGTCTAGTACCCTTGCAATTTTATCCTTCGACAAACAAAGGGAGATTTCAATGAATTTGACACTTAATGGGGATTTATTCATACTGAAAACATAAAAAGACTCCAAAAATCCCAAGAAATGTATAAAATTTTAACACCACCTTCAATTGAAGAATCCATCCCGACAGATGCTAAAGATACAAAAAGCCAATCAAATAGACAGGCATGCGTACGAGGGTATGGCATACATACCTTGTAATAGCTCCATTCTGTCTCTTCATCATCTTGATAATAGGAAATAGGATTGTCACTACAGTATGCAATCTTTGCTGTAGATATATACAATATTCCCATTACTGGACCAACTGATGTGGATATATAACATGCATAAGCCTTCAGAACCTGTTCCCCTGGAATGGCCTCAAACGTTTGGAGGAAAATATTTTCATAACCTCCTTCTGCTAGAACCTTTGTTCCCCGGGCAATTCTTCCCACTGCAGCTTCAGTAAAACTTGGGTTTGTCCTTACTTAACACAAATGATTAGAGGAGGCCAATTTAGTGATGTTATGTAATTAATAGATACAATAGCAGCAAAAGTAGAGAAATGATATAAGGAAAAAGAAACATGGGAAAAGAGAGTGCTCAACAGAGCCGCTAGTTGAGAAGATGACCTAGACCCTAAAGAGAAGTTGGATAAGTTGTATTAGCAGCAGAAAACAGCTTCTATGAACAATGTCACAGACTTGCAACAAAAGTTTAATATATTTCTAAGAAAAAAAAAACTGTTCAAATGATCTTGAAGTCCTGAACACATCATATTGCTGAAATCTCAAATTTAAGCAAATACCACGATGCTAAAAGGGACATAAGCAAATAAAGAACTAAACACCATTTTTAGTACCCAAAATTTTATCCACGTGAATACAGGGCAGACTTACTGGGTAGGGAACCCAATGCTACTACTTGCGAAAGAAGCAATTCAACCCATTCAGGAAGACTAAATGAACATATACCACCTGCTGGACGTATCTGACACATCCACACATAAGTAATTATACTTTCTAGAACTCTAATATCTAGTTTCTAAGCAAATTCTGAGTTTCAATAGAGCAAAGCTCCATTTATAACTGCAAGCAGGAAAATATTCATAGAAACAAGCAGCAATATCAACATGATTGACCATGTTTCCAACGTTGTTAGTTAAAAGGATTTCATCTTCCAGTGAAGAATTACGATATTTCCATTTTTCAGACCAAATTCTGCGTTTCAATTGAACGAAGTGCCAGTTCCATGTATATTTATTTTATGTCTAGAAGAAAATTAATCACAGCAGAAAGAACCAGAATAACAGGAAATATATTAATGACAAGCGAAGACAAAAGCCAGAAAACTAACGGTGCACCCAGGTGTTTTCAGCCAGACACTCAGCCTTCCTAGTGGCTTCTCCCACCTTCCTCCCCCATCTTCCTAGCACATTCCGAACGGTGTCTACCGTGTCTGATCAGAAGCGACAGGCATGTACCGTTACCTCGAGAAATAATATCAAAATCGTACACATAAGGAGGGAACTATGCATTCATTTTCATATAAAATAGCATACTGACCCTTGACGGAGAAGGAGGGAGAGGAGGAAAAAGGAGTAGAAGGAAAAATTCGAGGCGAGTCTTCAGGAGACGCCACGAAGGTGGTTTCGTTGACCAATTCGGGGTTCCAACGTACAGACTTCCTAGTGCGTACCGATTTCGCCTTCGAAATCTTGGACCCCGGTCCCTTCGGTGTAGCAACCGTGTTTCCATTATTTCCTTGTGGGTCTTGGGCAGAGTCTACTGGAATTGAATTGCATTGGGGCTCTTGACCCTGGGATTGGACGTTGGATTTGGTTTCGGGAATCGACTGTTTCATTGTTTCAGGTCAGAGTTTGGTAATGGTGGCGCGAGAGGACGCTGAAATGCTATGTATAGCTTAGTTTGAATTGAAATTGAAGGGTTGATGGCTGAGATTGGAAAACTTTGGAAGGCGTCTGTTTGTATTGGTAAAGAAAGAGTAAGAAAAAGAAAGGAGGAAAGGAATAGCCATTGCACCAAAAATATAGCTAATGACGCCTTTTTTGGCGGGAGGAAGATGGAGGCTCTGCAATTTGCATGCGTCTCGGCTTCTGGTGCTGCTTTGCACCTGCTACAAAACGAGAGGATGCCACCATAATTTACGAATTTACCCTTAAAATATTTTAATTTAATTTTTTAAATTATATTTATTTTAATTTTGCTTATATTAAATAATATTTTAATATTGACAAAATCAATTTTAGATAATAACAAATTTTGTGACTTAATAAAAATTTTAAATTAAAATCGTCATGATGTTTAATAACAAATCAATGTTTGAACTGTTTGGTTTGCCTCACTACCATGCCTTCATCATATCTTAAAAAAAGCCTCTACATTTTTCCAAAAGAAACCATAGTATTTGATTGATAAAAATATAAAATCCAAAAAAAATATACAAATTAATATATTAAAACGAAAAATTACAGAGATTTTATATTTTAATAAATTAAATACCATGGTTAATTTAATTTTATTGTAACTTTTCTTTTTTATATATGAATTTGTATATTTTCTGAGATTTTACATCTTTATAAATTAAATACTATGTTTTCTTTAATTTTGTTGTAATTTTACATTTTTATGAATTAATTGGTACACCTTCTGAGATTTCGTATTTTAATAAATTAAATGTCATATTTAATTTAATTTTATTGTAATTTTTCCTTTTTTATATATGAATTTGTATGTTTTCTGAGATTTTACATTTTATAAATTAAATACTATGTTTTCTTTAATTTTGTTGTAATTTTACATTTTTATGAATTAATTTGTACATCTTCTTAGATTTTATATTTTAATAAATTAAATATCATATTTAATTTAATTTTATTGTAGTTTTTCGTTTTATATATTAATATGTATATTTTCTAAAATTTTACATTTTTATAAATTAAATGCTATGTTTTCTTTAATTTTGTTGTAATTTTACATGTTTATGAATTAATTTGTACATCTTCTGATATTTCATATTTTTATTGAATACCATAGTTAATTTAATTTTATTGTAATTTTTCTTTTTTATATATTAATTTATATATTTTTTAGATTTTAGATTTTTATCAATTAAATACTATGGTTTCTTTAATTTTGTTGTAATTTTACATTTTTATGAACTAATTTTTACATCTTCTGAGATTTTATATTTTAATAAATTAAATACTATATTTAATTTAATTTTATTGTAATTTTTCATTTATATATATATATATATATATATATTTAAGATTTTACATTTTTATCAATTAAATACTATGGTTTCTTTTGGCAAAGTAGAGGCTTTTTTTAGATATGACGAAAACCAAACAGTTCAAAATTCGTATGAGCAGGGCAGTATTTGAATAAAAAAAAAAGACACCGCATGTTAAAATCTGGATCGTCGGCATTTAAAGGATCGAATGGCGACATGCAAGACTCTACAGGCGTATGAGATGAACCGGTTTGCTATAAATGGGATGTGGGTTTAACAATCAATTTAGAAAATGACTTTTAGCTTGGCCTGTCACCTTGGAGTTTGTGTAAATTAGAGTGGGCTAATCCTATTAGATGTTTTTTTTAATATTTTAAGTTTTAGTAATTTTTTTTTTATAGAAGTTTAGTCTTATTTTTTAAAATTTTAAAATTTTAATACTTTATTTTTTTCATTCAAATAACTAAAATTATATTTAAAAAAATAACATATTTTAAAGTTTGATATATTTTTTTAAAAGTTTATTTTAATTTTTTTTAAATTGATTGTTTCAATATTTAATTTCTATCATTCAAAATAACTAAAAGTATATTTTGTAAATAAAA
Organism: Biancaea sappan; assembly: GCA_037074585.1. Classification (NCBI taxonomy): domain Eukaryota; kingdom Viridiplantae; phylum Streptophyta; class Magnoliopsida; order Fabales; family Fabaceae; genus Biancaea; species Biancaea sappan. The sequence goes on from CM073490.1 coordinate 26,042,050, forward strand.
TAAATAAGTCAATGGGACTAGTTTATGACCCATGATAAATTAGGATAACAATAATTTTTAGGTCATAAATTATATACGGCCTAACTTGATCCAACCGATATTCATCATTGACTTTTAATAACTTTAGGTTGAGGTAGGTTGGTTCAACTCATTTGACAACTTTAGTAAAAAGAGAAGATAACTATTGTTGAATCACAAATCAATTATTCAAATTATATAGACTTAATAACCAAATAAACTGATTATCTAATTGCTAATTAAAGCCATTTCTTTTGTTAAAAAATTTAGAATAAATTATGTCATTTTTTAAAATTACGTAATTAAATTATATGTGATATATTGCTTGTTTAAAAATAAATTTGGTCTCTCTTAATATTTGAAAATATATTATAAAAACTTGCCTCTAAATTTATCTTTTGTTAAAAAAACTAAATTCTTATATAACATGAAATTGTAATTTATTGTTAACATAGTATAATAATAAAAATACTAGATGTAATAATAAAATTTAACATAAAATTATATTTTTATATATTAACAAAAGCAATTAACTAATTTTCGGGAATAAAAAGAAGCCTTGTAAAAAGTTAATTTTATTAATAAAAGGAAAATGAGAACAATTTTCTTTAAAAAGAAAAAAGGAATATCAAGTGCAATTTAGTAAATTAAATATAATTTACATAAAATTTATATTCTCACATGTGATTTTTTAATTAAAGTTCAATTAAAACTTTGTATAAGTCTAAAATCAACTAATACTAATAATTTTTGAAAAATAAGTTTGGGAATTGGGATATGGAATCCAAACTCCAGAGTGCAAATTGAAAAAGGATTGATACATGTACGGTCCACAAGCCCAGCGTGAAGCATGGCCCATGGCCCTTGCAAAAAGGCTTTAGATACACTTCAATCGTGTTGTGGACAGTTGTTCTGAGTTGCCTTTTTTTGCTTGGTTTGGTTCTCTATCTTAGTTTATTTAAATAATTTTTATATGTGACTACGACATCAGGACTCAAATAAAATAAACAACAAGGAGTTAAATTGTTACAAAAGCACCACTCGCACTTGGTCTGAGGTGAAATGGACACATATAGAAGAGTCCGTCCCATCAATGATGGCCGGAGAGGATATTCATGCACATATATATCTTCTTGTGTGGTTTATTAGGGATAACCGGGTCTTCAATAATCTACTCCAAGTTTCCAAACTTAAACCATTCATTCACTGATAATGGATTATCTACTCGATTTTTAAAAATCAAGTAGAGTATTTGATTCACTGGAATTGTTAATTTTTACACTTAATAATTTTATGATTATTTTAAAAATAAATAAAATAATAATAACATCATTTGAAATTTAAATTATTAATCATGAAAATTAACAGTAAAAATGAATCAAATACTTGTTTGGCTTTGAATCCTTTAACTTGATCAATGAATTGGTGAGAGAAGATTATGCCAACTTTATTATGTCCCACCTCAGATTGCAAACCCTTTGCTTCCTACTTCCTTCTACCACTCCCCCATTCTCTTTCTCTTTACTTTTCATCCTTCCAAAATGTCTTGTGTCTCCACAAATCTAATTATCGCTATCTAATTTAGTGTTCCATGATCCGAAAGCCAATTGATTTGATACCACAAATATATATATATATATATATATATATATATATATATGTATATATATATATATATATATGTATATATATATAGCTTATCATCTGATCACAACACATACAGAGAAGCAAAAAAATAATAATAATAAAGAATAATTGAGTAAAGTTATATTATTAACATCTTCCAATAATTGCCAGCTTTTGCCAGCTCTTCCTTCACAATTCAAGCTAAATAAACAAAACATGTGTGAAGACTTTTTCCCATATTTCAATTCCCAACCCAACAACGACAACGGCAATTTCGGCGTCGTTGATCATACATTCATCAGGCCCCCCCTCATGCCACGTGGTCCTTCCAACACTTCCGGTACACGTGTCTTCTAAGCAAAGCAGGTTTCCTCGGTTCGAACTGATCTGAAGTACACCACATAACTCCCTCTCTCCCTCTTTCATCATGTTCAGGACAGCAAAACATGCGCAATTCGGTACAGTTTTTTCCCCCCGCATTCATATATTCTTATTTTATTCGGAGGAGTTGGAACATGAACATGTTAGTTGTTTTCCATTTGCAACGGTTCCCTTTTTATTCTTATCATTTCGCTCCGTTTCTCTCTCCCCAATTATTAAATCTCTCAACCAAAAAAAAAATGAAAAATGAAACGGCTATAAAATATAAGTAATATAAGCCCTTTTTGTGGATCCAAAAAATGGAAAAAGCAGGAAAGTGGACATCCAATACATGTTTAACCTTTTAGGTAATCGCATTCACATAAAAGGTCCTCATCGGCCATCCAGGAACCGACACGTGTTGAAAATGGTCGTTGACTTGATCCATGATCATCAGATGGAACAATAACGGATAGGAAGAAAAGGGTATTTTTGGAAACTGGGTGGCGGATGCAAGGAGTTGTTGAAACTTCCCTTTTTTGGGGTCAAAAGGACTTGTTTGAAACTTGAAACCGAGAATCTGGAAAGGGTTAACGCGGAATGCGTCGGGACGGCGTGGGACGGCAGGCAGGAAGGAAGGAAGGAGGCCGGAAAGTGAAGATTACAATATTATTGGGAAAGTCGCCGTACAAAGTGGTGGCACAGATAGGGACCGCTCACTAACTCTTTCTCAACCGACACATGTCTACACCAAAGGGGGTTTTAGTAATTCTGTACAGCCATAAAGGGTCAATACAAACAAGTACATTCACAAAATCGTAATTGTCCACGTCCAATAATCAAATGGGAATAGATAAGAGAAGAATATTGACGCATTAGTCCATTGTGCAACGCAAACCGGCCTTGCTGAGTTATGTTAACCCACGTTAGCAATGTGGGTTGGCCGAGTAAAACATAAAAAAATAACTTAGTGTTGGGAAATAAATTATTAATATTAATTGAAGGCGTTCGAGGAATCTTTCAGCATAATTGATTGATTTCTCAACCTCGCCTCTTTATATTCCTCTCCTCTCTCGCCCTTTTCATCCTCCACTCGCCTCTCTTCTGCAAGTCCTAAATCTCCTAATTTCTCTCGATCTCATTTCCAAATTACAAGATGGCATTTGCTGCTCTCAGAATATTTGTGATCTTGGGGCTTTTGGCCTCCTCGTGCTTAGCCCAATCCCCAGCACCCGCACCCACAGCAACCCCACCCGCTGCAACACCAACCTCACCGCCGGCTCGCACTCCTGCTCCAGCCACTCCACCTCCGGCTCGTACTCCTGCTCCCGCCACTCCACCACCGGCTAGTGCACCTGCTCCCGCCACTCCTACACCGACCTCATCTCCTCCCTCACCCTCTCCCTCTTCTCCATCACCATCCTCAGAAGTACCTTCTACTTCCCCACCTGCACCAAGTCCCGCCGGTGCACCAGGCTCTAGCGGCACCTCACCTGAGTCACCAGCCGGCCAATCACCCTCTGCTGCATTCTCCGTCAGCAACGCCGTCGTTGCAGGCACTGCTCTGGCCGGGACATTCGTGGCCATGATGGTCATGGCTTGAAATTAGGATGGATCGGGTTGGGATTCGTCGACGTGGAGACTGATGGAATGTTGATATTTGTCATTGATGAGGGACGGACGGACGGACTGGATGTGTTTGATTTTCTTCTGGGTGGGTCTTAATTATTGAGTAGCGTTTTTATTTTCCTTTTTTCGATCAGTTTCCTATTTATTATTTTAGAGAGTTTATATCATTCGCTTTTGTTCATTCTACATTTGGAGGGGCCGGTGACCCCTGGGATAATGATTATTTGGTGATTCATTGTTTGTGTCCACACGTGTATGTAGATGACCTTGATGATTTCAGTGTACATCTAATAAAACAGTTTGTAATTCTTTCACAATTCTTACTGCTAATTTCCAAGCTAATCATTTAAAAAAGTATTACCCCATCTTTATGTAAACTAAAAGGGCTAATCTAATTTTCGCACATCAGATCGCTAACGGGGATCAAAATTAAATTGAAAAAAACATATTCCCTGATGTGGATATCAAATTAGGTATAGTCAATTATAATGCCGTATTTTCTGAGGAGATAGTAATTAGTGGAGAGGATGTAAAATTATTGATTAAACGATGCACATTGATGTTCACAATGATGGCTTAGGAAGGGGAGAGGAGAGTGTGGATGACGTGACAGATGACGAAACGAGAGTAAATATTCAAAGGACGGGGGTACAAGATATTAGTTGTAGAACTCATGGCTCGAGGGAAGAACGTGGGTTGTGGCTCAGTGCTCAGTGCTATAGAATATTGAAAAGATATTAAAGTAAAAGCAAATGGTGGAAGATGACTATGTTATTTTATTAAGTCACGAGCACATCCCCCAGCTGTAAGCCTGTAATACATGCCCTCACCCACTACAAACTTGTATTTTTGCTGATCGCAAGCTTAACTAACCCTCAAGCTCCCCCACGGGGTTAGATTCATCCATGATGATTAATTGGTGATTTTTTAAGGAAAAAAATATACTTTACTTTTATAAATTTTATTTAATGTGTAAATAATCTCTATAAAATTTAAATTTTAATAATAAATTTTTATAAACTTTTTAATGTGTGTATTTTTTTTTGTTAAAAAAATTGTTAATTAATTTAACGGTTGACGTCCAACGAACAAAAATAAGTCATATAAATTGCCAATACGTTACATCAGTTTAAAATAGAAATACATCTCCTCTTCTGTAAATCTCACAGCCACCATCGATTTCAAAGGCATTAGATTGGGATCTCTTACTTTTCGAATAAAATTTTAATCACGATTAAAAACATGATTAATTGAGAAAAGCATCCAACTTCTTCTTTAAGAAAAGCAGGACACCCGATCCAAAGGCACTGGTGTTGGTTTGCTTCTACCTAACCTTCATAGTTTGACCTGCAATGGCGCAAATGAGCCACCAGTCACCAGATAAACGTTGTTGCTTACGTTCAACAAGGAAGACGATAGATTTAAAACCGAGGAAGGAGAAGAGTGTACAAACTCAGACACACGCGCACACACACTATCAACCCCTTAGCTTTTGTGGCCATGAATTCGAAGGCCATACCCACTGTGCTTGCGGCATTCTCCATAATCTTGGCCTTGAACTCTAAAATTCTTTTTGAGCCTCCTTCGATTCCGGGTTCAAAGGACCTGCTCCACGCTGCCCTAATACTTCCTGTCACCGAAGCGGTGGGTCCGGAGAGCCTGGTCTTCGATAGCAATGGGAAATTCCGTACACCGGCGTCGCCGACGGTCAGATTCTCATATGGGAAGGAGAGGAGCGAGGTTGGTCTGATTTTTCCCTTACCACTTATAATAGGTAATTTCGTCCCCACTACCGTTTGCCCTCACAGACTCACCATTGCCCTCGGCAACGTTGCCTACGCCATTTCCATTGGGGGATGTACAAAATTGATCACAACCGATCAGATCGAATCGAACTGGATCAAACCAAATTGAAAAGAGACTAAAAAAAATTAAAAGAAATGAGGCCTAAATTGATTTTTTAAAATATAAATTTTTCATTCTGTTAATTTTTGATTTGTTTGGTTTAGTTATAACTGATCGAACCGTACCGAACTTCATATTAAAAAAATTAATTTTTATATATATTTATATATTAAAAAATAATATTACACTATACATACTAAATGTCCACTTCCAGACTTCTCCCTCACAGCAATGCCCACTTTCTTTTTTAATATATTTATATATATAATTATATATATATTAAAAAATAATATTACACAATATACATACTAAATTACTTCAGTTAACTTTCAGTTTCTAGATATTACACAATATATATGTGCATCTTTTTAAAATAGATAAGAGTGAGAGCATTTTTTTTAACTTAAACTTCTATTTTTTAAAAAATATTGTTGACATTAAAAATTAAAAATCATCTACTACAACTTTTTCAAAACCAAATCGACCGCCCAAATGAAAACAGAATCGAATCGCTAAAATAACTGAACCGAATCGTGTCAAGCTACAATCGAATAGGTTCTATTTTTTGGCAAACCGATTAGGTCAGTTCGATTTGGTTCATGCCCAAAATCAAACCAAACCGACCTTCTGTACACCCCTAATTTTCACACAGTCGGCTTCACTCTTACACACTAGTAATTTTGGTTCATTATCATATATCGATTCTCTTTGCTTGATCAGTTATTACTTATTCGAGAACTGGTGCTAGTTTGATTCCAAGCACAATACCTTTGAAATCGATGGTGGCTGTTGGATTTGCAGAAGAGGAGATGTATTTTTTAATGGCGTCTCCTTCATTTGCACCAACAACACAAGCAAGAAGAAGATGATGGTAGCCATGGCAATGTCCATGATGATGGTAGCCATGTACCTCGGGTCCTGCTTGTTCCACCCGAGTCGGACCAAGAGCGTATAGGTCGAGTCATGTGTGGAAATGGGTATGGGTGAACCAAAAAAATTATTTTGGAAGCTGATGTGGCATTTTATGTCATGTCATCAGCTTATGTAGTCCTTTTTTACTGATTAGACATTGATCGTTAAGTTGACTAATATATTTTTTAATACAAGGGATAAATTGCACTCATTGAGAAGTTTATGGGAATTCACTATCGAATTTTAAAATTCATGGGAGTTATCTGCATATTGAGTAAAATTCATAAGGGTAAAATGTATTTTTTTCTTTTTTTAACTATCAGTATTCAAAAATTTATTAACTCTAAGTAATCTTATTTGAATTAAATTGGACTTCAAAAATATAAAATTCTCACCACATTAATTTTTTTATTAAAATCACATCTTAAACTTTTTTAAAACAAAATATTGAACTATTTGACCCAATCAAAATATGAGTTTTCATTGGTTTTAATACTCTCTGTGTTGAGTCGGTCTAGTGTGTAAACACTATGCCAAATTGTTTTTTTTTTTTAAATACTGAATTGCAAAGTTGTTTAAAAATTACAAGTTTTCTATTAATTTTGAAGTTAGATATAGGATTATTGGATAAAAATATGTGTAAAAAAATAAAATGATGCAATGTTATGATAATGAAGTGTAGATGGTACAAAGAATCCTATGTGGAGTCCCCGTTGGGGGAAATGTGACAAGAAACAAACTAGTATTGTCTAGTTCTGCTTCATTCACAAATCCAAGCTTCTGAACATTGTTCATTCGAGGGTCTTTCCAAAATTGGACTCAACAGCCTCCACTTTATTGCATGTGGATTTTTCGCATAGTCATTATTTTGTTTTGTCAAATAAAATTATTTGATCAAATGAGCCTTATATGCTCTTACCTATTAGGTTCAATTGGACAATTTTACTTAACAAACCAGAGAATTTGAGCTCAACTCTATCATACTTGAATAAATTTGTCTAGTTTAATTCAATTTAGTTTGAAAAGTTTGGATATCCACTTTAATTCTGTATTTCAAATTAAATTCGAGTCTTATTTTTCAAATTATTTTCAATCCATTTCACCATAACATTAATTTTTTTTTAAAAGATTACAATTGTTTCAAATTAATTAATAAAAAATTAATTGTATCAATTTAAAATTTTAATTGATTATGATTATTTTAATTTTATCCATTTGTTTTCAAATTATATTTAAAAATAAAAAATTTAATTAAACCTCAGTAAATTTTAATATTTAACAACAAAAAATGCTTAAATTAAAACATATATTAAAAATTAAAGTGAGACATTTAATTTTTTAAAATGACCAAATAAAACTTTAATCTTTTAAAAACTAAATAAAAAATTTACTTTAAAAAAGTGTAACTTTATATATTTTAAATAGTCTCTGTGTTTTAAAATATGTAGACTTTTAGTTTATATATATATATATATATATATAAACATGTAGAGTCTCATGATTTTTGGGGAGGAAATATATCGCCATTTACTTTCTTTCTAACATTTTACTTTTTATAATTAATTAAAATAAATAAATAATTTTTCCCGAACCTTATCAAGTTAAAAATAATCCGTGCCAACCTGGAATCGTTATATATTTATCTTCTTTATTATTCTAAAACGCCAGTCCCGTTTTTCAATAATCCTAAGTTCTAACCCATGATTAAGACTAAAAGAGCCATAGACCAAAGTCCATCCCAATCCTGTTAATCTCCATGAATTGACGGTATTATTATTATCATTTTTTATATTCACTTTCAATTAAGATTACAGCCAAATAAATGTTAAATAATTAGATGAATATTTTAGTACATTTTTATGCATGCAGTTAATATTTTGAGCATTTAAATAAAGAAAATTGTTAAGATGGAACTAAATAAATCAAAAGATTAATTTTAATTTTTAAATTAAAAAAATATTACTATTAATTCAGTATAAGAAGTAATAGGCATTGCAATTTTCAAACTAACTTTACTAATTAAAATGTTCACGAATTTACACACAGAACCTTCCAAAATTCATCCATTGATCTTTAGTTTGTGAAATTTTTTTTATTTTTTTTATTTTCTAAAACATCAAAATATTATTTTGGTGTTTTCAGATTTAGGCTTATTTTAAAAAATCAATAAATTAAATCAAACATATTTTTAAACTCGTTTTCTATTTTTAATAAAATAAAAATAATAAATGTCTAAACTAAACAAGTCTTAATATCTTTGTTTAGGCAATTGGGTGAGGCTTCCCTCCTATGCATAGTAGGGTCAAAATTTATAGGTATTTCCATTAAAAAGTAGTTTCCTTTAATTAGATCATTATAGTCTGCATCATGATTATAAATTTTTCTAAAATTAAATTATATTCAAATGTAAAGTCCAACAATATATTTATAATTATTATAAAGACTTTAAATCTAATCATAACAACTTAATATTTATAAACTTTTTTAATTAAAAAACGAATAAAACGTTTTTATTCTATAAATTATATGTTTGAGAGGCAAAATCTTTATTATTATCATTGAATGTGAATCCCCTTTAGATTTTAGAGAGATTGGAGGGGATCTCACCCTTTGTATCTAATGATCTAACTAGTAAAAAAAAGTGATTATTATTTTTTTTATCAAGAGAACTTTGTGTCTTCTGGAAGAAATCTGAAGGAAAAAATTTAGAAGGGATCCAACTTCATTATCATTGGTGCTGAAAAATAAAAGTTTATGTTCAGTCACTTAGTGTATCAGATTTAACAAATTTTACAACTAAACAAGATTTTTACAAAAGAAAACAAAACTATAAAATAATAAAATAATTAAAGAGGTATGAATTTTTTTTATCCATTAAGAAAGATAAATTGGAATATTTGAAACCTATTAAGTCCGTTAGAAAAACAGATAGAAAGATAGATTAAAAATCTTATGTCAAATGTTTTTATTAAAAAAATGACCAGATTTATTAGTGAAATAAAAACACAATATTTTAAAAAAAAAAGTAATAAAGAGAGAAAGGAGAGAATTAAAAAGGTCGTTGTCTGTAATTCTATGTATAATTTACACACATAGATATATAGATATATATAAAGCTAACAGCAACACCAAGGAAAAAGAAAGCAAGGGAAGAATCTTATAACATGTTCGGTAAGCAGAATGGATTGTCATGCAATATGAGAGAGAGGGAAGAAAAAGAGAAATATGATAAGAAATTGTCTAAATTATTTTTTAAAAAAACACTAAGTTTTTTTTTTCTTTTTTAAGTTAGGTGGGTCTGGATGTGTCAATGCTTTCACTTTCTTTTTACCGTGTTATATTTAATATATATATATATATATTAAACAAGAAATTTTTATATATATATATATATATATATTGTAAAGAACAAACATATTTCATTCCACATTAGCTGGAATTGGTCAGTTTCTGAGGTATAAAAGATAAACAATAATGATCCATAGACTTAGTAACGTTATACTTTTCCTAATTGATTAACAGAATAATCAAAGTCCAAAGTACATAACGTATGCCCTTCCTTTATTATTACTTTTACAAAATATATTAAAATAAAAAAGGGAAGCCCAGTCTCACCAATAATTAGGAAAATGACGTTTGGAAAAATATCAATTGAAAGTGTCCTGATAGTGAAAGAGACTAGTATATGTAATTAAGTATTCTCACACGTTTAATGGTCTTTACTTATATTATTTTCTTTTTAGTATACCCAAAAAAAAAAACTATTATTCTTATTCTTGGGCAATTAAAATGGGATTCAACCAAAACTGGTCAGATACGAGATTCACATTACGTATCATTACTACAACTTACTTATTTATCCGTTGCTAGAGAGTAGAGACTAAAAAACTAAATAAATTGTTGTTGAAAGTTGAAAATTCAAAGTATCAAGCCACCATTTAATTTTTATTTGCAGCGTTTGAGCACGGTCAACTGATTGACTCTTTTTTTTTTTGGGGTATTTTTTTTTTTTTGGGATCAATGTCATGGAATTTCATTGAAAACAGAGACAGATACAGTAAAGAATGTGGATTTGTTCTGTTCTATAAGGATTACACCTAATGAGAATGATAAAACATGACATATTGTTTAAGAACATGACATAAATGTGAAGAAACTACACAGAGACAAACATCAAAGCAAACGACACAGCAAACAAAAGTAAAACAGAGACAAGAACACAGACACAAAGACGAGACAGTAGGAAAACATAAAGGCTAGTTGGGAAGTGTGGCTTCATAATCCGCCTTCTCCTTTAAGTATATTTCTTCTATGAAGTCTGTGACAAAGTAGTAAGTAATGTAAGACAATTTATATAGTCTTGCTTCCTTTGCTAGTTGATCCACACAATTATTGTTATTTCTATGAATATGGTGAAGGTCTGGAGCTAGAGAAAGTAAAAAGTAAGAACCTACAATTTGTAATGAGATTGAAAATAGTGAGTGAGAATTTTTTTATTTTTGATTAGAAAGATTGCCTAGATCTTAGCCTGAATAGTGTTTGCATTGCCTATAAATATAGCAAAACCACCACTCAAGAGAAGAATGCAAATGGAGGATAATGGGGTTTTGATCGATGAAAGTTGTGGTATATTTAAGTCTACTCCATATAATGCTTATTTGTTATGTCGTAAATCATTGGGCCTCAACTTAACTAAGTGGGCTTTATGTGTGTTGATTGATATCAACCTGTGAATCACGATATGATCAACTTTCGACCAAAAAGAGTGAGACATGATCAGCCTGTTTATTTGTCCCCAAAAAAAAAAAGAACACTTACATAGTTCAGCTTATAAATAATTATTTTTGTCAACCAAAAATTTAGCACAATTTACACATAAAACAAAGGTAAAATAATACTTTATGTCTCTAATATTTACATTGATTTATGTTTATACACCTAATGTTTGTTTTTATTCGTTTATTTTTTACATGTTTTATTTTTTGTTAAATATGTTATTTTTTTAACATCGTCAAATAAGTTAACGAAAAATATTGACTGGATTCTCATGAATAAAATTCATCTGTCACGTTACTTTTCACAGGCCTAACTCTTGAAATTACAAAAATATTCTTAATAATATTTTTTTAAAAAAAAAACAAGAACTCAAGCTTCTCTCTCCAAGTGTTCTCTTTCTCTACGTTTTTTTCTCCTCCCCGATTGATCTTCTTTTCCCTCCTCTATTCTCTCTCTCTCTCTCTCTCTCCATCTCTTTGTTAGTCTCATGCTCTGAATAGAAACTTGACATAAAAACAGAAGAAAGTGAACCTCATTATATAGCTGATTGGATAGGCAATTGGATTGGCTAAAGATCGCGATGATCAACACAGAGTTGATAATGAAAACTACTTGCGGTTAGGTAATGATTCAATGGTACAAAGAAGAAATCATTGAAATTTGCTCGTAAAGTTTTTAACTTATGTGATGAAATATTGCATAGAAACTTTTGTTGGATTCCTAACAAAGTCAGTGAAAATTTGAAAACAGTTAGGTTACACACAATCTTGCATTCGAACTCGAGATTATTTAAAAGATATTTCGTTCACCTTTTGTAAGGTAGATGCCAAATCATGTCAAAATCTTGCATAGGAAAAATTAAAAAAGTGAATAAGTGAAAGACCGGAACTCTTTAGATTATTTGAAAGATATGGCGTTAACCTTTTCTAAAGTAGATGCCAAATCATTTCAAAATCTTTTTAAGTTGGGATCCATTAATTTGGTATGTATAACACCGTAATCAAAACTGTTATTCTTGGTTTGGTACGTGTTAACCGTGAAATTTTATAAAATTAAGATCTTTTGCACATTAATTCATAATTTTTTAATTATATTTTGGTTGTCTATTTAGCGAAAAGAGCTTATTTGTCTCTTAATTTATTGTTTCATTTTCAATTCTAGATTTTTAGTATTTTGACTTATTTTTTTAGTTTGTAATAGTTTTTTGTATATTTTTGTATGGTTGAGTTAAAGGGAGTTAAAGGTTAAAAAATGTAGAGTGAAAAATGTAGTTACTATTTCAAAAAAAAACTTCAGAATTTTTCGTTGAATGTGAGAATTTCTCCGCCACAGCGAAGATGTATAAATGTTTCTTTTGAAACTTTTTAAGGAAGAGAAAAAAAAAGGAAGGCGTGGTTCTTTGACCTAAAGAGTGGGGGAAAAGCTCAAAAAACACGATTGAGAATGATCGGACCTTATTTCTTCTTAGTTTTTCTTCTCTGCTCTTTCTATGATTTTATATTTTTACTGTTTTCTTGATAAACAACATGTGTAACTAAACCTCGAGTTAAAGGATTGATGTAACTAGATTTTGATAAAGTTTTGCTGTTGAATGAGTTTATTTTGAATGCAATTTCATGTTGGATTAGTCATTATTGTTTTCATTCCTTCTTGAATGTTTGGCCACCGTTTAATGAAATTTGGGAATTATATTTAAGTTAGGCATAATATGATAAAATTATGCCATTGTAATTTTTACCATAAATAAATTAATTTAGAGATGGATAATCTTGTTTATGTGGTTTCCTGTGAATTTTTTGAGCTTAAGCACCTATTCAAATAAATGTGCTAAGGGATTAGACATTTATTTGGGTTATGTAAGATTGTTTGTCTAGGAATTGGTTTCAATCAATTTTGGAAAATTCAACTAACAACAAAGGCTTGTGATTGAAAATGAATTATTCCTCAATAATTTAAAAATTAATTTATCTATGAATTAATTATATTTAAAATCAAGCGAAATCAATCACTGGCTCCCATTTTATCATTGAATTCGTTTAACTGTTATTAATTTTTCTTTAATTCAATTTTTAGTTTTATTACTGTTTAGTTATTTAAATTCATTGAAAATTGTCTTCAATCCAATTTGACCATCTAAATAATATTTTATTTTAATTTTTCAAGTACTTAACACTTCAATTTTTGTGAAAACGATACTTTACTCATTTCTTATTATTTATATAACCAGTACACTTACCATGTCACCAACAATATGTAACATCATGTATATCCGCTTTGAAAGATAAATTGGTTTTCTCCTCTAAATTATATATACATAAAAATTATTAATGAATCTACTTATTTATTAAAACGTCATTGTATTTATAAATTATTTTTCAGAACATCGTTTTAAAAAATATGTAAAATGTGTTTTGTTTTTCTCTTTTAAAAAATTTTTAAAAAAGGATTTTAAAAATAATATACCAAACAAGTTATTTTATTTTATTTTAAAACAAAATTATTTTTAAAAACAAGAACCAAATAAGTTTTATCTTTTTGGAACCCGATTCATCCTACGTTTAAAGTGCATGAGGTTTTTCTTTTTTTTTTTTTAAATTATGTTAATCATTAAATTTGATAATCATTGAATCAAATCATCGACCAATAAATTTAAAAAAAAAAAATCAGGACTGCTAAGTACATCATCTAATAACTATGATTACGTGTTGAAGCTGCCCTACGCATAAGACACGCCGGCCCGGGGGTCCACCTGAAGCAAAATATTATGTGCAGACTTTATTTTTGGCTAAATTATGTGAAGCAAAACAATAGGAAATCTTTGTGTGCGAGTATTTTGGGCTATCAATATTCAAAATTTACTAGACTCTAATTAATGTTATTTGAACTAAGTCACTTTATAAAGGTGTATTACTTTATTAATGTTAATTTTTTTATTTATAATACTTGAATCCAAAATTTTACTTTAAAAAAAAAAGTGATGAGCTATTTCAATCAATTAATGTTGGTTTTGTGTTTGAAGTGCACCTCTGATACAAATTTTGATAAATACAAATCTAACTTCTTTTTTTGGTAGTATTATTAAGGTTTTATTCAAGTAAACTACAAAAAAGCCAACAAAATAAGTGGTTGGTAGATAAAATTGACTGATACATTCATTTTAAGGTGTTTCTTAGAAAAAGAAAAATCTTGCATGAGCTGGCTGTACAAATTCCTCATTGATTTCCTTTCTTACTTTGGTACGTTCATTTTTTAACCCAAGAAAAAAGGAAGAAGGAAAAACTACACCATGATGTGTCATAAGAGGAGAGGGCCCCATGTGTATTTGGGAAAAAGAGTTGGACATAGTTACTTTTGGTAGAATTAATTTTTAAAACTAATTTTAAATAAATTAACATTATCGTGAACATAATTTATATTTTAAAATAGTGATGTTGAAAAATAAATTATATTTATATATTAGTTAGTAAAATTATTTTTAGATGTGTAATTATCATAAATAGTATAAATTTTTATTATATTATTTTATTTATTTTTATTATTTAATTTCATTATTATCTAAATATAATAAATTAAATTATATGAATGTTCTAATAATAATTTTTTTATTTCTTTTGGCATTAGTGTTATTTTTGTTTTTTATATCCAAAAATTTAAGGATTAAGAGAAACTTTTAAGGAATGGAGGTAATCAAAAAGTAGATGTTATAAGGACTAAAATGAAAGAAAAAACAAGGAACACATGCTAGGCAACCAAAATTAATAGACCAAGAAACAATGGTCTAATATTAATATGAACTGTTGGTTATTTAATGGTTTATATTTTTATATTTTTTAATTTTTAAAATTATATTAAACGTTGATCAATTTAATAATCATTGATTAAGATTAATAATCAATAATTTTTTTTAAAAAATAAAAATATAAAAAAAATATAAACTATTAAATATGACGTATTTAATGATCTACGTTAGAATATGAGTCTCTTATATTTTTTAAACATAGGAGAGAATTCACTTTCCACTAACATAAGCCACTCAAATCTCATCTTTCTCACATGCAATGCTACAAAGCTTCATAAAGCTCCAAATATGCCACTCAATTTTTCAGTACTACTTTCATTTATATTTTAACAAATTTGTGATTTTTGCTTATATCTTAGGTTTTAACTTAACCATGATTTAAAATTAGATTAGTAAATTTTTTTAAAAAATATAATAAATTACATGATAAAATATGAATAGAAATAAAACTGAACTATTCAGTACTACATAAATACTAAAAATAGACTTAATCAGTGGATAATTTGTATAAGTAATAATTTGGCATGAGATTTTATACGTTAGTATTTTTTATTAACTAAATTAAAAGTGTCAAGTGTAAGAAAATTTTTTAAGTGATTTTTTAAAGTCATAAGATAATTAAAATAAAACAAAATGAAGAGATTAAAATGAAACTTTAAACGAAGTTAAAAGATTAAAACTTAAAAGTAAATTTTTGCCAGAAATTTAAGAGTAAAAAGGAAAAATCAGTGGAAAATGGATTACAGAAAAATAGTAAAAGTGGACGGAGAGATTTGGGTCGTGTGGTACGATGCATTTGATCTTTCATGCTTTTACACTAATCATTAATGTTATTCCTTTGATGAATTTAGAAATATTCGACAAAACTAGTAACGTCTTAATGACAAACAAAAAAAGAGAGGCCAAATACTTTCTCAGATTGTCTATCTGACGCAGATGAATGAATGATGAATGAATGATTTTTCATTAGGAAGAAAGATAAGAAGCTTTTCGCTATCAATATATCTCATGATGAATTTCTGTTTGTAATTCAAATCAAATCCGCATAAAATTTAGCCGCATCATTTTCTAAAAATAAAACTTTCTATTTTTAATTTTATTTTTAAAATATTAAACTCAAAATTTAATAAAACAGATTAAAAAATAAATCTGTCTCAAATGCTTATATTTCTTGTATTATTGTACTCAATGGGAAGTTAGGAAAGTCGTTGAAAGCTGCGAGCTGCCATCTGAAAAGACACTCACCAATATTTGAGAGTTGAAAGATCGCCAACTTTCCAGCCCAACTTTTAAGGGTCTGGATTTGTTGCGTATGCTTATCTTTTTAATAATGAAAAAAATAGTTACTGAAAGTATTTAATATTTTTAACAACAAATTTTTTTCTGTCAAAAATTTTAACAATTATAAAAATCGTTACTAAAAAAGAAAGATATGCCGTCTGCAGATAGCAAATTCGGACTCACTTTTAATAGTATAAGTTAATATTATTTGAGATTTTTATTAACCTCATTGCTTTTATTTCAAAGGCTTAAATACACTTATATTTCTATTTGAATGTTTTTAATTTTAATCTTTCCAATTTTTATGGAAAGTAATCATTAATTCTCCTACATTCAGAAATAAAATATATAATTCTCTTCCTTTTTAACATTCAATTTTATTTTTCTCTTGTATAATACATTTAAAATTTAACCCGGAACTTAATAGCTAGTTAATTAATTTGAGTGTTGTTTATTAATTCAGTACTATTTGAGTCAGACTCAAATTTGATATTCAAATTAACAACCTACAAAAATTAGATGTTAGATTGTAGGATAAACTAACCAGAGTTTCATTACAATTCTAGTCTTTAAACTTTAAAACGTAATATTTTTGTTGTTTTAAATTATTGCAAAAATTAAAATAGTTACGTATTATTTAAAATTAACATCTTAAAATTATATTATTTAAAAAACACAAACTATGGAAGCACAAGACTGTGTAACAAATTATGTATTTTTATGTGTTAATTTTAATTGATAGAGGAGTAAATTTGGATGATTATAGAAGTTATGATAACGTTATTTTTTTATTTTAATGCAAGTGGTTTCTTTTGCCCTTGTCCTTACCTAGATTCAAATTTAAGTCGAGCTCTTCCTCCCTGACCTCTACTGTGAGATCAATGAACTTTCTTGCTGCCATGGTTTGGAATATTTAGAAATTTTTGTAGGAGTATGAAGAGAGAGGAATGTCAGAAAGTTGTAGGCTCAGAGATGAATACTCTTTGTCGTGTGGTAATTGAGAATTCTGGGGCAGTCTTTATAGAGAGAAAATTATGACTTAGAGCCAACGAAGATATCTCTTCGCCGCACCCCTACACGCTCATCCTATGGATTTCTGCAAACTGGAAGCCAGAAGTCTAGGGTACGCATGCACACCAACAACTCGTCGCATTAATGGCAAAACTACGAAAGTCAATTTTCGGTGGATTTGCGGCTGATTTAATTTGTTTTGTTTAAAAATTTTAAGGATTAATAAAATGGTGATAAACAGAACCGTATTTCTCTGCTTTGTTGTGTTGTTCTTGAGAGCTTTCAGTATAATATACATGATTGATTGCATCATGCTATGATTACATGTATCTATGAACATATGTTGTGTATGCTATTCATGCATCATGAGCGAAGGCTATGGCTAAGAATAATATGTCATGATTCCACATGCACTCAGAAAATGAGAAGTCAAAAAAAAATTTTAAATAAAATGAAATATGTAGATGATGATACATCTTCATAGTTACACATACTTACATATAATGCTTTTGTGGGCAAATGAAAGGCAATGATTTCCTTGCATTATGATAATACTTGATGCATGCGATCGTAAGTAGTTAATTTTGCCTTTAATCTTTGATTTACATTACTAACTTAAGCATCAGAGTGGTTGTCAAAATTTTTGCAGGTGCTCATCCTCAAGATATATATATGAATACATCTTGAAAATTACATTTGTTTAATATGCATTGGTTGAGGGGGAGCCAAATCTATACTTAAATCCTCTATATTTTTAGGGTCACTTTATCTGAGATGCAATGTTTTCTTTAACTATATATTTTTGGCATATCAATGATAAGTTTTGATGAAATTTTACCCCATGACGTCATATGATATTCTTGCTTAAAGAAGGAATACGCTTTAGCCTTTATATATTGCCTTCCTTATACCTTTTTGTTGATGTCAAATAGGGGAGAAGGATATGGAAAGAAAAATATGTGTATATTGTATAATGATTATTACATTGTAACATATTTTTCTTTGGTGATTTGTCATCATCAAAAAGGGGGAGATTGTTAGCCCTAATGTATTATGCTATAAGTTTTGATGATGACAAATATGTGAGAATTATAGTATAATTTAATTTTCTTGGCCCAAATGAATGATTTAATCTTCTTGGCCCAATGTATGATTTAATCTTTCTTAGCCCAAATAGTATGATTTAATCTTCTTGACCTAAATGAATGATTTAATCTTTTTGGCCCAAATGCATAATTTAATTTTTCTTAGCCCAAATATATTTAATGCTTTATATATTTATATATAGTAATATAAATTGATTTTTGATAAAATTTATTGATTGTTTTAATATAATTTGTAAAAAAATACTTTTTACTGTAGCACTTTTGAAAAAGAAATTTGATTGTTGAAAAAGTATAATAAAGTTTATTGGGTGTTGTAATATAATTTGAAAAAGAATATCTTTTACTATAGCACTTTTGAAAAAAAAATTTGATTGTTGAAAAAATATGATAAAGTTTATTGGTTGTTGAAAAAGTATGATAAAATTTATTGGGTGTTGTAATATAATTTGAAAAAGAATATCTTTTACTGTAGTACTTTTGAAAAAGAAATTTGATTGTTGAAAAAATATGATAAAGTTTATTGGTTGTTGTAATAAACTTTGAAAAAGAATACTTTTTACTATAGCAAATTTGAAAAAGAATATTGATTGTTGAAAAAAGTTGATAAAGTTTTTTGGTTGTTGTAGAAAAGTTGAAAAATGATGATGAATCTTACTGTAGCAATTCTGACTAAAGCAGTCACTGTAGCAGCAAGGTTTCACTATATAAAGGGGACTTCACAACACCATTTGCATCAAGCTTCAATTGTTTATTTCTCATATTATCTTGAGTTCTATTCTCTCTAAATTGCTAAAGAAAAATTCTGAACTTAATTTCTGCGTTATCTACACTTTGAGAGTGTCTACCATTATTTTCCTTAAGCCTTTAAATTTAGTTGCTCAAGGATTGGTTCCTTGGGTTAGTGTTTGAGAGAAAACACGTTGTAAGGGGGAGAGACACCCTTGAGGGAGAAAAGATCTATGTTGTAGTAGTTTGCAAGTACCCGGATTAAACTTGCAATTATAGTGGAAATACTCAAGTAGTCTCTTGAGGACTGGATGTAGGCTTGGGATTAGCCGAACCAGTATAAATCTCCGAGTTTGTTTTCTCTATCCCTACTCTATTTACATTTGAAGTTAATTAATTAATGCTTTGCGTTTATATTTGATTTCTACCTCAAGTATTAATTAATTTGTGTAGATTTATATTTGCTCTTTAATTCCTTACACTATAAAATTATTCATCTTGATAAACACTTTGATTTTCTGAATTAAATTATTATCTTTAGCATTGTCCAATTTCAGAAAATCATTTTAACTTCCAATTAAGTTTTGTGAAAATTTTTATAAAACCCAATTCACCCCCCTCTTGGGATCCAACCATTTCTTTCAAATTTTGGGTGCTAGATAAGCTTGTACTCATGTTATCACGTTTTTAACTCACAAATGAATTTTGTTGAAGGGCACACCGATGTTATTTTTTTATTTAAAAACCTAAATTAAAATTTTAATAATATTACAAGCACGAAAAATATATTTAAATTTATTTATTATGAATAAAAATTAATTTTGGGTGCTAGATAAGCTTGTACTCATGTTATCACGTTTTTAACTCACAAATGAATTTTGTTGAAGGGCACACCGATGTTCATTAGTAAACAATTGAAACTTTTGAGACAAAACAATTGGCAAAGTACTTGTTTCTTCCATAATATTTATGCTAGGTTGTGTCTTCCATAATATTTATGCTAGGTTTTATTTGGTGTCTAATGTTTTTTCTTGGGAAAAATACATTTTACCCTCATGAACTTTATTCTATGTGCAAAAAACCCCCCATCAACTTCAAAACTTTACAATGTACCCCCAATCAACTTTTCAGTTAGGACAATTTACCCCTTTCGTCAAAAAACCCGTTAGTCAACTAACGGTCAACGCTTAATTAGCCAAAAAAATGACACATAAGCACTGACATGGCATAAAATGCCACATTAGCAATGCCACATAAAAAAAAAGGATTTGAATCAGAAAAATAAAAAAGCATTCAGTTATGACCCCCTTGATCTGTGACCCAGACTTGTGGAGCTCCAAGCAATATGAGTCAGAACAGCAACTTGAAGCTTCGTTACATCATCCCCTGAATTCGCGATTGGAGGAAGAACGTTGTAGCTTTGGGCAATTGGAGGAAAACGATGCTTCAGCTCTGGGCGAGTTCCAAAGGTTGGCATGAATTTCACTTAGAGTAGAGATTTAGGGTTCGAATGGAAATCTGAGTTCAAGGATTTAGGGTTCGAATGGAAATATGAGTTCGAGGATTTAGGGTTCGAATGCGCCATTTTTGCTATGGTTGTTCATTATGTTTTCTTCCCATTGTTTTGATTTCTTCGACCATTTCCCTTTCTCTTGAATGTGTTGAAAATATTGATTGAAAGTGGTGGGACCCACAGAAGAAATTTGCAATGTGAAGAAGGAAGTCCCACATCGCCCAGAACATTAGATGAGAAGGAGAATGGAGGTTATATATAGAAGCCTTGTCTCTTTGTAATATTTGTACCAATACAAGACACATTAGCTTGTATTTAATTCTTTCTTTCTTTATACTCTTGTTCTAGAGTGATGAGAGATGTAAGTTAAATACATGCTTGAGAGTGTGTGAGTGTATTTAGGTATCAGTTGGTATCTAGTATTGGGTACCGGGTATTTAAGAGAAGTTTCTGTGTGTTGTAAAAATTTACACATAGTGTTTTCTCTGGTTGTCTTTGACAACGGTCGTGGTTTTTTCTCTGATTTTGGAGTTTTCACGTTATTTTCTTGTGTTGTAATTGTGAGTATTGTTTCCTGTTATTTCTCTGTTTTATTTGTGCCAAGGTATTTTTCAAGGGGGAAAGGTGTTTTTCCCAACAAGTGGTATCAGAGCCTATGGTTCGGTGGGACGTTAAATTCTTAGTCTGCTCTTTTGGTTGCAGCTTTGTCTGATCTTCCACAATCAGAAAAGAATTGTTCCCGGTTGCTTGAAGATTGTTCTTGGTTGCTGGGTTACTGGAACGAAGTGTGGTATTCTGAAAGTGCATGTCTAGGAAAGTTCTGGCTAAGGAAAGACTAGGTACTTAAGGGTGTCCATTGTGACCAACCTCTCTTTCCTGGGAACTTACCTGGTGTACTATTTACAATTGTGTTCACTATTCCAGTATACAGTTGCAATGTCAAATTTTTCCAGCGCGATGAGATTTGACATAGAGAAATTTGATGGGAGGATCAATTTTGGCTTGTGGCAAGTACAGGTCAAGGACGTGCTGATACAATCTGGGTTATACAAGGCATTGAAGGGGAAGGTTTCCAGTAAGGATTCTGAAAAGAGCGGATCTAGTATGAGTGATGAGGATTGGGAGGAACTATATTTGAGAGCGGCAAGTGCAATTCGTTTGTGCCTGGCCAAGAATGTTCTTGCAAATGTGCAAGGAATATCAACAGCCAAAGAACTCTGGGAAAAGCTCGAAGGGTTGTATCAGGCGAAGGGTATCTCAAATCGATTGTTACTGAAGGAGCAATTTCATACGCTTCGTATGGAAGAAGGTACAAAAATATCAGATCATCTCAGTGCTCTCAATGGTATCGTATCTGAACTAGAGGCTATCGGAGTCAAAGTTGATGATGAAGATAAAGCGTTAAGGCTCATATGGTCTCTTCTGTCTTCCTATGAGAACATGAAACACATTTTGATGTATGGTGTCACGTCCCAAAATTTGAGCACGTGACCGGCACGGAAAGTGAATTTCATTTCACCTCCGTAAGCCTATCTTTCTCTTAAAAAAAATCATACAATTCTTTTTCATGCAACCAAAACGAGTTCTGTATACATACTACAATTACTCACATTACATCACTGAATGAACCTACCCGATTACAGAGATTTCTAGATTTATACAACTTAGAATAAAACTTAACTATTATACCTTTATCCTGAACAAATGAAAAGGTAATTATGGACTAAGGATCCATAATTCCTTGTTCTGATATTTACCTTCAGCTGTCAACTCTGAAAAAAATATCAATAAGAGGGGTATGAGCAAACCACGTGCCCAGTGAGTAGATAACACAATACTATGACAAAATAAAAATCATGCATCATAATGATAACATGCAACAATCATACGTAGATCGATCATCATATGATATAATATTATTCATAATACTTCACAACAATATCCAAGTGAATCAAATGCATTTCAACAAAATTCAAAATTCACAACAGCAATCGATGAAATCAATTTCACACACAATTCCCGTACCAACCGGGTCGTCCAGAATACCTCTGGATCGTTGCCCGCGGCCCCCGCCGCATCCACCCTTATCGCTCCATTTATATTCTCCACCCTTATAGCTTCACATAGATTTCTCCATGGGGTGCACCACCATGCCTTTCCTTTCCAGTCAAACACAATCACAATCACATATAAAAACATCCTCAATCATAATCTTGAGCCACATACACAACTCAGTCATTTACAATTCAAGCCACAACATAATCAATGTGGTTCCAGCAACATAGCATGTATATAACATAACCCATAATATAGAACAATTATTCAACAATAACATACTTTAACTATCCGCATATGATTGAACTCAACAATCAGAGTATGATACATTTCAACTCAGTTCACATGCCATTCACAATCCATCATATAACCTCATTCATGAGAAAATAAGAAAATATAATTATATACATCACCTGGCACGTTCCACAATTGTTTGTCTCATCATCCCACATCATTCTCTTCAAATTTGGATATTCAACATATTTTCACTATGATGCAAAAAGTCAATAACAAAGATATTTAATCATAGCAAGTATTAACCCACTCACCTGGATTTCATGCTCTCAGCACTCCCACCTTGCACTTGACCATTCCTATTGTAACCAGATAAAAACCATCAGGGTTACGAAATAGAGAAATTTCCTAAATTAAAAATAAAAATTTCTATTCTCACATTTTCTTCACTAATTCAAAAAGAAAATTTTTCACGTAATTAAATTTTTCACTAAACTTCAAAATAGGCTTTAAATATTCATATAAATTCTTGGGATATTACATATGGGAAGGAGACTCTAAACTTCGAAGAAGTTGCCAGTAAAATTATTTCTGAGGAAAGAAGGCTAAAATGTGAGGGTCGCTCTATACCTTCGTCAGACTCAATGGCGGTAGCTAGAAGTGGGAGTAAAGGGAAGAAGAATATGGGTAAGAACGTGACTTGCTGGAAATGTGGACAGTCTGGGCATGTAAAGAGAAATTGTCCAGGTGGAGCAGGTTCAGCAAAAGGCTCCGAGGAAGATGCAAACTCTGTCTCTCTCATTGCGGGGGAGGAATTTCTCTGAAAAGTGAGAAGTTTGAATCCTCATGGCATGTCCGCATTGCCATGGAAGAGGATGAGTTGCTACTAGCGGGTCCACAATTGCACATGGGCATTGGTTGGCATTGATGCAAGATGTGTAGTGGGATGATGTCGATGGCTGAAGAACTTCCAAGGAGAACCAACATTGGAAGTTGCACCATAAATTTTTCAGCAAGAATTTTTCAACATGTGCCGATGTGAAATTCCTAGAATTGGTTAATTCTAGGTGGATATACTCTTTTATGGTGGAGTATGGTAGTTCTTGGAACTATGATTGTCGGTATAGACAATGAATCAGTAGATATGGTTACTTTCAATCAAGGTGGAGATTTGTTGAAAATATTGATTGAAAGTGGTGGGACCCATAGAAGAAATTTGCAATGTGAAGAAGGAAGTCCCACATCGCCCAGAACATTAGATGAGAAGGAGAATGGAGGTTATATATAGAAGACTTGTCTCTTTGTAATATTTGTACCAATACAAGACACATTAGCTTGTATTTAATTCTTTCTTTCTTTATACTCTTGTTCTAGAGTGATGAGAGATGTAAGTTAA
Source organism: Biancaea sappan (assembly GCA_037074585.1). Classification (NCBI taxonomy): domain Eukaryota; kingdom Viridiplantae; phylum Streptophyta; class Magnoliopsida; order Fabales; family Fabaceae; genus Biancaea; species Biancaea sappan. Next base: position 26,066,397 of record CM073490.1, read on the forward strand.
ATACATGCTTGAGAGTGTGTGGGTGTATTTGGGTATCAGTTGGTATCTAGTATTGGGTACCGGGGTATTTAAGAGAAGTTTCTGTGTGTTGTAAAAATTTACACATAGTGTTTTCTCTGGTTGTCTTTGACAACGGTCGTGGTTTTTTCTCTGATTTTGGAGTTTTCACGTTATTTTCTTGTGTTGTGATTGTGAGTATTGTTTCCTGTTATTTCTCTGTTTTATTTGTGCCAAGGTATTTTTCAAGGGGGAAAGGTGTTTTTCCCAACAGAATGATCCACCAGAGGAAATCGACTGCCTATGTTTCTTTTTGCCTGGTTTTCGATGAATTTAAAAATTGACTGGCTATGTTTCTTTTTGCCCAAACACAATGCATTGTGATTCTCAGAAGCATACTCTCATTTTCTTTCAAAATCCACTTATGTTTTGCCCATTTGCACTTGGGTTTTGAAGCTTTTCGGTCTCCTCTGATTGATTTCATGACAGTAGCCTTTATATGCTTTTTGTTGGGGTCCATGCTTGCATCACAATGATGATTATTTGATGTTGTTGCTGCTTTTGTTGGTTTGTTGGTCTCTCTCACACACACACTTGCTTATTTGCTTGGCCCACATATACACATACATATATGTACAGAGGAATAAGATTACTCGTTTGGAAATTAGAAGACCAATATTGGTCTTATAGGCAAACTAGAGGGCACATGTGATGCTAAGTGTAATTATGCTTAATATGAAATCAAGCCCACGACTTACTGGACATTGGCACATGTGATGCTAAGTATCATGAATAGTTTGAGAAAAATATTCACAGGGAAAACACAACCTGTGCTAATGTCTGAATTATACAATGTATGTACAATTTTTGAAAGAGGCAAATGCATACTTCAAATCAGATCCAGTGTTGCTGCTTTTATTGGTTTGCCGGTCTCACACATACCCACACTTGCTGATTTGCTTGGCTCGCACATACACATATTGATGGTTTGACAAATGTTGTTTTACTGCTTTAACAGGAAGTACAAAGTGAGATGGCTAAATCTAGTATTGTGGAAAGCCAAGAGCTTAGTGGGTTGCGGGTACAAAGAAGACGTTGCTTTTGCAAAAAAAAAAAAGTATGCATCAAGATATCTGAATCTAAACAGAACCCAGACAGGCTATATGCTAAGTGTGAGGATAATCGATGCAAGTACTTTGAATGGTTAACGCTTCTCTGATGAGAAGACTGTTGATGCTAGAGAGGTTCAGCCTGCGGACGTTGCATATCTTAGGCTTATGACTAGAGTGGACATCATATTTCAAGAGCTGAAATTGTTTAGAAAAATATTTATGATTGTAGCTGGAATTGTGTTGTTGCATAATGTCCTGAACAAGTGAGGAATGTAATCCTATGTTTATGTAATGAACAAGTGGCACTTATTTTGTGGTTTATGTTATGAACAAGCTATTGCACTCTTATGTTTATGTTATGAACAACCTAATGTACTCTTATGTTTATATTATGTACTCTTATGTCTTCATTTCTCTTATTAGTGTCTGACTCAAGAATAAGTGACATCTATTTTGAATTCTTGCTGTCTCACTGAATCATATCAACTGATGTGCTTTTATGAAAAAGGCCACAGGTTTTCATATGTTTTTTGATAGTGTTTTTCTACTTATAATATTGAAGGATGATGCCTTTACGAAGAAACAGTTTTCCTTTTATTAATAAAGGTGCATTGATGAGAAAGAAATGAAGAAATTTTGAATCTCCATTTCAACTTTATGATCAGAAATAAGCTATCAAACTATTACACATTATAAAGATATACATATTGAAAAAAGAAAGGATCAAGTCAAATCCAAAAGTCAAGATATATAACAAGCAAATAATTTCCAATGATGATATATTTCATTATTTCTTCTCTACAGTAGGAATATAATATGCATAACACACACACACACACACATAATCATATATATTATATACATATACACACACCTAATATCACGCCTACACACACGTATATAATATATTAACTAACACACACACACACACACTATATTTAAATAACCAACTCTCCCTATGTTTCAACTTAAGCTTTATTGATAGTGTTTTAACTGAGTCAGATATAATATCAAAAGTGCCCAAATCATAAATTTACTGTCAATATTATCCCCAATAATTTATGGTCTTTTCCACAAGTGCCCAAATCATAAATCTACTGTCAATATGATCCCAACAATTTATAGTCTTTTTCAAAAGTGCCCAAATCATAAATATACTATCAATATGGTCTCCAACAAGTTATATGATTATCAAAAGTGGCCAAATCATAAATCTATTGTCAATATGGTCCCCAACAAGTTATATAATTATCAAAAGTGGCCAAATCAACAATCTATTGTCAATATGGTCCCAAAAAAGTTATATAATTATAAAAAAATTCCAAATCAACAATCTACTTCCAAAATGGTGCACAATAGTTACATAATTGCCAAAAGTAACCCAAAACTACAATTTAAAACCACAATAGCTATAATTTACTACCAAAACACCAAAAGTGCCCCAATCACTACATAAACACATGGCTCCTCTTGCTCACATGATGACACCGCGATCTCCTTGTGTGCTTTGAATTGGCAGGGGTTTGCTTGCCTACACAAATAGTAGTATATTAATAACTTTGAACAAAACAATTTCAATTATGAGTTATGAACTAAAATATGCATAACTACTAACCATGTATGGAGCATCTGAGGCTTGGCTCGCCTTCTTTGGCTTCTTTTTGTATATCTTTCTCATGGGGTTGATTGGCCCCTTGCAACCATGTGCATTGTGACCAAGAACGCAGCAATTACCACACTTTAATATAGACCATTCTTTTCTCAATAAAGAGGGATTTTTTTGGCTCATCTGCTGCTTTCCTCTTCACTTTTTTGGGCCTACCAGGAGCTTTCTTATAATGTGGAGGAAAGATTTGATTATAACTTGTCTTCGACCAATACATGTTGCTTGGTACTAGACCTGTAACATTGGAGTATGCTTGCAAGAAAGCATCCTTACTATAACAATGATGGACATAGTTCTCCACGAGGTCATTCATCCTATATATGGCTGCAACAGCATGTCCACAAAGGTATGCCGGTCAAGTCCCAACACTTACAAGTGCAAGTCCTCTCATGCAAATGAATAATTTCTCGTTTTCAAGGACTTTCGACCTCAAACCTTCCATCTCCAACCATATGGCAAATCAAGTTTTGTGATTGATCCTTGACACGCTCTAACTTAGTTTGGATTTTGACTTTGATATTTCTCCATGCCCTCAGTCTTTGTTGTATATCACTTCATAAAAATCCTTTGAATGATCTCACATATGGTGATGATTGGCTTATCCTTAGCCTCAAGTATAAATGAATTGAACGTCTCCGCAATATTATTTTGCACAATGTCACACTTAATGCTAGTGCTGAACGCATGCTTACTCCATAGTTTGGGATCATGTTTACTTAGCCAATCATATGCCTTATTGTTAAACTCGTTCAATAAGTTCATGTAGTGGTCAAAGTTATGCCTCGTGATGGTTCGACAAGCATACCACATCTCATTTTTCAAATTTTGACCCCCTAATTTCTTCTTAAAATTAGCATACAAGTACCGTACATAAAAATGATGATCACACCCAATATCCTTCAATACATTTAGTGATCCCTTCAAATAAGAAAAAAAATTATATAAGTGTGCAATCTTAGTTACAAACAATTAACAAAGAAAAAAAATGTCTCACTTACCTTTTGCATGTTAGATATAATAACCCATCTTTTTTCCTTTGACCTCCCAATGTCATCAAAGAGTAGGTCAAGAAACCATTTCCAACTACTCATGCATTCTACCTCGACAATGACATATGCTATAGGGTATATGTTCTCATTGGCATCCCTCCCTATGACACTTAGAAGCAGCCCACCAAAGATTTCTTTCAAGAAACATCCATCTACGCATATTATCAAGCGACATGCTGTAAGGAACCCCCTCTTGCATGCATCCAAATAAACATACATTCTTTGGAATTGAGATCCTTTTAGCTTGATCTTAAGTGTACTCCCAAGGCTATGTTGCCTAACAGCCTCACAGTAATCCAATAATTTAGTGAATTGTTCGGCATGACTACCCTCAATATGTGTAATGGCCTTTCTCTTCACCTTATATGCTTGGAACCTTGAGATAAAAACAATGTGGCCCCTTTGTAGTTGATTAGCAAATGCTGTCACTTTTCAATCTGGTTGATCTCTAACATTCTCAATATATTTCTTTGATAACCATTTCGAATTGACTTTCTTATTCTCCTTTACCCATCCACAACTATGGTCTTTTCCATAAAATGATTTAATTTGGAAGGCTTCACCATTTTGCATTCGAGAAGCATGAATCCTCCATCCACATTTTTTTTGCAAACAACTGTGATCATCTTTGCTTCGTTCTTTTTGTCCTTAAAATCAATTTCTTTTTCAATTGCATATTGTTTCAATGTGTCTCTATAAATTTTGAAATTCCCAAACTTCAAGCCAACATAAAGATTTATAGGCCTATTGAAGTCAAACTTCTTGTTAAAGGTGTTGTATTTAGGCCTCTTGACTTGGCTTTCATCAGATGACCCATCTAAGCTAACTAACTCGTCACTGTTGCCATACTTTGATTGAGTATCTCCATCCCAATTCACTCCATTAATAATAGGTATATGCTCAGTGTCAGATGTGGTTGGTATTGCACCGACATTTTGAGATATCCATTTATCCATGTCATTCCTAACCCTAACATCGGTATTGTCAAATAACAAGTAAGGCTGGTCAGCTTCACTATCTGGAAAGTCACACCCAGTCAAGTCCACTTCCTCTGCATCATATTCGCCACCCTCACTTGCACTGTCATTACTACTAGCCTCAGAATAAGTTGACTTTACAGAAGCCTTCCTAATATCTTCCTCTATTTCCTCAATGGATCTATATAATTCATTAGTCCCAGCCTCGACCCTTTCTTCTTCTTCGATTTGCTCATTAGGATGAAGTTTAAGACACAACGGTTCTTGTGGCAAAGATGGTGGGACAATTTCAAGCTTGAGAGTGGCTTTGTGATCCCCATACACCTGTAACACCTTCAAGTCATTTCCCTCAAGCTTCTCCAAAATTTGAACCATATTTCTATCATTTTTCAATGGAGCAATGATGCTCATATCTTTGTCAGCAAACTTGTACCACTGATCAAAGTCCGTATTGTAACCACTTTCTTTTAAGAAGTAATGATATCGATGACCGTGATGCAATCAGGGTCATGGTTCTTAGTCACCTCCTTCCTCCAACATAGCACATAGATGGAGAATATAATAACTTCCCTCCATGGTACACCTCAAATGTTATATTTTTCATGATGACACCTACACATTGCAAATACATAAACCGATTAAAATATAAGTAATAGTTATGTGTATTTTTATACTTGAGATTTTATATTCATCCAACATATAGATTGAAAGATATAAGAAATATATGAAACTTAATTCATGAATGTTTGATGTGTTGACAGTGAAGATTGGTAGAGTTTAGGCTTTCCTTTCCTATAAATTGAAATATGATTTTATATTCATATTTTTCTTATTTTATTTCCTTTCTCTTGCCCCGTAAATTATAATCTTTTTAACATTAGATAATATCATTCATTTTTTTACATTTGCTATGTAATGTAAATTTTCGAAGGGGCTATGAATATAATTTATATTTCGAGCTTAAGGTTTGAACTATTTTCCCAAAATAAATAATATTCTCCTTTGAAGCTTTCAATAAAGGGCTTGGCTATCAAAAGAAAAAACAGCAAAATGTTTATACTTTGAATGCCACTGTTGTTTATTGATAAGCTAGTCTTAATAGTAGGGAGGTACATAAACAATTCAAAACTTATAATTAATCATGCGGACCACAATGCCGCTACCAATGTGTATATATTGAACAACAATTAAAAAACATACACTAGACCACATTTCCTCAATAAAGCTGTAACCAGAAAAATATTTAACAACCAACAAGTAGGTCTTATGTATAATGATTCACTGTTACTATATTGTGGGTGGGTTTTGTAACATCCCATATTTTCTTTATTTGAGCTATAATTTCTTATTGAAGTCAAAATTGATGTTAGAAATTGGAAAAATATGTTTTATGGATGCTTAAAAGGAAGTTATAAGGATAAATGAGCTAAGAGTAAGAGAAAAATAAAGTTTGGAGGCAATCAGTCAACTAATTGTAATAATCAGTCGACCGATGGCATCAGAGATCAGATCAGGTTGCTGATATATGCAATTAGTCAACTAATGATGAGAGATCAGTCGACTGATTACTCTTTGTTGGAATAAAATTTAGGTTTTGAAGCAATCAGTCGACTAATCAGGGTGGATCAATTAACTAATTGCGCATCAGTCGACTATCGGGAAGCGATAAGTCGACTAATCGTCTACTAGAGTGCAAAAATAAGTCAGTTTTAATTAAAAAATCAGTGGAGAAATTTACCTAAATACCCCTATCATGCCAATGCAGCTTAGAAATGTGAGAGTAGGGTTAAGAAGGGAATTTCCACAATAAAAGACCCTTTAGACTCTTTTAGAAGCAAGAAAAGAGGAAAAAGAAACAAATTCTGAAATTTAGAGAAGAGAGAGAGAGAGGAAACGTGAAGAGCAAGAAGAAGAGAGAGAAGGAAGTTCTAGTAGAGTTTTTGGCAAGAAAATTATAAAAGGTAAGTTTTCAATTTGATTCCTCTAATCTAGATAGATTTAGAGCTTGAAAAATGATAGAATAAAGATTTTTAGGCTAAAAAAAGAAGAAAGAAGAAGGAGCTAATCTAGAAGTTGAGGAATGAAGAAATATTAAAAAGAAACTAGAAGATATCACATCAATTACAGCTCTAAGAAAATTAAGGTAGCTAGCTTTCATAAAAGCAAGTCATTTGATGTGTTTATTATACTTCTATATGATTTTATCATATGTTTACCATTTAAAGCTTCCATGGATGTATAGAATAAGTCTTTCTCATGAAAAGTAGAGTATATATCTCTATGGGATGATAGAACTAGAAATTCCACATGAGATGATAGAAATTCCTTATAAAATAAAAAAAAATTCCTTATGGAATGATAGAACTAAAAATTCCTCATAAGATGTAGAATTTTTTATGGAATGATAGAACAAAAAATTTTTCATGGGATGATAGAAATTCGTTATGAGATATGGATTGTTTTTTATGAGAAAAGAGACAAAGTATAAAGTATAATAATAAAATTGATTGCATTTAGTATATGGGCTCATATGATTGTTTCTATCTTGTGGAAATGATTAATGATGTTGAAGCTACTTTAATGACTGAAATGGTGTAAAAGTTTTTGCAATATGCTAGTTATTGGGATTTTATGTCTTACCTAGTTTTTAATGATTTACCATTTCAGAGATTAAAGTAGAAAGGAAAGAAAAAGAAAAGAATTAAGTTCATAATATGCTAGCTAGATGTATCACCTTCTTTTGATAACGTTTTTGAAAGAATGTCGTATATTTTGTACATAGATAACATGTTGATAGCATGGAATTGGAAACCTTTCTCCCTCAACCGACTCATCAACCACCATTTGAACTCCGACAGGACTTCTCTCCGACGAGCCCATAAGCAACTTTAACCTCTCTTGTAATCTTCTCCTTCACATTTCGGTCACCATCATCTTCTTCATTTCCTTCAAATAACCTCTGCAGATTTTCCTTGTTCTCATCAAAGCCAAACCTCTCACATTTCTCAAATCTCAATGGCGTCAAACACCGCCATCACCCTTCAGAACCTCACTAGAATCCTCACCACTGTCATTATTATATATAACATAAAAATTCAATCTTTCTTGGTTTGTTTTCTCTCTGAGAGACTAGGAAGATTGAGAATGCGTATAAAAAGATTGAAACTTTTTGTGATTTTCTCAGGGAGGAAGACAAAATGTTTCATGGGGCTGCGTCGTTGAAACTTTGTTAGTTTATTATATATAACATAAAACTTTTGTTATCAGTCTCGACCATGTTTTGTGCACAAAGAGAGAGAAAGAAAGAGAGAGGAGAGACAGAATAGAGGGATAAGAGATGAGAAGTCATAAAAAGATATTAAGGGCAAAAGCGTCATTTTATTCATGCAATTAATGTGTTTGACACGTGACATAAAGATTAGAGATTAAAAAAATTACTTTTGTCAAAAACAATTAATTATTGAAACAGCAAATGTTACAGTATAGTCAAAAGTGGCCGCTAACCAGTATGAAAATTCAGTGCAGATGGGAGAGGATACATGGTTTTTCCATGTTTGCAAATTAATTCAATATGGAAATTCACCACCCCCTTCACCCACTTGTGCCCTTTTTTCTAACTTTGCAAATATTTTCTTTAGAAAGGGACACAGGCAACAGAATTATTGTGCTGATGCTCTGGCCAAGGAGGGAAGAGAAAAACATGCTTTTATCACAGTCTTCGATTCCCCCCCCCCCTCCCCCCCCCCCCCCCCAAGCTTTATCATTTTCATTAGAGATGCATGATTGAAGCGGGGAGGACATCGAAGACGATCATGGGGGCATGTTTTTCTCTTCCCTCCTTGGCCAGAGCATCAACACAATAATTCTGTTGCACTATCGCCACATTCTTCCGCTGCCTGCTGGCTGCTGCTGTCCCACCTCTTAATTTTTCTACTTTCAGTTTCTCTGTCTATGCCTTTTATCCATGCACTGGTTGTGCCTTTCTTGCCTGGAAGCCTACGCTTGTGTTGGACTCTTTAGTTCTATGTTTTATGTTTCCTCAGTTTATTTCATGCTTTAACTTAACTATGTACTGGTTATATCTTTCCTTCAGCTCTGCTAAGCAAATGTACCCCTTTATTTCTCTTTAATGAATTCTTCAGTTTACCCAACAAAAAAAAAATTCAATTTCTTTTCTTGTGGAAATGGTGACCGATTTTGACTTAATATTGTTTTTTATAGGGAGCTTCTCCAAAATTAAAAAAAACTAATTTAAAAAATTAAAAAAATGATAGAGGTTTCTCCAAAATAAAAAATAATTTAAAAATATTATGATAGAGAAATCGACCAATGCTCAATCTATTTTTCCAAAATAAAAATAATAAAAAGGTTATTAAATATTAAAAAGAATGCGGTCGATTGCACATAAATAAAAAAATTAATATATAGAGAATTATTTTTTAAAAATTAACATATGAGAGAATATTTTTTTAAAAATGTTATTACATGGATAAATAGACCTCTGAATGAGACATTTCAACATTAATGCTGTTGGACCCATTGCCCTTAGTTTTCTTCAAGAAACAAAACAAACACACTTGATTCGACGGAATTATTGCGCTTCTTTTATTTCACACAAATTTTTGGATTACCTATTGCTACCAACTTGTCTTTATTCATATCCGGCCGATTATATAATCACTCTGCTTGCGCAATCAAATTTAAGAAAATAAAAATTCCGAGACAATTGTAGATATTCCTTGAAATGATTGGTTCTCTTCCTGAGTCTTGACGCATAATATATACCAGCATAGTTTATATGTACATTATTTTTATAATTAAAAAATTTCTGATGATAAATTTTATATAAATTATTTTAGCTTATGAATAGTTTATAGACATAAATATAAGTTATTTTTATAAATTTTTTTAAAAACATACAAATATATTTATATCATAAAATAAATTAAATAAACCCAAAATAAACACTGCAAAAAACGTATTGTTGTAATCAATGCTGAAAACTGATGCCGTAAGCAATGACTCCATATAAATCGTACGTGAACGGAACCGGGGCCGCATGTTTCTGCCTTCTCTTCCTCTGTCCCACTTGGATGTGTGTATTTCCCTGAAGGACATGTTCATAATAATAATAATAATAATAATAATAATAATAATAATAATAATAATAATAATAATAATAATCACTCCCAAGTCACGAGATATAACATACCGCCTCTACCTAGAAGTCTTAAACTCTGCCAGTTTGCTTATTCATTTCTCTCCTTCTCTTTCTGTCTTCTTGTCATTTGGGTGCGAAAATAAGAAGGGAAATTTGTGGCAGACGACGTCGCAAAAATGCCGACCAACGAGGCTTCCGGTTCCTCGTTAGCAGAATCGAAGGTTGCATTGCTGGAACACCACCCTTCTGCCGCTTCACTAAAAAATGAACGACAATGGGACGATGGGGATCAAGACCTCGTGCGAAGGGTATGGGTCGAATCGAAGAAGCTCTGGCACATCGTGGGCCCCGCCATCTTCAGCCGCGTCGCCTCCTACTCCATGCTCGTCATCACCCAAGCCTTCGCCGGCCACCTCGGAGACCTCGAGCTCGCCGCCATCTCCATCGCCAACAACGTCATCGTCGGCTTCGACTTCGGCCTCATGGTATGCAATTTTCACATGCCAAATTTCAGTTTGAGTTCAGATTTGAAATCTTGATCAATAATGGTGGGTATGAATGTTTGATCAGCTGGGGATGGCAAGCGCCTTGGAGACGCTATGCGGGCAAGCGTACGGTGCGAAGAAGTACTACATGCTTGGGGTTTACATGCAGCGTTCGTGGATCGTTCTATTCATGTGCGGTGTTCTGCTTTTGCCAATCTACCTGTTCGCCACCCCTGTCCTGAAGCTATTGGGACAGACAGATGAATTAGCGGAGCTGTCCGGAACGGTGTCGATGTGGATGATTCCGCTTCACTTCAGCTTTGCGTTTCAGTTTCCGCTGCAGAGGTTCCTGCAGAGCCAGCTGAAGACAGGGGTGATCGCGTGGGTGTCTCTGATGGCTCTGGTGGTGCACGTGCTCGTGACCTGGCTGTTCGTGTACAAGTTTCAGTTCGGAGTGATCGGAACCGCCGCGACCATAAACATATCGTGGTGGGTTGTGGTGTTTGGGCTCTTCGGTTACACTGCCTGCGGTGGTTGTCCTGAAACTTGGACTGGTTTCTCCGCCGAGGCCTTTTCTTCCCTCTGGGAGTTCGTCAAACTCTCTGCCGCTTCTGGTGTCATGCTCTGGTGCTTAACTTTGACACTCTGTCTATTGTTAATTACGTAATTAGTGTGCTGAAACAGGTTTAATGATTGTTGGTTAATGTTGAATGAGATGCAGCCTGGAGAACTGGTATTACAGAGTGCTGATACTGATGACGGGGAATCTTCAGAACGCGGAAATCGCAGTGGACGCGTTGTCTATTTGGTACAGACGGATTTCATTATATTTCACCATCTTCATACAATCAGAGTTTTGCTCTTATTGTATTAATTTTATTTTATGTGAAATTATATACGATGGCTTTGTGGACTGATATACGTGTCTCTGTACATTGTTTGGCAGCATGACAATTAATGGATGGGAACTAATGATTCCTCTGGCGTTCTTTGCTGCAACTGGGTATGTCTTAACTTTTTCTCCGTTTTCCTGTGTCTGCCTATGGTCAAAATTAGTGGCTACACCCTCACATGGCAGGGTGGCACCAAATACCAATCACAAAACAGGAAAATTAACACCATACGTGAGGAATATTATAAACAGAGTCGATTACAATTAATAGGTAATTTTTTTTTTAAAAAAAATCATTAGCAAATATTTGTTTAGATTTTCTCTGTTTTCACAGATAAACTAGGACCTTCGCATAGCCTCATTTATACGTAATCACGACGGAACCCGAGGATTAAGAAAACATATGTATGGCGGCTATAGAATAGAACATAGGGGGAATGGTAGTCAAACCAATATTGTGCACATATAGTCTTTGCTTCATGTGGCAATTTGGAGGCCACTAGATTGGTTGTATCAAAATATCGCTTCATCCTTTCTTGTGTCGTATATAATTCATATATATAATAACACAACAGAGATTCCTTCTGCGAATTTGTGTCCCCCAATTTTTCCAGATTGTCCTTTTCCTCGTATTAATATTTTTTATGGTCACAAAAAATTTGTTGACTTTACACTTGAGTATAATATGCGGTGCTTTTTTTTTTTTTACTGATTAATTATTTGGCGCGATTCTTGCTGACGCTACCAGATTGATTCCGTGTGACAATCCGGATGCTGCAGTTTTATACAAGTCCATTGAATCTAGAATAATGTGAAGAGTAGAATACAAATTAAAGTTGCAATCGGCCAATCCACTTGTTTGTCTGTCTATAATGACAGACTAGTTTGCTTATTATGCATTATTGCTCGACTAAATAATTGCGAACAGTTTACCACTTTACCTAGTACCACTACCAGAGAAAAATATTAAAGATTTTCCGCAAGACAAGCAACTTTTTTATATTTAATTTCCTATGTGAAAAGCCTGCATATAGCCAATAAATTATAATTCAATCATAACATCACTATGTAATATTTGTTTTTAAAAATTATTATATATTACTTAAAAATAATATTTAAAATTTCAACCCGCACGCCATTCACTGGTCAAAGTGTTAACCATTCTTCTCTGGGAGTTAGAAAGAGACTTGTACCACCCGACACCTGCACTTAACCCCAAAAGTCTTAATCTTGTTATTGTTCACTTCATCATATGAGTTTGGCATGTAGTTAATTAGTGGATCATATTTGCAGAGTGAGGGTGGCGAACGAGCTTGGAGCTGGGAATGGGAAAGGAGCAAAGTTTGCTACGAAAGTGTCAGTGGGGACGTCGATAGTGATAGGAATATTCTTCTGGGCACTGATAATGCTGTTACACAATCAATTTGGCTACATATTCTCCTCCAGCAAACCCGTGCTTGATGAAGTCAACAAGCTCTCTCTTCTCTTAGCTTTCACCATTCTCCTCAACAGCGTCCAGCCAGTTCTCTCAGGTTTAAGTTTAACCCCTTTACCATCCATATTCACTCTTCAAATTAATATTATCTGAAATGCACTATATATACTGATGACTTGGATAAATATGAACAGGGGTGGCTGTGGGATCAGGGTGGCAGTCATATGTTGCATATATAAACTTGGGATGCTACTATCTCATTGGAGTCCCTCTAGGATTTCTTATGGGTTGGTTCTTCCATCTTGGAGTCATGGTACGTTCTTCACTCATGCATGCATAAGAATTCTATTTGTATATATTCATTCAGTTTATGATACGTATAGTAATGTTCTGCTCATGCTAACTGGTATTGAAAAATGGACAATGAAATCAGGGAATATGGGCGGGGATGATTTTTGGAGGAACAGCGACTCAGACATTGATATTGTCTTTGATTACCATGCGATGCGACTGGGACAAGGAGGTAAGCTATTCATTCGTCCCAACTCCAAACAATTTAATATTTTTGTGTTTTGATCCATTTTGATGGTTAATTTATTACCAATGCAGGCTGAGAAAGCAAACTTGCATGTGAGGAATTGGTCAAATGCGAAACATGAACTCGAATAATATATATTTGCATATATATGCTTATTCTGCATAAGAATGAGGGACGTGAGCTGAAGAAAGAAGAAATGGTTAATGGATTCCTGGGTTTATAAAAGGGGGTGAATCTGCAGAAGCTTTCAATTAAAAAGAAGAAAAGAAGCTGATGAAGCCTGTAATCATTTTTTATAAATGATTAAATTATATGGGGGAGTGAAAAGCCCGTTCTGATTCGTTGTTTTTATCTTTTTGGCGTCAAGATTTAGAATTTCAAATTTGATTCCTTTTTCTTTTTCTTTTTCTGTCTCTTGGTTTCCATTAACATAACACTAAATTAGAAATTCAGAAGATAAAATAAAGTAGGAAGATTAACTGCCATACATCAAGTTTACATTTTTGAGATAAGAAAATACAATATGAAGGGCAACACACTTTAGAAAAAGTTAAAGCCATACAACATTAACATCTACCAAGAAAATTCAACTGTAGACACAATGCACCCTATCCCTCTTTTACTCTTTTTTGAATGAAGAAAATCTGCTCAGATCTTCTAAACACCATCTAAAAAAGAAAGTTTTATAAATATAAAAATGCGAGACGTAAAGTTTTAGAAATGAAAAATCTATCCCTCAATTGGAAGCCTTTCTTATGAAAAAGGAAGAGAACTTTCACAATAAAAAAAGAGACTCTTTCTATAAAAAGAAGAAAACTCAGGAAAAAGAATAAACAAACACAACCAAGTGAGGAGAAAAAAGAAAATTAATAAGGAGAAGGCAGCCCCAAAACGGAGCTGAGCAGCGCTGATTTGGGACGGACAACTAAGGCGGTAAACCAGTTTTTTACTAGATTGGGCTAGGCCCATGCTCAAGCCCAACCAGTTATACACACTCCAAAATATTTATATACAGTTATTGTTATTAAATTTTTAAATCATAACATAATATGTATATAATATTTAAAAATAATTGTATATTTTTCTTACAACTCATTGTATAATTAATTCATTAAAGAATTTTTACACATTTTTAAATGAATAATTTGATAACAAAAATATAAATAATTGTATATAAATATATTTCTTTTTCTAATTCAAAAAAGGACAAAATCTTTTGCTCGTATATAAAATACCAGTTTGATGAAAACGCCGTTGAAGTGGAATGATGAATGCTAAAAGTTTTTTTTTTTGTTCTTTTTCCCAGTGATTAAATCTGAAACTTAGTTTTTCTTTTTTAAAAGAATTTATCTATTCCGCCCTTAAATATTCAATCAAATACAAAACGTGAAAATTGATGAAAATCTCATAAATCCAAGTGTAAAAGGTTTGGAACTTGGAGCCCAAAGCCCCAAATTAGTAGTAGGGACACGGAATTTTTAGTTATTTAATTCAACAATGAACACTAAAGAGTAAAGACTAAACCATTTGATGCGATTGGGACACAGAGGTAAATTTAAAAAAAAACAAAACAAAATGTAGTCCTATCAATTTCTCACACAATTTTTTTTTTGAACAAAATGAATATTATTTTCATTAAAATAACACTAAGTCAGGATTATATAAGATTAATTAGAATTTAAAAATTATCAAATATATTACAAATTTGAATTTATAGAAAAAAAATATAATTTAAGATAACAAACCTTAAAAATCAATATCAGAACATATATAAGAAAACTAAACAAAAATAAAACACTTCTAAACCTTAAATCCGGGTGTGGATCCTCTGCTTTAAAAAAAAAAAAAGAAGAGGGATGCTTGGAGTTTTAGCAACGATTTTAATTGTTGCTAAAACTTTCAGCAATAATTTTTTTTGTTGCTGAAAATTTTAACAACAGTTAAAATCGTTACTAAAACTTCAAGCACAAAAATTCCAAACAAAATATCCACACCTAAATCAAACCAATTAAATAGAAGTAACACACCTTTAAATTTAGACTAGGGTTATTCTAACAACACAGATAATATACAATATTGCCATGGAAGCCACTGTGGATTGCATTTAAGCATTTAGCCAATAAACCATCAATGGACTAAATAGGCGCATGATGATGACGTCGAGACCGACGATGATGGCAACGCCGTCGTATGCCAACGAGGAGCACCAGAAGGCCAGCCACAGACAAAGTAAGGCCGAAAAGCCCACTTCCAAGCACTAGGACCTACCAACACAAATTACATTGGCCTTGCAGTCTAGTCGGATATCAAGAATCACGATCTTCATCCAGAGCTGATTTTTACTTTGCCTCGTGGTCTTCCAATCCAGTCTCTGTTCAACAAACATGATGCCTGAGCTTTCGCCACTTCGCTATTGCAAGCATCGTCGAGACCAACGGGTTATTGGGATGTTAGAGATCCAAAAAAGAGCCAGGAAAATTGGATTTGATTTTTAAAAAAATTCTCTTACAAAGAAGATGAGAGAATTTCTACAAAAAGAAGAAAAAAAAAAACCTCTCACGAAATAGAGGAAGAAAAATGGACAAGAAAAGAAAAGAGAAAAAGAATATGAGTGAGGACTGCCAGACGGTACCGCTGAAGAAGAAGAAGAAGTAGAACATTAGAGGGGGTTTGCTCTCATTTCTTACACAATCTTATTGATGAATATTTTGATCCATTTCGTGGGCTAAGAATAACAGGCCCAGTAAAGCACAGCACGCACTTAAGCGACTGGGCTGACCCGAAAACAACTACTCAACGAATAATTTCCCCATCATAGAGTTGGCGTCTGCTGGTTCTTATATCATATCAAAACATTCCAAATAATTTCATTTTCTTCACTTTTCAAATGCAAAATCAAAACCCATTTCCATCATTAGACCTAAACATTGTGGAGGAATTATCAAATTCCCTTGGATCGGATCCGTATTTTACTCTCATGTTGGGATGGTCTGTGTTTCGTTTTCTTGGTTGTTCTGTTCTTATTCTGCATGGAGCCCAACTGCTTAGAGTTTGCCTCACCACAAACTAAAACCTTTGCTTCTTCTTCTTCTTCACACTGCAAAATCTTTGTGATCTTCTTTTCTCTGTCCTTTTTTTCTAAAAGGAATTAACAAAGTTATTAGGACACTAACAAACAAGACAATGGGCTAAGCATGCTTTCACTTTTTAACCAACGGCCATGGCTGTCCCTGAGACAATAATTGAAGAACGAGATTTTGTACAGAGTGTGTCAAAGCAGTAGTTGCGATATTGCATCTCTGGCAATCCAATATTTGCAATAGTAAAAGTGGCAAGTAAATAAAAGAACACTCATTTCAGGCTGTGCCCGTACGATGTGGCCCAGTGGCATCACTCTCAGGTTACCTAATTACTATTCATTGTGGAATTTCACTCCCAAGTCAATTTCTCAATAGTGGGATCAGATTAGGACCAAAAAAAAAAAAGGAAATTGATAGAATGAAAGAAAGAATTAAAGAAAAAGCGGTGAGAAGTTTTGCTTCTCCTTGTCTTCATAAAATTGACTAACACTGCCTGTTTGAAGTTGACTCTTATTGGTTTGCTCATTGGGAACCAAACAGAGGAGGGAAAAAAATTTGTGAGAAATGATTGTGAACAATGGATGAAGATATGATATATGCATTTATATAGTATACTCTTTTGTTATATATATTATTGAAGAGAAATCCTACTCAAATTTTGATGATTCAAACTTTTGAGATTATCCATTTATCTCCAACATTAAATTTTTTGCGGATGATATCTGCTATGAAGGTAAT
The DNA here is from genome assembly GCA_037074585.1 of Biancaea sappan. Taxonomy (NCBI): domain Eukaryota; kingdom Viridiplantae; phylum Streptophyta; class Magnoliopsida; order Fabales; family Fabaceae; genus Biancaea; species Biancaea sappan. The sequence continues at coordinate 26,083,527 of CM073490.1, forward strand.
GATGAGAAGCACTGAAATCATATGAGAAAAGTTGGAGTTGAATTACACGTATATGCTGATGCTGAAGTTCATCCTCGTCGAGTTCGAGAATATCCAAAGCCAGAAAGAATCCAGATTAAAGGGAACTGCTTTTTCTTCAGATTATGTTCATCCCTATCTTTTCCTAAACTCGATTATAAACCTCACCATCTAATTAAAGAAGAATGAAGATAAGCTTCCATGTATGTCTACACCAAACAAAACACTGCCTCCTATTTTATTTATTCCAAAAAGTTAAGCGGTGATTATCTTACCTTATTTGTTTTTACACAAATGAATAAAAGTCGACTATAAATTAAGGTTAAAATATATCCAAGATTTCTTTATTTTTATTCAATCATGAATTTTGTCCCTATACTTTATAAATTAAAGATCCCTATAGTTTTTAAAAATACAAAAATTAATTTCTAATGTTAGTCAACTGTTATTCTGTTACACGTAGTGCTGATTAGGAAGCTTCCATCAGTATAAATGTCCACGTCAGTGACTGCATATATCCAAATAATATGTTGATGTGGTGCTGATTAGAATGCTTCTATTGATGGAATTTTAAAAAATTATTTATATTTTAACTAAAATATTTATATCACAAAACCATAACAAATATTTATAAATTAATTAATATAAAACCTTATTATAAAATTTAGTTAATATCAATGCCACATCAACACATTATTGGACATATGTGGCCACTAATATATACATGTATATTGATAGAAGCATTGTAGTCAGCGTTACATATACTATAATAACTATTAATTGACAGTTGACTAACATCAAAAATCAATCTTTGTGTTTTGAAAACTATAAAAAATAAATCTTTAATTTTTAAAATATAAAGACTAAATTTATGGTTAAATGAAAATATACAAACTTTATATATAAAACACCATAAATCTAGTGTAACATAAAGTCGTTGGTATTAATTGCATACTCAAATATGTCTCGGCCAGGCAATGGAATAGAAATTTATAATTATATATATATATATATATATATATATATATATATATACTTAATTTTGAGTACTTAAGTTTGTACCCCACCAAGAGGATGAGAATATGAAAGGTGTATACGATGAATGAATAGGGAGGTACGAAAATTAAGGAAGAGGTCAAACAAGTGTTGAAAAAAGGAAGGGCGCATGATAATGAGATTAGTACTCTAATCATAAAAATCAAAGACAGAAGAATCCCCAAATGGCCTTTTTGGTTAGAGGGAGTGACTAATAAGCCAAAGCTGAAAACACAAAATTGTGGTGTCACATTCATGCTGCATAATCCATGCGTTGCACGCGAATCTTTAATTCGACAAAAGCCGCCACATCAATGGTGGGTGACTTGTCCAAAACATTGTTTTTATTCTCATACTTCTCATCATTTACCAACTACATTTTCATTTTTTACTTTTTTTTTTGGTTATTTTCAAGCTTTATGGCTCTTCAATTTTTGACTAATTGTCTCTCCCATCACAATGTCTGATCCCCCACCTAATTATTGTACTGACGCTCATACCAAAGAGGCTAATCAAACATTATGTTAATTTCCATGTATAAATGCTGTATATCCCAATCAGTATCAGATATGATTGGTATCATGTTTTTAAAATGAAAGAGCACCTTTCTAGCTATGCCTCCATCACTCCCTTTACACATCAAATTGGCCCCAACTAGCTTTAAGGACTAATAAATATATTATTTACTTGATGGATTCTCATATAGGGTACCTAGCTAATGAAGAAGACAACTCAAAAAAATGAAAAATAAACCTCTCATGAATGTGAGGCTGATCATTTAGCCGGCGGTGTACCTTGTACCAATCCTCTTAACTGAAACTGCCTGCTATTTAGTTAAATTATTTATATAATACACTCATCATTTCAACACTTCTTTTAATGAGATTTCTTGATTCTTTACATTAGTTTCCATAGTAAATGGGTTCATATTTATAATTGCGCTTCTGACTAAATTTACTAAATCTACCTGTGGTAAATATAGTTTTTTTTTTTTTAAAAAAAAGGTGATGTGATTGCATTAGGTATTAACTAGAGCGTAAGTGCATTACAGCGTAAAGTTGCTACCTGCTAGCAGAAAGTTAAAATTTTCCAGCTTAGTCCAATTAGAAAGAGCAGCTGGAAGCTCACTTTTTTCCCCTCCCTTTTTATTAACACTCAAATTGGTAATTAATTTAATTTACGCCAAAATTTGACAGGGGTGGAGAACACCACCAGATTCTTATGTTAATTACTAAAGTGCTATATATGACTGTGACATACCACGAAGTACTGAATTGAGTATTTTGATACTGTTGCTTTGACATTGCCTCTATCTGATTATGCCTCTTTTTTTTTTTTTTAAATTTTTTTACAGGAGAATCCAGTAGGCCTTTGAAATTGTCAATATTCTTGACAAAGCACATAAGGCACCCCCTTTTCTTAAAAGAAGAGAGTAATCCTGACCCTTGGATTGGGAATACTTTAATCATAAAAAAGATAAAAATTAAAAAAAGAAAGTCAAGAATAATATCTCAGACACTAGAAAACAAAGAGAAAAGAAGGAAGATAAGAAAAAAAAGCATAGGGGGGTGGAAGTTGGGATTGGCAGAAGATGCGTATTCTGTGTTGGGATAGGTGTTATAAGTAGAAAACATAGATCCCATGAAGATGAAGGATGGATGGTCGACGCAGAGAAAGGAATAGGGACATAAGGAAAATTAAAGGTGAAAGAGACTACATATGAATCTGATATATACATACATTACATTATGAGGAATGGCCAAAAAGTATTTGTAATTTGGTGGGGTTTGTGTTGTGGCTGTTGATGAAGGGCACAGTTGATGTAAAAGCTAAATTGACATCGAAGGAGACGCCACGCCAGCACCACATCTACATCCTAACTTGTTTAGCTTTAATATGTGTGTGTGTGAGTGTGATGTGAGGCTCTAAATACGTACAAGAAATAAGAGAGATGTAAAGGGGGATGGATGGGTGGAGACAGAAACAGTGATAAGTGGAAGCAGTGAGAGTTGATGATGCTTCTTATTGCGTGCAGCATGGGATTCCCATTCCCTTAGGGTTTTCACAGACACACATTGCAGTTGAGTTTTGTGTGTGTAACCAACCGCCAGTTAAGGCAGGCACGGTTGTGTCGGCTCTTAACACCTTCATCCACCCCCACCCTTTTCTTTTCAATCCTCTCTATCTACGTTACGTACCCATTTGGTAACCTCCAACCAGAAATTAAATTTAATTTGTGTAGTAGTCGAAGGGGAAAGTAAAGGGTTGTATTGTATTGTATTGTCCCGGAGCAGAGAGAGAAGAAAGCAGGAAAGCAAGAGGAGGAATCTGAGGTCCCAGGGGTGTCGGCTGGCTACCCCGTTGGGTAGCATCGACAAGGACCCGTTACGCCGTTTATGTGGATGTGGTTCTCTTCACTTCCTCATATATATCCATATGAATCAACACATTCATCTTACGTAATTCACTCCCAATTCCATTATTACCCCTCTCTTGCCCCCATAATTCCACAATTATACTCCCAACATTACTTATCCTTTTTTTTTTTTTGTATCATTTTCATAATTGAAGTAAACCCCATGTCTCTCTCACTTCTTTTCCTCTTCTCGTCTCTTCCTCCTTCCAGGCTTTTGTTTTCTCTATCTTTCTTGCCCCACTGGATCGGTATATATAGTTGCACGTGTGAGAAGGTGGGATCAGATATTCTATTAATTGCACCATTGCTCACAAATGAGCCGCCTCAAACATTACAAATATGTCAATACTGTTATAATACATATATAATATATCATGGCTAATTCACGCGCACAATTATATATATATATATATATATATGTAACATTTGTTGCTCCACTTGAATATTGGAAGATCTTTCACGCAGTCAAACCTTATGCTTTAGATGTCAAATGCTTGTTTACTTCCATCCCTTTGAGAAATTTTGGATGTTATATATATAAATTCTAGATATGAATCATAAAAAGTCGACCATCAAAACATTGCTTAGGAAGAATGATGTGTTCAGCTCCTCTACATTTAGGGAGAGAATTAGAGTGTAGCTCAATTTTAATTATCCATTCTGTGCAGATTCAACACTTCACATTGTGTGGCGTCATCTCTCTTTTTTCTGAAATGAGCTATTGGAATCACCAAACTTTGACCTCATTTTTCTGCCCAAAGCCACTTGCTGTCGAAGGTGAAGAATTTCTTCACATCCATGAGCCTACTGGCGAGAGTATGTAATTGCTGATTGGAAGCAGAAGCAGTGGCTTTGAAAGTTTCGTGTTTCCAGTGGCTTAGAAAATGGAAGGATGACATGGTGCAATGTGAAACATTGAATCTGTACAAAATGGACAATCAAGATTGAACTACACTTTAATAGTTTCCTCGCTAAATGTAGAGGAGCTAGACGCAAGAATTAGTCTATCGATTATTTTAGCATAGACAAATGATGGTTTAAGCCTGCGTATGCGAGGGTGGGTAAGATTCATATACATATATATATATATATATATATATATATATATATATATATAACTCTTATTACTGATAAAATTTATTAATTGGAAGAAGATTAAACCTATCAGAGAAGGGCAACAATTAATATATCGTCATGCATTTTTTGGTTAATTAAAAACAAAATATGCATGTGGTTAGACTCACACATAAATCCTTTTAATTTTTTTTTAAATTTGTTTTGGTGTAACGGAAAGATAAAATTAAGGGGTATAAATTTCATAGATCACTCTCATGTGAACGTGTATAAGACTCACATTTTCTTCTTATCTCTCTCCCATGCATTATAAAACGGTTAAAATTCTTGAATACAAAGCATATATCTTTAAGATTAATATAATTTTATTGCTTGAGCTACTAGCTTACTAGTCCTTTTTTTTTAAAAAAAATCAAGTAGCAGTACAACTCAATTAATATAATTAATCCATTTAATAAAAAAATCATTTCTCAAAAAGATTGAAAAAATGAAACTTCTTATTGCCACCCAAACAAAATAAATAAAAACGTTGCATTCATCTAACTTATTATTATGTTTAATTTGGATTAATTAACTTAAGATTTTCCTGTATAATGTAAACCCTCTTTAGTAATGACACGCCCCTTTTTTTTTTTCAAAGGAAGGGGGAAAAAAATCCACCATTAATTTTGAAGTTAGTAGAATTTAGAAAAATTCGCCAATTGAGACTTTTGTTAACAATCGCAATCCACGGCGTTAATTTGATATCATTACCACAATGTTGGTGTAGAAGCTAAAAAATTAAAGTTGCATATATATTAATATTTGTTTTATATATATATATATATATATTATAACATTTGTTTTTATTCTTCAAACGCCTTTATTTCCGATTTGCATCAAAGAATATGATTGTCAACTTTTACCAACGACTTTGCTTTAGGTAATATTATAGCTTTTGGAAAACTACATCCCACCAAATTGTAATTAAATGCCTATAGGATTTTATATATATATCCATTATATATGACCTAATAGTAGCATCACAACTGTAGTTTCTAGAACAAAGTAAACTGATCTCATTTAATTTTATCATCATGTCCTGGCAATGAAATCAGTATATGGTGGGGGCTATCACAATGTTTGGGCTGGAATTGATGAAGCATATAGTTAATTACAACTTGACCCTCTTCCGCATCCTTCCTTTTCATGTTCAGTGAATAATATTTTATTTATATTAATGAAATAAGATAATTACGCTTCTCTCTTTGTTCATCATAACATAGGACCAAGGATCACCAATTTCATATATACATATAAAATATTATAATCTTTCTACCAATAAAAGGGTCCACACCCATGAGTCTCATTGTTCCTTAATAGTTGATATGAATGCGATCATCATCACACTGACAGAGAAACCCAGAAATATCACATAGGCCATTTGTCTAAGGTTGAAGATGACCCTCAACGGCAAGATTAACACATGTTAACTATTTCAGCAACTGAAGCTTCTTTGCCACCTGAAAATCGTACCTCTACCTAATCAACCACCAACGTCTCTGGAACGGTATAACCTCTGCTTTCTTAGTTTCACACTCCTAATCTATACGTATATATTTCTTCAATGTTCTGGACCATTCGCTATAAATGAAAATGAATGCTCATTGATCATGAAAACAAACAGGTCAAGAAACTTGAAACACGGAGAATGGCAGATTCGTTATTGTTGGTTAACAGAAGGGCAAACTTTAAACTTCTTTTCATGATTATTTTAGATGATCATAAACTAGAAAGTATATTGTTTGAGGCTATCTGCTAGAATTGTAGAAAGTCACCTTTGATAGAGATACGATATACTCCTCTTCTACTTTTTCATCTTCTGATTTCTTTTATTTTTCACTTTAGAGGACAATTTGCGCGCCTTTTTATATGGTGTAGGCGGTTTATCTCCTATCTAATATTCGCTTTTGAAAACTGATAAGGAAAAAAGAGACACATGTCTGATGTTGCTTATAATACAATATAAAGCCAAAATTTTTTTTTATTCTTTATATTTATTTTAAATTTCATTTTAATCCTTTGTGTTTAAGATTTTTTTTTAATATTCCCCATGTAACAAACTTATATTATTTTAGTCATTTTTGCTATCAAATTAGTTAAGGATATATTTTAACAGACTTGGCATCATCCTAATACTTACGTGAGTAATCTATTTGGCTTTTGTAAAGTCTATTAAAGGTGTATTTGGATAAATAGCTTAATTAAGCGTTTATACAATAAATATTTATATATAAATTATTTTTACAATTAAATAGTTTATGAGAGTAAACTTTATATAAACTTTGTATAAGCTGTTTTTATAAGCCATCTTAAAAAATTTATGAAAATAAACTGAAAATAGCTTATAGGGATACCATACGCTATTTCTATAAACTCTCTCAAATATATGCATAAGCGCTTATGTCATAAGATAAGTCTAAATAAGTTCAAAAATTAAAAATAAACTCCTCCAAACACACTTTAAATATGTTAAAATGCCTAATAAATCTAACAGATAAGGAGTAAAACAGTGAAAATTTGCAATATAGAAAATTAATATGAAATATCTACAATATAGATGATCAAAATAAAATCTAAAATAAATATTGAGGATCAAAATATCATTTTTGTCTAATATAAATTAATGTTTGACTATAATCTCAACAGACTCATAGTTGAAATTTAAAAAGAAACAGAACATTTAAATTTATTCTTTAATTGTGGATGATTTGTAATTATTTTTTTATATCAAAGTTCAAATACCCTTTTCAATTGTCGTTCTTCAAAATTTTAAACTCGTTTGTCCAATTTTTCTTTAATTTAGTGGATAAAAATGTCATCTTACATCAATTTTTGCCATTAATAATGTTATTTTCAGATCAATAAAATGTGCCATGTCATAAATATTAATCTGATGTAGCATCTCAATTAATGAAAATAAATAAATTTTGAAGGCGAGGCATGTATGCAAATTAAAGGAAAAAAACATATGCATTTTCCTAAAAGAGAAAATTAAAAAAAAAAATATGGCAGTGACAATGATGAAGAGGTGGGCGCAGGATAAGCACGTGGGAGTTGCCTTTAGAATGGCACGCTGGCATGTCCATAGGAAAACCCACTAAAATCATATTCATATATTCATATTCTGCTTTCCGGGTTCTAACCCAAAATAATATATATTCTTCTTCCAAGTAACAAAGAGGAAAGAGCAATAAAATAAAGTGACGCAGTTTTTGCAGGTCGAATTTTCCGATGAATGATTGGCAGTTTCTGTATTGGGAGGGTACCCAGATGCTCTTCTTACCTCAGGTTGTCATCTCAAGTCTGAATTCTTTAGTTTTTCTAATTCAAAGTATCGATTTGTTTTGAATAAAGTCTCTCGTTTGCTTGTATATTGTTTGTTGCTGTCGCCAATTAGCTATTGTTTATTTTACTGCCAGGCCTTTGTAATCTGATTGACTCTATTGGAGTGCGGGTGTGTCTGAATTTTATGTGATTGCATTGCCCTCTAACTCTTTGTTTAAATGTCCAAATCACATGGGGTATAACAAGTTGACTGAAAGGACATAACTTCGGAGTGTTTGATCTGCTGGGTTTCTTTCAACTATACCATTTTTTTTATTTTGTAAATCCTTCTTATTAAACTAGATTTATTTGTGCTTCCCCCCAACAACGCTCTTGGTTTTCTTTTACATCCTCTCTCCTCCATTTGAGTACTCTCTTTTTTTCTTTGTCCTTCTGAGAGTTCATTTGGTTTTTCTCTGTGGGCTCTGTCTGACAGCCTTGAGTTCTATTGGTTCAGTTGCCACTTAAGCTTGCTCAAGCAATAAGTGATCTTCCCTTTGATAATTTGTGCAGAAATTCTTTTCCTAGCTGCTGGAGGGTAGTTTATTGCGAACTATAGTTGAGTAGAGCTTACTGAAACATGCAGTAGTGGTGGTGGAACGACACATACATTAGAGGGATAGAAACAAACAACCATGAAGTTTATGAAACTAGGATCTCGTCCAGATACCTTCTACACTACAGAGGCAGTAAGGTAAGGGACACAAGACATTACTGACCAATTTGAGATTTTGATCTTAGAACATGTCTCTTCTTTAAAATGATATGAGTTTCTCTTCTTTGTCTGCAGGTCAGTCTCTTCTGAAGTTTCCAGCGACCTCATAATTCAAGTTAAAGGATGCAGATATCTTCTTCACAAGGTATGCTTCTTGATAAATTAAGAATATCAATCACAGAAACTTTTTCTTTTCTTTTCTTTTCTTTTCTTTTTTCTCTACTTCTTGTTATTTTAATGTTGATTATCTGAGGTTCATGTTGATTCTGTTCAGTTTCCTCTGCTGTCCAAATGTCTGCGCCTACAAAGAATATGCTCAGAATCACCTGATTCTCCTCAGCACCAAATAGTTCAAATCCCTGATTTTCCTGGTGGAGTGGAGGCATTTGAACTGTGTGCTAAGTTCTGCTACGGTATTACTATCACCCTTAGTGCTTATAACATTGTAGCTGCTCGATGTGCTGCTGAATACTTACAGATGACAGAGGATGTGGAGAAGGGGAACTTAATTTATAAGCTTGATGTTTTTCTCAACTCTTGCATTCTTCATGGTTGGAAGGATTCTATTGTGACTCTACAGAGCACCAAAGCATTGCCTTTGTGGTCAGAGGACTTAGGAATTACAAGCCGATGCATTGAAGCAATTGCCTCAAAGGTCTTGAGTCACCCTTCAAAGGTGAGTTTGTCACACAGCCATTCCAGAAGGGTAAGGGATGATATTTCTTGCAACGGAACCGAAAGTCAAAGGCATAAATCAGCAAGCAAGGGATGGTGGGCTGAGGATTTGGCAGAACTGAGCATAGACCTGTATTGGAGAACCATGATAGCAATAAAATCTGGTGGTAAGATACCCTCAAATATCATAGGTGATGCGTTGAAAGTTTATGCTTCTCGCTGGCTTCCCAATATCTCTAGAAAAGCACATTCCCGTAAGAAAGCATCATCTGACTCTGATTCAGACTCAGCAAGTGAAATAACCTCAAAGCATCGTTTGCTTTTGGAATCAATAGCAAGTTTGCTCCCAGCTGAGAAAGGGGCTGCTTCTTGTAGTTTCCTTCTCAAACTCTTGAAAGCAGCCAATATTCTCAATGCTTCTTCCTCTTCAAAAATGGAATTAGCTAGAAGAGTTGGACTTCAGTTAGAGGAAGGTACAGTGAATGATCTTTTAATACCCTCATTGTCTTACACCAATGATATGCTGTACGATGTTGAGTTGGTGATGACCATATTGGAGCAATTTATGTTACAAAGTCAGAGTCCCCCAACAAGCCCACCAAGATCCAGGCTGGAAGTTGAAAGGAGGAGGTCACGTTCGGCAGAGAATATTGATTCTGAATTCCAGGAGAGTAGGAGGTCGTCTTCAGCATCTCATAGCTCAAAATTGAAGGTGGCAAAGCTTGTGGATAGGTATCTTCAAGAGGTTTCCAAGGATGTGAATTTGCCTATGTCCAAGTTTATTGCTCTTGCTGGGGCCATACCAGATTTCGCAAGACAAGATCATGATGATCTCTACAAAGCCATTGACATTTATCTGAAGGTAAAATAATAGAAGATCAAATTTCTATGCTTTTTTTTTAAACATTTACTGCATTTTATTATCTTCTCTGTTGATGAACATAAATAATGACCTAGAAGAACAGTTGCCGAACAAGTTTCACTTTCACATTTTAGGACCCCACTAGTAGATAAACAGCTCTCTTGACCTAAAAATCTTGTCTTATTTAACATTTATTGCCGGTTAGGTAGGTGCAGGCTGACCCACCGGAAATTTGACATGAACATATTGTTGTCGTGAATCATACAGTGCTGTTCTTATTCACGTGTTTGTGAATTCACTAGGACAAAAATAGAAAAACAATTCCAGTGAAAGCTGTGCAAGATTTAAATCATATTGCTAGCTACTACAATGTCCAGTAGATAGGGAGAAAAAGACAAGGAAATACATGTTATTTAGTCCTTCAACTCTTGTAACATTTCTGACTGTCAGCTAAGTCAAACCAACCTTATCCTTGACAATTTTGTGAATTTTTAATTTGGTCTTCAATAAATCTTTTTTTTTTAATTTAACCCATTAATCATTAAAGTGCTTGCAATGTCGACTATGCATACTATCTTCATCTAATATTTAATGCCAAACTTAACAATCTGCTATAATATCCAAGTTAGCATACTATTAGTTTGGCTTAAAATTTTGATGGAAATAGAATGCAAGAGCAACATTATAAATAAAGGAAATGATATATCGAGGACGATCAAATTGAAAATTTATTTATCTGTCCGGAAATGAAATAAGCAAACCAGTGCATAAGAATTTCTAGCTGGCAGGTGGAGTTCCTGATTAGAATTACCAAAATTTCTACTTGTTTAATCCAGGCTCATCCAGAACTTAACAAGAGCGAAAGGAAAAGACTATGTCGGCTCCTTGACTGCAAGAAACTGTCAATGGAAGCTTGCATGCATGCAGCCCAGAACGAACTACTTCCCCTAAGGGTCGTAGTCCAAGTACTGTTCTTTGAGCAAGCCAGAGCTGCAGCAGCTGGTGGCAAAGTGACTGACTTGCCAAGCAACCTCAAGACACTACTTACTGCACATGGCATTGACCCATTAAAACACACCACTCCATTAAGCACAACCACAAGCTTACATGCAGATGACCAATGGAGCGTTTCTGGGTTCAAGTCACCAAAGTCAAGGTCTTCAACTCTCAGGATGAAGCTTGCTGAGGATGATGACCTTGATGAGAATGATGTTCATCGCAATGGAATTGGGAGAAATTCTAAGTTAAAGGCCATTCGTGCTCTTCCTACTCAACCCAAAAGAATGCTTAGTAAGTTGTGGTCCAACTCCAACAATAGAGCCACTAGTGAAAAGAATTGAGTGAATTTTGCTAGTTTTAATTTCCTGTTGGGAATGGTAATTTAGAGGGTAACATACTGTGTTTTGTTTTTCTTTCTTCTTCTGCAAAACGCATTGTAACTTTCTAGGAGAATCAAAGAATCCAAATGTGCATTGTTGATGTAATCTATTATAATAAGAAACGAGATTTTCTCGACATGAGAGGAAATCTTTGGTAAATCCATATTTTGAAAAGCTGTCACAGGAATCTTTGGTGTAATTTGTGACTACTCGTGGGGCCAACTTCGCTATTTTTGTCTACAAATCTGCAACAACTGTCTCTGTTCATCTGTGGGTAGCTCCTTGGGTGGGCGTGGCTTCTGACTTCGTTGACATATATTATTCTTGGTATTTCACGTGCCTCGGGTAGCGTGATACTGTGATGTCAGTTTACATTTGTCTTATCCATTTGTTCCCACACAGATCATCTCGTCCTTATTGAAATCATATCGAATTATGTACGAGATTTGAAGTATTCGGATACATAATTATATTTCAACTTGCATTTATTGTTTTGGATTGTTATTGCAGAAATTTTGTCATTAATATAAAGTCAGTCCAATAGAATTCCCAAAAAAAAAAAGTGGAGGAGGAAGATTAAGAATCACCGTTGATAAGAGATGCTTGGTTCTAAGTAGCATTAATATCAAAGTAATGACGAGTTAAAAACTATTTAGTGTATCTGATCTTCATGACTCAGCATCACTCCCTATTCTAAACAAAAATCTCTAAAGGGTAAAAATTTGCACACATAGGAAAAAAATTCTCTGCATCTGACAGTAGAGAGAAGCACAAGAGCTCCTGTACATAGGAAAAAATTTGCACACATAAAAATAGACATTCAGCTTAAATCAAGATCTTTTGACTGTTAATTGAAAAATAAAGCTGACATCATTGAAGCTTTGAAAGCCATAGTACCATGGCTTTCTTTAATTTCTATAACAATAGGTATTGAGTTGACTTATTAATTCCAAACAGAACAATAGATGGAAGTCACATTCATTCTCCATTACACTCTCAGTAGAATTCGATTAAAAAAAAGTTCTAAATTTAGTCAGTGAAGCATGAATTAAAATTCAATATGCTCATCCAATATATATATATATATATATATATATATATTCAGTAATAATTTCTTAACATATATGACACTTTATAACTAGTGTATATCATATAATGATCATGAAAATTATAAAAAAAAAATCAAATAGAGTTAAAAAAAATAGATTCGTATCATCTACGTTTATCATTGGATACAAATTATTATAGATGTGCACATAAATATTTCTAAAAAATTCGAGGAACCACAGTTTTTACTGGTTTCACCTGGCACGCCTTCTATACTACGTACTTGGACATAAATCCAACCATGATTTCGTTGTCGTCAACAAATAATTGTAAAGCATGAATTATGTCCCCAGATTCCGAGTTTTGTAGCAAATATCAATCTGGCAAAACGTGAAACCGACATCTCCCTGTTTTGAAGGCTGTGAAAGAATGAAGAGCGTCAAGAATGTGATAAAGCAGAAAAGAAAAGAAAACATTATAGTGGCGGACTGGCAATAGTGGTCATTACTCTTTATCGTTGTTAACATCATTGCTGCAATCATAGTCATCATTCATCATAGCTTCTCCGGCTGGCCATGACCATATGTTCTGAAGCATATGCCCATGAATCCCTCTCTGTTATTTACTCCATTAATTTTACTCACTGTTATTTACTTCAAGTTGCGAAGTGTTTATGAACTTTTCGATACTTAATTGATTGCAACAGTTCGAGGACTATTTGTTTATTTCTTTGGTTAAATTCTGGCATTGGAGAGTTTTGTTTGACTTGATTTTGAAGCTCTTAATTTTCTTTTTCTTTTGCAAGTAATTCATAATCTTTTCTATGGTTTTGCGCTGAGTGCATTCGATTGTTTCAATAATTATCTCTTTATTTTATTTTTTGGTTATAATACTAATTGTGGGATAAATTTAAATTCTCTGTAATGATGAAATTCACCAAATCACATCATTGGATAGCTATCTTTTTTATAAAAAAAAAATTATGTTTTTCAAAGGGAATTCTTCTACTTACTATAATAGAAAATCAATTTCTTTTAGAAATATGGAGCACAAAAGATATCCTCCCACTTCAAAATCCTTTTTAAATTAGCGTCATTAGAAATTAAATGAAATTATTGTCATTCACTAAAATTCAATTAAGTACTATCATTAAGACCAAATTGAGTACTTTAGATATCATTTTTATGAGTTCTTTAAATAATACAAGATATATTTTAATTGGTCATTAAACATTTGTGAATTTATTTTTTATCAAAAAAATTGCATAAGCCTCATGCTTCATTAGTTCAAGCTAGCTCTTTCTCTTGGTCCCATCGGCAAGTGGAAGCGGCAATTCTGCCAAAATTTTAGTTTCAGAATTACTATAATAAACATGACATGCACTAGTAATTCATTAAGTAGTACCAAGTATGAAGTCTAACAGCTTCATATCCATCTCATCTTTTATCACATATCCATTAATTTCGTTCCCTCATATATTGCATGTTATATTAGCATCCAGTGTTTATAACTAAATAAAAAAACTTTAGTTATTAATTAGGATATAATTTTATTTTCTTAACTCAATAGTAAAACGAACGTTTAAACATTACAGGTCAACTATGATTTATCTTCTCATTTGAGCCGTCAATTATAATTATGAGACAATTGTTATTGCATCTTGATCAACCTTTTTATACATGTTAATTAGTTGTAATCTTGTGGCTTTTTGTCAATGTCAATATTGTCAAAATGGGCGCCTAGCTCATTTATTAAACGGGCCTCATATACGTTACTTAAACCACCCATTGTTGTCCTTGGGTCTAAATAATCCGGACCATGAACTTTGTTTTAAAAAGAAATTTGCTTTTAAACAATTAAATATTAAATTTGTTGGTAAAAAACTTTTAATAATTATTATTAAAAAAAGTATACTTCTAATTCAATAATTCATGTTAATGAGAATGTTCAAAAGAGACCCATAAGGAGAAAAACTAAGTGGGAATACTTCCTTCAAAATAAAAATTATTCAAAATATGCTTACTAAAAATACCTTTTTTTAAAAAATAAAAATTATTTAAAATATGCTCACATTTGCAAATCAATCAAAATTGCAATCCAACTATTCAAACATTACAAATTTAAGTCTTTTTCATTTAGATGTTATGTTTTGTCCATTTTACTAGATATATTGAATATATATTATGAAATATAAAATACAATTGAATAAAATTTTATAACTAAAATAAATACAATTCTTATATGAAAAAAAAAAAGAGCCTCTACAAATTCCATCTGTTTAACCTGCGAGCCTAAGCTCGTTTTACCGATACTACCAAAAACACATAATTATGGATCCAAATATTCTATCATATGATAGAGTGTCATATTTTTTAGCAACAATTTTTATTGTTGCTAAAACTTATAGCAACAATAATTATTGTTACAAAATTGTTGCTATAAGTTTTAACAATGATTAAAAAAAGGTAAAGGATTTGAATCCCATAATTATATGATGAAATGAGAGTTGGCTACCTTCATTTGATTATAAAGGTCTCCAAGAGCCTAAATTTTCACCAAAAAACATTAATTAATTGGGGGAATTAGGTGTTATAATCAACTTCATCAACGTCTCACTTACATTTTGATTCCTTACTGAGAGTAAGCTTCAACCCAATGGTAGATAGATCGTAGAAGAATGATAACAATGAAACCACAATGGCCATTAGCTTTCGGCTCCCCCCTCTCCTACAAGTAGCTCCTATGTTTTTCTTATAGACAAATAGATGTTTACTTGTTCTTGCTAGTTATTGGAACAATTAGATCCAACAGCTAACAACCTTTTTTTATTGTTTTCACTTAAATGGTGCAAAACACATGGTTTGACATCTTTTTTTTTTTTGAAATGGTGCGAAACTCACCGTTTCATTAAAGGACTCTTTTTTTTTGACAACTTTCAACAAATCAAAATGCGCCAAGTATTCTTCTCATTTTTTATTTTTTGGATCTCACCAAACAACGATTGAAGTAAAGGGAAAAACTTGAGAAAAACCTCAAACCGACTTTTTTTTTTTTTTCATATAGACCCTCTAAGCACCAATTCCTTTGAATTTGTCCATTTTCTCGTCGACCATCATCTACCATTGTCATTAGCGCCAACGTCCTCCAACGTTTCCAAACCTCGAAAAATCCCCCCCCCCCCAAAGCTTCATTTCCTCACTCTCACTAATGTTATGCTTCTCTTCCCTTGTAGCTCCGACAATCTGCTTCAATGACTGTTGTTCTTGAACCACTTATTGTTTATTGCTTTCCTTCTCTTCCCTCTATTACCTTATCTCCTATCATAGCTTCTTTGATTCCTTTACTACCCATCCGTCAGAGCTTTGCTATGTTGCCGCAATATAAGGGTCTTAAGATCAAACCCGTCGCAACCACTCGTTTCATACCATTTAATTGAAAAAAATAATAATAAAAGGTTGCTGATCATTGGATCTAATTGATCCAATAATAGCAAGGACAAATAGACGTCTACTTGTCACTAGGAAAAGCATATAAGCTGCCCGACCGCCCTTAATTATCATTGTCATTTGATGCAAAAGAATGGGTGTCCAAATGAGGTACATGTATTGATTTATTTACTTTTCTTATCTATCTATTTATATATATATATATATACACTCTCACACTAAAATGCAATCATTTAAATGTCTTAAAATGTATCTTTTTAATTTAATTAAGAGTTCATGAAACTAAGTTAAAATAAATTATTGAATTATCATTCCCTAATTTTTACTTGTCTTTATTACATAGTTTTTTAATTATCATTTATATATAAAAATTAATCTAATTCCTCTATTTTGAATAAAATTAAACTAATATTTTTCATTGGTTAAAATATCATATAATAAAATAAATTTTAAACCGCATGTGTATTAATATTACCATACATCTATCTTCTATTGAAGTTAATATTTTCATTTCACATGCAAAATTATCTATTGACATCGATTGTATGACAGTCATTGACAGAAAAATGAAAAATGAAAAACTATCAATAATCCAAATTGTTAAAAACAAGATTACCAATAATCTAAAAAGTGTTGACATTAATGACATCTTAGGATGGTAGCATTCTATGTCGACATCAATGATATCTTAGGATGGTAGCATTCTATGATAGCGCTTTGAATAATATCATTTACAAAAAAAAAAATAAATGAGTAAAAATAATAGTAAGCAATAAAAAAATGGAAGAAAACTACACCATCGAGACAATTTCCTTTCTTCAATTCTTCTATGGTAGATAGATCATAGAAGAATGATAACAACGAAACCCACAACGACCATTAGCTTTCGACTACCCCCACTCCCCCCCCCCAAAAAAAGATTAGCTCCTCTGTTTTTTCTAAAGACAAGCATAGGAGTGCTTGTCCTTGCTAGTCATTAGATCAATTAGATCCAACGACTAGCAACCTTTTATATGGTGTGAACACGTCGTTCAACATTTTTTTAACGCACTGTTTCATCAAAGGATTTTTTTTTCACAACTTCAACGAATCAAAAAGCGCTGTGTTCTTCTCTTTTTTTTTTGGATCTCGCCAAACAATGACTGAAGTGAAGGAAAAAACTTGAAAAAAACCTCATGCTCATGTTTTCTTTCATACGAACCCTCCAAGCACCAATTCCTTTGAGTTTGTCCATTTTCCCATCCACCATCATCCATCATTTTTGTTAGTGTCAGCGTTCTTTAACATTTCCAAACCCCAAAAACTTCCCGCAAAGCCTTATTTCCTCATCCTCACTGGTCTCATTCTTCTCTTCCCTTGCAGCTTCGACAATTTGCTTCAATGGCCATTGTTTTTGAATTGCTTATTGTTTCTCTCTCTGTTACCTTCTCTCTGACAGTAGCTTCTTAGATTCCTTCACTTCCTGCCCATCGAAGCTTTGCTACGTTCTGCATTATAGGGGTCTTAAGCTCAGGCTTGTTGCAGCCACTCAATTTGCATCGTTTAAGTGTACAAAAAAAAAGCTGCTAGTTGTTGGATCTAATTGATCTAAACAGCCAGCAAGGACAAAAAGACCTGTACTTGTCACCAAAAAAAGCACCCTGTCACTTCCTAATTTTGGGCATGTGAGTAATTCTATAAACTCAAGGATATACCTCTATGGTATCCCATAAAATCTCTAATCAATACTAATGCATAACATAATTTTTCAGGAAAGAGATTTTTGTATGTATACATATAAAAAGTTTAACATAATGAAACATTAAACACAAGCCAAATATCATACAGTATGATACAATTTTTCAACCCTCGGTGACCTATAGAGATTACAGAGTATTTCCTAAACTTTTGGAATCATAAGCCTTTCAGACAATATGAAAAGTATCCTCAAAGAATACTAATCTTCCTGCAGATTTTCTTTGTTTACATCCATTGTATCTAAAAAAATATTCATAAAGAGTGTGAGTTCATCAAAACTCAGTGATTAAATGATTGTGCAATAAATGTGTCACAAGTACAAATATCATAGTCATTATCACAATAAGAACAATAATATTCATATTCAAGGTTTTTATACCTCTGTATTTGGTTTATGTTCAGGGATTTAGTTCCCGTTGTATTTATATTCACAATCATTACATGTATTGGTATGTTGGGGGATCAAGCCCTCAACAATTCCATGTGTATAATTTCATGCATTGGTATCTTAGGTCAAGCTCTCAACCATTCTATGTGTGTATTTGCATGCATTGGTATCTTAGCCCAAGCCTTCAACCATTCCATGTGTATTATATTCTCAATCATAATTCTCATCAATATAATCTTTAATCAAACAATAATTTCTACTTTCTAGCTATCATCATTAAATAGGGATTCTAATTACGATATAAGGTGAGATTTATATTGTACTTGAAATAAAAATAAATAAAATCAGTTAGCAAGGTCATCCACTCACATAGATTCCGTATTCAAGTCACTTTTCTGAGTTGCTACAGGGAAGAGCACCTAGCTTGATTTCAGGTTTCGTTACAGAGATTTTCACGAAGATCAAATATAGAAAGTTATGGTTGCTTTTGTATAAAATGCTATTCATACATATGAATACTATTATGTTTACGGATACTATTTGTATATATGGTTACCATTCATACATACGAATATTATTCATATGTATAGTTATTATTTTATACGTATGGATACTATTCATATGTATGGTTACTATTTATACATACAGATGTTATTCATATGTACGGTTACAATTCATATCGGGAATAGCGAACATAAGTCGTAAAAAAGTACACCAGGAAAGTTCCCAAGAAAGAATAAAGGGTCGCAATGGACACACTTAAGTACCAGGTCTTTCTTTAGCTAGAACTTTCCTAGACATGTATTCTTTACAGTTTATATTCTAGTTTAGTAATAAGATAATCGAAATAACATATAGGTAGCTAAGGACAGTTTTTCTGATGTGGAAGATCAGCTAATGCCACAACTACAGAGCATACTTAATAATATAACTTCTAAAATTTGAAAGACATAAAAAAAGTATAGTATCCTCACCTTGGATATAGGCTAAGGAGGAAAGACCTAGAATTTTAGAGCCCTAACGTCGGAGTAAGAGAAGTTTTAAGGAGATGAGAGAAGAGAAACTGAAGGTGTGAGTTTAAAAGTGAAACGGACGGGCCTATTTATAGGAGAAGTTAAGATATTATGCGCTAATAAAATATTCATTTTATTATGCGCTTTAATAATTTAGTTTACTGTGCATTTTAATAATTTAGTTTACTATGCACTTTAATAATTTAGTTTACTATGCACACATGATTTTCTCAACAGCGGTAAATTATTGATAATGGGAACTAAATGAAAAATTATCCTTTCTCCTAAATCTTTAAGTTTCTTTTCACTTTGTCCTTTTCAATTTAGTCCCTTTAGGGATTTTCTCATATAAAATATTATTTTTCTCCCAGTTTCTTTCAGATTCCTCTTATCCTCAAGTCATATTTTATCCAAGGGATAAATTTCATATCATATCATCCATCATATCCCACAATTTATGCAATCTATAAATGAAAATTCGTATTTTCAACAATATGCACAAACAAGTATACAAAAAAATTAAACAGATAGTGAATTTATTTTCTCCAAAATAAATTTATCGTAATTCTTGAATACTTATAATTTAAAAATATAGCAGGTATTATATTCTACCCCCTTAAAAGAATTCGGTCCCCTGAATTTGAAAACTTACCTCATGATTTGAATATGTGTGGATATTTCGTCCATATCTCATCCTCAATTTCCCACGTGGCCTCCTCGTGAGAATGATTCCTCCATAGAACTTTGACAATGAAAATTTTTTTGGTGCGAAGTTTCTTGACCTACCTATCGAGGATGGCTACTGGCACCTCTTCATAGATAAGAGTTTCATCAAATTGCACGTCTTGTGGCTGGATGACATGAGAGGGGTTAGAAAGATACTTATGTAGCATCGATACGTGAAATACCGGGTGCATTTCCTCTAGATCCAAAGGCAAGGTTAGGCGGTATGCCACGTTACCCACTCTCTCCATAATCTCATAAGGACCAATATATCTTGGACTGAGCTTTCTTTTCCTTCCGAATCTCATTACTCCTTTTATTGTTGAGATTTGTAAGAAAACCATATCACCAACAGAAAATTCTAGGTCACATCTTCGGTTGTCTGCATAGGATTTTTGCCTATTCTAAGTGGCTAATAACCTTTCCTAGATAAGCATATCCTCTAAAGTCTGAATAGTTATCATAGACTGACCATCAGTCTGAGGGTGAAAAGCTGAGCTCAAGTCCACTCTAGTGCCCAGAGCTTTCTGAAAAATTCTCTAGAATCGGGAAGTGAACTGAGGTTCTCGATCTGATATGATAGACACTGGTACGCCATGGAGCTTTATTATCTCCTTTACGTACAGTCGACTAAGTTTCGCTATACTGTAGATGGTATGAACAGGAAGGAAATATGTCGACTTAGTAAGTCGATCCACAAATACCCATATAGAGTCATACCCATTAAAAAATCGGGCAAACCCGCCACAAAGTCTGTAGTAATCCGTTCCCATTTCCACTCGGGAATCTCAAGCCTCTACATCAACCTAGGTGGTCTCTGATATTCGAATTTGACCTGCTGGCATGTCAAGTATCGAGCGACAAAGTCAATTACATCTCGTTTCATGCCCTCCCACCAATAAACTTGTTTCAAATCTTGTGTCACATCCCAAAAATTGAAAATGTGAAAAGATACTACTCTTAGGAAAACCTCAGTGGTATCCCGAAATCCTGGACAATCTTAATATCCACAACTACTCATTTGATAAAATTCTCAAACGTAAGTTATTTATATATATTCTATAAGGTTTTACATTCAACCTTAATCATTCACTCCACACGACAGAATTATATTCATTTGATAAACAAATATAGGCATACATAATCTGATGTGTTTATCTCAACGCAAGCCTAGGAGACCTATAGAAAGTACAGAGCGTTCCTAGTATTCATATTAATAAGTACTGGTATCCCACCAGATAGAAATGGAGAATATTTCCAAGGGGCTTCTAATCTTCAATCGAATACTCTTCTTCCTTGTTTTCTGTATCTGAAAAGATTATCATAGGGAGTGTGAGTTTATTTAAAACTCAGTAAGTAAATAACTGTACTGTATAAAATATAAAAAGTACAAATACCACATTTACTCATATAATCAATTATCTTATACATCGAGTAGTATGAGACTCTAACCCTTTCAAACTTGTGAATAAGATTTCATAGCTATACACCGAGTAGTATGGGACTCTAACCCTTTCAAACTCGTATTTATGATTTCATCAATTTACACTGAGTAGTATGAGACTCTAACCCTTTCATACTCGTGCATAAGTTTTCATAGTTATACACTGAGTAGTATGGGACTTTAACCCTTTCAAACTCATGTATTAGATCCCGTAGATTTTTGCTTGTTAATAAAATAGTGAGAATTTATCACATTGTACAAAACCATGAAATAAATTAATTTATACATACTTTTATTCCTTTGAATGTCTGTAAAAAAAATATGTCAATCGTCATATACCGTCATCTAAAGATTGATTGCTTAATATCCAAATAATATTGTAAATGAGACTTATATTATAATTTGATTAATAATATCAAACTAGTCTAGCAAGGTTATTCACTTACCTTAATATTTGTCTAAATTTACCTTGTTCCACACTAGAATTTGTGTAGGAAAATTTCCTAGTAAAAGATATCATAAGGAAAAATAAGAAAGGGAACAAAATCATGAAAATATGCGACATTTTCTGATTGTTACAATAACGGTCAACAGTCAACGGTCAACGTAGCTACAGTAATGGTCAATGGTCAACGTAACTACAGTAACGGTTCACAACAGTTGCAGTTTGCTACAATAACGGTTCACTACAGTTACGGTTTGCTATAGTACGTTGACCGATACAATACCGTTGACTGCCAACACTACAGTAACTGCTACAGTAAACTCGAAAATTTCTAGATTTTCTAGTTGCTACAGTAACTTCGAATTTTGCAGAAAATCTTCCAAAAATTTTCATCTTATAATTCCTTGTTTCTAAACCAAAATTTCATCTCTCCTAACTTACTTAACTCAATCTTAACTCAAAAACTTCCAAAACAACTCAAATCCATGAATTATCATCAAATTTTTCAAGAACCAAAATCTCCTCCAATCTTCCACATAAACTGAAATTTAAGGAAAATAATGAGATTAAAACTTACCTTTGATCTTTACTAAGCTTTTGAACCGAACAATTCTCAAAAACAATACCAAATCTATGGGAGAGTTTAGAGGGGAAGTTTGAAGGTTGACAGAATTGTAAGAAAGTGAAAATGAAGAAGAGGCGAGAAAGTGAAATGAAGAAGGAAGAGAGAGAGAGAGAGAGCAAAAAAAAAACTTAGTGGGTTAGTTGGATAACCCAATGGGTATCCATACCCATTGTCTAAACTCATTTGACCCAACATATAAAATACCTTAATTAATTCTTCAATTAATTAAATTCAATCATTTTCCCACAAATTTCACTATTCTTAAGAATGTACCCCATAAGGTTTAAATATTCAGTCCAATAATTTAACTCAATTTTCATAAATAATATTCAAATAGAATAATTAAATATGAAAATTAAAAATGACAAAAGTAAATAGCTAAAGTAACGTTGTAAAATACTAAAATACTCTCAAACGAATTATACTCCAAAATTAACGGGTATTACATCTTGGTACATCTTGGTGGCACTGGGATGAACAACATATAGTGCATCATGAGCCTCTTGTAAAATTTCTCGCTTTAAGGATTCAACGTTACGAATACACAACCACCCGTTAAACCATAACACACCTTTCTCATCTACTGAGAAACCTTATATTAAACCTCCCTTCGCCTTATCTCTAATTTTAACCATTTCAGCGTCATTCTCCAATGTTGCCTTTACCCTTTCTACAAGGGAGGACTTAACCATCAAGTGAGCCAAGAAAGCACTTATTTTGGTAATTTCAAAGAATACCCCACTAGCCTCTAACTTCTGCAATTCCTGAATTAAGGACCTCCTTACTGTGGTGATATGAGCTGGACTCTCCATTGACTTCCGACTAAGGGCATCCGCTACCACATTTGACTTCTGACTAAGGGCATCCATCCATCTCCGTTGACTTAAATTGAGATCCTTTTTTTCAAAGATATATTTAAGGCTCTTATGATCTATGAAAATCTCACATGTCTCCCCATACAAGTAATGCCTCCAAATCTTCAGAGCAAAAACTATAACTGCCATCTCTAGATCATTAGTGGGGTAATTAAGTTCATGCTTTTTAAGCTGCCGAGAGACATAAGCAAGACCCTACTATGTTGCATTAACACGCACCCCAATCCTACCTTTGAAGCATCACAGTATACAATATAACCCTCCGGTGATAGTAGAACAAGAACCGGTGCTGAAGTCAAACACTTTTTCAACTCAGAGAAACTTTACTCGCAAGCATCATCCCAAACATATTTAACGTTTTTCCTAGTCAACTTAGTCAATGGAAGAGCCAACTTAGAGAAATTCTTGACAAAGCGACAGTAATATCCTGCTAAGCCACGGGAACTATGAACTTTAGATACAGTTGTTGGTCTAGACCACTGCTTAACTACCTCAATCTTACTTGGATCTACATAAATACCCTCTTAAGAGATTACATGCCCCAAGAATGTTACTTGACTAATCCAGAATTCACATTTTGAGAACTTAGCATATAATTGATGTTCCATCAAAGTCTACAGCACCGTTCCCAAATGTTCTGCATGATCCTCAAGACTCTTAGAATAAACTAGAATATCATCAATGAAGATGATCACGAATCTATCAAAGAAAGGTTTGACCACTCGATTCATAAGATCTATAAATACTGTTGGCGCATCAGTCAACCTAAATGACATTACGACAAATTCATAATGCACGTATCATGTTCGGAAGACGGTCTTGGGTATGTTTTCCTCCTTAATCTTCAATTGATGATAATCGGATCTCAAATAAATCTTTGAGAAGCATTGCGCCCCCTAAAGCTGGTCAAACAAGTCATCAATTCTTGGTAAATGATATTTATTCTTTATCGTGACTTTGTTTAACTGTCGATAATCTATACACAATCTTAGAGAACCATCTTTCTTCCTTACAAATAGTAATGGGGCACCCCAAGGTGAGAAACTTGGTGAATAAACCCCTTTATCCAGCAGGTCTTGTAATTGCTCTTTAAGCTATTTCAACTCTACGGGTGCCACACGGTAAGGAGGAATTGAAATTGGTCGAGTGCCCGAAACCAATTCAATATCCCTCTCCGGTGGTAAACTAGGTAGATTTTTTGAAAATTCATCTGGAAATTTGCTAACTACTGGTATTTGTTCAAGACTTTGTTCTTCCCTGTCTATATCTATGACAAAGGCCAGAAATCCATGACATCTTTTTCATAACATATGTCGGGCGGTTAACATAGATATTATGTTGTAGGGCACCTCACTCCGGTCTTCCTGAAATATGAAATTATGTGTAATACCCGCTATGTTTAAAAGTTATAAGTATTCAAGAATTACGATAAATTTATTTTGGAGAAAATAAATTTCCCTATCTGTTTAATTTTTGTATGTTTGTTGTGCATATTGTTGAAAATACGGATTTTTATTTATAGATTGCATAAATTGTGGGATATAATGGATATTAAGATATGGAATTTATCCCTTGGATAAAATATGGTTTGAGCATAAGAGGGGTCTGAAAGAAACTAGGTGAAAAATAATGTTTTATATAATAAAATCTCCTTAAGGACTAGATTGAAAAGGACAAAAGTGAAAAGAAACTTAAAGGTTTAGGAGAAAGGATAATTTTTTCTTTAGTTTCCAATAGTAATTAATAATTTGCCGTCGTCGAAAAAATCATGTGCGCATTGTAAACTAAATTATTAAAGTACATAGTAAACTAAATTATTAAAGTATATAGTAAAATGAATATTTTATTAACGCATATTACCCTGACTTCTTCTATAAATAGGTCATTCCATTTCACTTTTAAACTCACACCTTCAGTTTCTCTTCTCTCCTCTCCTCAAAACTTCTCTTGCTCCAATGTTAGGGCTTTGAAGTTCTAGGTCTTTTCTTCTTAGCATAGATCAAAGGTGAGGATACTATGCTTATTTAAATTCTTGCAAATATTTAGAGGTTAAATTCTTAGTATGCTCTGTGGTTGCGGCTTTAGCTGATCCTCCACATCAGAAAAGAATTATCCTCAACTGCTTGAGAATTATTTTCTGAGAGCTTGACCCAAGATACCAATGCATGCAAATACACACATGACATGGTTGAGGGCTTGACCCAAAATACCAATGCATGAAATTATACACATGGAATGGTTGAGGGCTTAATCCCCCAAGATACCAATGCATGTAATGATTGTGAACATAAATACAATAGAAACTGAATATCTGAACATAAACCAAATATAGAGGTATAGAAACCCTGAATATGAATATAATTGTTCTTATTGTAATAATGATTATGATATTTGTACTTGTGACACATTTATTATTGCACAGTCATTTAGTCACTGAGTTTTGATGAACTCACACTCTCTATGAATATTTTTTTAAATACAGTGGATGAGAACGAAGGAAATCCACAGGAGGATTAGTATTTCTTAAGGATACTTTTCCATGTTTTCTGGAGGACTTATAATCCAAAAGCTTAGGAAATACTCTATAATCTCTATAGATCACATAGGCTTAAAAATTTGTATTATACTTTATGATATTTGGCTTGTGTTTACTGTTTCATTATGTTGAACTTTTTATATGTATATATGCAAAAATCTCTTTCCTGAAAAATTATGTTATGTATTAGTACTGATCAGAGATTTTATGAGATACTATAAAGGTATACCCTCGAGTTTATAAAAATACTCACATGCCCAAAATTGAGATATGACATTATATACCCCCGGTATACTAAAAGAAATGGCCTTGTCATGATAATTCAATGCAGCATGGCATGAGGATAACCGGTTCATGCCTAAAATCACATCAAAGTCTGTCATACTAAAAAGTATGAGGTCTACCTCGGTCTTTATGTCCCTATCAGTTACCTTACAAGAACAGTATCCTTATCTAACTACTAGGGCTTCCCCCATCAATGTAGCTACCAAAAATGGTTCGTCTAGTATAACTGGCTCATACTCGAACCTCTTGGCAAACAGATGTGACACATATGAATGTGTAGAATCAGGATTAAACAATACATGTGTAACTAAAGTGCCAACTAATAAAGTACCTGTAACAACGGCATTGGATGCCTGGGTGTCACGTCCCAAAATCTGAGCATGTGACCGGCACGGAAAGTGAATTTCATTTCACCTCCGTAAGCCTATCTTTCTCTTAAGCATCATAGCATTCTTTTTCATGCAACCAAACCGAGTTCTCTATACACACTACAGTCATTCATATTACATCACTGAATGAACCTACCCGATTACAGAGATTTCTAGATTTATACAACTTAGAATAAGACTTAACTATTATACCTTTATCCTGAACAAATGAAAAGGTAATCATGGGCTAAAGATCTATAATTCTTTGTACAGATATTTACCTTCAGCTGTCAACTCTGAAAAAAAATGTTAATAAGAGGGGTATGAGCAAACCACGTGCCCAGTGAGCAGACAACACAATACTATGACAAAAAAAATATCATGCATCATAATGATAACATGCAGCAATCATACGTAATCGATCATAATATAATATAATTCATAATACTTCACAACAATATCCAAGTAAATCAAATACATTTCAACATAATTCACAACAGTAAACAGTGAAATCAATTTCACACATTTTCCGTACCAACCGGGTCGTCCAGGGTACCTCTGGATCGTTGCCCGCGGCCCCCGCCGCATCCACCCTTATCGCTCCATGTATATTCTCCACCCTTATAGCTTCACGTAGATTTTTCCATGGGGTACACCACCATGCCTTTCCTTTCTAGTCAAACACAATCACAATCACATCTAAGAGCATCCTCAATCACAATCATGAGCCACATACACAACTCAGTCATTTACAATTCAAGTCACAACATAACCCATAATATAGATCAATTATTCAACAATAACATACTTCAACTATCCGCATATGGATGAACTCAATAATCAGAGTATGACACATTTCAACTCAGTTCACATGCCATTCACAATCCATCATATAACCTCCATTCATGAGAAAATAGGAGTCACCAGACAAGTTCCACAATTGTTTATGTCTCATCGTCCCATTCAAGCACAATATAATTTAAACATATAAATATATATATTTGAGTTATCATCCTCTTCAAACTTGGATATATAACATATTTTCACTATGATGCATAAAGTCCATAACAAAGATATTTAATCATAGCAAGTATTAACCCACTCACCCGGATTTCACGCTCTCGCCACTCCCACCTTGCACTTTGACCATTCCTATTGTAACCAGATAAAAACCATCAGGGTTACGAAATAGAGAAATTTCCTACCACTATTCCCGACCTTCACTTACTTCTCAAATCATAACTCCTAACTGGTAATGAATATCCAGATGAAACTTATACCATTGGAAACTAGACTCAAAGAGCTTTTCAACGATATTAAAAAAAAAAAACTGATGCTACAATAACGGTCAACGGTCAACACAGCTACAGTAACGTTGACCGAGTCAATGCTATAGTAGCCGAGAAAGTCTGAAAAAATTTTCTCGATGAACAGTAATTTATGGGAAAAATTTTCGGATGTTCTTCGTGTTCTTCATCCAAAAATCCTAAAATCACATCTAAAACAACATTTCTTTTGGTTTCTTCCATGGGTTTTCATCCTTAATGTCTAAGGAGTGTTTTAACACTAAAACTCTCAATTTTTAACAACAATCCAAGCTCAAATCTCAAATTTTCATCAAGAACACTAACTTTTTTCAAATATCCAAATTCTACGAATTTCTCCTAGTTTTCTCCAAATTTCTTGTTCTAATAACATCATAAACCACCTAGGAATGTTTTAGATTAACATCCACACTTAAATTCATCCATTAAAATATTCTACAAAAATTTTGCAAAATGATAACCAAGGATTTGGTCTTGTAATAAGAGGAAGAAGAAGAAGAACATCAACTTACCAATCATTCTAACTTTCATAGCTTCCTTTCCCATACAAAAATTGCATAAATGGTTGATGAAGAAATTCGACGCATAACCCAGAGAAAGAAAGTGAGGAAGCTACGGGAGAATGAGAGAAAGAAAAGAATAAGAAAGAAGTGTATAAGCATGGGCCCCACCGATTTCTTTTTCGATAAAATCGCTCATGCCACCTTAGCTTATAAGATTTGTTCACTTTAATCCCTCTCGATGTCTCAAATACCACGTTAACCTCGAATCCATCATCTTTTCAGTACCAGACTCATAATTCATTCTCATAAGCTTTATTCTTCCTCTCAGGTTCCTATTTGGTCATTTCTCAAAAGTAATCCATATTTTCTTTTCTTTTCACTTTAGTCCTTGAGAATTTGTAAAAATTTCCTAAATTAAAAATTAAAATTTCTATTCCCAGATTTTATTCACTAATTCAAAAAGTACATTTTTCACGTAATTAAATTTTTCACTAAACTTCAAAATAGACTTTAAATATTCATATAAATTCTTGGGATATTACACTGGGTATCCTGTCAAGTCAAGGCATATACTCTGGCAGTTCCTCTACTGGTTGCCTGCTACCCATGACCTCCTTGGCCTCTACCATATCCTCTCCCAAAGCTACCTCTAGTAGAAGTGGTCGGTACACAAGCGACTGGAGCAACTCCCGAATAGGTATGAGATGGGAAAACAGATCCCTGACCAGATTCAAAAATGAGTTGAGGGCATTCCCTTATGAAGTGCCCTTCTTGTCTACAATAAAAATAAATTGATGTCCCCATCTTCCTGAAGCACTCTCCAAAATAAAATTTTCCACATTTAGGACACTGAGGCTTTCTTCTCCCAGCTTGAGAACCACCCCTACTCAAAGAATTGTAACCACCTCTAGATTCTGTACGAGGTTTAGATACGCTTGCTATGGAAGGGGATGACCTAGCAGATGTGGTCGGAGTTTGTTGCGACATAGTGAAAGACTTTAAAGTTCCTGTATCCCCTCCTTGGTCATCTAGCTTTCTTCTTTTTCTAAAATTCTTCATCATTTTTTGATCTTTTTTCCATCATACGAGCAACATCCACGGCTTTTTAATAAGAAGAGTAATTTTTCATATTTGGCCCTACCTGTGAGAAAAAGGGTCCACAAAGTCCCTCTATAAATTTTTGTATTTTTGCCTTTTTAGAAGGAATCATCTGAGGGGCATAGTCATATAGTCTGACAAACTGAGCTGAATAGTCATCAACAGACATAGGTCATTGTCTTAAGTATAGAAAATCCCTTACCCTTGATGACCGCACACTTAGTGGAAGACACTCTTCTATAACCATACCATAAGACTCTACCCATGTAATTGGTAGCGCGCCTTTGGTTCTTTCTTTCTTCAAATTCCTCCACCACTTACTTGCCATTACTTTCAATTGAAAGGAAATGAACTCTGCCTTTTGAATATGGGAACACCCTAGAGCATCACAAATCGCTTCACAATCATCTAAGAAACTTTGTGGATCCTCATTGAAATTTTTTTTGTAAAAATAGGTGGCCTCATTTTCTGAAATTCTGACATCTTTTCTTCTCTAATATTACCTCCTCTAGCTAGAAGAGGTGGTGGTACAATTCCAGCTCCAATAATATGAGGTACCACTGGCGGGTTAAACTGTGCTGCTTATTCTCGCCTTTTTGCCTCCACTCTGTCCAACTGCTCATTCACCAAGTTGAACATTTCTACAATTACAACAACATCAACTTGTGGGGCGACCCTGGCTCCCTCCGCCCGACCACAAGTTGAGCCTTTAATATTTGGAGCATGTGAATTATCTGTATGGTCAGAAGGGTTGTCTTGTGTATTAACCGGTGGAATTAAGATTCTCCCTGAGCGTATATGCTCGTTATAATTTGAGGATTCCTCTGACATTACAAAGTCAAAAGTCTACACAGAGAACAAATTCTTCTCAGATCAAACAAGATTACCTTATATTAACCCACCAAGGAATATGTTATAAAAATAAAAGACACTATACTCTATAAGGTCTTTTATAGAACCTAATCCTATGGTCATGCCGTGGTACACGATAATGGGGAAGGGGCCACAAAGAATACTTTGTTCTGTAATATATAGGGGACCTAAAAATTGAGCTCTGATATGTCCCAATTTTGGATATGTGAATATTTCTATAAACTCGAGAGTATACTTCTATGGTATCCCATAAAATCTCTGATCAGTACTAATACATAACATAATTTTTCAAGAAAGAGACTTTTGCATATATACATATAAAAGTTCAATATAATGAAACAGTAAACACAAGCCAAGTATCATACAGTATGATACAATTTTTCAAGCCTAGGTGACCTATAGAGATTACAGAGTATTTCCTAAGTTTTTGAATTCATAAGCCTTCTAGACAACATGAAAAGTATCTTCAAGGAATACTAATCCTCTTGCGGATTTTTTTTGTTCACATCCACTGTATCTAAAAAAAATATTCATAGAGAGTGTGAATTCATCAAAACTTAGTGACTAAATGACTGTGCAATAAATGTGTCATAAGTACAAATACCATAATCATTATCACAATAAGAATAGTAATATTCATATTCAGGGTTTCTATACATCTACATTTGATTTATGTTCAGGGATTCAGTTCCCGTTGTATTTATATTCAGAATCATTATATGCATTGGTATCTTGGGGGATCAAGCCCTCAACCATTTCATTTGTATAATTTCATGCATTGGTATCTTGGTCAAGCCCTTAACCATTCCATGTGTGTATTTGCATGCATTGGCATCTTATGCTAAGCCCTCAACCATTCCATGTGTATTATATTCTCAACAATAATTCTCATCAATAATCTTAAATCAAACAATAATTTTTATTTTCTAGCTCTCATCATTAAATAGGGAATCTAATTGTGATATGAGGTGAGATTTATATTGTACTTGGAATAAAAATAAATAAAATTGGTTAGCAATGTCATCTACTCACATAGATTCCGTATCCAAGTCACTTTTTCAAGTTACTACAAGGAAGAGCATGTAGCTAGATTTCAAGTTCCGCTACGGAGATTTTCACGAAGATCAGATATAGAAAGTCATAGTTGCTTTTGTACAAAATACTATTTATACGTATGAATACTATTTATGTCTACGAATACTATTCATGTATATGGTTACTATTTATACATACAAATATTATTCATACATACAGATACTATTTATATGTATAATTACTATTTATATGTATTGATACTATTTATACGTACAGTTAATATTCATATTTGGAATAACGAACATAAGTCGTAAAAGAGTATACCAGGAAAGTTCCCAAGAAAAAGTGAAGGGTCACAATAGATACACTTAAGTACTAGGTCTTTCCTTATCCAGAACTTTTCTAGACATGTATTCTTTATAGTTTATATTCTATTTTAGTAATCAAAGAATCAAAATAACATATAGGTAGCTAAGGACATTTTTTCTGATGTGGAAGATCAGCTAAAGCTGCAACTATAGAGTATACTTAAGAATATAACTTCTAAAATTTGAAAGACATAAAAAAAGGTATAGTATCCTCACCTTGGATCTAAGCTAAGGAGGCAAAACCTAAAATTTCAGAGCCCTAACGTCAGAGCAAGATAAGTTTTGAGGAGAGGAGAGAAGAGAAGCTGAATATGTGAGTTTAAAAATGAAATGAAAGGACTTATTTATAAGAGAAGTTATAATACTATACGCTAATAAAATATTCATTTTACTATACACTTTAATAATTTATTTTACTATACACTCTAATAATTTGGTTTACTATGCACACATGATTTTCGACGGCAGCAAATTATTGATTATTATTGGGAACTAAAGGAAAAATTATCCTTTCTCCTAAATTTTTAAGTTTCTTTTCACTTTTATCCTTTTCAATTTAGTCCCTAATGAAATTTTCTCATATAAAACATTATTTTTCTCCCAATTTCTTTCAGATTCCTCTTATGCTCGAGTCATATTTTATCCAAGGGATAAATTTCATATCATAACATATATCATATCTCACAATTTATACAATATATAAATAAAAATCTGTATTTTCAACAATATATACAAACAAACGTACAAAAAATTAAACAGATAATAAATTTATTTTCTCTAAAATAAATTTATTATAATTTTTAAATACTTATAATTTAAAAATATAATGAGTATTATACACCTTATCTCCTAATAATTATCATTCTCCTTTTATGGAACCTACATTGGAGTGGGTGTCCAATGATTTTATGAGAACCTACATTGGAGTGGGTGTCCAATGAGGTACATGTGTTGATTTAATTATATTTTTTAATTTTTATATATATATATATATATATATATATATAGATATACTAACGCACTAAAACGAAATCATTTTAATGTCTTAAAATATATTTTTTAATTTAATCAAGAGTTAATAAAACTAATTTAAATAAATTATTTAATTATCATTCCATAATTTTTACTTGTCTTTGTTACATTTTTTTTAAATATCATTGATATAAAAATTAATCTAATTACTCTATTTTGAATAAAATTAAACTAATATTTTTCATTGGATAAAACATCATATAATAAAATAAATTTTAAATCACACATGTATTAATATTACCATACAACTATAAAGTTAATATTTTCATTTCACATGCAAAATTATCCATTAACATCAAATTTACGAGACTCATTCATAGAAAAATGAAAAATTGTCAATAATTCAAATTGTTAAAAACAAGATTACCAATAATCTAAAAAGTGTTGGCATTAACGATGTCTTAGGATGGTAGCATTGACAGCACTTTGAATAATATCATTCACACAAAAAACTAAGTAAGTCAAAATAATAGGCAACAACCAAAATATAAAAGAAAACTACAGGATCGAGACAATTTCCTTTATCTAAAACTTCAGTTCTTGTCTCCTAATAAATAACTTTATTTGACATACATATTTTTCTCTTCATTTTCTAATGAACAAAATTTGTAATATATAAGACTTCTCAATTATTAACATTATTTCTATTAAAATAATATATAAATAAATATTAAAATGCATAATTAATTAAAAATTATAAATAGGAAGACCTTTCAATTAAATTGTTAATTAAACTTTTCAATTCTTGTTATTTTTAAATTTAAAATAGCACATTAAAGTATTAAATTACTGAAATAATTAAAAGTTATAACTTAAAATTTTCAATTTTTAGTATTATTTGTATTATAATAACACATGCTACATCAACTTTTAAAATTTAAAAAGTGAAAATAAAATGCTAAACAGATGAGGTGTCACGTTACTTCCATGTGGTCTACTACTGATTTGTAGGAATTAGGGCATGTTAGAAATATCAAATTTTATATTTATGGCGAGCGCGCGTGTGAATTGGATACGGTATTGCCTCGTGTTGTGTGCGTAACCTCATATCCACCGTTCTAGCTACGACCACGTAGGCCAACATTCATAAATTATGACTCAGATGGTACCACGTAGGGCAACTTTGTTTGATATAAGCATACTATTATTTACTTTTCTATTGTTTTTCAAATGGATTCTTAATTTATTAAAAAAACTCAAAATACAAGTTTTATCATTGTGTGTTTTTTATTAAAAAAATATAATATGAGTGCATAACTTTAAAGTTTTCGATAAACCTGCTTGAGGCTTTGAACAAGTTTTTTTTTCTACATATTATATTTTATTGAAAAAAATTAATAATACAAATATAAGGAAATGTACTTAAATTTATTTTGATTTTAATTTTATTGACATGTTTTTTTTGAATTTGTAGGCATATATTGGTAATGTCTTTCAGCAATCGTTTTAAATTAATTCATAAAATAAAGTTCCAGGAAACTATGATTGTGTAATTGGATAGTGCTAAATTTACAATTTTGTATTGATATGAATAAAATAGACGATCGAAATGACTCAAACATATATATACTATAGTAAATAAATTAATATAAATTTCTAAACATATTTTGAAAACTAATAATTTAAGAATGTATAAGGATTTCTGTTTTGATTTGTCTTTTTTGGGGAATCAAAAGTTTAAACGAAGGTGACCTTTATTGCTTGGCTGTTGGGCCATTACTTGTTGATCCGCTTCATCCTCGGCCCAATAAGAAAGCCTGCACGAACTTTGTTGCCACACATTTTTAACTCTCAAGTTCTATTCGTCCAAAAAACAACTCTCAAGTTCTGAAGCCCACTCATTAACACTTTAACACACAGTTTCAACTTTTCTCTATAAAGTTAAGTTAATAAAAATATTTTAAGTAAAATATCTACAGATTATCCAATTTCTAGGCAAAATATGTTAATATATTTAATAAGGTCCTCGAGTTCTTTGATTTTTTTTTTCCAAAAAAAGTCCACATTCCGGAGCTTGAGGACGAGCAAGTAAATAAAGCATTGGAGATTTTTTTTTTTTAACGTAAGAATGGAAAAAGCATGATGGTTATGGATTCGAGGAGAGAGAAAAGCATATCCTGATCTGAAGCCGACAGAGATGTTCATACTTGTCTCATCCAAAGATTTTCTATCCCGATACAATCCTACTGTCAATACTTTTTAGATAGGTTAGTTTAGTTTAGTACCTTCCAGAAAAAACAATTCCTCTTCCAATATATATATATATATATACACAAATTTTGATTTCTTCAACTTTCGGCCTCTAAGCAAAATTTCAAATGGGATGAAAAATAAATAAATAAATACAAGGAGGATAGTAGGTAAATGAAGGTGTATAAGAGTAATAACACTCCACCAATCAGAATTGGTTATGGCAGAATCTATCTCCCTAGCACTTTTAATAAAATTTGAGTTTGGAAAGATAATCGATTACGGGTGTTGACACTGAACCAACCACCAATTTAGTGTGTCTTTGGAAACTCAGTAAAATAAATGTAGGTGGAATAAATTAAGTTTGATTGAATATAGTTGGAGAAAAATAAGTTTGAATGAATGTAATTTATATCTGAAAGATATTTGGGTAAACGTGGTTTGAGATAGTGAAATTTAGTTTGGGATAAAACAGAATATTTAGATATTGATTTACAAACGTGGTTTTAACATGTATAATTACTAAAAAAAGTATAAATTTTTTATTTATTTTTTTGATATATTATTATTTATTGTCATTTATTTAAAAGAAACTTAATTTTTTTGGTTTATTTATCTAATATTATAAATTAATCACTAATGACTCATTTTTAATTAATAAATTTATTTTTTTTATTTTGTAATTACTAATTAAAAATTTAATTAATCAGTAATTTCTCACAATAAATTAAGGATCTCTAATTAAATTTCAGAAAAAATTTTTCTATTAAATTAACTTTACCTCTAACTAAATTAATTTTAAAGTAATTATATAAATTATGATATAATTAGGTTTAATTGTATAAATTAGGTTTATTCTCATAATAAAAAAAATTATGTCATCATTAGTAACCTTCAAAATTTGGTAAATTCCATCAAATCCTAATTAAAATTCCATTTATATTAAATCTGGATATTTTAAAAAATTTTACTCTCTCCCTCTAACTTCTCATATTATTCACTTAGGTCCTTGGTAATAATTTTTCCTTTATCTTTTTCATGTTCTAAGACACTTTTTAGGTTCATCTAGGTCCATAGGTCACAAATATATTTTGTTCTAAAATTATAGCTACTCCTACAAACTTTTGATTTTGTTCACTTAGGTCCTTGTTGATAATTTTTCCTTTATCTTT
Organism: Biancaea sappan; assembly: GCA_037074585.1. Lineage (NCBI taxonomy): Eukaryota > Viridiplantae > Streptophyta > Magnoliopsida > Fabales > Fabaceae > Biancaea > Biancaea sappan. The sequence continues at coordinate 26,119,595 of CM073490.1, forward strand.
TTCATGTTCTAAGACCACATTTAGTTTCATCTAGGTCCACAACTCACAAGTATATTTTGTTCTAAAATTATAGCTACTCCTACAAACTTTTGATTTTATTCACTTAGGTCCTTAGTAAAAATTTTTCCTTTATCTTTTTCACGTTCTAAAACCACATTTAGTTTCATCTAGACCCATAGGTCACAAATTTTTTTTTCTAAAATTATAGCTACTCCTATAAACTTTTGATTTTATTCACTTAGGTCCTTAGTAATAATTTTTCCTTTATCTTTTTCATGTTCTAAAACCACATTTATTTTCATCTAGGTCCATAGGTCACAAATATATTTTGTTCTAAAATAATAGCTACTCCTACAAAATTTTTATTTTATTCACTTTGGTCCCTGCCATGCATGCACACATCCAATTCATTTATTTTTTCCTTCAAAACGCCCAAAATTTCTTCTTAGTTGTTTTTAGGATATATTTGATCATTTCCAACCCAAATCAAAACAAAACATGAATTAAAATTGAATTTTGAAATTTCCACAAGTTTTCACTCCTATTCACATGTTCTTGCTCTGTTTTTAGTTCTTTACTGGTTTGGACTGGATTTTCCTTCTGGTTTTTGTTCTATATTATTGGAAATCCTTCCTCTAATCTTGGGTAAGCTATTTGGATAACACTCCTCAAAATACCAAGAAAATCAAGGTCTAACTGCTCCTTTTTCCCTCTTGGTTTCTACTCTATTTTAGGTGTAGAAAACAAAGTTGTTTTTGCTCTCAAACACTCTACTAATCTTCCCACCTTGGCAGCCATTCAGAACCAAGAGAGAGATGCTGAAAAAGAGAGAGATCGAGAGCACATAATGCAGGGAGGCTCGGTTTAAAGGCAGAGAAGAAGCAACATTGATTTTCTATTTTAAAACACACACCAAAGATACACACACGCAAAGCTATAGCTAGGTCATATGGACACGAGGGTAAATTTGATTTTTCCATTAAACACACCAACGATTCTCTACCATCCACGTTAAACATGACGGAAAATCAAGGAAATGCCACTGTGAGCTTAAAGTGGTTGACAGGCCCTCAATCTCAGTTTCCAAATCGTGGGTTCCAAACATGCCAACAACAGTAAACGGTGTTTCCAAGCTACAATAAACGGCAAAGTGGTGGACCAAACGTGCTCCAAAACACACCCTTAGTGTGTGTTTAAATTTCCAGTACATTGGAGCCAAATCATGTTTCAACATTCATTAACAATGTTTCCATGAAAAATGGATGTTTGACAATCTGATTAGCAATTGAGGTTCACATTGCAATCATAGTTTGGTCGAAAGTGCAAACGTTGTTGTGTTCGAAGTACATTAAACGTGATTTTGTGTAGGTTAGTTAATGTATTTTGTAATACCCGTTATATTTTAAAGTTATAAGTGTTCAAGAACTATAATAAATTTATTTTTTAAAAAATAATTTTCTTATCTGTTTAATTTTTGTATGTTTACTTGTGTATATTATTAAAAATATGAATTTTTACTTATAGATTGTATAAATTGTGGAGTATAATGGATATTATGATATGAAATTTATTTCATGAGTAAAACATGATTTGAGCATAAGAGGAATCTAAAAAAAACTTAGAGAAAAATACCGTTTTATGTGAGAAAATCCCTTTATGGACTAAAATATAAAAGACAAAAGTGAAAAGAAACTTAAAGGTTTAGGAGAAAGAATAATTTTCCCTTTAATTCCTAATAGTAACCAATAATTTAGCCGCTTCGTGATTGCGTAGTAAAATGCATAGTGTCAAATTAAATTATTAACGCATAGTAAATTGAATTATTAAAGTGCATAGTAAAATAAATATTTTATTAGCGCATAGTACCCTAACTTCTCTTATAAATAAACCCTTCCATTTCACTTCTAAACTCACACTTTCATTTTTTTTTTCTTCTTCCCTTTCCTCAAAATTTCTCTTGCTCTGACGTTAGGACTTTAAAATTTTAGATCTTTCCTCCTTAGCCTAGATCCAAGGTAAGGATGTTATGCTTCTATAAATTCTTATAATTATTTAGAGGTTAAATTCTTAGTATGCTCTATGGTTGCAACTTTAGCTGATCCTCCACATTAGGAAAAAAAAATATCCTCAATTGCTTGAGAATTATTTTCTAATTATTGGAATAGAGTATAAAACTACGAAGAATACATGTTTATGAAAGGTTTGGCTAAGAAAAGACTTGGTACTTGAGAGTATCCACTATGACCCACCTCCCATTTCTGAGAACTTTCCTGGTGTATTTTTTTACGACTTATGTTCGCTATTCCCGATATGAATATTAACTGTATGTATGAATTATATCTGTATATATGAATAGTATTCGTACGTACGAATAATATCTGTATGTATGAATAATAACCATATATATAAATAATATTCATATGTATAAATAATACCTGTGTATATGAATAGTATTCATACATATTAATAGTAACCGTACACATAAATAGTATCCATAGATATAAATAGTATTCATACGTATAAATAGTGATTATATGTATGAACAATATTTTGTACAAAAGAAATTCTAACTTTCTCTATCTGATCTTCGTGAAAATCTCCGTAGCAAAACCTGAAATATAGTTATGTGCTCTTCTTTGTAACAACTCGGAAAGGTGACTTAGATACCAAATCTATGTGAGTGGATAACCTTGCTAACCGAGTTTATTTATTCTTATTCCAAGTACAATATCAATCTCACCTTATATCGCAATTAGAAATTTTAATTAAATTCTCTATTTAGTGATCATAACTTGATAATGGAATTTATTGTATAATTTAAGATTATGTTGATAAGAATTATAATTGAGAATGTAATTATATACATGGGATGGTGTCACGTCCCAAAATTTGAGCACGTGACCGGCACGGAAAGTGAATTTCATTTCACCTCCGTAAGCCTATCTTTCTCTTAAAAATCATACAATTCTTTTTCATGCAACCAAAACGAGTTCTCTATACATACTACAATTACTCACATTACATCACTGAATGAACCTACCCGATTACAGAGATTTCTAGATTTATACAACTTAGAATAAGACTTAACTATTATACCTTTATCCTGAACAAATGAAAAGGAAATCATGGACTAAGGATCCATAATTCCTTATTCCGATATTTACCTTCAGCTGTCAACTCTGAAAAAAAAAATCAATAAGAGGGGTATGAGCAAACCACGTGCCCAGTGAGTAGATAACACAACACTATGACAAAAAAATATCATGCATCATAATGATAACATGCAGCAATCATACGTAATCGATCATAATATAATATAATTCATAATACTTCACAACAATATTCAAGTAAATCAAATACATTTCAACATAATTCACAACAGTAAACAGTGAAATCAATTTCACACATTTCCCGTACCAACCGGGTCGTCCAGAATACCTCTGGATCGTTGCCCGCGGCCCCCGCCGCATCCACCCTTATCGCTCCATTTATGTAATATCCCAAGAATTTTTATGAATATTTAAAGTCTGATTTGAAGTTTAGTGAAAAATTTAATTATGTGGAAAATTTTCTTTTTGAATTAGTGAAGAAAATGTGGGAATAGAAATTTTTATTTTTAATTTAGGAAATTTTTTACAAATTCTCAAGGACTAAAGTGAAAAGAAAAGAAAGTATAGAGGACTTTTGAGAAATGACCAAGTAGGAACCCGAGAAGAAGAATAGAGCTTATGGGAATGAATTATGAGTCCGGTACCGAAAAGATGATGGATTCGAGGTTAAAGTGGAGTTTGAGATATTGAGAGGGACTAAAGTGAATAAGAAAATTTGTGGGGCATCGAGGATTTAGAAACACCTGAGGTGAGATTTTATGAATTTACTTTTGCTAGTCTTGACTGAGGGTCAATTGCAGAGCAAGTGATAATTTCACCCCGGGCGAGTATATAGGTGGCCTCACCTATTTTTTATTCATTTTTCTCCTTTCCTCTCTCTCTCTTCACTTTCTCTCCTCTCCTTCTCTCTTCCTTCTTTCTAATTTCTCTCTCTACACTCCAACTCTACAACCGGGCTTTGGAGGGTGGATCTCAGGTTACGGGGCGAGCCTCTAGGAGCCAAGCAACATAGGGAAAGCAAGGAATCGAGGTAGAAATTTCTATTTCTTAAGCTTTTCTCTATTTTCTAGTTTTAAGAGTGTTTGAGGAAAAATCGAGATTCCGACTTCGTTTCTCGATTAAAATTGGTGATTTTGGTGTCTAAATGCTCCTTAGACATTAAGGGTGAGATCCCATGGAAGAAATCATGAAAAACGGTGAAGATTTGGCCAGATTTGGGCCAAAATTGAGATCCTAGGCGCCAGGCATGGTTGGCGCCCAGGCGCCAGATGTACCGGGAAATTTTAGTTTATTTTTCAATCGGCCATAACTTCTTCATCCGAACTCCGTTTTGGGCAAACTTTATATCGTTGGAAAGCTCTTTAAGTCTAGTTTCCAATGGTATAAGTTTCATTTGAATATTCATTACCAGTTAGGAGTTATGATTCGAGAAGTAAGTAAAGGTCGAGAGTAGTGGTAGGAAATTTCTCTATTTCGTAACTCTGATGGTTTTTGTCTGGTTACAATAGGAATGGTCAAAGTGCAAAGTGAGAGTGCCGAGAGCGTGAAATCCAGGTGAGTGGGTTAATACTTACTATGATTAAATATCTGTTATTAACTTTTTGCATCATAGTGGAAATATGTTGTATATCCAAGTTTGAAGAGGATGATGTGGAACGATGAGGCATAAACAAATATGGAACGTGTCTGGTAATGTATATAATTATATTTTCTTATTTTCCCATGAATGGAGGTTATATGATGGATTGTGAATGGCATGTGAACCGAGTTGAATAATTGTTCTATATTATGGGTTATGTTATATACATGCTATGTTGCTGGAACCACATTGATTATGTTGTGGCTTGAATTGTAAATGACTGAGTTGTGTATGTGGCTCAAGATTATGATTGAGGATGTTTTTATATGTGATTGTGATTGTGTTTGACTGGAAAGGAAAGGCATGGTGGTGCACCCCATGGAGAAATCTATGTGAAGCTATAAGGGTGGAGAATATAAATGGAGCGATAAGGGTGGATACGGCGGGGGCCGCGGGCAACTATCCAGAGGTATTCTGGACGACCCGGTTGGTACGGGAATTGTGTGTGAAATTGATTTCATCGATTGCTGTTGTGAATTTTGAATTTTGTTGAAATGCATTTGATTCACTTGGATATTGTTGTGAAGTATTATGAATAATATTATATCATATGATGATCGATCTACGTATGATTGCTGCATGTTATCATTATGATGCATGATTTTTATTTTGTCATAGTATTGTGTTATCTACTCACTGGGCACGTGGTTTGCTCATACCCCTCTTATTGATATTATTTTTCAGAGTTGACAGCTGAAGGTAAATATCGAAACAAGGAATTATTGATCCTTAGTCCATAATTACCTTTTCATTTGATCAGGATAAAGGTATAATAGTTAAGTTTTATTCTAAGTTGTATAAATCTAGAAATCTCCGTAATCGGGTAGGTTCATTCAGTGATGTAATGTGAGTAATTATAGTATGTATAGAGAACTCGTTTTGGTTGCATGAAAAAGAATTGTATGATTTTTAAGAGAAAGATAGGCTTACGGAGGTGAAATGAAATTCACTTTCCGTGCCGGTCACGTGTTCAAATTTTGGGACGTGACAATTTATAATCTCCACCCTTATACTTCACATAAATTTCTCCATGGGGTGCACCACCATGTCTTTCCTTTCCAGTCAAACACAATCACAATCACATATAAAAACATCCTCAATCATAACCTTGAGTCACATACACAACTCAGTCATTTACAATTCAAGCCACAACATAATCAATGTGGTTCCAGCAACATAGCATGTATACAACATAACCCATAATATAGAACAATTATTCAACTCAGTTCACATGCCATTCACAATCCATCATATAACCTCCATTCATGGGAAAATAAGAAAATATAATTATATACATTACCAGACACGTTCCACAATTATTTATGCCTCATCGTTCCACATCATCCTCTTCAAACTTGGATATACAACATATTTCCACTATGATGCAAAAAGTCAATAACAGATATTTAATCATAGCAAGTATTAACCCACTCACCTGGATTTCACGCTCTCGGCACTCCCACTTTGCACTTTGACCATTCCTATTGTAACCAGACAAAAACCATCAGGGTTACGAAATAGATAAATTTCCTATCACTACTCTCGACCTTTACTCACATTTTAAGTCATAACTCCTAATCAGTAATGAATATCTAAATGAAACTTATACCATTGGAAACTAGACTCAAAGAGCTTTCCAACGATATAAAGTTTGCCCAAAACGGAGTCCGGATGAAGAAGTTATGACTGATCAAAATAAACTAAGTTTTTCAGTACATCTGGCGCCTGGGCGCCACACATGGCGCCTGGGCGCCAACACAAGCCTGGCGCCTGGGCGCCAAGGCCTTCTAATTTCCCAAATCTTTCTGAGCCTTGGCGCCTGGGCGCCAAGATCGCGACCTTTCGCGATTCCCCTCGGATTTGGCTCAGATCCGGCCAAATCTCCACCGTTTTTCATGATTTCTTCCATAGGATCTCACCCTTAATGTCTAAGGAGCATTTAGACACCAAAAACACCAATTTTAATCGAGAAACGAAGCTGGAATCTCGATTTTTACCCCAAACTTTCTTAAAACTAGAAAATAGGGAAAAGCTTGAGAAATAGAAAGTTATACCTCGATTCCTTGCTTTCCCTACGTTGCTTGGCTCCTAGAGGCTCGTCCCGTAGCCCGAGATCCACCCTCCAAAGCCCGGTTGTGGAGTTGGAGTGTAGAGAGAGAAAGAGAGGAGAGAAGGTGAAGAGAGAGAGAGGAAATGAGAAAAATGAAAAAAAATAGGTGAGGCCACCTATTTACTCGCCCAGGGTGAAATTATCACTTACTCTGCAATTGACCCTCAGTCAAGACTAGCAAAAGCAAATTCATAAAATCTCACCTCAGGTGTTTCTAAATCCTAGGTGCCCCACAGATTTCCTTATTTCATTTTAGTCCCTCTCAATATCTCAAACTCCACTTTAACCCCAAATTTATCATCCTTTCGGTACCGGACTCATAATTCATTCCCATAAGCTCTATTCTTCTTCTCGGGTTCCTATTTGGTCATTTCTCAAAAGTCCTCTATACTTTCTTTTCTTTTCACTTTAGTCCTTGAGAATTTGTAAAAATTTCCTAAATTAAAAATTAAAATTTCTATTCCCTCATTTTCTTCACTAATTCAAAAAGCAAATTTTTCACGTAATTAAATTTTTCACTAAACTTCAAATTAGACTTTAAATATTCATATAAATTCTTGGGATATTACAGATGGTTGAGGCCTTGACCCAAAATACCAATGCATGTAAATATACACATGAATGGTTGAGGGCTTGATCTCCCAAGATACCAATGCATGTAATAAATGCAAACATGAATACAATGGGAATTAAATCCCTGAACATAAACCAAATACAAAAGTATAGAACTTTGAATATGAATATAATTGTTCTTATTGTAATAATGATTATGATATTTGTACTTATGGTATATTTATTATTGCATAGTCATTTACTCATTGAGTTTTGATGAACTCATTGTAATATCTTAAGAATTTTTATGAATATTTAAAATCTATTTGAAGTTTATTAAAAAATTTAATTACATGAAAAATGTTCTTTCTGAATTAGTGAAGGAAATTTGGGAATAGAAATTTCAAAATTTTAATTTGGGAAATTTTTACGAATTCTCAAGAACTAATGTGAAAAGAAAATAAAGTATAGAGGACTTTTAGGAAATGACCAAATAGGAACCTGAGAGGAAGAATAAAGCTTATGAGAATGAATTATGAGTCTGGTACCGACAAGATGATGGATTCGATATTTAGAAAATTTTTGTACATTCTCAAGGACCTAAGTGAACAAATCTTATAAGCTAAGGTGGCTATGAGCGATTTTATCGAAAAAGAAATTAGTGGGGCCCACACATACAATTATTAGACACATCTTCCTCTCTTCCTTCTTTCCTCCCCGAGGCTCTCCATCTTCTTCTTCATCTACCATTCTTCCATCTCCTTCAATTCCTTCTCTAATTTTCTTCTGGTGATTTTGTATTTTCTAACCATACTTCCGATTCTTAGTAGTTCTAGAGGCAAAGAGGTAAGTTTTATCTGCTCTATTTCTCTTTTTCTCCATTTTCGGACCTATGGAAGAAAATTAAGATTTTGAGTTTTAATGGATGAATTTAAGTGTGGATGTTAATGTAAAACATTCTTAGGTGGTTTATGATGTTATTAGAACAAGAAATTTCGTAGAATTTGGATATTTGAAAAAGTTAGTGTTCTTGATGAAAATTTGAGATTTGAGCTTGGATTATTGGTAAAAATTAGGGGTTTTTGTGTTTAATTACTCATTAGACATTAAGGATGAAAACCCATGAAAGAAATCAAAAGAAATATTGTTTTAGATATGATTTTAGGATTTTTGGATGAAGAACACGAAGAACATCCGAAAATTTTCCCCAGAAATTACTGTTCATCGAAAATTTTTTTCAGATTTTCTTGGCTACTGTAGCGTTGACTCAATCAACGTTACTGTAGCGTTGACTCGGTCAACGCTACTGTAGCGTTGACTCGGTCAACGTTACTGTAGCTGCGTTGACCGTTGACCGTTATTGTAGCATCAGTTTTTTTTTTAATATCGTTGAAAAGCTCTTTGAGTCTAGTTTCCAATGGTATAAGTTTCATCTGGATATTCATTACCAGTTAGGAGTTATGACTTGAGAAGTAAGTGAAGGTCGGGAATAGTGGTAGGAAATTTCTCTATTTCGTAACCCTGATGGTTTTTATCTGGTTACAATAGGAATGGTCAAAGCGCAAGGTGGGAGTGACGAGAGCGTGAAATCCAGGTGAGTGGGATTTATACTTCCTATGACTAAATCTTTTCGTTAAAGTTCTTGGCATCATAGTGAGAGCATGTAGTGTATCTTAGTGTGAAGGCAGTGATGGTTAACTTATATATTGATATTCATTATGAATTGAGATTTTCTTGTATAAGTTACATTCATGCGCAATTTCTAGAATTAAAGAATTGTGTTCTCGAATAAATTGATATGGATATATCTATACATAAACACCATTATATGAATGTTGCGTGAAGAAGACACGAATACCATTGTGAGGACTTGTAAATACAAATGAGCTTCTATGTTTGAGATGTGATTTAAAAGATAAATTCTGTGAACAGTGAATGATTGTATACACGTTGATGAAATTGTGATTAAGTATGGAAAGTAGTATGAGTTATGTTGTGATGAAACTTGTAAATGATTATGAGTTATTTATGATTGTGATTGTGTATGTAATCGGAATGAATGGAAAGGCATGGTGGTGCACCCGATGGAGAAATCTACATGAAGCTATAAGGGTGGAGAATATACACGGAACGATAAGGGTGGATGCGGCGGGGGCCGCAGACAACGATCCAGAGGTATCCTGGACGACCCGGTTGGTACGGGAAATGTGTGAAATTGATTTTACTGTTTGCTGTTGTGAATTATTTGAATTATGTTGAAATGTATTTATTTTACTTGGACATTGTTGTGAAGTATTATGAATTATATTATATTATATTATGATCGATTACGTATGATTGCTGCATATTATCATTATGATGCATGATATTTTTTTTTTGTCATAGTGTTGTGTTGTCTGCTCACTGGGCACGTGGTTTGCTCATACCCCTCTTATTAACATTTTTTTCAGAGTTGACAGCTAAAGGTAAATATCTGTACAAGGAATTATGGATCCTTAGCCCATGATTACCTTTTCATTTGTTCAGGATAAATGTATAATAGTTAAGTCTTATTCTAAGTTGTATAAATCTAGAAATCTCTGTAATCGGGTAGGTTCATTCAGTGATGTAATGTGAATGACTGTAGTGTGTATAGAGAACTCGGTTTGGTTGCATGAAAAAGAATGATATGATGCTTAAGAGAAAGATAGGCTTACAGAGGTGAAATGAAATTCACTTTCCGTGCCGGTCACGTGCTCAGATTTTGGGACGTGACACTCATACTCTCTATAAATAATTTTTTTAGATACAGTGGGTGAAAACGAAGGAAATCTGTAGGAAGATTAGTATTCCTTGACTATACTTTTTCATGATATTTGGAGGGCTTATGAATCTAAAAGCTTAGGAAAAGTTTTGTAATCTCTATAGATCACTTAGGCTTGAAAAGTTGTATCATACTATATGATATTCGACTTGTATTTACTGTTTATTATGTTGAACTTTTCATATATATATGCAAAATCTCTTTCTTGAAAAATTTATGTTTCGCATAATTGATGGTATTAGGACTATTCAAATATTTTATAGGATACCATAAAAGTACACTCTTAAAGTTATAGAACTATTCACATGTCCGAAATTGGGATGTAATACATTTAATTCATTTCCTTTAATTTATTTCCTCTTTTACCCCTTGAACTTGTGTGCATTGGCTCTTTGCGTGTTGTTTGTATATGTATGCATGCTCATTTGTGTGTATATACATGGTGTTCTTGCCTCAGCAAAGTGGTTGTGACTTGCCATTGGTCCCTGTAATGTATTTTCATAATTTTCCCTATAATTTTCTCTACATTTTTGGCATTTTCTCCTACTTTTGGTATGTTCCTTCGACTCTATCAATAGTGCTATGTTCTCCTGTATTTTTAGTGTCAAAAAGCGTTGGTGCATGATCCATCTAGTAGTGGCTCTTTCTCTTTTTTTTTTTTTGGTGTTATGTGCCACTAGAGAGGTGCGAACGGCGACAAGAGTTATGGAAAGCGCTTCTCTAGCATCCATGTATGCATCAAATTGACAGGTCATGAAGTAGGGTCTTTCATGACTCTTGAACCCAAAAAAAAAATCACTTTTTTTTTATTTTAAGGTTTTACAAAGTTGAGTCACATATTGGGCTTGCATAACAGACTTGTGATACGTTGGTCCTAGGGCTTAAAAACCCATTAATTAATTTGGGCTGGTAGCATGTGATTAAATTAATAATGAACTTAAAACATGATTAATTTGGGCTTAAATCTGATTAATCTCGGCTTAATCAATCTCTCAAAAATTCATTGGGCTTTAAATCTGGTTAATATATAATTAACTTGAAAACTTGACTAATTTATGTAGGCTTGTAGCGTGTAATTAAATTAATAATTAACTTAAAACATGATTAATTTGGGCTTAAATCTTGTTAATTTGGGCTTAATTGATTTTTAAAAAATTTGGTTATATAATTAACTTAAACATTGGGCTTAAACCTGGTTAATATATATTTAACTTAAAAACCTGATTAATTTTGTAATTAATTTAATTAAGAAATCAATTAGTCTGATAATTTGTTAAAAAATAATTAGTGACATAATGAATAATTAGTATTTAATTAGCATGTAATTTAAATTTAAAATTAAATTAGGGAAATAGTTAGGTTAAAAATAATAAATAGTAACATAATTAGTAATTAGTATTTTATAAGCTTGCAATTTGATTAAAAAATAATTAGTAATTAGTAATTTAAAAATTAATTAGACAGTTACTTAAAAAATTATTTACTTAGTAATTTATTGAGTAATTAGTCATTAATTAGTATTTTGTGATTAGTGATTTATTAGTGATTATCTTATAGTAATTACATTGTTTTCTTTGCAATTAGGTTCCTTTTTTTCTTTTTTGCAATAATTTGCATTTTGGACATTTCCTATGCTGTTTTTTGTTTGTTGCAGTGATTTTGGACATTTTATTTGCAACTATGTTGGGATAAATAGTTTATTTAAGCGTTTATATAATAAGAGTCTATATATAACTTATTTCTATAATTGAATAGTTTATGAGAACAAACTTTACATAAGCTATACTAGAGCGTTTATGAAAATAAGCTGAAAATAACTTATGGGCATGACATAAGCTATTTTTATAAGCTCTCTCAAACATGTGTATAAATAGTATTTATATCATAAGATAAGCTGAATAAGCTTAAAATAAGCTCTTCCAAACTCATCTTAAGTAATTCAATGAGTGTCATTGGTTTCATTTAATTCATTAGTCAATAATGATATGTTTATGTCCTTATATTTTTATGTTCAATAGACATGAATGCTCAAAAACAAAGATCCCGCCTCAATTTGTCATGCAAAGGCCACTTAGAATCTTAAAACAATTAAGCAATTTATTTAGGTCCGCTTGGATCAAATTTGTAAAGGAGAACGTAGTAGTACTACCCTCACAAAAAAGAGATGGAAATGTATCATAACTCAATTCAATGACCTTAGTGGAAAAAATTATGATAGAGTCCAATTGAAAAATAAGTGGGATAGCTTGAGAAAAGAATGACTCATGACATAAATTATTTGAAAATGAAATCGATATAGGGTGGGATAATGTCAATAATAGTGATGATGCTGCAAATGAATGGGGGGAGAAAAAACAATCGGTATGCTTAATCAAAGAACTTATGTTTTAGATAATTTATATTGTATCATATTGTGATGATATATACTGGGAATATGTAGGAAGATCTTCAATATGCAAGTTTAGAAATCAATGGCTTCCATTTGCCCCCCCAGTTGACCATTCCTTTAAAGGATATGGTGGCCGCTGGTTAATATGTTTGGGCAATAACATCAAGGACACTTCCTATTGGCATGAATGATGATGATCTGTATCGCCCAACATTAGACAGTATTGTGGTGGTAGACACAGAAGAAGGTAGTTGTAACATCCCAACTTTTTATTTTCTTTAAAAATAGTACTTTTTCTCTAAATCAATTTACTAAATAATTTTTTAAATAATTTTCTTTCAAATAATTATGAATTTCACTATTAACGAATTTTACTATTTATGTGCATAGTAACCTCACAGAAAAAATTGACAGGATTCTCACTAATTATATCTGAGTTTGAATATATACAAAAAATAATAATAATTTACATAAGCTTTGATATTCTCTTTACATCTTTGAATCATGAACTACCACAAAATATATTTTTACACTTCAATCTCATTATTAGTATCATCAAAGCCTTCCCTCTTGCCATTTTCTTGAAATGATCAATTTTTTAAAAGTGAGATATAAAATATCTTAGTAGCTACTCACTTTATTAAAAACATATAAATACATGAAGAGATCATTTCAGTTATAAAAGTATAACATCATACTGATAATAATTAAATTTCTCTTATTCACTATGTAGAATAAGATTTATAATTTTAGTTCTGTAAAAACTGATTGTGCACATAGATATCATAAATCATAAATAATCATACTTTTATGGAAGACTAACTACCTCATGAAGAACGAGTCTTAAATATGGATCAAAATCTCTTTTTCCTCTAATATTTCTCATAGTATTCTCTCTTCTTCTTCTTCTTGTTTTCTATTTCGTCTCTCTCTCTCTTCTTTTCTCTTTCTCTCTCTCTTCTCTTTCTTCCTTCCCTCACTGTGCACACACGCACACACACACACACACACACACACACACACACACACACACACACACACACACACACACACACACACACACACACACACACACACACGCACGCACGCACGCACACACACACACACACATACACACACACGCACACATATATATATATTATCCTCCTTATTACCCTACATATTTTTTTTTATTTCTCCCTCTTTTTCTCCTCTGTCCACATATACATACACCTCACACACATCACTTTCTCACTTTTTCTTTTGGTTAAAAATAATAAAAAATCTCAAATCTTTTTATTCTATTCAATTAGGTCCCTAATCAATGATAAAATTTTATTTATGTCTCTCAAAAATTTCTTAATAACTATTTTATCCTTATTTATTGCTCATTTATTTATTTAGCCTCATTTTCTAAGGTAATTAAATTTGGAATATCACAGTAGTAAGGACAATGAAGAAGATTTAAATGTTATAGCCACTTTCAATTTAACTCCATTTTAGAAAACACCAAACTAGAGAAGTGGTGAGAAGAAAAAGTGGGTTAGTGAGAATAAAGGTAAAGGTAAAGTGTCATATGCTAAAAAGATAGTTAATGCTGTAAGTGTAATAGCTGGGACCATAAGCAAACATATTCATGCAATGCTGGTTGCTTGTTTAGAACTTTCCTTCAAGTCTATTAAGCCCCAAAGTCGTTCATTTTGTGAGATTTCTCCCAAAATACGAAAATGACCAATGATATTAGCCCTTTTTCAAAGATGTCATCCTAGTCATTAATGGTACTCATGTGTTGTGTGTGATTAGTCATACTGACCAACCGAGGTTTATAGGAAGAAAATGATTTCCTACAAAAAAATATATTAGTTATGTGTGATTGAGATATGTATTTCACTTTTGCACTGCCTGGATGAGGAGGAGCTGCTAATGATACTTATCTCTTTCAACATACTCTCAACTACTGCTCATAAAAGTTTATAGAGGTGTTTTGATTATCCATGATGACTCTGGAGAGGCATTTGGTGTGAACTTTCATAGAGCATTTAGTGGGGCTAAGTTAATATATTTTATAGTCAAATAGTAGGCCCTTGGTCCATGAGGCACATATATATGGACAATACATGAACTTTTCGCATTCACCTCCAGATAAATTTTTTGCTTATACAATTCCTTATTTTTAGTAATTTTTTGTAATTATTTTTTATGTTATATTTAATAATGATTTGTTTAGTTTTTCAAGTAAATATTATTTGATGGATGCTAGCTATCAAACATCAGTTCGATATATTGGTCCTTAAGAGTGAATGTTATCACCTACCTAATTTCAGGCATTCGCTCAGATTTATCAATCAAAATGAGATATTTAATTATCATCATTCAAACTTAAGATCTACGTTGAAAGAACTTTTGGAATATGAAATAATTAGTTTGCAATTTTGTGCTATATGCCTAAGTTCAAAAACTCAAGTTTAAATAGTGAGTATAATAATGATTATACACAATTTTATTAGATAGACTATTGAAACAGATATCAAATTTAGTTGTTCAGAAGATAAAGACATCATTCAAGAACATACACAAAATAATTAGTAGTTATGTGTACAATTAATTGTTTCCTTTATTATAAGAATAGACCTTTAAATTTTTTTTTGGAATTAAGTTATTTTTTTGTATGATTTACACAAGGATTACAAAATCAAATCGAGCCAGCCAGTCTGTAATACCCAGAAAATTTTTACCCAGTTAAAATGTGTTTTAAGCATTAGCCTACATGCAAAATTAGGATTAAATCAAAACATTTGGAAAATATAATATCCACAAATTTTTGGGAAATAAAATAAGTTTGGACTTTAACGCTTTTTCACATGCACACTTGTGATGTTCAAGCGAAGGGAGAATAATCCGTGGAATTTATGCAATGGGTCAGAGGAATCAAATTCTGGATTAATAATTAATGAGAAGGACCTAATTGTAAGGATATAAAGTTTTGGGGAAATGTTGTAATTGTCAAATTGGGATGTTGGGTGAGAGATAAGGGTGTTGGGAATGACAATTGCTAAGTTTGGGGAGTAGTTAGAAAGGAAAAAAAATTTAAATTGGCATTAGGTGGAAAATGCTTGATTTACACCAAGAATCCCCCATCAAGATTCAATAAAGGATTAGATGAGAGGCCAAGGTGCAATTTTTTTTTTAAAGAAAAGGAGTCTTCCCTACACTTAGGATATCATATCACTCTTCTCTCATCCCTCTCTCACGACATCTCTTCCTCTTTCTCTTCTTCTCGATGCTTCTACTCATATCCACCCAATCTCCCAAAATCCTTGCTCTTTCTCCGGTAGGTGCAGGATTTCCAGTCACCGGTGGCTTACCTCCACGTCGGGAAGCTTCAAGGGCCAAGGGAAAGATTAGATTTCCCATTCTCCTCTCCATTTTCGCAGGTTGTAATCTTGTAGGCTGAAAATAGGTATTTTAAGTTGAGTTGGATGTTTTAAGTTAGTAAATTATATGTTTTTGGTTTCTTGATGCTCCCTCCCTCTTCAATTGGTGTTTTTGGCTATCAAAGATTGGAAGGAAACTTGATTTCTAGGGTGAAATCCTAGCTATATTAGAAAGCTTGGGAATGGTAGGGTTTCAAATAAATTTGAGTTTGATTCTTGCAATGCAAGATAGAGATGGGTTTCAAAATGTGTTTCCATGGATTAAATATGTGTTTGGATGGCCAAGACATCAAGGAAGTGCTTGATTTGGGTTGGGGTTTAAGGAAGAAGACTAAAGGAGGAAAAAAAAAAGCTCACAGATCGCGTTTTCTGTAGTTGTTTCTGTAGTTTCAGTCGTTGTAGCGACAGAAGTGTCGCTACAGCAATGGGTCTATTGCTGTAGTGGAGAAATGATTGCTACAGTGACAGGTTCTGCAGCCAGGATGTTTTCCTATATTTTCCACCACTATAGCGACAGATTTGGTCGCTATAGCGGCAATATTTTTCTAAAAATGTGGGTTTGAACCTCCTTTTTCATCCCAACTAATAGGGCTCGATTCTAAAGCATAGATGCAATCATCTTTGGGCCGTTCATCAAGATTTGGTAGTCTAAACTTCAAGGTGAGGGGCAATTGCCATTCTTCTCTTGATAAAATGAGAAATTTAACTTAATATCTTGGAATTAGAATGTGATGGCTATGTGGTTGGATGTATAATTACTCGTACAATATATGATAATGGATTTTGAGGAAGGACCTCTTCTATCATTTAACTTGCGAAACATACATAATCTAATTTTTTGAAATTCTTATTTATGTATGTGTATTAAGGAAATGATATTAAGTCGCACTAAGAATTTTATGGTTGGGTTTATTAATGAGAAATGAGGTTTTGGTTTTAACTTGATTGTGTGACAATTCATCCTCATACTTCTTGAGGGTTTTATGGACAAGATTCCCCAATAGGATAAGTCTTTATTTTAGTTTGTTTAAGGTTATGGGTCATGGACCTAAGAATGCCTAACAAATTAAAAATGGACAAATGGGTTTCCTCATTCAAATTGTGCTAAATATATATATTTCCATTGTTAATGAAATACTTATATTCTATGGAGTAGTCCTTATTGGAATGGTATTATGTCAAGATTGAAAAATCTTCATGGCTGGATTATTGATGGAAGGTGGATATTACGTCACCTATATTATGTGATGGATTATTTTATAAATTTCTTGATCATATTTGTAAGAGATAATGGCTCTATTTCGTAATTAATTGGGTTAGAAATTTGTCTCTTTCTCTCCATTTAATTCCTACCTCATATGGAGTGTGACATTATATTTTTGATTGTTGGATCATGGCGTTGGGATGGAATGTTGACACTATGTGCTATATATATATATGTGTGTGTGTGTGTGTGTGTGTGTGTGTGTGTGTGTATACCAATTTAATATATGCTATTAGTTTTAATTCTAATGAAGAGTCACCCCCTCTTCCATATTTTTAATTTTTGTAATAAATTAGGAGATGGTTCTAGTTCAGAATTTGACTTGTGATAGAGTAAACATGTACATAGGGTGGATGGAAGTTTGTGATCTTGTGTGATGAAATAATAATTTTCTCATCTGTATTGTGTATTGCCATCTGCTGGTTATGTGTAATTCTTCCTAAAAATTTTAATTGTGAAATGATTTCATCTATATGGCAGTGGTTGGGTGGTGCCACTCGACCAATTATATTATGACAGTGGTTGGATGGTGCCGCATGACCAGTTATATTATATGTCAGTGGTCGGATAGTGCCATTTGACTTGTTATACTATATGTGTCACGACCCGTTTTCTGGGCACATGACCGGCACAATGATGAATATCCCATCACTGTAAGCCTTTCGATAAATTCTACCCATGAGTTTAGTCATTATCAAAATAACCATTCCTGAAGAAAATATATCAAATTTTCTTATTTGAAATTCATAGAGATGATTTGCACATAATAATAGATTCTCAATATAAAATACATTATTATGCTGACATACAAACCAAATGCCAAACCCCTGACCTAGATGTCCTAGACGATTACAGAGCAACATAATCTATAACAAAAGAGGGGTCTACCCGACAACGGGAAGGTTCAAAGTGATCTACTCCTCTAGCAAATATTCTTCGCTGGCAACCTGATCTGAACAAAAAGGTTGTACAAACAGTGTGAGCTTTTAAACTCAATGAGCGAATCGGCCTCGCGTTAATAAAATTCAAATACATTACCAGTCATACAAGCATATCCGAAGGCTCATACTCAACCAATAGACAGAAGATAAAAATTCATCCAATTCAACAAATGTTACTAGTACTCGTCAATGGCAATATATCCCAGAGAGCGCACACAGGCCGGCTCACCAATTATGTATATTTCCGCCATGACGCACAACATCATCCTTTTACATACAAGAAGATAAAAATTCATCCAATTCAACAAACGTTACTAGTACTCGTCAATGGCAATATATCCCGGAGAGCGCACACAGGCCGGCTCACCAATTATGTATATTTCCGCCATGACGCACAACCTCATCCTCTTAACTAGGGTGCCTCACGGATTTATCACCAATCCGGGCTATATCCATACTGAGGGAATCGTTGTCTCCACACTCATTGGTCAAGACACCTGTCAACCGGGTTTTCCGCCTTGCCGTGAGAGGGGGTACTGTCCCGCTCAATCACAATCAATAGCATTTCATATCATAATCAGAAGCTCAATATAATATTCATCCATATAACAGGTATAGTATATAACTATATTATAGCTTTATAAACCACAATTCAAGAGATTCAATCTTCACATCATCATGAGATACTTGCTTTTTCTTATCCATACTTCTGGATTAATTATCTCATTATATTCGCCATTCTGAATCCAATTTCCCCCTATGAATCTTGGGAGTGTCCTACGACATACTTTTTATCACCAGTAATGCTAAAACTCTATTAAAACGGGGTCGTTTCACTCACATGGATTCCGTACGAGCATCGCTTCTCTAAGTCATTACAGACAAGAGTTCTTAGGTGAATTTCGGTGTTCTGCTACGGAGATTTTCATGAAAGATTAGAGAAAATACGTATTCTTCATAGTTTACATTCTATTTCGGTAATCAGATAATCAAAATAACATATAAATAGCTAAGGACAGTTTTTCTGATGTGGAAGATCAGCCAAGGCCGCAACCACAGAGCATACTTAAGAAAATAACTTCTAAAATTTGAAAGACATAGAAAGAGCATAGTATCCTTACCTAAGCTGAAAAGGAAAGGCCTAAAATCTCAGAGGCCTAGCATTGAAGTAAGAGAAACTTAAGGAGAGAAGAAGAGAAGTTGAAGGTGTGAGTTTAGAAGTAAAATGGAAGGGCCTATTTATAGCAAAAGTCAAGGGTACTATTTGATACTATGCATTAATAAAATATTCAATTTACTATTCATGAAAATGACATTTTTAATAATGCAGTTACTGTACACCTCACGCGTACGATGAAAAAATTTTTCTGTTATTACTATTGAAAACTTAAAGGGAAAACTATCATTTCTCTTAAACCTTTAAGTTTCTTTTCAAATCAGTCCTTTCAATTTAGTCCCTGAGCGTATTTTTACACATAAAATGTCATTTTCTCCTACGAACTTCTTTCTAGTTGTCTCTTATGACCAAACCACATCTAGTACTTGACATTTTGATTGTATAAATGAACAGTACTGTATACGTAAATAGTATTATACAGGTGAATAGTACCGTATACTGAAATAGTAACAGTAGTTTGTAAACAAATATTTATATTTTATTTTTCATGGGTGTTACATTATCACCCCCTTAAGAGAATTCGGTCCCCCGAATTCAAAACTCATCTCAAGACTGAAAAAAAGTGT
Source organism: Biancaea sappan (assembly GCA_037074585.1). NCBI lineage: Eukaryota > Viridiplantae > Streptophyta > Magnoliopsida > Fabales > Fabaceae > Biancaea > Biancaea sappan. Next base: position 26,139,559 of record CM073490.1, read on the forward strand.
GATTACTTCGTCTATATCTCATCCTTTGTATCTCTTTCTTTCCAAACCTCTTCACATCCTTAGTAAGATTTACAAGAACATTATACCATTGACTGTGAACTCTAAACCGCATTATCAATAATTTGCATAAGACTTTTGCCTTTTCTAAACAGCAAGTAATCTCTTCCTCATCAGTTTGATCTTCTCCACAACCTTTTGTACCATAAAATGTCTCATCCTTATAACCTTTACCAAACTTAAACCACCTAATCAGAGACGAACTCTGTCTCTATGTAAAACCTCAAATAGGTGTCTTCTCAACAATGGCACGTGGTCTTTCCAGTTTATACTGAATATCAGAACACAAGCTACCATACACATAGCTTATAACTTTTACGAATACAAGTACCCTACCTGAAAACATCATTTTGGCCATAGGCAATACTCTTGCCCGAAGGTGATCCTTCTACCTTAAGGCGATACTCTCAGCTGAAGGCGTCATATAAAAAGTAAAATCACGTAAAAATTATTACAGAAATCTCTAGGAAGAACAATCCCATAAAATGTGTTAAGTAAATAACATACTCCTCATGCATAATTATAAAATAAATATATATAGAAATTCCTCTCACCTCAATGACTCATATAGAGTCGTATCGCTTCAATGATTAGGGCAAACCCATAGTTCTCTATATATAGGTTCATAAAATACTTATTTAGCATTCCTCCATAGCTCAGAAATGCAATGAAATATCATTTTAGTAACTCTTCTCAGTCAAAAGGATATTACCATACTCTGCTTTAGAATTTCCATAATCAAATACGAAATATAAGTCCAACATCTTCTCATTCCTCAAGTTCTTTCAGTAAAAGTAATCACTTCAACAAAGAAGATCTAAATACTAACTTAAATTTTATTTCTAGTACATAGATAATTTTAATACATGAAGCTTAGACCAAATATAGCTTTAGATACAAACAAAAGAAAGAATAAATTAAGGACGAGGAGGCTTTTAAAATGTAAAAGGTGCTCCAGGTCTAGAAGAGGAAGGTGCTTCAGACCTTAAGGAAGAAGCTAATCATTGCAGCCTAGAAAGGGTTTCTGGAGGAAGCGCCTGAGAAATTTGGCGAAGAGCATAAGTCACTCCGTTCATACAGTCAATACACCTTGCTTGTTGGTCACGAAAATTTTGAGTTGCAAACATTGAATGTCTATCAACTCGATTGGCCAGTTCCCCGAAACGACGATTTATCAGTTTCTCTTGGTTTTCAAAGAGACGACTTATTAGTCGCTTCTGGTCCTCTATCTTGTATTCCAGGCTCTCTATCTTACGCTCTAGGCATGCAAGCTTATTTTCTGAGGATGTTGCAGTGCTGTCCTCCTCCATCTCTATTACATCTTTCTTTCTCTTCTTAATTTCTGGTGACCTATCTACAGGTCTCTTCCCTTTGTTATCTCTGAGACTTAGATTTAAATCAAGCTTTACGTTGCCAGTCTCAAAATTCAAGTTGAAAGACTTATTATCGGCCATTGCTCTAGGGATCTCAGAAATAACTTCGAATGAGAAAGGAATGGAGATTGAGAAATAGGTATGTAATGAAAGAAGTTCGCTTGGTGTGATGAGTGGGGTAACTGGCGTACAAGATTTATAGACAACCCGAAGCCCCTGGAGCTAAAGCCACCACAACCTACACGCCGCTCGCTATAAGGTTTACAGATCACATACGTCGCAATGCCAGCAATTAATGTTGGACATGTAAGTAAATAGTAAATATAATTTAATGCAATTAACATAAGTCAAAGATTTCCTCAAAAAAAATTTCGGCTAATCTTGACCTTTTTCAAAATTTTCGACTAATCGCCGTTTCAATCTATAATTTCCTCACTCTATACTTGTCTTATAGTGTAATCTCAGATCACGATATCACTCTATGATCGGGTAGTCTCATATTGGCCGTATCTTAGATTCTAATCGGTGTCTTTACTCTAGACTTACACATAATATATGTATATCAATATATATATTTTAAAACAAAGTTAACTGCTTACGGTCGCATGCATTAAGCATTATCATGATGTAAGGAAATCACTGCCTTTCATTTGCCCATGAGAGCATTATATGTAAGTATGTGTAACCATGAAGATATATCATCATCTACACATTTCATTCTATCCAAGTCATTTTGATTTCACATCTCTATGAGTATATGTAGGATCATCACATATTCTCCTTCATCGTAGCCTTCACTCATTATGCATGAATAACATACATACATGTAATTACAACATGATTCAATCAATTATGTATATTATACTCAACTGAAGGCTCTTAAGAACAACACAATAAAACAGAGAAATGTATTTCAATTCATCATAAAAGCATCCAAGGCAATCTTTAATGACTATATCGTGAACTTCTTTGAATTTCGGAAAATGCCAACGGGAGAAATGGGAAAACCAAGTAAAATCGGCCGCAAATCCACCGAATACTGACTTTCGTGGTTTTGGCATTAATGCAACGCGCTATCGGTGTGCATGCCTACCCTAGACTTCTGGCTTCCAGCTTGCAGAAATCCATAGGTTGATCGTGTAGGGGTGCGGTGAAGAGATATCTTCTTTGTCTCTTAGTCCAAATTTTTCTCTATAAAAACCTTCTCAGCGTTCTCAGTTACCACACCACAAAGAGTAATAATCTCTGAGCCTACAATCCCCCAGTATTCCTCTCGCCTCATACTCTTACAAAAATTTCTAAATTTTTCCAAATCATGGCCTCAAGGAAGTACATTGATCTCACAGTAGAGACTAAGGAAGAAGAACTTAATTTAAACTTAAGTTTATGCAGGGACAAGGGCAAAAGACCTCTCGAGGGATCTCAAGAAATTCAAAAGGAGAAGAAGATGAAGAAGATTGAGGAAGCCGAGGAGATTAGCACAGGCCATAGCTCAGATGACAAAATCGCCTGTTTAGAGCATGAGGTGAAGAATCTCAAGAAGATGATAGAGGACCTGGAGAAGTTAACCAAACGCAATAACGCGGCAATGACTTCGAGAATAGATAGGTTCTTCTATTGGTCCACCCAGTGCTTCTGCAATCAACAGCAAAGAAGTGTTGATTGTATGAATGGAATTTACACTACCCTCCGCGACATTGCTCTGTCTCTTGCTCCAAGGAATGGTCGAGGGGTGATGATACAATACAACCCTCCTAATCCAAGACCACCTCACTTTTAGATTACTCATGCATGAGTAAACTTCTCTTTCCTTTTTTTTTTTTTGCAATGTAATCCTTCAGTGTTTTTTTTAATGCAAGTAGTTTCTTTTATTGGCTAGTATCCTAAAATAATATAGCTACACAAAATCAATCATGAATTCAGCTTATAAAATCCACCATATAAAATTTTGATCCGACAGCAACGGAATCAAAACAAATAACAACTTTTCCTTGACTAAGTTCAAAAGTGTGGCCATATCTGTCTAAAACTAAATCTGAGAACATAATTCCTAAGAAGAGATAAGTCTCGGAGGAAAAGGAAATGAAAACATCCTACAGGACCTTCAGTAGAGCCGTCTCTCTATAATTGTGCCCGGATTCACAACGATAGAGGAGATCCCACTAAGGTTACCTTGCCCTGTAATCACTAGGAGACCTAACAACCATTCCTCTGATACCAACTTTGTCACGACCCGTTTTCTGGGCACATGACCGGCACAATGATGAATATCCCATCACTGTAAGCCTTTCGATAAATTCTACCCATGAGTTTAGTCATTATCAAAATAACCATTCCTGAAGAAAATATATCAAATTTTCTTATTTGAAATTCATAGAGATGATTTGCACATAATAATAGATTCTCAATATAAAATACATTATTATGCTGACATACAAACCAAATGCCAAACCCCTGACCTAGATGTCCTAGACGATTACAGAGCAACATAATCTATAACAAAAGAGGGGTCTACCCGACAACGGGAAGGTCCAAAGTGATCTACTCCTCTAGCAAATATTCTTCGCTGGCAACCTGATCTGAACAAAAAGGTTGTACAAACAGTGTGAGCTTTTAAACTCAATGAGCGAATCGGCCTCGCGTTAATAAAATTCAAATACATTACCAGTCATGCAAGCATATCCGAAGGCTCATACTCAACCAATAGACAGAAGATAAAAATTCATCCAATTCAACAAATGTTACTAGTACTCGTCAATGGCAATATATCCCAGAGAGCGCACACAGGCCGGCTCACCAATTATGTATATTTCCGCCATGACGCACAACATCATCCTTTTACATACAAGAAGATAAAAATTCATCCAATTCAACAAACGTTACTAGTACTCGTCAATGGCAATATATCCCGGAGAGCGCACACAGGCCGGCTCACCAATTATGTATATTTCCGCCATGACGCACAACCTCATCCTCTTAACTAGGGCGCCTCACGGATTTATCACCAATCCGGGCTATATCCATACTGAGGGAATCGTTGTCTCCACACTCATTGGTCAAGACACCTGTCAACCGGGTTTTCCGCCTTGCCGTGAGAGGGGGTACTGTCCCGCTCAATCACAATCAATAGCATTTCATATCATAATCAGAAGCTCAATATAATATTCATCCATATAAC